>CM055679.1:16480793-17128293 GCA_029448645.1 Andrena camellia | reverse complement strand
GGCAAACGCCTTGAGACAATTGGAAGAAGAATTAGGAATCCATATTCTACCGTCTGGCCTCTTCATCGATGACACTGTGCCCCACTTAGGTGCAACCCCTGACGGCCTCGTGGACCATGATAAAATCGTCGAAGTTTGGTAATATACGGCGTATTTTCAAGGGTAATGAAATGAATAAAAATCATCATTACTATTATCAAGTGCAAGGACAATTGCACATAACGAAAAGGCAACGGGCTTATTTTTGTTTATGGACGCCGAAAGGAATGAAGGTTACAACAGTATCGAGAGATGATCGATTCTGGGCAACAGAGATGAAAGAAAACCTGAGCTAGATCTATAAGGACTGCATGTTGCCAGAAATTATAGATAGTAGATACAATCGACAACAGCCGATTAGAGAACCTCCGTACATACAAAAAGGAGGAGCAGGTACGAGTACACAAAAAAGTATATAAAACGATGGATGACAACATCGCGATAGCACCGGCGAGTGCAACCAGCGCATATGAAGAGCTGCCGAATAAGCAGCTGCAATTCAAAGTCACTAATGCACCGGCGAGTGCATCCAGCGCATATGAAGAGCTGTCGAATAAGCAGTTGCAATTCAAAGTCACTAATGCACCGGCGAGTGCATCCAGCGCATATGAAGAGCTGTCGAATAAGCAATTGCAATCCAAAGTTACTAATGGACCGGCGAGTGCATCCAGCGCATATGAAGAGTTGTTGAATAAGTAATGTTCCAAAATGTAAATAAGAAAATATGTAGAAGATACATACGGAGAGTGAATAGAACTGTCTATGACGGGGGTGGTGGTGGGCCTTTTCACACTCTCCTAATAATAAATACCTATAGCTATTCTTTCATATCAAGTGGAAATGACATGTATAAAAGCGTAAGTATAACACATACTTTTGTTATGCAAATAATTGGATTAATTGGAAATCATCATGAATGTTTCTCTCATATATGAATTTGCTTTAGATATTTCCACCAACATCTCCAACAAGGCAGTCATCTCCGCAAGCATGAAGATAAGTAAATAACATACATACATTTACATTCTTATTGCATTCAGATTACAACTCGTTCTAACTTTTTATCACAGGTTCTATGACAACTAACTGTAATCGAAAGGGGTCAGTGCCATTCCAAGAAAATATTTATGAGAAATAGGACACAATAATAATGGTTTCTTCAGTAAGTGTAAGTATCAGTTTTTACATTCAAGTGATATAAACACAAAAAATAATTTTTATTAAATTTATTTATTTTTGCAGATCAAACCAGGGTGTACATATCTACACTGGGCGGAGGAATATCGTTGTGACTACCACAAATGCAGGGTGGAAGAGTTCCATGACGCTGACCGGGCTAGTGAAAATGTGCAGGAGCAGATTTTCTGTCTTCGAAGTGCACCTCGGGTATATGCTATACCCAATTTCCTAAAGATACTGTTGCAGCGTAATAATAAATGTTTCGGAAAAATGATGGAAAGTTCACAAATGTAGCGCAATAGAACGAAATAGCCGCTAAACATTTATTGTCATATAGCATATACATAGGTTATATTTTCTGTCACTTCGAGGAGGGGACCACATAATAATCACGCGTTGGATTCAACATCCAACACAATTTGATATGTGTTTGTTCATATCTGCTTTCTGCATAGGATGTATATTTCATGTTCTGTTTCAGTGTTTTGCTAATTAAAAAATGACGAACCTAACAAACTTCATTTTCTGGGGACATGCCCTCATCTATTTTTCCTTTTCACTTATAATTCCTTACTGCCAACGTAGAATATTGTAGCATAAGCACATTTCAAGTAATTAAAATGTACAATGAATGTTCTACGTTTGCAGTACCAGCAGACTTTCTGTTTAAATTTTTACAAGTATGTACAACACAACAGCTGAGAATTTCTTTCCACATTCAAAATAGAATATGGAAATAGCAAACAGCTCCCTCTCGCGTGCACCATGTAGCCGCGTATCTATGGGCACAGACCAGGTATAGGATAGACCTATCACGCAATGTAATTTTGTGTCACATGCTCGGGGGCTTGCGAGACCCTTACCATTTTCGTGTCACACCCAACGTTATCGATTCAGTCTAAAATAAGATTACAATGCTACGAGTGGTAGGAATTAAAATTAAATCTTATCGGAAACATTTAAAATCTAAAAGGGCCTGAGCGTTATGACTAATTTCAAGAAACATGTTGAATAATTCCGTTTATTAATACATTTTGATAGAAGCATAATTTGCACTTATTTCCATAAATTTCGATCATATATTATATATAAATACAACCGCGTAATAAATATTTGTACAGACTCTTAGGTTATATTTTCTGTCACTTCGAGGAGCGGATTTTCTGTGGCCTCGAAGTGACAGAAAATATATTTAACCTATATGCTACATGATAATAAATGTTTATTGTATATTTCTTTTTTTTACGCTACATTTGTGAACTTTTTATTACTTAACATCCTTCCCAAATATTATTATTACGCTGCAACGGTATATTTATGAAGTCGATGAGCGTAATTATTCGTGGTTAAGAAATCAAAATTTCCATTCATAACGTCATTTTCTGAGTACATTTCATCGAAATAGTAAATTTTAGCTTAATTTGTTTATGTTTGCTAAGTTCATGCGTTTTATTAGACTCTAATTGATTTTAGCATCAATTTTCATGTTTACAGATTTCTATGCTTAATGAAGTTTTGGCATCAATTTTCACATTTGCAATGTCATGGAATTGTTCGAGATTGTAACTAATTTTAGTTTCTATTCTTAAATTCACATCTCTGTGCATGGAAAAAGGTTAGCACCGTTGGGAACGGTACTCGAAAAGTGAGCACCGTCGGCGACGGTGCCAACACCGTAAAAACCAGTGATGGGGCCATTCACGGCTCTGTTCAGTAGGGAAGGGAGATTCTCCTCGATTCTTCTAGAATCGATCGATTCTCTTTCTGAAGAATCGATTATTTTACCGATTATTCTCGAAATCGATTCCCGATAACTCGATTATTTTCTAACCAAGAATCGAGAAAAATTAACATTTTCATCTATATCTCATTCATCTGCTGAATCTGCCAGGCAAGTTGCTAATTATTAATCACTATGAATATGTATAATTAATTTTGTTTATCAAATAACTTTCAACTTTATTCTTAATACAAGTGTTACGTATGTGGAATTTTCCCATACGCCGCTCTCAACCATTTTTCGAGCTCGCGTCTGCGAAGGGAAAACGCCCTAAAATCCTTTCGCTTATCACACACCACTAATGGAAGTCAAGATCCCGACCAGCTGGATTTCGACCGTGAGAACGGGAGTGACACGACGACGACCCCGAAGGATTTCCTTATATGGAGATTCCTAACGAATCCCCACTCATTTTTGGGACTATATAAACTCTTTGGTTTCAACCCTCGTCGGTTCAAAGCAGTACAGTCACGTATAGAGTAACGTCGTGTCACGCTCGTACAGAGTTGGTTAAAATCCAGTAAGATCGGGCTCGAGTCTCCTTACGAATCAACAGTTAACCTCATAGAATCCGCGAGTTCGGTTTATATTCTATTTGGCACTTTGAAATAGCCACTCTTACGCCCCGCATTGCCAGTGCGTTAACACCGTGCAACTATTGGTAATTGCACACTATTTAATTATTTAATCGCGACACTTACATTTGTATTATATTGACTATTCAATATACGAATGGTGTTCAGGTTGTAAATCAAGTAGATTCGTTAAACCCATCTCTTACCCAGCGATCCTTATAATATTAGTAGCACTCACCCACTGATACAACTTTACCGTTCGAGTTGTATCAAACTTTAATTAAGAGTTACCAGGCATCACTAACATTTCCCGCGACTCCCTGATTTCACATCAGGTTCGTTCGAAAACCTTTCACCAAAACAAGGAATCTTCTCCAACCCAGTGGCTCCCCGATTTCGCATCGGGTTCGTCCACGAAACCTCACCCCTCCTACGGCTCCCGCATCAGGTTCGTCCGTATCCTACAGCTCCCCGCTCCCTGATTTCGCATCAGGTTCGTCCGCACTCTAACTAACAAACTCATAGACCGTATTCCTTGGGAAAAACCCTTCTCGCCGGCCTCTCGCTTTGCCGCAGCCCCGGCTCGTAACAGAACTGGTGACAGCGGTGGGATTCTACTGCATTAGAATCGCCGTAAAATTTGGGATTTTAAATACGTTAAAATCACTCGTAATTTAGTAGCGACAATATACTAGTTTTCTCTAGTCAAGTCACTTAGTAATTTTCAAAATGACAAGCACACAGGCGAACGTCTCTTCTAACGACATTATGAACCTGACAGTTTCAATCGCAAACTCAATGTCACTCTTGACGCAACGGACATGTATACAGAACATTACCATGTCAATTCCAACCTTCGACGGTGAAAGTCCACCCCTGACGCGCTTTGCACAAAATGTGGAAGATGGGTTAACTTTGATTCCTGAGGGTACGGAAGCCGAGTATCTTGCGATAATACTAACGAAACTGATCGGTCCGGCACGCAGGTGCACGTTAGAACATAAATTCAACTCTGTTAAGACATTAGTCCAACATTTGAAAAAGAGATTCGCGCCCGGTAGAAGTTTGTCATATTTTCAAGTCGAAATCGCGAAACTAAGCATTCGCGAAGGAGAAAGTCTGCGACAGTACGTCGACAGGACTAGCCATCTCGTTTATTGTGCGCGCGGAGCTATTCGGGAAAGGTATCTGGATCACGCTGAAGCCTTCGTCAAAGAAATGGAAAAAGACGTTAAAGAAAACTTCATTGATGGTTTACCGGATCGAATTTCCTGGAAAGTGTCGGCTCAGATTCAAGACATCAAAACACTTGAACAAGCTTACGACGCCGTGCTACAGATAGACAGAAAATTAAGGAATCGGCGTCAGTCGCCCCGTAATGAATCACCCTCCAGGTGGTCTCGTCGAGACCATTACGCTGAAGATTCCCGCCGCCACGACCGCGAAGTGTCGTACCCACACTCTCCGAGTAGATACGACCAGAACAGGGATCGGTCTACAAGAACATCTGGTTTTGAAGAGGAACGAAAAGGACGGACATGCACGACGGCCTGGACTTTGCGTCACCGGAGCCCCTCGAAATCCCCTTCTTATCGCTCCGACTCATCGTATCCAGATGATGGAGAAAAACAATATTCCATTTTAAAAAATCACGATAAAGATCGCAAGCCAAGTTTGTATTGTTGGCATTGCGGTATAACCGGACACGATGGAAAATCCTGTAGGAAACATCCGCGTAATCCGAGATATCAGCGAGACTCGCGAGATTCGTCTGTCGAATCTAACAAGTCTTTAAACTTGGATCGCGCTCAACGTATAGGCGACACGATGAGCGGAAACAAAGAAGTTCGCCAAAGAACAGTCCGCTTCGAAGAGGAACCCTCATCAAGGAAGCACCTGTCCCACGCATCAAAATCAAGGTTCCAGAACTGGAGTCAGGAACGGGAGAATTCTTAATCGATGGTGGAGCATCCGTTAATTTAATAGTCATTAGCGCCCTGGGAGAAAAAGCCGCGATAAACTCTCGGGAGGAAATCGAATTAACCGGAATTACTACTAATCCAATTCATACTCTAGGAACAACCATTCTTCATATCCACGAAGCTCCCGCACTTTTCTATGTGGTAAAAGAGCTTGCAATAGAAGCAGACGGACTTATAGGAAGCCCATTTTTAAAACAGGAGGAAGCCGAAATTTCCTATTATCATGGGACTTTGGTGATAAAGAACAAACCAACCCGACCTTTACGTTTTTCAAATTATCAAGACCTACCTCAAACGAAAGAACTACCGACGTCGACCAAACATCGTATCGAACCTAGGACGTCGCAACAGATTGCTATAACAATAACAAACTCGAGGATTAAGGAAGGATATTTACCGCGTATCAAGACCCTCGAACATCTTTACATAAGGGAAGCAGTCGTGAGGATCAATAAAGGAAAATGCTACGTTATGGCAACAAATACCAGCGATGTACCCCTAGACGCAGAGATAGAACCACAAACATTAGAACCATTTGATATCTTCGGGTCATCAGACGAAGATTTTCACCCAGCTGAAAAACACCCGTCAAGATTCAAAACCAACGAAAATAGAATACAAAAAATCTTAGAAGCCCTAAACACTAAACATTTGAACAAGGAGGAACTAGATTTCGTCACCAATTTAGTTAAAGATTTCCCCGACCGATTTTATCTTCCTGGAGATAAACTTGGGAAAGCTCGCGACTTTAAACACTCAATCCATACATCCAACGATATTCCAATCAACACAAGACAATATCGCTATCCTCTCATTCATCAAAAGGAAATTCAAAAACAAATCAGCGCGCTATTATCAAATGGTATAATTACGCCTTCAAAATCTCCATACAATTCACCTTTGTGGATCGTCCCGAAGAAAGAAGACGAAAACGGAGTGAAACGTTGGCGTCTGGTAATAGATTTTCGCGGCCTCAACGAAATAACAATTTCTGATAATTATCCATTACCTCAAATCACGGAGATCTTAGATCGATTAGGAGGAGCTAAATATTTTTCAGTCTTTGATCTCGCCAGCGGATTTCATCAAATAGAGATGGATCCCAAGGATAAAGCAAAAACAGCATTCACTACTCCAAATGGACATTACGAATTCTCTCGAATGCCTTTCGGATTAAAGAATGCACCACCCACCTTTCAACGCCTGATGGATCAAGCACTCACTGGACTTCAAGGGACGGACCTCTTTGTCTACTTGGATGACATAGTGATCTACGCATCATCGTTACAGGAACATAATATCAAAGTCAAAAAGTTGTTAAACCGCCTTCGAGAACATGGATTGACCCTCCAGACCAACAAGTGCCAATTTCTGCGAAAGGAAGTTGCATACCTTGGACACATTATTTCAAAGGAAGGGATAAGACCTGACCCTAGGAAATTAAAAGCTGTTCAAGATTTTCCTACACCTACAACGCAGAAGAACATTCAACAATTTTTGGGACTTGTTGGATATTACCGAAGATTCGTACCTAATTTCACAACAAAAGCAAAACCATTAATTAACTTATTAGGAAAAGGCATCAAATTCAAATGGACAGAAGAGCAAGACCAAAGTTTTAAGCAATTACGTAACGAACTTTGTCAACAGCCCATATTGCAATACCCTGATATCAGTAAACCTTTCATCGTAACCACAGATGGATCTGATTACGCTATTGGAGCTGTACTTAGCCAAGGGGAGATAGGAAACGACCGGCCAATTGCCTACGCATCCCGCAGCCTAAATAAACCTGAGAAGAATTATTCGGCTACGGAAAAGGAATATTTGGCCATGGTTTACGCCGTAAGATACTTCAGGCCCTACATCTACGGAACCCCATTCACCCTCGTTACAGATCACAGACCACTTGTCTGGTTACATTCCGTCAAGGACCCAACTTCTAGACTTATGAAGTGGAAGCTCCGACTTTTAGAGTACGAGTACCAGGTTGTCCATAAATCCGGAAAGATGAACAAGAATGCAGACGCATTATCACGCAACCCCACGTCTGCCTGCCTACCACTTATTCCACGAGAGCTCCGGGTACCCGACTTCAAAGCTCAGATACCGAAAACAGACGCTAACAGCGATACAATTGGACACCGCATACGACAGTTACGACGAGATAGGGAAAACCGACCCAAGTACCGGGAGACAAGCAGCAGCTCAGATGAAACAGAAGAAACCGCACGTGGGAACGTTCAACATTCTCCAATAATATACAAGAACCGATCTTTTCCCAGCTTATCTCAAGAGGTAACCATGCCAGATGAACGCCAGGAAACCATAAACAGTTTTTCACCCGCAGCAAATTCCACTCAAATCGTCCCTCTAGATAAGGACCAGACCGTCTTTGACAATCTAATATCCTTTGAGGAGCCGCTCGAAAATACTGTAATAGAAAATGCAAGAAACTTTCAACAAGATTTACTCGGTACACCGCAAGTATCATCAGAAGTCATGGATGAACCTTTACAACCCTCAATAAACCAGCTACTTGCAGGAACTACGACCGAAGCCAGTGTGGGACAACGACCTGACAGGAGGTCAACTGAACCTAGGGTCTTTGACCACACGCTTGACCCTTACCCATTTTTCACTACCGACATCAAGAATTCAAACGACCTTGACGATCTGGAAGAGAACCCACTAGATCAACCACATAAAGTTATTATTTCTTCAAATACTTTTACCGCTGAAGAAGGACATTACGTACATTTCATTTCTGCAGACTGCAATTTAGTAAACCCCGTCGGAAAATTACTGCTGGATACTGAAATAATTAGTAAACCAAATCTTCTGGCAGCACAACCAAAAAGGGGACAGGTGATAATTACAGACAATGGATTATTTAAAACTTTCAGTATAGTAATCTCGGATAACTTTTTCGATAATATTAAAAGAGTAGATGTGCTCAACGGATTGAAAACTCTTCGACACACTTTGGATCAAAATCAGATTAAATCATTTCGAATTTCTGCCACCGGGGACCTTCACAAAATACCATCCAACGAATTCGTCAAGATTTTGGAAGAGGTTTTCATAGGAACCGGCCTACAGAGTACTTTATGTAACTGTACCATTACAACACCATCCGAAGAAGACAGACAGCACATCATAAGCGAAGCTCACGACAGTTTAATTGGAGGACATAAAGGAGTAACGAAGACATATAAACGCATCCGATCAAAATTCCATTGGCCACAAATGCGCAACGACATTCAAGACTACATCCGTAGATGCCAAAGTTGTCAGGAACAGAAATTAGTCCGAGCGAAAACTCGTCAACCGATGTTAATCACCGACACACCTATAGGAGCCTTTGACAAAATTTCCTTGGATATGGTAGGACCTTTACCAATTACACCCAGTGGGAACAGACACATTCTCACCATGCAAGATAACTTAACAAAATATTGCGTAGCTGTAGCAATACCTAACATTCGAGCTGCTACAATTGCAGATGCTTTCGCTAGACATTTCATCGCGATTTATGGAACACCTCGCGCAATACTAACAGACAAAGGAACTAGCTTCATCGGAACGCTTATGACCAACCTATCTGAAATATTTAAAATCAAACAAATCACAACCTCAGGATATAGACCACAAACCAATGGATCATTGGAACGAAGTCACATCGTCCTTACCGAATACCTCAAGCATTACATGGATAATTATGAAGACTGGGATTTATTAATACCGTTCGCAATGTTCTCTTACAATACATCCGTTCACGAAGCAACAAATTTCACCCCATACGAGTTAATCTTCGGAAAACCAGCTCGAGAACCAAGCTCTTTTCCAACTGGCGAAAAATTAAAGTCGTTTGGAGACTACTTAGTAGAATTAATAACGCATATGGCTAATATTCGTAATATAGCCTCCGATAATCTAAACAAAGCAAAAATCCGTTCGAAGAATTATTACGATATCCATGCAAAACCAGCAACGTTTAACGTAGGTAATTTGGTTTACGTACTCAAGGAACCACGTACCAGTAAAGGGTGTAGCCGGATAAGCATAGCGAAAAGTGCCCCCAAACCAAATTGAACTTGGTGTACACCAATCGATAGGTTCCTCAAAGAAAACTATTTCTGCCAAGTTTCAACCCGATATCCCTACTACTAGGGTAGTTACAGGGTGAAACGTAATTTACAGTTTAAGCTCCATTACTTTTGTTTTACTGAATAGAAACTTATAAAAAAAATCAGAGACATTCCACCCGTTGATATGCATGTCTGTGAATTTTTTCAGAATTTTCAGTGGCGAAACCGAATTTTAAAAAATTCAAAAAGATTAAAAATGTCGATTTTATAGTCAAATTTTCAAATGACCACATTCTTATTTTTACAGTTTTAGCGTCTTTGTATGGTCATTAATGTGTAATTTTTTCAGATTTTTTAAAAGGGTGGAACGCAGTCGCAAAAATTAAAAACTGATATTTCCTACCTTCCCGTACGCAAAATTGTAGCATACTCGTACGATGAATGTATTTTGTTCATTAAATGGGTGTTATATGCAATTCTAAATACTTTCACATGTGTTAAATGAATCAATGCAATCAGTCTGATAACGTTTTACCATTGATAAGGGTGAATTTTTAACTAATTGCGTGTATAAGTGATGTCAGTACCTACATAATAAGTGTCACGTCGACCGTTCTTGGTAGATTCTTGAATTCCCTTCCTGCAAATAATATCATATAATAGGTTTTCATTATCAGATACTTCTGCATTCATTAAATAAGGTACTGAATACTAGTCATTGGGTTTTACCTTTGATAATTTCGATTTGAAGCACAAGTACCGTTATGTTTGTAATTTAATCTTCGTCGCTATCATCATTTATTACTGGATTTACCTGTTCGGTATTAAATATTTTGCTAAGTATCTCTGCGGGCCTTATAATTTCTGCAAGATACCGAGCATGCGATAAATAATATATTATCGCAGCTACATGCGAACAACATCCAACAGTACGACTCCCATTTGCACACTCACAGAAATAACGCTTGATTCCAGAGCAACCTATGGAATGTGGTGTATAGTCGATGTAACATTTATAGATTTTGCTATTAATGTGTCGCGATTGTACTTGAAATTGAAGGATGTTATTATTTTGTTTTAAGCAACGGAGATTAATATTATTTTCTTCATCCATCATCTCTGCCAAGTAGGACACTGCTTGAGATAGTTGATAGGATCCAGTAAAAAAAATTTTTAGATCTTGTTCTGTCATTTCGGGGAAATCAGTCAAATCGGTAGCTGTTATTTGTTGAAATGGAATCTTTCGTCTACTCCAACGGTGTGTTTCGACTTCCAATCCTAAAGTATTAGGTTGATCTTTTTGTTCGGAAATTCTTGAAATTATTTCTTGGGAGAACTGTTTATCTGAATTTAATCGCTTTCCAAATGTATTGTGCAGGAAACAAGCTATTCGGCAGAACGACCGTACTGTTGGAAGCAATGTGTTTTGCATTTGGTGATGGAGAAGTCGGTATTTTTGCCCTATTATGCCGTGGACAGCTTCAACAACCCAACGAACTTTTGTAACTAACCGAGAATCATTAGCTTCCTTAGTTGTTAGTTGATTACGTTTTCCTTTAAGAGCTGGCATAAGTATCTTGGATCCTTCTTCCTCCAGATAGGTTTTGACATCCCGAAAACCTCGATCAACGATGCATAAGTCTCCATTTTTCATTAGAGCCCGCAAACCGTTTGGATCTTGCATTACAATTTTCATTATTTGTGCGTCATTTTTAGTACCATAGAAAGGTCCGAGCATATCAATAATATATCCAGTTGTTGTGCAAATTGTAAATGGTTTACATAATGGTGTTTTTTTTTTGGCCGGAATATGATTTTCTTTGGTATTCATTATTTGAGCTTTTTCCGTGCCGAATATACGTGCCATCGAAAATCAAAGCCAACTGATCGGTTATATTGTGCAATTTTTTAGCAATAGTTGATGTTTCTATTTCAATTAAATGTTCTCGAGGAAAAGCAGTAAATCCAAATTGGGTAGGTAATATGTCCTTTTCAAAAGAATTTATAATTGATGCACAAAAATCAGAAACTTGTTGTTCCCGTTCCATTCCCAGAATTGCGGCTATTGTTTTATTTGAATTGCCAGTTCGTAGTTTAAATAGAAAAACAACAATAGCCTGCGATACAGTTCGACACTTAGTTTCTCTCATTGAAACCATCATTTCCCGTAGTTGTATTATGTTTTCCCAAGTTAATCCCGTAAAAACTCGAAGACGTTCCTCTGAGAGTGTAAAATCGCCTATTTTATCTTTAATATTAGAGTCGCAATTAATGGACATGAATTCGAAATAATTTCTTAATTCATTAATTTCTATTAATGTACTATTTGAATGCACGCGTAAATTCGACAAGTGTTCTCCATATAACCGCCCCTTTATTAAATGAGTTGGACAGCAACGATTTCCTTTTGGTATGTACAATCTTCTCAAAACGAATGCCTGCTTCCTTGCTTCAGATGGTGCATTGATTATACTCTTCGTAGAACCACAAACGAAACAGTATTTGTGTGTTGAAACAACTCTTTGAAATTGCATTTTAATATATTCGGTTTCTGTTGCCCGATTATCAATTAGATTTAACACAACTGATGGATCATCACTTGATGAATAGGAAGGACCTGATTCAGAAGATTTTTCAGGTGACGATATTTCAGGCGAAGATAGCTGTCGTGAAGATTCCTGAGATTGCGGAAGTTCAGAAGGTGGTTGGTAATGGGAAGTGCTAGGCATTGATACGTCCTGTTCTTCTACATACACATTACCCTCCTTTCGATAAACAATCATACGGCACTTACCACATAACACATCGCCAACAGTAACCACAATTTCCAAAATTCTGGACCACTTTTCAGCTTCAAATACCGTATTAATATTCTTCTGCCTACTGAATGATTTCCTCAATGGAGTATTACACTTAATACATCTAACACGACTAATGTTCGACTTAAGAATGTTTATTTGTCTATCCGACATATTGTATATGCGCACTATTTTATATTATATTATATTTATAATGTTACACTATTTCTGTATCACTAACTATAAATCGCATTTTTTCATAACACTTTTACCACTCTGCGACATTTACGATTCGTTCTCCACGACTTTACTTCAGGAACTGAATACGCGTTTCATGCATCTTTCACACCATGCACATTTTCTCTTTCCTATTCTGTTTCTTGTCTCATTTGTTTAGACTCTCCAAGTGGATTCTACAAAATGAACCCCCATTGGCATCCGATACTATTAAAATAAACTCTTCAGCTCGCTCACTCATGACTCGACGCATTAGAAACGCGTCATTCTCATTATAAACATATAAGGGCAGATCGTGCGTTTCTAGAGACTGCTCTACTTTTAATTAGGCTCGCCAGATAATAAAAACTCCATCATATGATATTATTTGCAGGAAGGGAATTCAAGAATCTACCAAGAACGGTCGACGTGACACTTATTATGTAGGTACTGACATCACTTATACACGCAATTAGTTAAAAATTCACCCTTATCAATGGTAAAACGTTATCAGACTGATTGCATTGATTCATTTAACACATGTGAAAGTATTTAGAATTGCATATAACACCCATTTAATGAACAAAATACATTCATCGTACGAGTATGCTACAATTTTGCGTACGGGAAGGTAGGAAATATCAGTTTTTAATTTTTGCGACTGCGTTCCACCCTTTTAAAAAATCTGAAAAAATTACACATTAATGACCATACAAAGACGCTAAAACTGTAAAAATAAGAATGTGGTCATTTGAAAATTTGACTATAAAATCGACATTTTTAATCTTTTTGAATTTTTTAAAATTCGGTTTCGCCACTGAAAATTCTGAAAAAATTCACAGACATGCATATCAACGGGTGGAATGTCTCTGATTTTTTTATAAGTTTCTATTCAGTAAAACAAAAGTAATGGAGCTTAAACTGTAAATTACGTTTCACCCTGTAACTACCCTAGTAGTAGGGATATCGGGTTGAAACTTGGCAGAAATAGTTTTCTTTGAGGAACCTATCGATTGGTGTACACCAAGTTCAATTTGGTTTGGGGGCACTTTTCGCTATGCTTATCCGGCTACACCCTTTGATCCGCATTACATTGGACCGTACCAGATAGTAAACGTGACAGACCTGAATAACGTAGTATTACGAACGCATAATAAATTAATCACCAAGCATCAGGATAAACTAAAGCATGCTTACTCTCCATTCACAGCTGAAAATCAACCATGATTTTCGCATATTTGCTCCTGCTACCTCTCGCTGTCATTAGCGACGATCAAATTATTACACCGCTCGAGGGAAACATCGGACTCTTCTACGAAAAATTACCTGACATAAGGACCTTCCAATCACAATGGCGCCTAGTCACATCTCTGGATGTTACTCGATATCTCAGCTACGCTCCACATGTAAAGCATCATATCTCAACGATGAATCAACTCTGCAACCGTCATGATTCTATCAGCTGTCTTAGCAGGGAATTAGGACCTCGATTAATCAAGAAAGAAGAAAACACCGTACATTATAGCAACCTAATACGCACTGCAATAGGTGACACCACACACCTTAAAACACCATCCCCACGGCGTAGCGTACCTTTTGGATTCATCGGCACTCTCAGTAAAATGTTATTTGGAACCTTATCACAAGAAGATGCAGAATACTATAACCGCGAATTAAACAAAGTTTATAAGGATCAACGCGAAATTACCGAAATAATAGCAAACCAAACGCATATCATAAAAGGAGAATTTTCGCTCACACATGCGAGGTTAGTTAATTTAACTCAAATTATATCTCAGCTAACGAAAACGATGGTCATACACTCTGAAGCATTACAAGAGACGCAGTCAGACATCAGCAAGTTACGTTTCGAAGCATCCATCAGGGACTCCATAATTGAAATAGAAAGAGGGCTAGACGATTACAGCACCAACCTACTGTTGCTAATAGACGCAATTTTGCTAGCAAAACAAGGCATTTTACACCCCGCTATTCTTTCGCCTGAGCAATTATTGAGATCAGCTCAAAAAATTAAGGAAACACTTGCATACGAATTTCCCCTAACACCCGAAGAATTACTCACGGAACAAATTGAAAAAATAACAAACTTAAACGTAATTTTCACAAGGGGAAGGATACTTTTTGAACTCACCATACCTCTCTTAGAGCGAAAAACGTACAGCTTATATAAAATATATCCATGTCCATCGACACACAACCTTGGAACAAAAAGGGTAATTTCGTATATACAGCCGCAAATCCAGTTTATTGCAGTCTCATCAGATGAACAACAATATTTTTCTCCAACGGAAGAATACTTGAAGACTTGCCGGTTTCATCACAACCAATTTTTAGGACCAACTACCCTACCATTATACCAAGCAGACCGACAACCAACTTGTGAATCTACTTTGCTATTGAATCCCACCTCGATAAATTGGAACACCTGTACCATTAAATTGATCACACAAGTAAAACCATACTGGCAGACTTTAAATACACCAACTACATGGTTTTATTTCATGCCAGAAAATAAAAAGGCACAAATTTATTGCAAGGGAAAGAAACCAATAACACAAAATATCACTGCCATTGGAATCTTTAGATTACAGCCCGGTTGCCAAGCAACAATAGACTCAGTACAACTAAAAACACTGGAAACCATCGATGCCTCGCAAAACATTGAATATTACCCTTCTAAACCTTATAATCTATCAATAATTATACCAGAGGTTACCGAGTATCACTTTGAGACCTTGAAAGTGACCGAGCAGAAACCTACAAAATGGGAGGACCTTCCGACAGCATTATCACTTACCGAAATAGAACAACGAGCTAGGAACTTCGCAACCCACCAGACATCCATTCGGCAAGTGCAGATCTCAACCCTTTCCTCCATTGGAGGCATGATAATAATACTGATCATTGTAAACGCGATATGGGTCATAAAATGCAAACCTCGTCAGGCCAAAACAGAATCTCCTAAAGAGAACCAAGAAATAACAATAAATATACCAAGTACATCCGAAAACCACAGCCCGTGCGCCACAGTTTTCTAAGGGGATGAAACCACTCCCATAAGAATCCCTCCTCTGGGACACGTATGGTTTCAGGGTGGGGGCGCGATAAGGGTTTCTTCCCTATAAAAGCCGGGCATCAGGCCCCCAACTCAGTACAAGTTCAGTTCCGACATGTCTAAGAGCATCTCCACGCAGACATCATCAGACGAAAGTACAAGGACCATAGCTGTGCAGACAGGACGCCACGGATCTTGGGAAGCTTGTTCTCGAGTGGGTACCATACTCACACCAAAGCCGTACCACTACAGCACTGGAGGAATCGTCAAAAAGGGTCGAAGCTCTTCCACTAGAAAGACCAGCAGCAAGACGGTGGGAGTCCAAACGTCGAAATATAGACCTCATCGAAGCGTCCCGGACTGGCTGGTGTTCCAAGAAGTCACTGACGACAACGTTCGTGATTGGACCCCAGGAGAACCGATCCTTGCAAAGAAACGCAAGAGATGAAGATCATATCAGCGCATGACCTTGGGAAGACTTCCCGCTGCCTAGTCATGTATGTAGAGGACCCCACCACATTCTGAGTCTCTCTGGACAAGTACTGCGAGGCAGCGAATGTCATGCTACGCGAACTGGACATGTACATGGCGTCCAGACAACACCTATGTCTGCCAGCAATGGTCAACATTAAGCCGGGACGATTCATGACCATAAGGTTTCCCAGGAAGGGGTGGCTTCGTGGTGAGGTCACTGCAGTTAGTCACCACCTGCACCACCTTCCTTGGCGACAATGGCATCGCGGTGGACTGCTCTGTCGCAGAATTGCGATCCTTGCCACCCCGGTTCCATGCCCTACCCTGGCAGACAGTGAGGATTCGTCTGAGGGGCGTCAAGCTACGTTCATGCCGACCGCTTCAGAAGACGACGCAGATTGCAGAGGCGGTTACGGCGAGAAGGAAGGGCCTCATCGCCAACGTCCAGTCATCGCAGGACGGCCTCACAGCCACGCTAACGCTCGACCGACTTCCCGGACAGCCTCCACTAGACGTCGTAGACCACTGGCTGGAGATTGGCTACGTGGTGCCCAGCGACGACTAAACACCATCACCACACAACAGTAGCGATAAGTACACTACACTACACTACACCCGACAATTTTCATTCACACCTTTATTTACGAAAGGATTTGTGGGGCGTTTTTCCTTCTCTTGAAAAGCATCACGAAAATCGCGATGTTTTGTCTAGGGGGGGGAGATGTTACGTATGTGGAATTTTCCCATACGCCGCTCTCAACCATTTTTCGAGCTCGCGTCTGCGAAGGGAAAACGCCCTAAAATCCTTTCGCTTATCACACACCACTAATGGAAGTCAAGATCCCGACCAGCTGGATTTCGACCGTGAGAACGGGAGTGACACGACGACGACCCCGAAGGATTTCCTTATATGGAGATTCCTAACGAATCCCCACTCATTTTTGGGACTATATAAACTCTTTGGTTTCAACCCTCGTCGGTTCAAAGCAGTACAGTCACGTATAGAGTAACGTCGTGTCACGCTCGTACAGAGTTGGTTAAAATCCAGTAAGATCGGGCTCGAGTCTCCTTACGAATCAACAGTTAACCTCATAGAATCCGCGAGTTCGGTTTATATTCTATTTGGCACTTTGAAATAGCCACTCTTACGCCCCGCATTGCCAGTGCGTTAACACCGTGCAACTATTGGTAATTGCACACTATTTAATTATTTAATCGCGACACTTACATTTGTATTATATTGACTATTCAATATACGAATGGTGTTCACGTTGTAAATCAAGTAAATTCGTTAAACCCATCTCTTACCCAGCGATCCTTATAATATTAGTAGCACTCACCCACTGATACAACTTTACCGCTCGAGTTGTATCAAACTTTAATTAAGAGTTACGAGGCATCACTAACATTTCCCGCGACTCCCTGATTTCACATCAGGTTCGTTCGAAAACCTTTCACCAAAACAAGGAATCTTCTCCAACCCAGTGGCTTCCCGATTTCGCATCGGGTTCGTCCACGAAACCTCACCCCTCCTACGGCTCCCTGATTTCGAATCAGGTTCGTTCGCGTATGACTCCATCCTAGAGGCTCCCTGATTTCGCATCAGGTTCGTCCTCGCTTCCGATAATCCTAGCGGCTCCCCGATTTCGCATCAGGTTCGTCCGCACTCTAACTAACAAACTCACAAACCGTATTCCTTGGGAAATACCCTTCTCGCCGGCCTCTCGCTTTATCTGCAGCCCCGGCTCGTAACACAAGTTTTGATTTAATAAAAAGAGAGCATGATATAATTAAGATTTTAAATGCACACTTTGTATTTTTAAGAATTTTCTAATTATAATCTTTTATTTTTTAGTCTCTACAAATGAAAATGAAATTCAGATGTCTTAAATTAAATAAACTACAACTGTATAGAAAAACTAAAATTTTATGTGTTGCACGCGCGTGCGTGTGTGAGAGTTTCGTGGATGTATACACTATACCTTTTAAAAAGATTTTGTAATATATGCTTAAAATACAGAATATGGGTGGTATTCATAGTCGTTGCTTAAAACTAAGATCGTCTTAAGCATTCGGCATCCTTTACTAGTCTACACGGGAAAAGGCCAGCACCGTTAGGACCGATGAAAGGCCAGCACCGTAAAAACCGGTGCTGGGCGCTGTTCAGCATCGAAAAACACCTTTGTGATTGGACCCACCACCGATATTTTCGCCCATTCCCAACGGTGTTTTTCGGTGTTGAACAGCGCTGTGGATGGGGCCCAGCACCGGTTTTTACGGTGCTCAGCATCGTTGGGAATGGTGCTGGCTTTTCATCGTTCGTTACGGTGCTGACCTTTTTCGCTTGAGACGATCTTAATAAGTATACGATTATGAATAGCGGCCTATATGTATATTACATACTGTATTTTCCAATATAATGATTCAATAAAAATTCTTTTTATCTTACAGTTAATTGATTCTATTCCCAGATAGCACACGACGTCTATAAGCCGTTTTTAAGACGTCTTGAAAGTCTAAAAGACGTCTTAAAGACGGCTTATAGACGTGTGCTATCTGGGTCCTTTCATCGATTCTTCGATTCTTTTTGGAAATAATCGATTCTTAAGCATCGATGTTTCATTACAATGGATTCTTAAGTATCGATTCTTTTGAACGGAATCGCCCTTCCCTAATTTTCTGTCACTTCGAGGACAGAAAATCAGCTCCTCGAAGTGACAGAAAATATAACCTATATGCTATACCCAATTTCATAAATATACTGTTGCGGCGTAACAATAATATTTTGGAAGGATGTTACGTTATGAAAAGTTCACAAATGTAGCGTAAAAGAACGAAATAGTCAATAAACATTTATTGTCATGTAGCATATAGGTTATATTTTCTGTCATTTCGAGAAGGGGGCCACATAATAATCACGCGCATCCAGCCTGCGCATTTTTTCCCACCCCACATTAATTGTAGTTGAAACGATATTTTTGAGCCTGGGTACCAGGGGGACCAAGCCGTCATTGATTGGCCGAAGTTCCCGTTTAGTTAGCACCACGTTGGTAGGAGGCGCTAGGTACATCACACACACATACCTAGGTGTATCAGTGAGCACGACACACACCTTTCGACGTTGGTGAAATGTTACCATGACGACGTTCGTCATTTTTAATTGTTTGCGCAGACACGAGGAAGTGTAACCCACGTGGATCAGTCATCACATAAGATAATATGATCATTGTTATTGTAATAATTGTAATGACTAATATTATTTAAAATTAATAAAGAATTTGTATATCATTTAACACATATTTATGTATCTAATTATACTTTTACTTTTAATTATATTTATATTTTCAGAAGGTAAACCGGAGGAAATACGGACGTGATTCAAAGGACCCCTGTCATTTTTAAAATAAAATTTAAAAGTTTAAATTTTGGAATGACCAGAAATCCTTCAAATGGCGTCCTCGCTTTCCCTGGTTTAACTTTTCTAAGGCCGTCTGACCATGAATCGTCGCGTCAGTGACGCGTATGCAGCAGATAGAAGGATATACAAAGAAACTGAATATATTTTCTTTTCCTATGAAAAGAAGAAATATTCAATTTCAATGTTTATCCTTCTATCTGCTGCATACGTGTCGCTGGTGCGACGATCCGTGGACAGGTGTTAAAGAAAGCGGTGCATTACACGTATACACATACACAAACGTCCCGATTCACACATTCACAGTTTAGTACGCACCTAGTTGGTACGAGGCGCTATAAACTCTGCTTCAACTTTCGTAGGAGGGAAGCTTGGCCCCCCTGCTGGATACGCGGAAAATTGACTTGTGGTCCCAAGCGGGAGAAAAGTTATTTCATTAAATTCTTTATATTTAGTGGGATTATTACTAGGGACTGTAGCCATAATTAATTCTTTTATATTTCGAAGAACTGTCTTTAAATATTTAAATAATTACTTTAAGCCACTCTGACATTCAATTGACTAACCTGCTAAGGAAACTATTAAAAATGTTATTACGCGACTAAATACATGCTTTTCTGACTTTCTTTCTTCCATAAAATATGGTAAGATCGGATTTTTTGAGTTGGTCTTACAAACGTTTTACAACATTTACGCTTGAGACAACGCAATACAGTATTTCCTCTAGTTCCTATCACTCTTCTAAATATGGAAACATAGGTATCAGGTTTACATAGGTTTCTAAAATTGTTCAGAAGCTACCGACTCTTTATAGCAACATGTTGGTCGGTGCTTGGAAGGAATATAGGGGCATTAATATGCAGTATCCTCTAATGGAAAAATAATTTTTTAATATTGTTATCATTATGCAAACATCTGTATTGTATGTCAAATTTTTCTACTAAAATGAAACCAATTACGACGCAATTTGGTATGAGGAAGGTACGGCAAAAGATTGGTACAGAATATTTTTTTTAAAGCCCAACAAATAATACGATAGCGAACGTTTAGTAGATGTGCGGCCTTTTTCTCATCGATTGTTGAGGTCAAGGCCCCCGAAAAATTCGTCTTTTTTTAAAACAGATACCGTTCCCAGAAACGCGATGCACCTGAAGGCAAAAATCGATGCGATTTGAAATGTCTTGCAAGCAGAGCTCGCTAAATCAGGCGTTTGCTCTTAATGAATCTTTACCAATTCGTAGCACTTGTCAAGCCAAATACAGTATCGTCTCCGTGAGGGCTCGCTGGTCGGGACCGGCGTTGAGCCCGTATCGTAGACAAAGCCCTAATTCCGAGTGTTCGTTTCTCTCTTCTTTCTGGCCGAAGGGGGGAGCGCGATGGGCGCGAGCACTCAGATGGAATCGTGACTCCTCGACGCATGCGCGCGACGGTCAGATAGCCAGGCATGGCACGAGTCTTTTTTGCGCCCTAGGAGAACTTGTCCAATTGAGCCCTATATTATAATACATTTATTTGAGATTATTGATGACCTTACTCTGAATTTTTATTCGTAGTTTCAAACAGTTGCATTACAATTTGTAATATTTCATTTAAAAATTTATTTTCAACAATGCCAACAATTAAAAGGCCATTTTGTGTCTCTTGTCAACCTTACGCCCTAGCAGTTGCCTAATTTTGTAGAGTAAAGTCATAAATAATCTCAAATAAATGTAATATAATAAAGGGCGCAATTTGACAAGTTCGCCTAGGGCGCAAAAAAGACTTGGTAGCTGGGTCTGTGTCAAAATTTTGCGAAGCGGTTCCCCTCCTGACTGTAAACGCTTGCGACCATCGCACACGTCCGTCGCGCACGCAAAGGACGGAGTGTCGCGGCGTCTGAAAGACGGAGCGAGACAAAACATCAACGCGTCGTCTGTCTCGTAACGCCCTCGCTCGCTTTCAGTGCCCCTCGCTTGCTCTCGTTCCATCTCGCTCTCGCCTTCGCCGGACAAGAGTGAGACAGAAGTGGTGGGGATAGCGAAAAGTCCGTATCGTGTACACCAAACCGAGCCCTCAGGGAGACAATACTGTAATGCTGAGTTTGGTCCAGCGGTTGAGTACTGACAAACGTGAAACAGACGATGCAGTAACCAAAGGCGGGAACGCGTGTTAGACGAAATCATCTATACTATTGAAAAATGAAATTGTTATATTTTTTGTTTTATTTTCATCACGATATTTGTAACATATTATATGAAATTTTCCGGATGAAAGAAAAGCCAAACACGACGCCCTTCCTACAATTACTCCGATTGCGCATGAATCCGTTTCTTATACTTCCTCCTCCTCTTTGTCCTTTAAAGTGATAATGTAAAAATTTATTTAAATAACTTACAATTTGGAATTCAAGGTAGGGTAGACCGAGGGTGATAGTAACAGGAGGACGACTGTAACACGTTAAATATCTTAGAAAATATGATAGATATTAACACAAATTTTGTATATTTGATGAAGAATGACATTTGGAATACGCACATCCATGTCCTAGCAGTATAGATACACAATAGACATGTATAGTGAAGAAAATAACTTTTCAATACCCTAAAGTAACTTTTTCTTACCGCTTTAAAATTGTAATATAAATACTCCCTTTGCAAGTGCGTGTTTATTCTTTTTTTTTAATATTTAATGTAGCCATTTTTAAAGTAATAGTGATCGTTAGTTATCACTTTTAAGTGTCTCGTTAATCAAAATTTATAATTTAAGTTCAAAAGCCTGGCTGGGGTCGATTGTAACATCGGCAGTCGGGGTCCGTTGTACCGTGACAGATAATGTTGCAGATAATGTTGATTTTGGACACCTTTGCGTTCCAACGCAACATTTTTCGTTTATTTTTCGTATAATATCTAAAATTTCTGACGTTCATTATCCCGCGTTACGCAGCGAAGCATTCATATTGGACAAACTATTTTTGATTATTTCCCGTGTAGTGGAGGAAAAATATCCAAATTGGTTTACTCAAGATGAATGCGCTGCTCATTGTAAAGACATGGTATATATAGCTTTAACGGTAAAAATACACAAAGATACAGTATGGCTCGGCGAGCAATTATGATGTGTGGGAGCATCGTTAAGTAAAAACTATTCAAAATTATCGACATTAAAGCATGTTTGAAAACTTTGTCTTTTTTTAACAAGTCCCTGCCCTACCTTTTCGCTTCTATCTTCATTCATGCTCATCTTTCCACCTTATGCTTTTGCTGTATATTTTGGCTTACGCTGTATATTTTGGCTTGTGCATGATTTCGAGTATTTTCAGTGTTATAGTATTCGATGGAAGGCTTTATTTCTAAAAAATTAGGTATTTTTTTCTTGTATTTTCCTTTTTTTCGATGAATGGTTTGGATCTGTACTAACATTGAACATACTCTGGGATGGCGAAGACCTTCTTTCACGCCTTCGCGTGGCACACCCCGTTAACTCTATTGCTTTATTTTTTGAAATCTGTATTAACATGACAGACTATAAAGCGATAGAGGAACTAAGATGAAAGAAAGGCAGAGCTTTTGTCGACATTGAGCTCCGATATTTGATAGAACTTTAGTAATGGTCTCAAGCTCCGTAAATATGATATATAGGGTACTTTGGTACTTGAATCCGTAGACGATATCAATCGATTTCAACTTTAAACAAATGATTATGTACTTAGCAGCCTACGGTTCAAAGACCTTTGCTCCATACGTTACACCAGGTCTGTCTACAGTCCGGAATATACATACAGTGGCTCACAGCCATAATCGTACACTCTTTAAAATCGCATAACATTTTTAAAATTGGTCCAAACGACTTGAGTTTTTTTGCGACGATAGAAGGATTAGTTTGCTAAGTGACGTGTTTCGTCATTTTGGAAAAAATTGCGATTGGCCGGAATAGCAAAAAACATAGTAAAGATCGTTTTTTCAAATTTTTTTCTGCGCCTGTAATGAAAATTCAAAAAACCCGTTTGTAGATTTAAGTAAGTTGTATACATGCCTAAAATTTCATCAAAATCGGTTAACGTTGCTCTGAGCTATAAACGCTTAAAGATCGCAGAATAAGATCGGAAATCGCGAAATTCACAAAATCAGCGAAAAAAATTGAAACAAAAACGACCTTTACTATTTTATTTTGCTATTCCGGCCAATTGCATTTTTTTCAAAACGACGAAACACGTCACTTAGCAAACTAATCCTTCTAGCTTCGCAAAAAAACACAAGTCGTTTGGACCAATTTTAAAAATGGTGTGCGATTTTAAAGAGTGTACGATAATGAGCCACTGTACATACACTAGCTTTGCTACATACTCGGCTTCGCCTGGAATTTAAATTCTGATTTTCTAAAAAAAAATTTTAATTTTTTTTGTGAAAATAGTTACATGCATTTGGATTAGCCAGGCATAATGAGCAGAAGCACATTTTGTGTTGCAAGAGTTTACCGTTCGAAAGTTTTTAGGCGACAGACTAACACACAAACATAAACTTGCTGCTTTATATATTTATTAAAATACATTATATCTAAAAGTATAATAGTCCAAATGGATAATTTTAATTAACGCTATTAATATTGTTATTTAAAAGATCTCTGTCCTAATACTTTATACATTTTATTCTTTTTACAGTCTAGAATGTTATATAAGTAAGAAATTATGACCGTGAGAAGAAAAGGAGTTCACAAATATTATACAGTTATATTATTTTTGTCTTTTGTATGACAGCTTTTAGTAAATAAATAAAAAGGCCATATTTCATATATAAAACAGTTCGTTTCTTTCACCACCATCTCATATGTACATATCTACTTGCCCGAATGACGTCGTGTTTGATTTTCCTTTTATTAAAAAAATCTCACTAATTTGCCATAAATGCTCGAATAAAGACAAAACAGAGAATGTAAAAATTTCATCTTACAATTAGCTTAGCATGTGTATATACATGTTTTCCGCTTTTAGCTACTGCTTATGGCTTTTGCAGAATTTATAGAAGTGAAATCTGCTTCAATACGGGCATTTGAGCATAGCTCGTCCGTAGGCTGACATGACATGCGAAAATCAGGCGCGCGGAGAATGCAAGAAGACAGTATAGGTATCATACTTTGTTACCGCTGCCAGAATGATCGTTTTTCGCGTAAAGGATAAAGTGTCCAGACGTCCCGCATTATGCGGGACAGTCCCGCATTTGCCCGCATCTGAGCCCTTTGTCCCGCATTGAAAAATGTCCCGCAAAGAGTCCCGCATTGGACATGTAACCTTTTACATTTTCGCAGTGGCATAAAGTTACTATTTCTTGTACTTCATACAAGATGTCGCTAATACTGTCACGCTTGGCGCGAATGGTTTGAGTCACAGATTCATCACGGCCATCTATGGTCCCTGCCGAAAATGTTTCAATTGTTTTATCGGATACGATACGTATCCACGATTCATCAGAACGTCATTCGTACGAAAACGTTATTTGGTTATTCGGAACCTAACCTAAGATTATTTTATTTTTATTATATTCAGTGTTTCTACAACAAAAAGTATGTATTAATTTTTAATATTGTTACGTGCCGGTTACTTTTTCAAATTCATTTCGATTATAATTTAATTCACATGAAGCCTCTCACGCCACGGCATATTCTCATGGAAGATTATTGTCAGCGATATTCCAAACGCCGTCGACGTTCTTGGAATGCCCGTTGTGATAAGCATTACGAACCCTGTGCATTGTAGTAGACCACCTTATATTCTTCTTCCCTGCTAAATTTCTGTTACACTACCATTGACATCTGATCCAACCATTGCGTGTTGTGGGATTTTCCCTCAATCAATTGTCAATGATCTACAGACCAAATTGTAATAGTAACTTTACATGAACCGTTACGCCACTGCGTTCTTCCATGCGAATATCTTCCAACGCCGTCGACGTTCTTAGAACGCCGGACGCGATAACAACCTGAGCACTGAGATGCTGGGAACGTCCCGAGCGACGACGGTTGGGCCCGTGTGCATGAGGTGCGGAGTCAGCAATTTTGGCGCTCTTTGTTCAAAGTCCCAAGTGCTCGGGCCTATCCTGCGTTCGTTCGTCGCAGTCAACTGACAAGTCGCATAGTGCGCTGTTGTTCTGTCCGAGGGACATCGCTGTTGTTAAAATAGTCATTGAGCTAGAGTTCCGAGTGATCCTGAGACAACGGAAAGACTCAGTCCCCGTAGAGACTCAATTTAAATCTTATATTTCGCGCTTTATAATTAAAATTCATACCGCTATAATTATATATCATCTTATTAGCTATTTACGGCAGTCAGCTAGCAAGTCGCGTAGTGCGCTGTTGTTCTGTCCGAGGGACATCGCTGTTGTTAAAATAGTCATTGAGCTGGAGTTCCGAGTGATCGTGAGACAACGGAAAGACTCAGTCCCCGTAGAGACTCAATTTAAATCGTTATATTAACCATTTACCGTTTAAATCCTATACTTTGTGCTTTATAATTTAAATTCAAACCAACTGTAACTAGTGTACTGCGCGTGTGTGTGTGTACCCCACGCGAACGTCACCCAGTCGTAGGACTGGGAAAGAGAGCGAGGGGAAAAGAGAACGAGAGAGAAAGAGTAAGCCAACCAAAATTTCAACAGTTTCTTGTACCAATTCGGTGAGTGAATCCAAAGTATGCTATTGTACGGAAGCGACAAGTAATCCAACCACTACGTGTTACGGGAATTATCCCTCGATGATCTGTCGTATTCCCTCGAGCGTGTGCCGCGTTTTGTTAAAATCTCCGTTTCACGTGATTATAATCATCGTCCTCGTTACCTTTATAAATTACCGTTTTGAATAACTCTCGTGCATAGATTAATCCAACCACCTAATGGTGAGTTGAGGGTTTTCCTCGACCAATCGTCGTCTACAAATAGTCGTCCGGCATTTGTTAGCTTCGCTAAAATTTAACTGTAACCTTCAAAACCTACAAAAACGAGTTCTTGTACTCGATTGCAACTTCTTTATGTACATTTATATCGCTTGACGCATACCATGTAAATTCCCCAATTTGTACCACCTTTTGATTTTCCTTTGCATATTTTGTAATACATGGTAACATTTTATCTAAATTGTGTCACATTTTGTTCGAACCAGTCTCACCAAAGTACCACATCCCGATTGGACAACCTGTATAGGTTGTAGACGAAAGCCGTACCCAAAACAATCCTGATTTTTGCGTAATAATCTGATTATGTCAAAATTATAAAAGTCCTTTAAAATTCGTTAAGCTTTGCGTGAGGAAATTAGACTCAACCGCTCGGTCGCTTAAAAATTAACGCTCTCACGTAACAATATTTAATATATTATTAATTAGAATATCAATTCTAAATAAAAAAACTAATTTCAGATAGCCATGTCGAAGAAAAGACTCTGTACATTTACAGAAGAATTAAGAAGTGAATTTGCTTTTATAAAAAAAAAGTAAAATTGAAAACAACGTTCACTGTGATACTTGTAACAGTGATTTCTCGATTGGGTCGGGAGGTAGAAGTGATATCAAGAGACATACTTTGTCAGATAAACACAAACGAGCATTATTAGCTTCAGCTTCCTCAACAAAATTAAGTGGTTATTTTCGTAAAGTTGAATTCGGACCCAAAGAAAGAGAATTAGCAATTGCCGAGGCAGTATTTGCGTATCATACTGCAATTCATAATCACACATTTCGCTCAATGGATTGTACGTCTAAACTTATTCGTACATTATTCGCGCCAAAGTTTACTTGCGCTCGCACAAAATCTGAAGCAATTATAAAAAATGTATTTGCACCTTATATAATTGATCAACTTTTGAAAACATTGGAAACTACTGATTTTATAACAATATTTACGGGTGCATCAAATCATAAGGAAACTAAATTATTTCCATCAGTAATTCGGTTTTTTTTATTACAAACTGGGAATACAAATAAAACTTTTAGATTTTGTATCTCTCCCAGGGGAAAGTTCTGAGATAATTACGAACTCAATTATTGAAGTATTAAAGAAAAATAATTTGGAAAATAAAGTTGTAGCAGTTTGTGCTGATAATGCAAATACAAACTTTAGTGGTCTCCTTAGAAAAGGAACAAATAACGTGTATACTAAACTAATGAAGCATCTTGGAAAGCCAATTGTTGGTATAGGATGTGCTGCACATATAGTACACAATACTATTCAGACAGCAGCAGATCAACTTCCTATTGATATTGAGGGCATCATAATAAAAATTTACAGTTATTTTTATATATTTACAGTAAGGGTAGAGTTATTAAAAGAATTCTGTGACGATGTAGAGGTGGAATATATGCGCTTGCTGGGATATAGTAAGACTAGATGGTTGGCATTGATGCCTGCGATTGAAAGAGTTTTAAAATTGTATTCTCCTTTAAAATCATATTTCTTGTCCATCGACAACTGCCCAAGTATTCTGAAATCTTTTTTTGAAGATGACAGCGCAGAAGTATGGTTGTATTTCATGCATAGTGAAACAGCAATATTTCATAGTACAGTGACAAAAATTGAAGGTGATAAAATTACTGTTATAGAGGTTGTTACAGAAATAGACGATTTAAAATTCAAATTGGAAGAAAGAATGAATACACAGTATCTACCACTGACTGTACGCAGTCAGTTAAGAAAGTTAGCAGAGAATAGTTGGTCCAAAATAGATTCCTTCAAATCCAATGTTAACATGTTCTATAAAAAATGCATCGAATATTTAGAACCTCGCTTATTACAATTTGAACACATTGATTCGTTTAAGTGGATTAATCTTAAAGGCAGTATTAATTGGCTAAATGTGCAAAATAGTTTTCAATACATTTCAAAATTTTATGATGAAAAGGATATATTCGATGCTGAAAAGGAAGATAGCAAACTTTTTGACGAGATATCATACGTAAGAAAATATGTTGATGATACAAAAATAAGGGTTTGGAATGAAGAAAAAATGTCAATTGATGCAAGATGGATAGAAATATTTAATCACTTTGATACGAACAACATACCATTTATGAATATTAAGAAAGTAATTGAGTTTGCATTATGCTTGCCAGGCACCAATGCTGTAACAGAAAGAGTTTTTTCATTGATGAATAAATTTTGGACCGCAGAAAAAACCCAGCTGAACGTAGAAACGTTGAAAACAATATTACAAGTAAAGTGCAATTTTTCCAATTCCTGCGAAGAATTTTGTAAGAGTGTAGGGACGATAGAGTTCCTGGTACGCCGAGCGGCCGGAACGACGACCGTGACACGAAGCAGACCGTGGGCAGCGTTGCCGATTTATCGGTTTGGGTCGCGGAAAAGAAAACGGTCGGGTGACGACGTTGGAAGAGGTTTGACCTGGCAACGAGCGTGGGGGAGAGAGTGAGAGCGAGAGCGAGAGGGAAGGCGTGATGGGTGTCGAGGCGCGAGGGACTTTTGAAAAGACAGTGCGTTGAGGGTGCCGAGAAAGCGGACATAGCGTGACGAGTAGACGGTCGTGACGAATAGACGGTTGTATAGAGTGGTGGAGTGATAGACGTTGTACGTATGGAGAGAGTGCTTGGTGGGACTTTTACTTATTTTACTTATTCTACTCATTTCACTTGTTTTACTTATTTTAATAAACATTATTGATTATATTCAAACCTTGGAAACCCTTGTTTCCTACAAATTGGGGGCTCGTCCGGGATGTGAATAGTTAGCAGAGTCGAGTTAGTGCAGTGAGACTTTAGACGTAACCAGTGTGGACATTGCGAAGGGGTATGCGAACATTCGTGACGAGAAGTAATTCGTGTGGGGTTCACTTAAGGAAGGATTAAGTGCAATAGCGACGTGTGTGACGTGCGAACACGAAGGACGAAGCGTTGATTCGCAATTGTGTTAGAAGCAGATAAGATGAGCGATACGAAGAAGGACCCGAATGACTTCTGCATCACGGAGTTGAAGAAGGTATTGCGGAAAAAGGGGCTGAAAACGTCCGGCCTGAAAAATGAATTAATCCAGCGGTTGGCCAAGGCTGATCCGTCGGGAGAATGGTTGACGGTTCAGGCGAGCGAACAAGAAGAAGAAGCTGCGCGTGAGTCCAGTGAAAGCGAGGGTAGTGCGTCTGGGGGCATGAGGGAAATAGAACACATGCGACGCGAAATGGAATTGGTGCGCCGAGAGAAGCAATTGATGGAGAGAGAGCTTGACGTAGCTCGTCAACAAATTGAGCTGCTGAGACAGATGCAGAGACTGAATCCTAGTCCAGCTGGAACAGAAGAATCAGCGCGGGGAGTTGTGACGAAAAGACAACCGTGATCTCCGGCTATATCGACCATCGCGGAGTTGTTGGGCTATTTTGACGGAAGCAGCGATACGTATGAGACGTGGGAACAAGAGGTTCATACCCTAAAGACGGCATACCAGTTGACGGATGATTTTACGAAGCTGTTGATTGGATCGCGATTAAAAGGAAGCGCACGCGAGTGGTTACATTCAAAACCAGAGAACATTGCAATGTCGGTCGAGGAACTGTTTGAGAATTTGCGAGAGATGTTTTTTCACCCCGAGAACGTACTTGTACTGAGACGGCGTTTTGAAGCTCGTGTTTGGAAGAAAAAAGAATCTTTCGGTGAGTACTTGCACCAGAAAGTTCTCTTAGGAAATCAGGTGCCGATTAGTGATAGGGAGATTATTCATTACATCATTGATGGAATTCCCGATGTCGGATTGAGGGATCTTGCACGATCGCTGAAGGCTAAAACCAAGGGAGAGCTGCTCGAGACATTCAAGATGATTTCGTTGCGTGAAAGATTGTTGCCAGCTAGCACCGGGACTAAGCCCAAGGATACTAGGTATCTGGAGAAGAATTCGGAGAAACATCTGGAGAAGGACCCAAAGAAGATTCCGCAAGCGTATCCAGCCAAGACGGAAGGTCGGGACAGGAAGGAGACGTCAAGAGGCGAGAGACGATGTTTCAATTGCGGAGACTTCAACCATTTCAGCGCAAAGTGTCCTGCGAGGGATAGGGGCCCGAGATGTTTTGCCTGCCAAGAGTTCGGGCATAGGGCTGTAGATTGTAAGAAGGGACAAGAGAAGCAGGTAAACGTGTGTACCGCGGCTACGTGTTGGGGCAATAGAGTGTACAAATCCGTAACCGTTATGGGTAAGCAGGTAGTTGCGTTTCTGGACACGGGTAGCGACTTGCATTTAATGGGGGCCGAGCGATATAGTAAATTAGGGGACCCATTATTGTCTGCGCCGGGAGTACCGTGTCAAGGTTTCGGATCGGGTGGAGTCACCACTCGGGGAGGGTTTTATGCGGATGTACGAATTGATGGAAGTGTTTTTCGGCTGTTAATTCATGTGGTGCCCGACGCGTGTTTGAAGAATGGGTTTTTGATCGGCTGTGGGTTACTGAAAGAAGCTAAAATCATTTTAGACGGCAGGAACGCGGAAGTATCGAGGCGCGATTCTGTGGCGAAGGAATGTTGCGATGTTCCGGCGATATTTTGCATAAGTACTTTCGACGAAACCGAGGATGAGAAACCCGCCGATAGTCCTCTAATCGATTTGCGGCATATTGAAGACCAGGGTATTAGACGCGAAATAAAGAGTCTTGTGGAGGGTTATGAGCCGAAGGCGATCAGGGATACGAATATCAGAACGGAAATCGTGTTGAAGGACGACACACCTGTGTATCAGCCTTCGCGGAGGTTAGCGCCGGTACAGAGGGAGAAGGTAAACCGGCAAATAGACAAATGGATGCGAGAAGGTATCATTCAGGAAAGTGTTTCTGAGTATGGTAGTCCGGTTGTACCCGTGGAGAAAGGAGATGGTGAGGTGCGGCTGTGCGTGGACCTTAGAGGTGTTAACAAAAAAATATTTAAGGACCGCTATCCCCTGCCGCTGATAGAGGATCAATTGGATCGTCTGCAGGACTCGACGATATTTAGCGTACTTGATTTGAAGGATGGGTTTTTCCATGTCCCGATAGAGGAAAAGAGTCGCAAGTATACTGCGTTTGTGGTGCCGGATGGCCACTACGAATTTTTAAGAACACCATTTGGGCTCTGCAATGCGCCGGCCGTTTTCCAGAAATTTATTAATGCGGTATTTCGGGAGTTGATAAGAGCTGGTACTGCCCTGACATACATGGACGATCTGATTATTCCTTCGCGTAGTATGGGGGAAGCAGTGTCGAAGTTGCGGGAAGTGCTGTCTACTGCAAGCGACTACGGGTTGCGCTTGAACTGGAGGAAATGCCGTTTTCTTCAGAGCCGTGTCGAATTTCTGGGTCATGTGATTGAAGGTGGTTGCGTGCGTCCGTCGAAGCGTAAGACGTTAGCCGTTATGAATTTTCCGCCCCTGAAGAATGCAAAAGATGTTCAGAGTTTCCTGGGATTGACTGGATATTTTAGAAAATTTATAGCGCAATATTCGACGATTGCTCATCCTTTGTCTGGTTTGTTAAAGAAAGGCGCGAAATTTGTGTTTGGTGAAGAGCAAAGAATAGCGTGTCAGCAGTTAAAATTAGCATTAGTGAACGAACCAGTCTTAAAATTGTTTCGCGTGGGCGCGGATACAGAACTTCATGCCGATGCGTCGAGTATTGGTCTGGGTGCTATTTTATTGCAGAGAGACGACGTGGATCAGCGGTTCCATCCAATATATTACGCGAGTTGGAAGACGTCAGACGCGGAGTCGCGATATACTAGTTATGAATTAGAGGTATTGGCTATAATTAAGGCTGTAAGTAAATTTAGAGTTTATCTTTTAGGAATTCCGTTTACAATACTAACCGATTTTCGTGCGTTCACTCTTACGATGAAGAAAAGAGATTTGTGTGTGCGTATCGCAAGATGGGCGATATTGTTGGGAGAGTTTAGTCATAAGATTGAGCATCGCCCAGGGCAGAGTATGAGGCATGTTGACGCATTGAGTCGCAATCCTGTTCCGATGTGCATGCTGGTGAGCGAGTGTGAGACGAGTGTGCTTATAAGATTGGGAAAAGCGCAGCGGGAAGATAATGGTCTAAAGGGCATACTGGAATCAGTGAACAGCGGGCAGAATACAAGCGGTGAGTACATAGTGAGAAATGGACTTTTGTTTAAAGCAATGGACGATGACGTTCGCATAGTAGTGCCGCGAGCTATGCAGGGACAGATCGTGCGGCAATTGCATGAAAACGGACTTTTCGAGGGGTAAAACTGAGGCCCTTGTCAGGAAAGACTATTGGTTCACGAACCTGAGGGCCAAGGTGGGAAAAGTGGTGCGGAACTGTATCGCGTGCATTTTGGCAGAAAGAAAAAGTGGGATGCGGGACGGTTTGCTGTATCCCATCGAGAAGGGTGAGGTTCCGTTGGATGTGTATCACGTTGATCATCTGGGACCGCTCTCTTCGACGCGGAAGAAATATAGATACATATTCGCGGTAATAGTGCGACCAGTGCGGCCGAGGTTGTTGACCGGTTGAAAAGGCAAGCGACAATTTTCGGGAATCCTCGGAAGATTGTTTCGGACCGGGGAGCGGCGTTTACCTCGGAGGAGTTCAGGGAATATTGTAAGGTGGAAAATATTGAACTTAGTCACATTACGACGGGGATGCCGAGGGCGAATGGCCAGGTAGAGAGGGTCAACAGGACGATCATCCCGATGCTGACCAAGTTGGCCGCGCCGAGACCCGAAGAATGGCATAAACATTTGGAAGTGTGTCAGAGGTACCTGAATGCGACACCTCATCGCAGCATTGGTGCCACACCCTTCAAAATCCTTTTCGGCGTAAATATGAAACTCAGGAGTAACCCTGAGGTGCAGGAGATAATACGCGTGGAGTGGAACGAGATGTTTCAGGAAAGTCGCGAGGAACTGAGACGACAGGCCAAATAAAGTATCCTGAAGGTCCAACAGGAAAATAGGCGCAGTTTCAACCGAAATCGTAGAGAGGCTCGCTATTATCAAGAGGAGGATCTAGTCGCCATCAAGAGGACGCAGATGGGTCCGGGTCTGAAGTTTGCCCAGAAATTCTTGGGTCCGTATCGCGTTGTGCGTGTGCTGCGTAATGACCGATATGTGGTGGAGAAAGTAGGTGAGCACGAGGGTCCTCGTCAAACGTCGAGCTCGGCGGAGTATATGAAGCCTTGGCTCGAGGACTTGAGCGATCAGTCATCGGATGGCGAGGATGCATTAGATATCTGAGGTCAGATATCTTTTGGGGGGAGGGCCGAGTGTAGGGACGATAGAGTTCCTGGTACGCCGAGCGGCCGCACAGTGGTTTGGATGGTGGCCAAAATTCAATTTCTCAACTTCAACTTTACAATGTCATTTTTTTTTATGAATTGACAACCCTCCAGAGCTTCTAAATCCGCATAGCTTTCCCTTTTCAGATGACTCTTTGATTAGATATAATATTACAAAGACAAAATCATCAAATTTTATGTGAATCTAATTGTTTCAATTACTCATTATAGAACATCAAAATACGTGTTTATATCATACAGGTATATAGGTAAGGAAGTATATTTCAGTTATTTATATGTATCATAGGCATTTTTTAGTCCATGAACAAATAGTGCAATGTTTATATGAATTTAAACTTTGAGAAGGCTTATAAAAAAGGATTAAGCGAGATTAACATCGGACTTTTTTTACATGAAAGCTTACACAATTTTTAATAAGAGCATGTAAATTTCAAGTGCAATCTCCTGCAATCTTCAATTTTATGCAGACTTTTAGAAATGACGCTCGAGGTATTTGGGTGTCCTGGACGCGTGTAGCCGCATAGCCACTTGAGGAGCGTCGAGCGATTTGGAAGAAACGACATTGTTCGAACCTTATCTACTGTTAGTATTAAGTCTTATAAACACTAGGTTTTCTCAAAGCGTATTTCTACCTCGTTGCATTAGTCTTCTGCAGGGGGTGGACAGTAATATAGGCGCCGTGCAGAAAGATAGTTCATCCCGTTTTGAGTATACGCTAGATGGCGTTGTTTCGCCACCCCCCACACCCCTCACTCCGCTGGCGGTAGGTTGCGTCTGTTTTCATTACACTCAGTAATCAGTTCAAAACAGTTGCACGTGGCCGCCATTTGCAGCCATTCACTGTCACTAATGTCATAATATCTGATATTCTGATTGTCACATATTGTCAGCAATCATCAGAAATTGTCAGTGATATTTTTGTCGGTACAGTGCAGTAAAGTGTATTTATTGTGTTGTGTTTAATTTTGATTTAAGGTAAGTAATTGTGCGTTGCAAATGAACGTGAAACGGATTTCAAATGACAAGCAAAAGTGTGCTGTCCTGAATTGTCCATCAACTCGACAGGTAAAATCTCATCGTTTTCCAAAATCTATAATCGCTTCGCAGTGGATTGAAGCAACGCTAATCCGCGATTGCTAGGCTTAACGTACAAGCAGGTTTACGATGAGCGGTACGTAATTTGTCATTTACATTTTCAACCACAAGACTATCAATGCAGTGTACGGAGAAAGCTGAAGGAAAGAACAGTACCTTCGTTGTTGCTGCCGACAAAAGGGAAAGCAGTTCATCGTCAAAGGAAGTTGATGTGAAAATTGATATGGAGAGGAAGGAAGATTCGTCACCTGGGATCAATATTACTCCGCCAACTGCAGATTTTTCTCCAGTTACATTTGGGAATTAGTCTCCAAAGTCAGTAGAAAGCAGTTCTTATAGGGGAAGCTCTTCCCTTGCAGTCGCTGAATCTAGTGACTCCATTTTGCCAACAACGCCAAACTCTAACGTATGTAACTTATCCAGCATAGAAAGCGGTAATGTACTTCCTGGACCCAGTTCCAGCGCATATTCCCAAGAGGAAAATATACATAGAGCCACAAAATCTGGACCTTGTAAACGCTATAGGGTTTAAGGAAACTGTTAAACTGTCTACAGCAACAAAAGATATTTGTAAAGAAGTTCTGAGCGTAAAGAGGTTTCGTGTTGTGGACGTACGAGATGTAACAGATAAACTGTAATTTTGCTATATAATAAAAAAACTCTTTAAAACAATTTCATTACCTTTTTCTTATTCATAAAACACACTTTTATGAATAAGAACTTAATGAAATGAAGAAACCAATAGAAAAACATATAGAAATACATAATTAGTTGTTACAGTAACTTTTTTAATAACTAATTATGTATTTCTGTATGTTTTTCTATTGGTCTCTTCATTTTATTAAGTTCCTTAGTTACGTATCAGCACATTATCTGAATAATATATCCATCATCTGAACGGCCATCTATTATCTTATCTTGTGGTTCTGAGTATACGCTAGATGGCGTCACTGGCGTCTATCCTTCTGCACTCTTAAAGCATTGGAGTGTCCATGCCCTGGTCTTCTGTCGAATGTGCACCGTAAAACACCTCTTGTATTGATAGATTTTTTGATTTTATATATTCTTCAGTGTAAAAATTTAGTTATATATCATAGTTCTATGTTATAGTTATACATAGTTCAGTTAAATAATAGTATATATATATATATATATATATATATATATATATATATATATAGTGTGTATTTGCCATAACGTGTTGTGAAGTTTATTTTATAAGTATTTAAAAAATTTTATATAACAATGTCGGAAAGTATGTTTCATTTCTGTATCAATCACATCAGACGGTTTTGAATATAAGCAGCTAAAAAATTTTATTTTTGTAGACAACTATTCCTTTAAATATGAGGATCTCTTCGTGGCATAGCATGGCGAAAGAAATTCAAGCAACAAAATAATTGCTGTTTCTAACTTTATTTTAAGTTCATTAAGTGAAAGTGATATTTCTAAAGAATATAAACAATCGATTGAGCAGAAAATTCGCATCTTTTGCACGAACTTGTCTTCCAAATGGAGAAAGTGCAAGAGAGTACTAAAAGTATTTAAATCGAATAATGCGAAGTGGTTAGAACAGCATTTGATTCTGCAAAAGTATGCTCATGTAAGCGGTGAAACTTCAACAACTACGGGGCGTCCTCGTTTGTCGTATGAAGAAAAATCAGTCCGATCTCAAAGACGGGAGGCATCAATGCTTTCCGAAACTATGGATCAGGAGCTAAATTGAATAGTGCATGCAGCAGCAATAACTGCACGTAAAAGAGGAAAGAAGGATGTAGCTTTTGTTTTAAATAAAACAAAAACTCCGGAAGAAGCAGAAGAAGTAAGAAAAGCAATTTCCTCTAGTAATAATCCAATTGTATTCTCAGTTGATGAAACTGTGGCTTTTTTATATGACAACAATTTAAGTAAAAGACAGTACATAAATATTAGACTGGAAAGTAAAAGAAGAAATTGCGATATATATCCCAATTACGACGCCCTTCTAGAAGCGAAGAAAAATTGCAGGCCATTTGAAATTTCAGTAACAGAAACAAGTGCACGAATTCCACTCAAAAACCTTTTACAGCACACAGTTCAGAGAATTCTATTAATGCAACAAGAAGTCATTGACAGCATAATTTTTAAAATTAATAGTAACATCGTTCATATGGAAATGATCTGTAGTTATGGCTTCGATGGAAGTAGTAGCCATTCGACGTACAAGCAAAAATCTGAAGGAACATCAGCTGGATCAGACTCTTTTCTGTTCGCTACCACGATAATTCCATTACGATTAGTAACAACAGACAATATTATTGTATGGAACAATAGCGTGCCACAGTCCATCAGGTTTTGCAGACCATTGAAAATAGAATATATAAGGGAAACCACGGAAATAATTTTAACAGAAAAAGAAAATTTAGACACTGAAATTAATAGTTTATCAAACCTACATATACCACACGGAAACAAAATTTTGGACATTAAATTTAAACTTATTATGACCTTAATCGATGGCAAAGTTTTAAATACATTAACAGGAACTAAGTCAACTCAATCTTGTCCTATTTGCGGAGCCACTCCCACGCAAGTGTTAAAAATAGACGATTTTCAGGCAAAACTGTTTAAACCCCAACATAAAGAAAATTTGCAGTACGGAGCAGTGTTGCCACCTCTACGGATTTTTCGGTAGATCTAGGGATTTTTGGTATTGCCTACGGAGCTACGGATTCTGTTGTGTTGCGATGCTCGCTGGTGTGTTGCTTGATAACGTGAATGTAGTTACGGGAATGTATATAATCGATATGTGAATTACGAGCGAAATTTAAAAGCAGACGTTTGCGTTCGATGAAGGGGAGTATTGTTAAGGATACGCGATGCGGGTAGCATGCGTGGGAAAGATCTTAGGCAGAGTCTCAATTAGTAGACCCCGAAACGAATCGCGAGTTTCTTCTAAAGTCACGTAATCTTTTGAGAAGGCCTTGTCTTTTGTTAGTCTTTAGGAGTGTCGATTGACTCCTGAAGTGTTGGCGACGCTAAGGAAGTCATAAATTTCCTTCAAGCGTTGTTTTTCTCGATCCTCGGAGTAGAGCCTACTTTCTCTTCCCACGTGGGCACCCCGCTGTGTAACGGAAAAGCGCGCTTCCACAGAGTTTTCCACCACCACCCGAAGACGGAGGAAAGGATGGACGCCGATCCGCGGGGGCGTACGGACATCCGAAGGACGGCCTACCGCTTGAATCTGTTGCATCCTGCATCCTGATTGGACTACGAGGATCTATGGGAGGACTAGGAGGATTTAGCCAACGACTTCGACGAGGACCTCGGAGGAGATTTTGAAACGCTAGTCAGTCTGTCGATAACCAGCTTGCCGAACAGTTTAATAAATTCCAGTATTTAACTTACAAATTGTTTCCTTGTGTCTAATTTTATTTTGAACTTCCCACACTCCGACGAGCAGAGCGGTTCAGCGCTCCACGGGCGCCAACCCGCGTTCTTAATGTAAAATCACCGCTAAAGGACGCATGTTGCGATGCTCGCTGGTGTGTTGCTTGATAACGTGAATGTAGTTACGGGAATGTATATAATCGATATGTGAATTACGAGCGAAATTTAAAAGCAGACGTTTGCGTTCGATGAAGGGGAGTATTGTTAAGGATACGCGATGCGGGTAGCATGCGTGGGAAAGATCTTAGGCAGAGTCTCAATTAGTAGACCCCGAAACGAATCGCGAGTTTCTTCTAAAGTCACGTAATCTTTTGAGAAGGCCTTGTCTTTTGTTAGTCTTTAGGAGTGTCGATTGACTCCTGAAGTGTTGGCGACGCTAAGGAAGTCATAAATTTCCTTCAAGCGTTGTTTTTCTCGATCCTCGGAGTAGAGCCTACTTTCTCTTCCCACGTGGGCACCCCGCTGTGTAACGGAAAAGCGCGCTTCCACAGAGTTTTCCACCACCACCCGAAGACGGAGGAAAGGATGGACGCCGATCCGCGGGGGCGTACGGACATCCGAAGGACGGCCTACCGCTTGAATCTGTTGCATCCTGCATCCTGATTGGACTACGAGGATCTATGGGAGGACTAGGAGGATTTAGCCAACGACTTCGACGAGGACCTCGGAGGAGATTTTGAAACGCTAGTCAGTCTGTCGATAACCAGCTTGCCGAACAGTTTAATAAATTCCAGTATTTAACTTACAAATAGTTTCCTTGTGTCTAATTTTATTTTGAACTTCCCACACTCCGACGAGCAGAGCGGTTCAACGCTCCACGGGCGCCAACCCGCGTTCTTAATGTAAAATCACCGCTAAAGGACGCATGTTGCGATGCTCGCTGGTGTGTTGCTTGATAACGTGAATGTAGTTACGGGAATGTATATAATCGATATGTGAATTACGAGCGAAATTTAAAAGCAGACGTTTGCGTTCGATGAAGGGGAGTATTGTTAAGGATACGCGATGCGGGTAGCATGCGTGGGAAAGATCTTAGGCAGAGTCTCAATTAGTAGACCCCGAAACGAATCGCGAGTTTCTTCTAAAGTCACGTAATCTTTTGAGAAGGCCTTGTCTTTTGTTAGTCTTTAGGAGTGTCGATTGACTCCTGAAGTGTTGGCGACGCTAAGGAAGTCATAAATTTCCTTCAAGCGTTGTTTTCTCGATCCTCGGAGTAGAGCCTACTTTCTCTTCCCACGTGGGCACCCCGCTGTGTAACGGAAAAGCGCGCTTCCACAGAGTTTTCCACCACCACCCGAAGACAGAGGAAAGGATGGACGCCGATCCGCGGGGGCGTACGGACATCCGAAGGACGGCCTACCGCTTGAATCTGTTGCATCCTGCATCCTGATTGGACTACGAGGATCTATGGGAGGACTAGGAGGATTTAGCCAACGACTTCGACGAGGACCTCGGAGGAGATTTTGAAACGCTAGTCAGTCTGTCGATAACCAGCTTGCCGAACAGTTTAATAAATTCCAGTATTTAACTTACAAATAGTTTCCTTGTGTCTAATTTTATTTTGAACTTCCCACACTCCGACGAGCAGAGCGGTTCAGCGCTCCACGGGCGCCAACCCGCGTTCTTATTGTAAAATCACCGCTAAAGGACGCATGTTGCGATGCTCGCTGGTGTGTTGCTTGATAACGTGAATGTAGTTACGGGAATGTATATAATCGATATGTGAATTACGAGCGAAATTTAAAAGCAGACGTTTGCGTTCGATGAAGGGGAGTATTGTTAAGGATACGCGATGCGGGTAGCATGCGTGGGAAAGATCTTAGGCAGAGTCTCAATTAGTAGACCCCGAAACGAATCGCGAGTTTCTTCTAAAGTCACGTAATCTTTTGAGAAGGCCTTGTCTTTTGTTAGTCTTTAGGAGTGTCGATTGACTCCTGAAGTGTTGGCGACGCTAAGGAAGTCATAAATTTCCTTCAAGCGTTGTTTTTCTCGATCCTCGGAGTAGAGCCTACTTTCTCTTCCCACGTGGGCACCCCGCTGTGTAACGGAAAAGCGCGCTTCCACAGAGTTTTCCACCACCACCCGAAGACGGAGGAAAGGATGGACGCCGATCCGCGGGGGCGTACGGACATCCGAAGGACGGCCTACCGCTTGAATCTGTTGCATCCTGCATCCTGATTGGACTACGAGGATCTATGGGAGGACTAGGAGGATTTAGCCAACGACTTCGACGAGGACCTCGGAGGAGATTTTGAAACGCTAGTCAGTCTGTCGATAACCAGCTTGCCGAACAGTTTAATAAATTCCAGTATTTAACTTACAAATTGTTTCCTTGTGTCTAATTTTATTTTGAACTTCCCACACTCCGACGAGCAGAGCGGTTCAGCGCTCCACGGGCGCCAACCCGCGTTCTTAATGTAAAATCACCGCTAAAGGACGCATGTTGCGATGCTCGCTGGTGTGTTGCTTGATAACGTGAATGTAGTTACGGGAATGTATATAATCGATATGTGAATTACGAGCGAAATTTAAAAGCAGACGTTTGCGTTCGATGAAGGGGAGTATTGTTAAGGATACGCGATGCGGGTAGCATGCGTGGGAAAGATCTTAGGCAGAGTCTCAATTAGTAGACCCCGAAACGAATCGCGAGTTTCTTCTAAAGTCACGTAATCTTTTGAGAAGGCCTTGTCTTTTGTTAGTCTTTAGGAGTGTCGATTGACTCCTGAAGTGTTGGCGACGCTAAGGAAGTCATAAATTTCCTTCAAGCGTTGTTTTCTCGGAGTAGAGCCTACTTTCTCTTCCCACGTGGGCACCCCGCTGTGTAACGGAAAAGCGCGCTTCCACAGAGTTTTCCACCACCACCCGAAGACGGAGGAAAGGATGGACGCCGATCCGCGGGGGCGTACGGACATCCGAAGGACGGCCTACCGCTTGGATCTGTCGCATCCTGCATCCTGATTGGACTACGAGGATCTATGGGAGGACTGGGAGGATTTAGCCAACGACTTCGACGAGGACCTCGGAGGAGATTTTGGAAACGCTGATCAGTCTGTCGATAACCAGCTAAAGAAACAGTTCAATAAATGCCATTTAACTTATAAATAGTTTTCTTTGTGTCTCATATAAATTTGAACTTCCCACACTCCGACGAGCAGAGCGGTTCAGCGCTCCACGGGCGCCAACCCGCGTTCTTATTCTAAAATCACCGCTAAAAGACGCAACAAAATTGGTGACAGCGGTGGGATATTTAAAAGTAATTGAAAGACTATTTAGCCAATTAACTTTGCCGGCTCGCGAGTGCATCATTGGTGATAATAAAGACTAATAGTGCGATTGGACGCTTAATTTAAATTAATTATATTGTGCGCGGAAAAGACGCTGAATTTGAAATAGACGTACTATATGAATAGATATTAATTCTAAAAAGATGTGTGAACTAAAAATTGTGTGAATAAGTACATCCTCTCTCTCAAAGGTTTTTCACGGTTTCCCTGCGAGCAAAGGGCGAATGCCAGAGGTGGGTGGTTTTCAGTGGGCGTGTGAAAATTCCCTGGAACCACATGTAGAATTCAATCGGAATTATCCGTTGAATTTCGCACACATCATATCACAATAGCGAAACGGAGACGAGTTTTTGGAGCATCCCAAGGACAACGAGGAGCTGCGTGGACAAACTACGAGCTGTGCCAAGAAAGAGCTGCAACGTCTTCAATTCAACACCAAAAAGGGCAAGCAGATTGGGTGAATTTATCTGGAAACAACGTGTGAGACGAAAAAGACAATCGACAACTTACGTAAGGCGTATATATATATTGGTTTATGCGTTTGCGATTAGATTTAAGGTAGGGTCGATAGTTTATTCTAATCGTAAGTCAGTATATTATCAAAATGTTGCGTAGCCGGAGCGCTATGAGGAGACGCTGGAGGCAAAAAGCACATTTGGAGAGTATTCCAGACTTTGAAATTGAGGATTTATCGATAGAAATCCCTCGGGCACAGTCTCCTCTTTATACGTCTCATTTGGATAGCCTGAGCCTTTTACGCTCGAGTACTCCAGTACCCGTTTTGCCCAGGCAAATTGAAGAATTGCCTTGTTCCAGTGCGGCCAATGTTGTTAGCTTGCCAAGTATCAGTCAGGTGTCGGATTATATGCCACTGAAGATCGCGGCGGATTTGATTCCCCGTTTTGATGGGACATCTTGTTCTCTTACGGCATTCATTAAGCAATGTCGGGATGTCGATTCCAGAGTTAAGGCTGCATCCCGTTCAGCTCGAACAGGGGATCCCGATGTGGGTCAAGCAAGGGCCGATGCTCGTAGATTAGTTGAATTGTTTAAGATTCTTGATTTAGGTGACCTTAATGATACCGAGCAAAGTAGTATTTTAGAGATTATAAATGCATTTCCATATCAATTTTATCTTCCCTCGGACGAATGAGGTTCAACTGATACAATTCGGCATAGCATAATTACTGCGGATGAGATACCCATTAGTACAAAGCAATATCGTTTTCCTCAAGTTCATAAGGAGGAAATTAAAAAGCAGGTAAATTCATTATTGGAAAATAGAATAATTCAACCATCTTCATCGCCGTATAATTCACCTGTTTGGATTGTTCCGAAAAAACCGGGTCCTGATGGTGTACCTCGTTGGCGTGTGGTAATAGACTACCGTAAACTGAACGAAAAAACTGTTAATGATGGTTATCCCCTTCCCAATATAATTGACATAATAGATCAACTCGGTTCGGCTAAATATTTTAGTACCCTCGATCTAGCTTCTGGATTCCACCAGATACCTGTAGATTGTAAATCAAAATCAAAGACTGCTTTTTCAACTCCTCATGGGCATTATGAGTTCAATAGGATGCCTTTTGGTCTCAAGAATGCCCCAGCAACGTTTCAGAGATGTATGGATTTAGTTTTGTCCGGTTTACAGGGAGTTGAACTCTTTGTATATATGGATGATATAGTCATATATGCCGATTCCCTGGAAGAACATGCCCGGAAATTGAAAATTCTTTTAGCTAGATTACAAAACGCTGGCTTAACTTTGCAACCTGACAAGTGTCGCTTCCTTAGACAAGAACTTATTTACCTGGGTCATATTATTTCTGTAAATGGTGTGAAACCTGATCCCGAAAAGATCAGAGTAGTTAAACAATTCCCCATTCCAAAAACTAAAAGAAACATCAAGCAATTTTTAGGTTTGGTAGGGTATTACAGACGATTTATTCCCAATATGGCCAAACTTGCTAAGCCCTTGACTCAACTTTTAAAGACCGATGTTCCCTTTGTTTGGACTAAACGATCTCAACTTGCTTTTGAAAATTTGAGAGATATTATATGCTCAGAACCCTTACTTCAGTATCCAGATTTCAAACAACCCTTTATTGTAACCACCGACGCTTCTGATTATGCTGTTGGAGCAGTGCTAAGTCAAGGCTCTATCAGAAAAGATCTTCCCATTGCTTATGCATCTAGGACCTTGAATGATGCTGAGACCAGATATTCTACAATAGAAAAGGAGTTATTAGCTGTTATCTTTGCTGTCGAGCATTTCCGACCTTATTTATATGGTCAACAATTTACTCTTGTCACTGATCATCGTCCGTTGGTTTGGTTGCATAACGTAAAGGATCCAACCTCGAGACTCATGAGATGGAGGATTAAATTGAACGAATATGATTACGAAATAGTTTATAAACCTGGGAAAATCAATTCTAATGCTGATGCATTATCCCGTAACCCTCCGATTTCCGACAAAGAATTTTTTCCACAATTCCAAGCTTCCGGGACGAATGACATTGACAACTCTCCTTCGAGGCGTTTGCAAAGGGTTGTCGTAGGCGCCAACGACTTACCAATTGCATATTCTGAGAAGGATGAGAACACTGATTTAGACGAATCTGTAAGTAATGACATTGAAAGTTTGATAACCGGCGTTTTTTTGACGTACGGAAAGAATTTCGAACATCAACCTGAGGTCATCCTTGATAAAGTTTGTATTGACGTTAATCTAACTGACAGTGACGGTGACGAATATTACACAGCTGATGAGGATGAAACTCCCCATTCTTGTAAGAGAATATTCTCTGGGAATGTGGGAACTTCTTCTCAGTCTGGTAGTAATTTTTTCAGTGACTATGTAATGGCTGGAGGATCGAATTTGAGGGGTACGGAGGATTCGCGTCGACTCGGTAGTCTGTTGGTTATCGGAAAGGCCGATATTAAAGGCACCCCGCTTCAGGCACCGTTCGGGGAAGGTTCCGTACCTCGTGGGAATCAGGCTCTGGCTGGTCTGTTGGCTAACGGGAAGGTCTATATGAAAGACTCCGCTCAGATTGCTAACCTGGGGTCCACTGTCCGTGTTGGGACGTTGGCTGAGGAGCCTGTTTTTGGAAGTGTTGGTGTGGTACAGGCTGACGAGCCTAGTGTTTTTGAGATTAAGCATGGTGATGCTTTGACACGATCCTCCGTAGGAACGACCTCAGAGAACGATGATTCACGTGAAAATGATAGAGTCAAAATATTAGCGACGAATACTTTGTCACCACTTCAAATATCCCATCTCTCATTCCTACCTTCCCTCATTTATATTAAAGATCATCTTCATATGCAGAGGGATAATCTTATCCATTTCTTCAATCTCAATTGCCAAATAGTATCGCAAATCAGTAGGGATTTGTTCAGCCAAGGTAGATTTTCAGTGGAACAAGTTAAACGACAACACATTAACATTGGCGAGGCTATGGTTTTCCCTGGTGGAAAATATCTAATCTTTCACTTATTTTCTAAGACAGTCCCTGCAGAACAACAAACTATTGCACATTTAAAGTCTTCTATGTTATCCCTTAAATACCTTATGGATTCTTTAAATGTGAAGACTATCAGTATTTCGAAGTTCCACAACAATCTTGCACCCATTGAATGGATCTCCATAGAACAGTTACTAAAAGAAATTTTCACAAGCTCTCAGTACGTTATTACAGTCTGTACTAGTGAAATTGTGATTCCACCACCTTTAAGAAGACCTACTATTATTCAGGAATACCATGAATCTGTGGTGGGTGGTCATCAAGGAGCTTTTAAGCTTTATAAACGTCTTAGGGAGGACTTTTATTGGTCGGGTATGAGAAAGGAAATTTCCAATTTCATTCGTGCTTGTTCAAGTTGTCAACGAAACAAAATGCTCTCAGCTAAGACGAAACAACCGATGCGTATTACTGATACTCCCGAAAGGGCTTTCGAAAAGGTACAGATGGATATTGTTGGTCCATTGCCTATAACAGGAAAAGGAAATAGGTACTTGTTAACACTCCAGGATAATCTGACAAAATATTCTGATGCTATTCCGTTACCTACTATTGATTCCATATCTGTCGCAGTCGCTTTAGCCGAACAATTTATCAGTCGGTTTGGTTGTCCTCGAGTTATCCATACAGATCAGGGGAGTAATTTTGTTAGCGCTATAATGAAGAATTTCTGTAAAATCTTCAAAATACAGAGGATTACTTCTACCGCATTCCACCCACAGTCGTTGGGGTCTTTAGAACGAGCTCATCGTGTCTTCATTGATTATTTGAAGCACTATTGTATTAAGACGGACTGGGACAGTTGGATTAGATTCGGAATATTCTCATATAATACTTCTGTCCATGAAGCTACTGGTTTTACACCACATGAGCTAGTCTTTGGTAGGAAGGCCACCATTCCTTCAGAATTCGCTAAGCAGGAAGTACCTCGGACGTTCGTTCAATATTTAGATCAACTTCTCAAAACAATCACTACTACTCAAGCTACGGCGGTAGCCAATCTGGAACGGGCCAAGGAAAAGAGTAAATTATATTATGATAAGAATGTTAATCCCTATAAATTTAATGTAAACGACGATGTATATTTGCTTAGGGAACCTAAGACCTCTAAGTTCGATTCTAATTGGACTGGTCCTTATAGGATTATTCGAATGCATGATGATCTAACTATAGAAATAGCAATAACGGCGCAGAGATCTAAGATAGTACATGCAAATAAGTTAAAGTTAGCGTATATAAGGTTAGATCCTTCTTAAGTAGCTTTAATCATGTGCATTGTAAGCGTTATGTTAATTTATATGGGTTATGATCACTTGGGATTGGAAGGGGTATGATAGTTCATATGGAATGTTTGAATAAGTTTAATTGTAACACTTAATTATTAATTACCGCGCTGTGTTACCGAGTAATCGGTTTTGGTATTGATTAATGATGGAGTAATGATATTTTACCACATATTGTAGTAATGTTTTGCATAGCTGATATCTTTCATTTCGTGTTTCTTGCGGGAATATGGGTGGACCGAGTAGCTCATTTACCGCAGGCTGACGCGGAAGGAATAGATGTATATAGATAAAATATGTAATCGCCTATAATTATGTATTTATAAGTAAAGTGAACTTAGATCAGTATGAATGGGTATATTGTTTGTAAAAGCTGTTTCTATTGGAAACACCTTTTTTATATGAAGGGAGGTGTTGCGATGCTCGCTGGTGTGTTGCTTGATAACGTGAATGTAGTTACGGGAATGTATATAATCGATATGTGAATTACGAGCGAAATTTAAAAGCAGACGTTTGCGTTCGATGAAGGGGAGTATTGTTAAGGATACGCGATGCGGGTAGCATGCGTGGGAAAGATCTTAGGCAGAGTCTCAATTAGTAGACCCCGAAACGAATCGCGAGTTTCTTCTAAAGTCACGTAATCTTTTGAGAAGGCCTTGTCTTTTGTTAGTCTTTAGGAGTGTCGATTGACTCCTGAAGTGTTGGCGACGCTAAGGAAGTCATAAATTTCCTTCAAGCGTTGTTTTTCTCGATCCTCGGAGTAGAGCCTACTTTCTCTTCCCACGTGGGCACCCCGCTGTGTAACGGAAAAGCGCGCTTCCACAGAGTTTTCCACCACCACCCGAAGACGGAGGAAAGGATGGACGCCGATCCGCGGGGGCGTACGGACATCCGAAGGACGGCCTACCGCTTGAATCTGTTGCATCCTGCATCCTGATTGGACTACGAGGATCTATGGGAGGACTAGGAGGATTTAGCCAACGACTTCGACGAGGACCTCGGAGGAGATTTTGAAACGCTAGTCAGTCTGTCGATAACCAGCTTGCCGAACAGTTTAATAAATTCCAGTATTTAACTTACAAATTGTTTCCTTGTGTCTAATTTTATTTTGAACTTCCCACACTCCGACGAGCAGAGCGGTTCAGCGCTCCACGGGCGCCAACCCGCGTTCTTAATGTAAAATCACCGCTAAAGGACGCATGTTGCGATGCTCGCTGGTGTGTTGCTTGATAACGTGAATGTAGTTACGGGAATGTATATAATCGATATGTGAATTACGAGCGAAATTTAAAAGCAGACGTTTGCGTTCGATGAAGGGGAGTATTGTTAAGGATACGCGATGCGGGTAGCATGCGTGGGAAAGATCTTAGGCAGAGTCTCAATTAGTAGACCCCGAAACGAATCGCGAGTTTCTTCTAAAGTCACGTAATCTTTTGAGAAGGCCTTGTCTTTTGTTAGTCTTTAGGAGTGTCGATTGACTCCTGAAGTGTTGGCGACGCTAAGGAAGTCATAAATTTCCTTCAAGCGTTGTTTTTCTCGATCCTCGGAGTAGAGCCTACTTTCTCTTCCCACGTGGGCACCCCGCTGTGTAACGGAAAAGCGCGCTTCCACAGAGTTTTCCACCACCACCCGAAGACGGAGGAAAGGATGGACGCCGATCCGCGGGGGCGTACGGACATCCGAAGGACGGCCTACCGCTTGGATCTGTTGCATCCTGCATCCTGATTGGACTACGAGGATCTATGGGAGGACTGGGAGGATTTAGCCAACGACTTCGACGAGGACCTCGGAGGAGATTTTGGAAACGCTGATCAGTCTGTCGATAACCAGCTAAAGAAACAGTTCAATAAATGCCATTTAACTTATAAATAGTTTTCTTTGTGTCTCATATAAATTTGAACTTCCCACACTCCGACGAGCAGAGCGGTTCAGCGCTCCACGGGCGCCAACCCGCGTTCTTATTCTAAAATCACCGCTAAAAGACGCAACAAAATTGGTGACAGCGGTGGGATATTTAAAAGTAATTGAAAGACTATTTAGCCAATTAACTTTGCCGGCTCGCGAGTGCATCATTGGTGATAATAAAGACTAATAGTGCGATTGGACGCTTAATTTAAATTAATTATATTGTGCGCGGAAAAGACGCTGAATTTGAAATAGACGTACTATATGAATAGATATTAATTCTAAAAAGATGTGTGAACTAAAAATTGTGTGAATAAGTACATCCTCTCTCTCAAAGGTTTTTCACGGTTTCCCTGCGAGCAAAGGGCGAATGCCAGAGGTGGGTGGTTTTCAGTGGGCGTGTGAAAATTCCCTGGAACCACATGTAGAATTCAATCGGAATTATCCGTTGAATTTCGCACACATCATATCACAATAGCGAAACGGAGACGAGTTTTTGGAGCATCCCAAGGACAACGAGGAGCTGCGTGGACAAACTACGAGCTGTGCCAAGAAAGAGCTGCAACGTCTTCAATTCAACACCAAAAAGGGCAAGCAGATTGGGTGAATTTATCTGGAAACAACGTGTGAGACGAAAAAGACAATCGACAACTTACGTAAGGCGTATATATATATTGGTTTATGCGTTTGCGATTAGATTTAAGGTAGGGTCGATAGTTTATTCTAATCGTAAGTCAGTATATTATCAAAATGTTGCGTAGCCGGAGCGCTATGAGGAGACGCTGGAGGCAAAAAGCACATTTGGAGAGTATTCCAGACTTTGAAATTGAGGATTTATCGATAGAAATCCCTCGGGCACAGTCTCCTCTTTATACGTCTCATTTGGATAGCCTGAGCCTTTTACGCTCGAGTACTCCAGTACCCGTTTTGCCCAGGCAAATTGAAGAATTGCCTTGTTCCAGTGCGGCCAATGTTGTTAGCTTGCCAAGTATCAGTCAGGTGTCGGATTATATGCCACTGAAGATCGCGGCGGATTTGATTCCCCGTTTTGATGGGACATCTTGTTCTCTTACGGCATTCATTAAGCAATGTCGGGATGTCGATTCCAGAGTTAAGGCTGCATCCCGTTCAGCTCGAACAGGGGATCCCGATGTGGGTCAAGCAAGGGCCGATGCTCGTAGATTAGTTGAATTGTTTAAGATTCTTGATTTAGGTGACCTTAATGATACCGAGCAAAGTAGTATTTTAGAGATTATAAATGCATTTCCATATCAATTTTATCTTCCCTCGGACGAATTAGGTTCAACTGATACAATTCGGCATAGCATAATTACTGCGGATGAGATACCCATTAATACAAAGCAATATCGTTTTCCTCAAGTTCATAAGGAGGAAATTAAAAAGCAGGTAAATTCATTATTGGAAAATAGAATAATTCAACCATCTTCATCGCCGTATAATTCACCTGTTTGGATTGTTCCGAAAAAACCGGGTCCTGATGGTGTACCTCGTTGGCGTGTGGTAATAGACTACCGTAAACTGAACGAAAAAACTGTTAATGATGGTTATCCCCTTCCCAATATAATTGACATAATAGATCAACTCGGTTCGGCTAAATATTTTAGTACCCTCGATCTAGCTTCTGGATTCCACCAGATACCTGTAGATTGTAAATCAAAATCAAAGACTGCTTTTTCAACTCCTCATGGGCATTATGAGTTCAATAGGATGCCTTTTGGTCTCAAGAATGCCCCAGCAACGTTTCAGAGATGTATGGATTTAGTTTTGTCCGGTTTACAGGGAGTTGAACTCTTTGTATATATGGATGATATAGTCATATATGCCGATTCCCTGGAAGAACATGCCCGGAAATTGAAAATTCTTTTAGCTAGATTACAAAACGCTGGCTTAACTTTGCAACCTGACAAGTGTCGCTTCCTTAGACAAGAACTTATTTACCTGGGTCATATTATTTCTGTAAATGGTGTGAAACCTGATCCCGAAAAGATCAGAGTAGTTAAACAATTCCCCATTCCAAAAACTAAAAGAAACATCAAGCAATTTTTAGGTTTGGTAGGGTATTACAGACGATTTATTCCCAATATGGCCAAACTTGCTAAGCCCTTGACTCAACTTTTAAAGACCGATGTTCCCTTTGTTTGGACTAAACGATCTCAACTTGCTTTTGAAAATTTGAGAGATATTATATGCTCAGAACCCTTACTTCAGTATCCAGATTTCAAACAACCCTTTATTGTAACCACCGACGCTTCTGATTATGCTGTTGGAGCAGTGCTAAGTCAAGGCTCTATCAGAAAAGATCTTCCCATTGCTTATGCATCTAGGACCTTGAATGATGCTGAGACCAGATATTCTACAATAGAAAAGGAGTTATTAGCTGTTATCTTTGCTGTCGAGCATTTCCGACCTTATTTATATGGTCAACAATTTACTCTTGTCACTGATCATCGTCCGTTGGTTTGGTTGCATAACGTAAAGGATCCAACCTCGAGACTCATGAGATGGAGGATTAAATTGAACGAATATGATTACGAAATAGTTTATAAACCTGGGAAAATCAATTCTAATGCTGATGCATTATCCCGTAACCCTCCGATTTCCGACAAAGAATTTTTTCCACAATTCCAAGCTTCCGGGACGAATGACATTGACAACTCTCCTTCGAGGCGTTTGCAAAGGGTTGTCGTAGGCGCCAACGACTTACCAATTGCATATTCTGAGAAGGATGAGAACACTGATTTAGACGAATCTGTAAGTAATGACATTGAAAGTTTGATAACCGGCGTTTTTTTGACGTACGGAAAGAATTTCGAACATCAACCTGAGGTCATCCTTGATAAAGTTTGTATTGACGTTAATCTAACTGACAGTGACGGTGACGAATATTACACAGCTGATGAGGATGAAACTCCCCATTCTTGTAAGAGAATATTCTCTGGGAATGTGGGAACTTCTTCTCAGTCTGGTAGTAATTTTTTCAGTGACTATGTAATGGCTGGAGGATCGAATTTGAGGGGTACGGAGGATTCGCGTCGACTCGGTAGTCTGTTGGTTATCGGAAAGGCCGATATTAAAGGCACCCCGCTTCAGGCACCGTTCGGGGAAGGTTCCGTACCTCGTGGGAATCAGGCTCTGGCTGGTCTGTTGGCTAACGGGAAGGTCTATATGAAAGACTCCGCTCAGATTGCTAACCTGGGGTCCACTGTCCGTGTTGGGACGTTGGCTGAGGAGCCTGTTTTTGGAAGTGTTGGTGTGGTACAGGCTGACGAGCCTAGTGTTTTTGAGATTAAGCATGGTGATGCTTTGACACGATCCTCCGTAGGAACGACCTCAGAGAACGATGATTCACGTGAAAATGATAGAGTCAAAATATTAGCGACGAATACTTTGTCACCACTTCAAATATCCCATCTCTCATTCCTACCTTCCCTCATTTATATTAAAGATCATCTTCATATGCAGAGGGATAATCTTATCCATTTCTTCAATCTCAATTGCCAAATAGTATCGCAAATCAGTAGGGATTTGTTCAGCCAAGGTAGATTTTCAGTGGAACAAGTTAAACGACAACACATTAACATTGGCGAGGCTATGGTTTTCCCTGGTGGAAAATATCTAATCTTTCACTTATTTTCTAAGACAGTCCCTGCAGAACAACAAACTATTGCACATTTAAAGTCTTCTATGTTATCCCTTAAATACCTTATGGATTCTTTAAATGTGAAGACTATCAGTATTTCGAAGTTCCACAACAATCTTGCACCCATTGAATGGATCTCCATAGAACAGTTACTAAAAGAAATTTTCACAAGCTCTCAGTACGTTATTACAGTCTGTACTAGTGAAATTGTGATTCCACCACCTTTAAGAAGACCTACTATTATTCAGGAGTACCATGAATCTGTGGTGGGTGGTCATCAAGGAGCTTTTAAGCTTTATAAACGTCTTAGGGAGGACTTTTATTGGTCGGGTATGAGAAAGGAAATTTCCAATTTCATTCGTGCTTGTTCAAGTTGTCAACGAAACAAAATGCTCTCAGCTAAGACGAAACAACCGATGCGTATTACTGATACTCCCGAAAGGGCTTTCGAAAAGGTACAGATGGATATTGTTGGTCCATTGCCTATAACAGGAAAAGGAAATAGGTACTTGTTAACACTCCAGGATAATCTGACAAAATATTCTGATGCTATTCCGTTACCTACTATTGATTCCATATCTGTCGCAGTCGCTTTAGCCGAACAATTTATCAGTCGGTTTGGTTGTCCTCGAGTTATCCATACAGATCAGGGGAGTAATTTTGTTAGCGCTATAATGAAGAATTTCTGTAAAATCTTCAAAATACAGAGGATTACTTCTACCGCATTCCACCCACAGTCGTTGGGGTCTTTAGAACGAGCTCATCGTGTCTTCATTGATTATTTGAAGCACTATTGTATTAAGACGGACTGGGACAGTTGGATTAGATTCGGAATATTCTCATATAATACTTCTGTCCATGAAGCTACTGGTTTTACACCACATGAGCTAGTCTTTGGTAGGAAGGCCACCATTCCTTCAGAATTCGCTAAGCAGGAAGTACCTCGGACGTTCGTTCAATATTTAGATCAACTTCTCAAAACAATCACTACTACTCAAGCTACGGCGGTAGCCAATCTGGAACGGGCCAAGGAAAAGAGTAAATTATATTATGATAAGAATGTTAATCCCTATAAATTTAATGTAAACGACGATGTATATTTGCTTAGGGAACCTAAGACCTCTAAGTTCGATTCTAATTGGACTGGTCCTTATAGGATTATTCGAATGCATGATGATCTAACTATAGAAATAGCAATAACGGCGCAGAGATCTAAGATAGTACATGCAAATAAGTTAAAGTTAGCGTATATAAGGTTAGATCCTTCTTAAGTAGCTTTAATCATGTGCATTGTAAGCGTTATGTTAATTTATATGGGTTATGATCACTTGGGATTGGAAGGGGTATGATAGTTCATATGGAATGTTTGAATAAGTTTAATTGTAACACTTAATTATTAATTACCGCGCTGTGTTACCGAGTAATCGGTTTTGGTATTGATTAATGATGGAGTAATGATATTTTACCACATATTGTAGTAATGTTTTGCATAGCTGATATCTTTCATTTCGTGTTTCTTGCGGGAATATGGGTGGACCGAGTAGCTCATTTACCGCAGGCTGACGCGGAAGGAATAGATGTATATAGATAAAATATGTAATCGCCTATAATTATGTATTTATAAGTAAAGTGAACTTAGATCAGTATGAATGGGTATATTGTTTGTAAAAGCTGTTTCTATTGGAAACACCTTTTTTTATATGAAGGGAGGTGTTGCGATGCTCGCTGGTGTGTTGCTTGATAACGTGAATGTAGTTACGGGAATGTATATAATCGATATGTGAATTACGAGCGAAATTTAAAAGCAGACGTTTGCGTTCGATGAAGGGGAGTATTGTTAAGGATACGCGATGCGGGTAGCATGCGTGGGAAAGATCTTAGGCAGAGTCTCAATTAGTAGACCCCGAAACGAATCGCGAGTTTCTTCTAAAGTCACGTAATCTTTTGAGAAGGCCTTGTCTTTTGTTAGTCTTTAGGAGTGTCGATTGACTCCTGAAGTGTTGGCGACGCTAAGGAAGTCATAAATTTCCTTCAAGCGTTGTTTTCTCGATCCTCGGAGTAGAGCCTACTTTCTCTTCCCACGTGGGCACCCCGCTGTGTAACGGAAAAGCGCGCTTCCACAGAGTTTTCCACCACCACCCGAAGACGGAGGAAAGGATGGACGCCGATCCGCGGGGGCGTACGGACATCCGAAGGACGGCCTACCGCTTGAATCTGTTGCATCCTGCATCCTGATTGGACTACGAGGATCTATGGGAGGACTAGGAGGATTTAGCCAACGACTTCGACGAGGACCTCGGAGGAGATTTTGAAACGCTAGTCAGTCTGTCGATAACCAGCTTGCCGAACAGTTTAATAAATTCCAGTATTTAACTTACAAATAGTTTCCTTGTGTCTAATTTTATTTTGAACTTCCCACACTCCGACGAGCAGAGCGGTTCAGCGCTCCACGGGCGCCAACCCGCGTTCTTATTCTAAAATCACCGCTAAAAGACGCAACACGCAACAATTCCAATCGAAATATACGGATTTCTAGTTCTTTTTTATTGTAGTGACATTTGTTCCGATCTTCCGGTTCCGATTCAGTTTGTGGCACCGGCACGTGGCACGTTTATTTAAGGATTTTTAAACAGCATTTCAAAAAATGGATACAGGTAGTGATTCAGACACTTTACACAAACACCAAAGAAAAAGAACAAAGTACGTTATAATCAAAAATATCACAAACCATGGGAACAGGAGAAACTGTTTCAAGGTTGGTTAGAAAGCAGTAAAAAAAGGTGAGGGGTATTTTTATTGTGCTGCATGCGTGTGTGATTTGAAATGTTCTGGTGGCGGAAAAAAAGATCTTGAAAGACACGCAAACAGCAAGAAGCATATAACACACGCTAAAGGTTAGTTTGTATCTTTTGCTTATTAATATTAGCTCTATTGGTTTTGATTGTAATGTGTTTATTGTAGGTAGTGTTGTATAAAGCTCGAGTCTTCAAAGCTTTAAACCTTAACCTTAAAGACTCAGCCTTTAAGGCTAATGTCATATGAAGCTCGAGGTTCAAGCTTCGAGGCCCAAGCCTCGAAGCTGGAGGCTCTTGTGTTTAATAGTAATGAAATTAACTCCAAGTTCTTGATATTATATCTTATTTTGTGCAACGACTATTGTAAAACGTTAAACTTAAACACATAGAAAGATGCTTTTTGATGGTTCCACCAATTGGTTGGATCCGTGTTTTAATAATACAATAAAAGTACAAAACTGTACAATAGTATTCTTTTGTAATTGTAGTCATTTGTAACAAAACTCTTTGATAAAATTATGATAAAACACAAAAACAACAACACAATCACTATAATATAAATTTCAGTATATTATCTGGTCTTCTTATAACATTTATAGTGTTCCTGCTCACTACACTCTTGGTTCGAACGTTTCTCAACATAAAACTAATGGATCATTGTCGTACAACATCAGTGTACCGACTGAGCTAACCGAGCAGATCATAAAGGCGATTTAAGATTTAACCGATTTTGTTTCAATCGTCAAGGAAACAGAACTAACCGAAATACATAACCTAAGGAATAAAAACATGCAAAAAAATTGATTATTTTACCTTGAAAAGGATAATACCTCCTTAAGGGTTTCGAGGGTTCAGCTTTAAAGCTTCAGCCGTAAGGGCTGAATAACACAATATTTTGTAATAAAGGAAAGTTTCACACATTGCTTAAAATATATCCTATCAGTAATAGTTTAACGAAGTTTGGGCGTCAGAGAAATAATTCACAAAAAAACCCACTTTTCTGGACCTAACTATATTATTCTGCCTTAAAGCTTTAAAAGCTTGAGTTTTATATAATATCGGAGTGTAAGACATAGAACTTCTACTGTCTACATTAAGTTTTAAGTGAAGGCTTCCAAAACTCGAGCTTTGTACATCACTTCACTACATACAATTTATACGACCCGAGCCTTCCAGCTTGAAGACTCGAGCTTTTAAGGCTCGAGCTCTCAGGGCTACAAGGTTCGAGCCTTAAGGGTTCGAGCCTTTAGGGTTTGAACTGCGACTCGAGCTCTTGAAGCTCACGGCTCGAAGCTCATTTTTACAACACTAATTGTAGGTGTGGTAAAAACAGTTTTTTGGTGTATTTAATAGTTGTAGTGCTTGAAATTTCTAATATATTTTTTTAGCTGTTGTACATCAACCACGAATTACTTCGATGGTACCAGAAAAATCAAAAAATTTAAAAGATGAAGCAAAGGCGGGAGAAATAAAAATGGCCTGCTTCCTTACAGAGCATAATATATCTTTTAATGTTGCGGGGCATCTAACGAATTTAATACAGAATATTTGTCGAGACTCTAAAATAGCAAAAGAACTAACATTTAACAAAACAAAAGCAAATGCTATTGTTACCAATATAACAGGCCGGGCTGCAGAAAATGAGTTAGTTTCATCATTACAAAGAAATAAATTTTCTTTGATAGTTGATGAAAGCACAGACAAGTCAAAAATTAAACATTTAGCTTTAGTAGCAAGAACATCCATAGAATTTAATGTGAAAGATCAATTTTTATGTTTAATACCAATTTCTGATGGATGTGCCAACTCTTTACATAATCTAATAAGACAATATTTTAATGAAAATAATATTCCATATCAGAAAAATATGATTGGGTTTGCTTCTGATGGAGCAAATACAATGTTTGGAGAACATCATTCACTCTGCACACTTTTCACTAAGGAAATCCCTCATTTATTTAAATTCGAATGTATATGCCATTCATTTCATAAATGTGCATCATATGCTTGTGAAAAACTACCAAGAGGTGTGGAAGATTTTGCAAGAGATGTGTATAGTTATATACAAAATAGCCCAAAACGTATTGAAGATTACAAAAATTTCCAGTCCTTTTTAAAAATAAAACCTCATAAATTACTACATCCTGCCCAAACCAGATGGTTATCTTTACTCCCTGTGGTAGGGAGACTTTTAAACCAATTGCCGGCGTTAAAACTGTATTTTACAAATGCAGTTCTCTCTGATCGCTTATTAGCAGCAGAGACAATTCTAAACAAGTGCCTGGAACCAACTACAGAATTGTATTTAGAATTTCTAAATTTTGTTTTGCCATATTTTCACAATTTAAATAAAGAAATGCAGGCAGAAGTGCCAAAGCTTTATATCTTACATAATAAAATTTTTACGACATATAAAACACTTTTAGAATGTTTCATAAGGCCTGAGTACTTAGAATTAACAACAGAAGAAATGGACGCAAATATTGATGAAAATTCTGCATTAGAAACAAAAATATTAAATCTTCAATTTGAAAATTTGGAATTTCAATTACAATTGAAAGATATTTATTTAGGAGGGAATGTTGCAATGATAATTTCATTAAAAGAAAATAATTTGTCACCAGAATCCTTGGCACAATTCCGGCATAAATGTCTCGCTTTTTATATAGAATGTATTAAACAGATAAGAAAAAGGTATCCCTTCGAAGAGAGGGAACAAATAAAAAATTTGAATTTTTTAAATCCTCAAACTTTGATTGATTCAAATTTGAAAAGGAATGTTCCATCTATAGCACATTTTGGATTGTTATTTCCAGGTATTTTATATTTATTTATTTAATCTTTTCATTTTTACTATGATATATTATACATTTAATCATTTTTATTTTCAGAACTATGTCCAAAAAATTTAACAGAGTTAGACCGAGAATGGAGGCTGTTAAGAAATACAAAATTACCATTTACAAAAAAAAATAATATAAAAGTTCATGAGTTTTGGAAGCATGTTTCTGAAATGAAAAGTGGCGATGGCAGCCAAATGTTTCCATTACTTTCAAATTTTACAGAAATACTTCTGTGCTTACCGCACAGTAGTGCAAATGCGGAACGTTTATTTTCTGTTATGAACTTAACGAAAACAAAAATTAGAAATAAATTAGGTACAAAAGCTTTAAGTGGTTTACTGCATACAAAGAATGCAATAAGTAATTGTTGTTACGACATGAAAATCACAAACGAGCACCGAAAATTGTTTAATAACACTGTGTATGATTTTAAAATGAAATCAGATACAGATGAAATAAGTGATGAATAAGTTATATACATATATTATATATGCGTGAAAACTCATTGTAAACAAAAGTTTGATATCATAGAATGTCTTAGGGAGTTTTTCGCTCCCGCCAGAGGGTTCCACCTATATCATCTTCTAACAAAAAGAACTTAAATCCTGGCACCTTCCCATTCTATACATTTTAATATCTTTTAAAACAGATATAGCTACAAGTGAGAAACTCGTACAACTGTTATAAAAAAAAGCACTTAATTTTGCTGCAGACAAAAACTTTGGAAAACTTGCGTTATTGTTCGTAAAAGTACATGGAAAATTCTCAGACATACAAAAACATTTATATTATATATATATATATATATATATATATATATATATGTGTATATTTTTATTAAAAACATAAATAATTTTAATACCTCATGAGGATTAAATCAATGAAATATACCTAATACCTACTTGGTCAACGGCCTGTTTCAACGTGTTTGTTTCACCGATATAAACCGTACTGCTAACTTTAAGGCATTATTACTACAAAATGAAGACTTTGATCTCTACCACCCCTCAAAATTTGAGTTCTCATTATACTGTTTACACCCTGTATATATACACCTATGTTGACATAAGTTTATACATCTGTAAGAACTGTAATGAACAGTTTTTACCTTGTGATTTACATTCATAAAAACATCCGTAGATTTACAGATTTTCCACGAGAGCATCTACCGAATTCTACAGAATTTTCAGTTCTTCCCTACGGATTTTCAAAAATCTAGGGTGGCAACACTGGTACGGAGTTAGTTCCTTACACGCATGGATAAGATTCTTTGAGTGTGTGCTTCACATAGCATACAGAATACAAATAAAAAGATGGCAAGTAATACGGGAAGATGAAAAAACGATGCTTCTTTGTCGAAAAAAAGAGGTTCAACAATTATTTTGGGACAGATTTGGCTTGAATGTAGACAAGCCCAAAATAGGAGGTAGTGGTAACACAACTGATGGCAATACGGCTCGCCGAGCATTACAAAAAATAGAGATGTTATCCGATATTACAGGTGTAGACGTTAGTTTACTAAAAAATTTGTAAATAATTTTAATTACCATTTCCTGCCAATATCCAATCAATTTGGAAAAATTTGAAAAATTTTGCTTTGACACGGCTCATTTATATAAAGAAAAGTATCCATGGTACCCTATGCCGCCCACAATCCATAAGATTTTGGTACATGGAAAGCAAATACTCGAAAACTGTATTTTGCCTCCAGGGTATTTAGGAGAGGATGCGGCAGAATCACGAAATAAGTTTTATAAACAGGACCGACAATTTCATGCCCGAAAAGATAGTAGCAAAAATAACCTCCTAGATATATTTCATAGAGCCATAGACACTTCGGATCCATTTATATCTAGCATATCACTCGCAAATAGAATGCAAAAACAAAAATTGAGCAGACTTCAGCTACCCACTGAAGTTATATCATTATTACGTTGTCCAGTTGTCGAACCACAACCATCAACATCACACTCTGGGATAGCTAATAATAATGATGATAATGTTTCCGATGATGATGATAATCATGATCATGATCATGAAGATGATGAGGAACATGAAGACCATTTATCTATATTGCAATATTTAGATAATGTGGAATTAGATTTGGATATATTATAGGTAATAATTGTATATATTTTATATATATAATAATTTTTAATATTTTTTGTAAGTCAAAGATAATGTTAGGTCTGATTCTTTTTTCTCTTTCTTTCTCTAGTACGGCTATGATTTTTAATTTTGGCTATAAAATACCGCTTTCCAGATCACAATGCGCACCATATTGAATCCGCCATTTTGATTTTAAATTTTGGTGCCAAATTCGTTATCAGCGACCGTAAAAACCCTTAATCACCAAGTTTCAGAAAGATCAGAATTTTGGCCGCTAAATGTAGATATCCCCAGACCACTGTGCAGCCTAGTGATTCGCAGGGACCAGAGATCTGCAACGGGCGGGTTTGACCCGCCTGTCACCCGGCCGTGACTCGATTCACCCGCCCGCCCGTGTCCGAATCTGCGCTCACCCAGTGATACCCGCTACCAACCCGCTCATACCCGCCCGAAGCTCACGCAACGTTTACCCGACCCGCCCGGACCCGCTGGCGGGTCCGGGCGGGTCAGCGTCGGTTTCTACCCGCCCGAAGCTATCGCGACGCGTACTTGACTCACCCGTAGTCGCGCCGTTATCCGTTCTTACCCGTGCCTTTAGCTGGACTTCAATTCCGACTTGATTGGCTCTTTATTCGGCAGTTGTTATATCAAGATGCAGATTTATTTCATTCTACGAATGGACAGTATGAGGTGCATCGTATCAAATTCAAGAAATTATGGATACATGCAGCAATTTAATTTAAATTGAAATAATGTATCAACAAAAATACTTATAATATGTTTTGTTTCAGAATATGTAATGTACAGAATGCAGCAGTAGAATACTACCACAAAAAAATGTTTTATATAAATACTTAATTAAAAGGTGTGATTATTTTCTTTTTTTTTGTATCAATGAGTATAGGATTGATCCCTATGACACCATTTTAATATATGTATTTATTGAAAGTACTGACAAATTACCTTTAAATATTATTAGTACACAAAAAATAGAAGCATAAAATTAATGGGGGAATGACAGTTACTTCTATAAAATAATAAGTACATTTAGGAAAACTGAAGTAATGATGAATCGTTTCTTATTATCTCTTTTTAACAATACACTTTCCCTTCGTGTATTCCACACAACACAATTTCCAAACGCAATCTGGTACATATCTCTCGTAATATTGACATAATTTCCGTTTTCCTTAAAATTAAACAGTGGATGGGCTGACTTTACTCCCGCCACTTGAGCCTAAAGGTTTCGTAAACTGAACCTATTTCAATAGGATTGCTTCGAAGCATTCTTTCGCTGGTCTATGTTTCGGGTCATTCATAAAATACTCTGTTTTCTCGGTTCTTGACTTTTGTCGAAACTTCGACATTTCGGTGTCGCTATTTGCTTCGTTTGTGGAACTGCTCGGTAACGAGCGACCTTTCTAGACTACCCGCTGGGGCCACTGGCAGACACTTGAAAGGGATGAGTTACAAAAACATGCGTCTTCCGCTAATGAAAACCTTATATATTTCTTGCTTTGGTTGTATAAAACGAATTGTAATATATTGATAACATCTTTGTGATAAATATGAAACGGAACACATCATCATTTAGACAATTCCAAATTCCACTTACGATACATAATTGGTTTACAATATGTTTTTGTTTTTACAAAAACACTGATTTTTGGCAACAGGTGCGAATTATTTATATTTATTGTAATATGCTATTCGTATCAGTGCATTTTAGGAACACCAATCATTTTTCGTCAGAATATTGTTTCCCATCGTCATCCGAAACCGTCGTTTGCTAGGACAGTTTTAACTTGTTCAAGTATTCTATGACAATTTCAATTCAAACTTGCAAAATTGTATTTGTAACAATTTTTGGCACCTAAATCTTCTCTTTAGTTGACAACATATATATATTTTACAGAAAGATAAAAGAAGAAGTATTAGCAAAGGTTTTTATAAATAATCTTTATTGTTAGTGATACTCAAATTTTAATGCTGGAAAACATTCGTCTCTTCTATTATTCGTTGTATTTTTCTATTTTGAAGCTACGAATGAAAAATTGTAAATTCTGACGGTATTGAAATTTTAAACCACAAAGAGGACATTTTCGTAGTTTAGGCTCTTAGTTTCTTGGGGAATTTTAGTACCTTTCTCTGTAGATGTTTAGAATATATATAGGAGATGAGTGTGGGAGACTTGAAGAAGGACTTTTGTCTCCTACCCCCTGAACCTCAGTTCTTAAGTGGTTGCACATCTAACGTTTCTTCGACTTGTAATTTCTAGTCAGTTTGTCACGAATTTTCTGAGAGTGAAGAACTGTAGAACACAGTTTTGTACAGTGGGAAACAGTGGTAAAATCTTTTAAAAGAGTCTAATTGTGCGAAAGTAATTATGCAGCAAGAACGGAATCACGAAATTGTCCGAAAAATCAAAAACAATACTTATTGTGCAGTTGAAAATGTTAAGGGTGCTAGTGTAGCATGGCAAAAATTTTTAATAATTAAAGAAACTCAAAGTGGAAGAAATGTGGGTTTTGCACAATGTAAGATGTGCCAAAAAATACTTATGTGTAAGCATAAAAGTGGAACATCCAATTTGGCACGGCACGTGTGCAAAACTGATGTGGTGCCAGTGAGAAGTGATATTTCCATTTCTTCAGAGGACAAGAAGGAAATACTCGAGGGCTGCGTTACCTATTGCACGCAAGATCTGCGTTCATTTAACAGCATTAGTGGTACCGGATTTAAAAAATTCGCACAAAAATTAGTCAATTTCGGCTGTAAATACGGGCGTGTGCCGGTAGAAAGTATTTTACCTCACGCGACAACAATATCGCGGAATGTGTTAGAAATGGCAGAAGGAATGAGGAAAACCGTTTTGCCAGAAATAATGAACGCAGTTAGACACGGTATTTGTGCTGCTACCACAGATTTATGGACGGATCAGTATACGAAAACATCGTATTACACCGTAACGGTACATTATATAAATGAATCGTGGAGTTTAGTAACGAGGGTATTGTTTACAACAGACTTTCCGGATGAAAGGAAAACCGGCGAAAATATAAGAAGAGAATTGAACCGCCGATTTGAAGAATTCGGAATTCCATTGGACATGATACATAAAATTACATTTGTGACAGATCAGGGAAGCAACATAATAAAAGCTTTGGAAACTGTTGAAAGGTTGAATTGCTCCGCGCATTGCATCAATTCAGCACTACGCAATGGGTTCAAAGAGAAATTCCTTTCAGAGCACGCTCCAAATACATTGGAAATTTTAGATACGACGAAAAGCCTTGTTGCGTATCTGAAACGCTCTGGTCTTGTATCACGGTTACCGAAAACAGTCCACCAGGAAACCGATACAAGATGGAACTCAAGAATTGAAATGTTGAAATCAGTGCTTACCCAATATGATGAAATTTGGGAAATTTTACGCGAACTACAAGAAACAAACAGACTCGAAAATTACAATAAACACAAGGCCCAGGAACTTATAACTTTCCTGAATTTATTTGAGGAAGCAATACTAGTATTAGAAGGAGAAAAAAGCCCACTCTCCACTTAGTAACATTATGGTTGCACAAGTTATTGCAACATTGCGAACCAAACACTGTGGATAACAAAGAAATTAAGGAAATAAAAAATGCAGTGAAAAACTATTTGGAAACCAAATTTCATTTGCATGATTATCACAAAATAGCAACTTTTCTAGTTCCAACCTTTCGAAAGCTACGCATGCTAACAGTACAAGAGAAAACTTTAATTCACGACAAGATTACAAAATTAATATCTGATATTCCCAATGAACAAACAGTTGACCAGCCTGGAACATCTGCAGCCTGTACAATAAGCGGTAATGAACAGGTACTTGCAAAAAGATTAAAAACAGTCTTTCATGAATGGGCGGACTCTGATGAGGAAACCGAGAACGACGACATAACTACATACATGGCGTTAAAGCAGACAGACATTGTGGATATTCTTCAATGGTGGAAGGACAACAGCCATCTCCTGCCAAAATTGAGCCTCATTGCAAAAAAAGTATTTGCCATACCGGCAACCAGCGCTTCAAGCGAGAGATGTTTTAGTTCTGCTGGTTTTCTTATACAAGAGAGGAGATCTCGTTTAAAGCCCGAACTGGTAGACGCAATTTTATTTTTACATAATAATACGTAAGTAATTTTGACAAAATTTATTCCTTCTTTATCTTCTGTTGTATTGCTGTACTTATCCTAATCGAAATCTTTCAAATATATCGACTCTATTAGATTTTTTCCTTTTTACATACATTAAATATTTATTGTATAATATTTTGATTACGTACAATTATCCTATTTTTCTTCTACCATATACTTATGTAATACGTATTGTATGGTTCTATTCTCTGTACTAAATTGCTATAATTTCTTTAGTTATTCATTGTACAAATATTTTGACTTCTTCTTTCATTGGTTCTGAAAGTTTCATTATTTCTTTTGATTTTTTGTAGGCCATAATCTACAAATCTACAAATCTACAAATCTGAAAGGAATTGTTTTTTGAATACATTGCGGAGTGTGGACTTGATGTGCAGAGCAATTCAACCTTTCAACAGTTTCCAAGGCTGGCCACGGTTCGATGGTGTCCATTGCTTCCCTGACCTGTGACAAATGTAATATTATGTATCATATCCAATGGAATTCCGAATTCTTCAAATCGACGATTCAATACTCTTCTTATATTTTCGCCGGTTTTGCTTTCATCTGGAAAGTCTGTTGTGAACAATACTCTTGTTACTAAACCCCACGATTCATTTATATAATGTGCCGTTACGGTGTAATACGATGCTTTCGTATACTTATCGGTCCAAAAATCTGTAGTAGAAGTACAAATACTATGTCCAATTGCGTCCACAATTCCTGGCAAAATAGTTTTCTTGATTCTTGCTATTTACAAAACATTCCGCGATGCTGTGAGGTAGAATCTTTCTACGAGCACACGACCGTACTTGCGGCCGAAATTAGTTTTTGCGGCAATTTTTTAAATTCTGGATCGCTCATGGCTTATGTTATTAAAGGAACACAGATCGTGAATCCAATATGTAATACAGCCATTGAGTATTTCTAGTCTTCTGAAGAAGTGAAAATATCATTTTTAAATGTCACTTCATTTATATTTAATTACAATTTTTGTGTTTTTTATTTTGTAATAGTATGTTTATACTGCAATATTATTTTTATGCCATTTATACATTAAAAGCTTTTATGTTTCTCTGCAGTATTGGAATTTTTGTTACTTTCCCTTTTTTAATAATTATAATGTAAATAAAATATTAACTCGATTTGGGCTACCGTCCGTTTCTGATAATGAGTAACAGCGAACATTGGGTGCACAGCGGGTAAGAACGCGTATAGCGTACCGCGGGTATTAGTGGTTATAGCGTAGCGCGGGTATAGCGCGGGTATAGCGCGGATACGGGCGGGTCGGATAAAAGTTGCGCCACCTTCGGGCGGGTATGGGCGGGTAGAAATCGACGCTGACCCGCTAACCCGCCGGCGGGTCTGGGCGGGTCGGGTGAATCGAAAGACGGACGGGTAACGGGCGGGTAGACCCGCGATATATCCGCCCGTTGCAGATCTCTGGCAGGGATGCAGAAGATCAGCGTCATGTGCACCTTCAGTTAATATGGACTAATATAAAATTTTACGTTACCCTGACACGGAAATACTTTTATAGCTTGTAAAATATTTATAGTTTTATATTTATAAAAAGAAAACCAAAGCATTTAATCTTAATCATAAAGACATTTTAAACAAGTTTAACATTATTCATTGTTATAGATAGCATTATTAATTTAGTCGATAATTTCACTTGGATATGTGATTATTTATTAGAATTTAATTATGCGTAGGTATACATAAATACATAAAATAATATTAATCATAATGACAAATATTTTATTATTATAAGAAATTATTATTACACTACCATAGATTTTATTAAGGTTATATTGTAATCATTGTGTGAATTCTTTTGTCGCGTAATCTTAAAAAGTGATTTTTAATTATACCGAACAATATTGTGACTAGTATTACCTCAAATTGTACGATCCATTACAATATGGAATCTAATTAATTTATTTTTTTTTTTAAAAAAAAGATTATAAATTAATCTTAAGGGGGGAAATGTTAGATACCTAGCTTCGCGACTTTCTCTTTTAAGCACATCTGGTTATTGTCACTCTCTTAAGACCCTTAGTCCGTTTCGAGCGTCCGTAACTTAACGGTAAACAGGCGGAATGGGCCGTGGGCCCCAAGGCCCTTTTTTTTCAAACCGTTACAACCGAAGTTTTTCCAGACTACCACTTCTACCCTGACCAGTTCCATTTCCCACTCCCTCGTAATAGAACAACCAATAGGATTCTCCAACTTGTCGACGTTCATCCCTGAGTATGTCTCTAGCGTTAGAAAGCTTTGACTCTTGGTACTGTGAAGTCATACTCCAACATATTGTATAATAAAGACGTGTTTCGTTTTATACAAGTATTCGAATTTGTTCTACCCTGGATTCACGACAGTATCATAAGTATGTAACATATTGCAAATATATTGTACATGTTCCAATACAGTACGGAAACGATATCCTCACGGATCTGGTAACCTTTTTTTTTTCCTTGTTTGTCCCGCATCGCCCCACAAAATATCTGGTCACTTTAGCAAAAGGATCTCCGTGCCGTTTCCCTCCCATTTTATCTCACTCGCGAGTCGCGACGTCCGTAAAACAGAACCTTTTTTTTACTTGTGCTTTAAAAAATACCATAACTGTTTTCTCATATGTACTCTAGGAATAATGAAAACAGACCTTAACGCAAGCGATACACTCGGGTACTTACATCGTAGATGTTTTTTACAATTTTTAAATCCACACAATAGTTAATACGGAAAGGGCCAATCAATTTGTAACGAAACGTAGAGTTTTAACTACTAATCTACCGTTCCCAAGTAATAAAGAAACTATTGCAAAATGTCCTCGGGTCCCGAAAACTACGAATATAGATTTTACAAAAACGTTTGGATTCCTTGTTCTCAATGATTTATACATGTCGGAGGATGGGCACCGTCTATTTAGACATGCGCGGAGTGCAGAGATTTGCGGAAATGTCAGTAACAGCGTCAAGTTTTAATATTTTTTGACGTATGACACGCGAAAATGCTAGTTAAGTGTTCAACTACATGTAAAGCACTAAAAATCAATGTCATCTTGCAATTTATAACTTGTATAAGCTTTCAAGAAGAGCCATATTTCGGCGCTATATAGTCTCCAGATCACCAAAATAGATCTTCGGAGAAAAATCTACGCGAATCCACGTGAGTCGCTGACAAACCGAGCCAAAGCGTAGCGTAACGAAAGCCTGCCCTCTATGTCAAACTCTCGCTCTAAACACAAGTCACACGTATACAAGCACGCACACACCTTTCAGCATTTCAACACACTTTAGAGTAGTTCTGGAATTGGACGCTGTTCATGAACAGAGGCCGCTAAATTCAGTCCTCGAGTTATGGGTCGGTAATACAGTTTGGGTGGTGACACCACAGACCAGGTATAAGATAGACCTATCACGCAATGTAATTTTGTGTCACATGCTCGGGGGGCTCGCGAGCCCCCTTACCATTTTCGTGTCACACCCAACGTTATCGATTCAGTCTAAAATAAGATTACAATGCTACGAGTAGTGATGGAACTCCGGAGTCGGTTCCCAGCGCTTCGAATCGGTCCTGAATGTCAGGCGACTACTTCGAAGCGCTTCGAACATGATTCGAAGCTTAAAAGTCTTGGTCGGCTTCGAAGTCTTGATGGGCTTCGAAGTTTCGAATCTCTTGGCTCGAAACCTCGGTAGGTACCCCGTGGCGAGGACAAATTTTATGGCTTTCGACCCTCGAAGAGATTTGAATACCATTAAAAAATGAGAAATGTCTAAGATTTCCGAATTTCTCAGCAGATCTTTGCGAAAACGACGCCAATCGATTCCTTATGTTTCGCCGATGAAACTAACACCAAGAACGACGTAATTCGGACCATAATGAAGGAAATTCCATGACAAATCGAATTATATCATTTGAAGCTGCCTTCGTTAAAAATAATCCGATTTACATGAAATTTCATATGATTTTCATCGGAAAAACATAAGGAATTCATTGGTGTCACTTCCATATCGATACGATAAAGAATAAAGAATTTCTTAATACGCTGAAATGAATATTTCACCCTCGACAGCGGGGCGCCGACCTGGAATCGCTGCGGACCGCAGCCTGCGGTCGGCCGAGGATTCATACCTGATTCCGAAATAAAATAATTCTTTATCGTATGGATATGGAAGTGACACCGATGGATTCCTTATGTTTTTCCGATGAAAATCATATGAAAGGGTGTAGCCGGATAAGCATAGCGAAAAGTGCCCCCAAACCAAATTGAACTTGGTGTACACCAATCGATAGGTTCCTCAAAGAAAACTATTTCTGCCAAGTTTCAACCCGATATCCCTACTACTAGGGTAGTTACAGGGTGAAACGTAATTTACAGTTTAAGCTCCATTACTTTTGTTTTACTGAATAGAAACTTATAAAAAAAATCAGAGACATTCCACCCGTTGATATGCATGTCTGTGAATTTTTTCAGAATTTTCAGTGGCGAAACCGAATTTTAAAAAATTCAAAAAGATTAAAAATGTCGATTTTATAGTCAAATTTTCAAATGACCACATTCTTATTTTTACAGTTTTAGCGTCTTTGTATGGTCATTAATGTGTAATTTTTTCAGATTTTTTAAAAGGGTGGAACGCAGTCGCAAAAATTAAAAACTGATATTTCCTACCTTCCCGTACGCAAAATTGTAGCATACTCGTACGATGAATGTATTTTGTTCATTAAATGGGTGTTATATGCAATTCTAAATACTTTCACATGTGTTAAATGAATCAATGCAATCAGTCTGATAACGTTTTACCATTGATAAGGGTGAATTTTTAACTAATTGCGTGTATAAGTGATGTCAGTACCTACATAATAAGTGTCACGTCGACCGTTCTTGGTAGATTCTTGAATTCCCTTCCTGCAAATAATATCATATGATGGAGTTTTTATTATCTGGCGAGCCTAATTAAAAGTAGAGCAGTCTCTAGAAACGCACGATCTGCCCTTATATGTTTATAATGAGAATGACGCGTTTCTAATGCGTCGAGTCATGAGTGAGCGAGCTGAAGAGTTTATTTTAATAGTATCGGATGCCAATGGGGGTTCATTTTGTAGAATCCACTTGGAGAGTCTAAACAAATGAGACAAGAAACAGAATAGGAAAGAGAAAATGTGCATGGTGTGAAAGATGCATGAAACGCGTATTCAGTTCCTGAAGTAAAGTCGTGGAGAACGAATCGTAAATGTCGCAGAGTGGTAAAAGTGTTATGAAAAAATGCGATTTATAGTTAGTGATACAGAAATAGTGTAACATTATAAATATAATATAATATAAAATAGTGCGCATATACAATATGTCGGATAGACAAATAAACATTCTTAAGTCGAACATTAGTCGTGTTAGATGTATTAAGTGTAATACTCCATTGAGGAAATCATTCAGTAGGCAGAAGAATATTAATACGGTATTTGAAGCTGAAAAGTGGTCCAGAATTTTGGAAATTGTGGTTACTGTTGGCGATGTGTTATGTGGTAAGTGCCGTATGATTGTTTATCGAAAGGAGGGTAATGTGTATGTAGAAGAACAGGACGTATCAATGCCTAGCACTTCCCATTACCAACCACCTTCTGAACTTCCGCAATCTCAGGAATCTTCACGACAGCTATCTTCGCCTGAAATATCGTCACCTGAAAAATCTTCTGAATCAGGTCCTTCCTATTCATCAAGTGATGATCCATCAGTTGTGTTAAATCTAATTGATAATCGGGCAACAGAAACCGAATATATTAAAATGCAATTTCAAAGAGTTGTTTCAACACACAAATACTGTTTCGTTTGTGGTTCTACGAAGAGTATAATCAATGCACCATCTGAAGCAAGGAAGCAGGCATTCGTTTTGAGAAGATTGTACATACCAAAAGGAAATCGTTGCTGTCCAACTCATTTAATAAAGGGGCGGTTATATGGAGAACACTTGTCGAATTTACGCGTGCATTCAAATAGTACATTAATAGAAATTAATGAATTAAGATATTATTTCGAATTCATGTCCATTAATTGCGACTCTAATATTAAAGATAAAATAGGCGATTTTACACTCTCAGAGGAACGTCTTCGAGTTTTTACGGGATTAACTTGGGAAAACATAATACAACGACGGGAAATGATGGTTTCAATGAGAGAAACTAAGTGTCGAACTGTATCGCAGGCTATTGTTGTTTTTCTATTTAAACTACGAACTGGCAATTCAAATAAAACAATAGCCGCAATTCTGGGAATGGAACGGGAACAACAAGTTTCTGATTTTTGTGCATCAATTATAAATTCTTTTGAAAAGGACATATTACCTACCCAATTTGGATTTACTGCTTTTCCTCGAGAACATTTAATTGAAATAGAAACATCAACTATTGCTAAAAAATTGCACAATATAACCGATCAGTTGGCTTTGATTTTCGATGGCACGTATATTCGACACGGAAAAAGCTCAAATAATGAATACCAAAGAAAATCATATTCCGGCCAAAAAAACACCATTATGTAAACCATTTACAATTTGCACAACAACTGGATATATTATTGATATGCTCGGACCTTTCTATGGTACTAAAAATGACGCACAAATAATGAAAATTGTAATGCAAGATCCAAACGGTTTGCGGGCTCTAATGAAAAATGGAGACTTATGCATCGTTGATCGAGGTTTTCGGGATGTCAAAACCTATCTGGAGGAAGAAGGATACAAGATACTTATGCCAGCTCTTAAAGGAAAACGTAATCAACTAACAACTAAGGAAGCTAATGATTCTCGGTTAGTTACAAAAGTTCGTTGGGTTGTTGAAGCTGTCCACGGCATAATAGGGCAAAAATACCGACTTCTCCATCACCAAATGCAAAACACATTGCTTCCAACAGTACGGTCGTTCTGCCGAATAGCTTGTTTCCTGCACAATACATTTGGAAAGCGACTAAATTCAGATAAACAGTTCTCCCAAGAAATAATTTCAAGAATTTCCGAACAAAAAGATCAACCTAATACTTTAGGATTGGAAGTCGAAACACACCGTTGGAGTAGACGAAAGATTCCATTTCAACAAATAACAGCTACCGATTTGACTGATTTCCCCGAAATGACAGAACAAGATCTAAAAATTTTTTTACTGGATCCTATCAACTATCTCAAGCAGTGTCCTACTTGGCAGAGATGATGGATGAAGAAAATAATATTAATCTCCGTTGCTTAAAACAAAATAATAACATCCTTCAATTTCAAGTACAATCGCGACACATTAATAGCAAAATCTATAAATGTTACATCGACTATACACCACATTCCATAGGTTGCTCTGGAATCAAGCGTTATTTCTGTGAGTGTGCAAATGGGAGTCGTACTGTTGGATGTTGTTCGCATGTAGCTGCGATAATATATTATTTATCGCATGCTCGGTATCTTGCAGAAATTATAAGGCCCGCAGAGATACTTAGCAAAATATTTAATACCGAACAGGTAAATCCAGTAATAAATGATGATAGCGACGAAGATTAAATTACAAACATAACGTTACTTGTGCTGCAAATCGAAATTATCAAAGGTAAAACCCAATGACTAGTATTCAGTACCTTATTTAATGAATGCAGAAGTATCTGATAATGAAAACCTATTATATGATATTATTTGCAGGAAGGGAATTCAAGAATCTACCAAGAACGGTCGACGTGACACTTATTATGTAGGTACTGACATCACTTATACACGCAATTAGTTAAAAATTCACCCTTATCAATGGTAAAACGTTATCAGACTGATTGCATTGATTCATTTAACACATGTGAAAGTATTTAGAATTGCATATAACACCCATTTAATGAACAAAATACATTCATCGTACGAGTATGCTACAATTTTGCGTACGGGAAGGTAGGAAATATCAGTTTTTAATTTTTGCGACTGCGTTCCACCCTTTTAAAAAATCTGAAAAAATTACACATTAATGACCATACAAAGACGCTAAAACTGTAAAAATAAGAATGTGGTCATTTGAAAATTTGACTATAAAATCGACATTTTTAATCTTTTTGAATTTTTTAAAATTCGGTTTCGCCACTGAAAATTCTGAAAAAATTCACAGACATGCATATCAACGGGTGGAATGTCTCTGATTTTTTTATAAGTTTCTATTCAGTAAAACAAAAGTAATGGAGCTTAAACTGTAAATTACGTTTCACCCTGTAACTACCCTAGTAGTAGGGATATCGGGTTGAAACTTGGCAGAAATAGTTTTCTTTGAGGAACCTATCGATTGGTGTACACCAAGTTCAATTTGGTTTGGGGGCACTTTTCGCTATGCTTATCCGGCTACACCCTTTCATGTAAATCGGATTATTTTTAACGAAGGCAGCTTCAAATGATATAATTCGATTTGTCATGGAATTTCCTTCATTATGGTCCGAATTACGTCGTTCTTGGTGTTAGTTTCATCGGCGAAACATAAGGAATCTGATGAGAAATTCAGAAATCCTAGACATTTCTCACTTTTTAATGGTATTCAAACCCCTTCGAGGGTCGAAAGCCATAAAATTTGTCCTCGCCACGGGGTACCTACCGAGGTTCGAACCAAGAGTTTCGAGACTTCGAAGCCGATCACTACTTCGAATCCGTTCAGACTTCGAAGCCGACCAAGACTTTTCAAGAGCTTCGAATCATATTCGAAGCGCTTCGAAGTTTTCGTCATATATATAGATTCGAAGCGCTTCAAATCCCATCACTAGTTAGATGGTGATTAAGACTTGAGGAGTATCAATATCAAATCAAATATAAACCAGGCAGAATTAATTCGAATGCAGACGGATTATCCAGATTGCCAGCAGAATCTCAAAATCAAATTAATATAACAATAAAAACTATAAGATCTTATGAAGATTTTATATAATTTAAAAACACAAATCAACAAATAATCACGTATGAAAAGACAAATTTACCGTTAAAGAAACAAACAAACCCTATCTTACTATTTTGGTCTCACGATCTAAATGAAAATAATCAGTATTCAAAATATATCTCAGATCTAGAGACGCGGTAGCGTCTCGACGCCAAGTAGATGAAAGAAAAGACACCCTGTACTAAGTACATATAAAAGACATCCTGTATACATAAAAGACACCCTGTATATGAATGTCGACTGCCCCTGCCATGTATCTCCATTTTCCGAAATCCGAAATTCCGAGCCCTGCATATATACTATATCTCGTATCGACTGTCGCTACCGCTATCCTTTACTCGTCCCGAAAATATTCTGAAACTTATTTCATTATATCTCATCACTCCTGCAATATTTTTTAAATTTAAAGGCATTTTCCTCATGTAAACCGCATATAAGCTTTCGAATAAGACCAATTCCGAAAAAATCGGTCCACGCATGCTAGAGATATCATAACATCGTCTCATGGATCAGTCGAAAACGGTAAGAGAAAATTTTTCTTCTGATTCTCCAGTCTTGAAATTTGTCGACATTTTCTCCAGTCTCGAAATTTGTCGACATAATACGTATACTACGCGTTACACACACACACCTCTCAATTTCGCACACATGTTTCGTTCGTCAAACTCTCGAGATCATTCCTCAGAGTATATACCCTTATATACCCTTATACTCTTATGTACCTACCCTTATACACTTATACCCTTACACCCTTATATACCGTTATACTCTTATAAGAGTATAATACCCTTATACTCTTATATACCCTTATACCCTTATACCCTTACACCCTTATATACCGATATACCTTTATACTCTTATATACACTAATACTCTTATATACCCTTATATCCTTATATCCTTATTCCCTTATACCCTTATATACCCGTATACCCTTATGTTCGTACCGACACGCACGTGAAAAAACTCGCTGTTTCTCTCGGGGTTGTAACGCCCGATTCACCTGATGGTACGCGTGTAGCCGGACGATCTTATCACCCGCCAAACTAATTTATTAGGTGACTGTTTTTTCGTAGAGTCTGATCCGCACGATGATCAAAAAATGAGACGTTGCTCTGTTCGTTCTTGTGGTCCGAACGATGACCTGATCAAGCAGACGAACCTTGCCTTTAGCGAGCTGATTGACTTCTGCCTTGTCTACCTTTGCGATGTCAAAGGTAGGCAAGACATCGGAATTTGGGAGGCGGCAACATTTTTGATTGGCTCAGCTTTCCTTGAAGAGGAGGAACCTTCCCTCTGTGATTTCGGTGGTGGAGGAGGAAGTTTTCCCTCTTGGTGACGTAGCGGGGAAAACCAAGCATCTGGCTACCAAACCTCGCCAGGTTGATCGGCCGGAGCGTCTCGCTAGGGTCGCGGTTTATGACCGTATTGTCCCGCGAGTCAGCGATGGTCGACGATATGCCGGTTCGAAGTTACCATATACCACCCGCTGACAGAGCAATTAACGGATTTTCTCAGAGCGAGGACGGTCGAGGTGTCCAAAAAAATAGCACGATGTCGATTGCTGCCTATTAAACATCTGGCAGGCAAATGTTCCCCAAAACGCGTCGAAGGCAAGCAATTGCCTGCTAATAAAAGCTAGTTGAATTTCTGCCTCGCTCTGAGCCCCCTTTTGTTCCCGTAAGACGGAACATGCTCCCCCCGTTGAGAGACTCCGTCGATCAACTACATATACCATAATTGAATGAAAATATGATACACTTAAAGCTATGACGCTGATTAAAGTAAAAGTTTTTGATTATGCGACGAGTTGTTCAGTTTCGTTTTGGACTGGAAGCGGCGCCAGGCGCTTCACATTGCGACTGTAAACACCGCGGGATGTCCGCACGGTAACAGTCCGTATGATGTCGTCTTTCCCGGGATGAACCTTCTCGATACGGCCGAGATGCCACTGTAGCGGTGGAAGTTGGTCATCCCTCATGACCACGATGGTGCCCTCCTTGATCGTATGGGACCCCTTAGTCCATTTATGGCGCACGTTCAAGTGGTTAATATATTCCTTATGCCACCTGGACCAAAAGTCCTGTTTGACTTTCTGGATGTGCTGCCAATTTGACAACCGGTTGATCGCTGTTGCCTTGAAATTGGTCTCCGGTAGACTCGTCAAAGAATTACCAATTAAGAAGTGACCAGGGGTTAAGGCTATAGGATCATTGGAATCACAGGAAAGGGGTGTTAGAGGACGAGAGTTTAAAATCGCTTCGACCTCAATAACGAACGTATTGAACTGTTCGAAGGTAAACAGTTCTTCACCAACAACGCGTTTTACGTGGTGCTTGAACGATTTCACCGCAGCCTTCCAAAGTCCGCCAAAGTGAGGCGATAGGGCTGGCATGAAATGCCAAGATATTCCCTTGTCCGCGAGGAAATGTTGTACCCTTTCATCCTTCATGAGGTCTTCATGAATTTCTCGCAATTCATTATTTGCGCCGATGAAATTCGAACCGTTGTCCGAATACATATTACGGCACATCCCTCGACGCGCGATTAGCCGTTTTAACGCCGCGATGAATGCTTCGGTCGTCATGTCGCTGACGACCTCGAGATGGACGGCTTTCGTTGCGAGGCATATAAAAACTGCAACGTAGACCTTTATACGCGTACGATTACGGAAACGTCGCTCCTTAATATAGAACGGACCGCAGTAGTCCACGCCGCAGTTGTAAAACGGTCGGGTTTCGGTGACTCGAGCGGCAGGTAGATTGCCCATGACGTAGTCGGTGACAGGTGGATTCACGCGTAAGCATCTAACACATTGCCGGACAATTTTTCGCGTCGTGTTTTTGCCGTCGATTGGCCAGTACGTTTGACGAACGGCGTACAGTGTCGAATTGATACCTGCATGGTGATGTTGTAAATGAGCTTCGCGAATGATGAGCTCAGTGATACGATGTCCTTTCGGTAAGAGAACCGGATGTTTTTGTTCGTACGGCAAAGTGGAGTTTTGTAATCGTCCTCCGACCCGTAATATTCCCTTATCGTCGACGAAGGGATGTAATGGCAAGAGCTTACTCTTCGAATGTAGTCCTGCTCCGGTCTTAAGATGGTGGAGGTCTTGTGCGAATGCGGATGATTGCACAAGTCGTACCACACGATCGTTCGCTGCGTGTAATTCTTCCACTGTCAGAGGTCCCTTGAACTGATGAGGTAGTCTGAATCGCAGGCAATACGCAATGATTCGTCGAAGGTAAGACAAACTTGAATAACGATTCAAGATCTCGTCACTGTTAGTCGTAGTGATTACAAAGCAGTTGCCACGTTTGGTCTCTGGAACCTCTTCAACGATTTCAAACTTTGACCCTGGCCAAGCTGATTCGACGCTTGAGAGCCATTGCGGTCCGTGCCGCCAGTTGGAATCGTGAAGAAATTGTATCGGTGATTGTCCTCGCGAGAGCAGATCTGCTGGATTGTCGCAAGATCTAACGTGACGCCATTCGGTGATGTCGGTTTTCGATTGAATTTCGGACACTCTATTTGCGACGAATGTTTTCAGAGTGCACGGCTCTTTATGCAACCAGTTCAGCACGATGGTAGAATCGGTCCAAAACATAACGCTGTCGATTTCGCGTTTTATGGCCTCTCGAACAGTGGCATATAACGAAGCCACGAGAACTGCACCGCACAGTTCCAAACGGGCGAGACTTATCGTTTTAAGCGGCGCGACACGAGATTTCGCACATAATAAATTTGCGTTTATTTTACCGCGTTTGTCAATCGAGCGTATGTACAAACATGCTCCATATGTTCGTTCACTCGCGTCACAGAACCCGTGCAGTTCAATCCTCCGAGTTGCGTGTTGAGTAACGTTTCGATCGAAGGTTACATTATGGAGATGTTTAAAAATCGTTTGCGAATGTTATTCACTCGGTGTGGAGGCTGGCTGGCAATGATTCGTCCCAGTCCAGTTTAAGATGCCAAAGACGCTGCATCAAAATTTTCGCGACGACGGTAACAGGAGCGAGTAACCCTAACGGATCGAAAATTCTCGCGATGGTTGAAAGAATCGTCCGTTTCGTGACCTTCGTGGCAACGTGAGGATCAACGGTGTACGTAACCGTATCGTTTCGCGCGTCCCATGATACCCCGAGCGTCTTGACCGTTGAATCGCCAAAGAATTTCGGATGGATCTGTTGGTCCGTCAATCCATCTAGAAGTCCAGGCTCGTTGGAGACCCATTGTCGGATGTTGAGTCCTCCTCGCTGAAGCAGGTTGATGACCTCGTCACGTAGATCCTTGGCTTCCGCGTATGTGTCGGCCCCGGTTAAAAGGTCGTCGACGTACATGTCCCGCTTCAAAATGGATGCCGCCTTTGGGAATGAATCCTCTTCGTCGTCCGCAAGCTGGTGAACACATCTAATGGCGAGATACGGTGCTGAAGACAGTCCGAACGTGACTGTGTTCAATTCGAACGTCGCGATTTCGTTTTGTTCGTCTCTCCATAAGATGCGCTGATAACGACGATCCTCTGGCCGAATGAGGAATTGGCGGTACATTTTTTCGATGTCCCTGGTCAGCACGTATGCGTACATGCGAAACCGCAGGAGCAAAGAAAAAATGTCATCCGGATGGTCGGACCGATCATTAGCGCGTCGTTTAATGATAGGCCGCTGCTCGATTTCGCAGAGCCGTCGAATACCACTCGAACTTTTGTAGTCGTGCTCGAGGGTTTTATGACCGGATGATGCGGCAGGTAGAAACCGTCCGAATCGCGTGTTTCCACCTTGCTCATGTGACCAAGTGAGATATATTCTCGTATAACGGACGAATATTCTCTTTGTAACGATTTGTCACGATGAAGCTTACGTTCTAACGAGAGAAACCGATTGTACGCTCGCGAACGAGAATTTCCGATGGATTGCTTCTTCTGGTTAAACGGTAGCGCGACGAGATAGCGTCCTGATTCGTCCCGTTGGACATGGGCGGTGAAGTGATCTTCGCAGTCGCGTTCCTCGGATGACAGGTATCGCTGCTGTGGCCCTTCTTCGATGTCCCAAAATTTCGAAAGATCGAAATTGACGCTGGTTGCAAACGTCTTGCGTTGTATGCGCGACGACGTTGACAACACGCTCCCCCCGATGATCCATCCTAGCTGCGATTTTTGCAGGATGAGATCAGGCCCATTACGAGGAGAAAGATCGATTTGCCCAACGCTAAAGCTCGCGAGCGAAGGGCCTGTGCCTATCAGCATATCAACGGATGCTGGTCGGTGGAAATTCGGGTCCGCTAATTTCAGGTTTGCTGGAATCTTGAATCTCGTGCGATCGATTTGAGTGTCCGGCAAAGGTCGCGAAATCCGTGGTATTACAAAGAATGTTAGATGCCGTTGAAAATTCGATACCCGTGACCTTACGGTGGTCGAAACGAGTTTGTTTGTTACGGTATTCAAAGCATTTAACGCTTCGATGGCCACGGAAGCCCTTTTACACCGAAGATGTAATTTCGACGCGAATTCTTCGGTGACGTAATTCGCATCGGAACATGTGTCGACTAACGTTCAACACTCGATCGGTCTCTTTTCGTGATCTAACGCGTGAACGATCGCGGTAGGCATGATCCCGTCGGTCGATGCATTAGCGACTAAGGTGGTTTTTCGGCGGTTACGTTTCCGAGGGTTGCGTTTTCGCGACGTTGTACGCAACGACTTCAGTCAGGCCTCGTTTTGCGCTTCTAAGTGAAGCCTAGTGTTGTGTGCTTTATTGCACACGCGACATTTGCCGGCCTGACACTCGTCGGTTTTGTGATCCGAACGTAAACAATTCATACAAAGTTTTGCCTTACGCGCGGCTTCGATGCGTTTTTCGATTGACAATTCGAGAAACTTTGTACATTTATATGCGGCGTGAGCGTCTACGTTACAAATAGTGCAATTAGGATATTGCTTTGAGGCGAATGTTTTCCGCGTCTTCTGTGGAGATGTCGGTGACTTCTGCGAACGAGTGGTTTTCGCGCGATAGGTGTCTGACTTATCGTTTCGGCGTTGCACTACTGATTCCGTTTTGCATTTGTCCGACAAATCCCGACCTGCATTCCCGCGCGATGTGGAATAGTCTTCGCACTGATGCGCGGCGTTGTGCAAATGTTTAAATACGGTTGCGACCTTCGGAACCTCCATATCGGGCAAAGTCCGTTCCCACGCCTTTCGAGCGTCATCCGCCATATTCGACACCACGATACTCAATAAAAGATCGTTCGCGATGTCTTCCCACGATCTCCCGAGCGCTTGCAGTGACCGAATGTGTAGCTGCATGTGATTAGCCAGATCGCGGTTCGATTCCGATGATGAATCGTTTGGCATCGCGGGTGTGTCAACAAGAAGCGAGGCGTGACGCAAAACGAGAGCACGTTTATTATCGTAGATTTCTAAGAGGTGCTTCCATGCAGCCTCATAGTTATCGTCGGTGATGGTATACGCCTCGATCACGGATTCTGCCTTTCCGGACAGCGAAGCGCGTAAATAATTCAGCTTTTGAATGTTGCTGAGACCGGGTGTTGCATGGATTGTCGTTTTGAATCCATCCCTGAACGTGACCCATTTTTCGATTCGACCATCGAACTTCTGTAGGTCAATCTTTGGAAGTTTCACCGAAAGCGGAAACGATGATGCGGCTGACGGCGCGGGCGAATCTCGTGATACGATCTCGTTGTTCGGTTGCGGAATACGATTCACGGACTCTACGGAACGATTGATTAAGATTACCGCTGTAGCCAATGTGTCGTCGAACTGTTCCGTTACTTCCTCACGGTCGGCTTCCGCTTGATCGAAGTCTTCAATGAGGGCCAGTTCGTCTTGAATCCCGTTGAAGGTTTCGAATTGATTACGAAGTCGTTCGATGCGTTCGCGAAGTTTGACACGATTCTTCTCAGAATCCTGATACGATTCGAGGTACTTATTGAAGCAAGTGATTTGTGCTTTAAACGATCGCCGTTTCAGCTTCAAACTGTTAATACGCGCGTTGATGTCTTCTTCCGACATTTTGGGCGATGTGGAATGGATACGATAGGAATTAACGGAAGGATAGATCACGTGGTCTTAACTGAATGGTAATTCCTCAATAACGAGCTTACCGTAACCGAAGTCCTTCTGCTGGTGGAGTCGTCTCTGGACCGAATGATGCCGTTGACGAATGTGTTGTCCACCTGAAGGTTGGCTGCTCAGCTTCCACGGTGAATGACCCCTTTCCGTCCGTAATGACTTTTCTAATGTCCGTGGTAGAATTTCGGAATACACTTGAAGGACGTCTTTGCACACTGCACTTCCACGGTCGTGGATCCGGCTCGAAGGACCAAAAAATATTCGTACCGACACGCACGTGAAAAAACTCGCTGTTTCTCTCGGGGTTGTAACGCCCGATTCACCTGATGGTACGCATGTAGCCGGACGATCTTATCACCCGCCAAACTAATTTATTAGGTGACTGTTTTTTCGTAGAGTCTGATCCGCACGATGATAAAAAAATGAGACGTTGCTCTGTTCGTTCTTGTGGTCCGAACGATGACCTGATCAAGCAGACGAACCTTGCCTTTAGCGAGCTGATTGACTTCTGCCTTGTCTACCTTTGCGATGTCAAAGGTAGGCAAGACATCGGAATTTGGGAGGCGGCAACATTTTTGATTGGCTCAGCTTTCCTTGAAGAGGAGGAACCTTCCCTCTGTGATTTCGGTGGTGGAGGAGGAAGTTTTCCCTCTTGGTGACGTAGCGGGGAAAACCAAGCATCTGGCTACCAAACCTCGCCAGGTTGATCGGCCGGAGCGTCTCGCTAGGGTCGCGGTTTATGACCGTATTGTCCCGCGAGTCAGCGATGGTCGACGATATGCCGGTTCGAAGTTACCATATACCACCCGCTGACAGAGCAATTAACGGATTTTCTCAGAGCGAGGACGGTCGAGGTGTCCAAAAAATAGCACGATGTCGATTGCTGCCTATTAAACATCTGGCAGGCAAATGTTCCCCAAAACGCGTCGAAGGCAAGCAATTGCCTGCTAATAAAAGCTAGTTGAATTTCTGCCTCGCTCTGAGCCCCCTTTTGTTCCCGTAAGACGGAACACCTTATACTCTTATATACCCTTATACTCTTATATACCCTTATACCCTTATACTCTTATATACCGTTATAACTTTTACTCTTTACCCTTGCACCCTTTACCCTTGCACCCTTTACCCTTGCACCCTTTACCCTTGCACCCTTTACCCTTGCACCCTTTACCCTTGCACCCTTTACCCTTGCACCCTTTACCCTTGCACCCTTTACCCTTGCACCCTTTACCCTTGCACCCTTTACCCTTGCACCCTTTACCCTTGCACCCTTTACCCTTGCACCCTTTACCCTTGCACCCTTTACCCTTGCACCCTTTACCCTTGCACCCTTTACCCTTGCACCCTTTACCCTTGCACCCTTTACCCTTGCACCCTTTACCCTTGCACCCTTTACCCTTGCACCCTTTACCCTTGCACCCTTTACCCTTGCACCCTTTACCCTTGCACCCTTTACCCTTGCACCCTTTACCCTTGCACCCTTTACCCTTGCACCCTTTACCCTTGCACCCTTTACCCTTGCACCCTTTACCCTTGCACCCTTTACCCTTGCACCCTTTACCCTTGCACCCTTTACCCTTGCACCCTTTACCCTTGCACCCTTTACCCTTGCACCCTTTACCCTTGCACCCTTTACCCTTGCACCCTTTACCCTTGCACCCTTTACCCTTGCACCCTTTACCCTTGCACCCTTTACCCTTGCACCCTTTACCCTTGCACCCTTTACCCTTGCACCCTTTACCCTTGCACCCTTTACCCTTGCACCCTTTACCCTTGCACCCTTTACCCTTGCACCCTTTACCCTTGCACCCTTTACCCTTGCACCCTTTACCCTTGCACCCTTTACCCTTGCACCCTTTACCCTTGCACCCTTTACCCTTGCACCCTTTGCCCCTGCACCCTTTGCCCCTGCACCCTTTGCCCCTGCACCCTTTGCCCCTGCACCCTTTGCCCCTGCACCCTTTGCCCCTGCTCCCTTTACCCTTACACTGGTGCTGTGTGGGAATCAACTTAATAAATATAAATAATATAAACATCAAATTAAAATATGAGTTCATTATAAGAAAAAAAATTACAATCACATTTTTTTATTTATAATCTCATTCTTATTTCCCCCCAATAACCACATTTATTATAAAATGATCCTTAATTGAAAATATAATTTTAATAAACAATCAATTTAAATTAATTACAGTAGTAGTTATATAATCTGAAGATATCTGAACCACGAATCGGTGGACTCGAGCTGTCCCTAGACACTTACAGGAGCGGTGGTAATGTATGCGTGAATTGACGCAAGCGCGAAGCCAGCCAAGTGGCGACAACGCGAGGCGAATGTGACGTCACATGCTTACGTTACTACAGCTTGGATTCGGTGTTAGTGTGACCCCAAAATTTCCCTTATCTCCATAGATAGGACCTGACAATAGTCATCATCTACACACAGCCTACTCATCGAATATCTTCCAGATACCGGATAGCAATAGTCATCATTTGCAAACAGCCTATAACTTCCAGCACACTCATCGAAAATCCTTCAGATATAAATACGGACCCTTCAGAAAACCAGGCAGTCTGAAAGCGAACTCCGAACATATAACGTTGTACTTATACCGACTTCTTGTAATAAAAAGTATCTGTGGATACGTCCACAGAATTCAATTCTTGTTTATATTCGTTTATCAAAAATTACATTACACTAGCGTAGCTTCGTCAGACTCGAGCCACTTGGCTGGCTTCGCGCTGGCGTCAATTCACGCACACATTACCACCGCTCCTGTAGGTGTCTAGGAACAGCTCGAGTCCACCGATCCCAGATCTGAACTTTATAAACAATAATACCTAGACACGCAGTAGTGTTTCGACGCCAAGTACATGTTTCGACACCCTGTATATGTCGACTGTCGCTACCGCTATCATTTACTCGTCGCCCGGCTAATCCAACCTAACCTGAAACTATTTCATTAATATCTCATCACGCCTGCAATATTTTCTAAATTTAAAGACATTTTTCTTATGTAAACCGCATATAAGCTTTCAAATAAGACCAATTTCAATAAAATCTGTCCACGCATGACCGAGATATCATAATATCGTCTCATGGATCTGTCAAAAACGGTAATTCTTCTTCTTCTTCTGATTCTCCAAGGAATTTTTCATCAAACATATCCATACATATATACTACGCGTAAACGCACACCGACGAACTAACACATGTTTCGTTCGTCGATTCGTCGACTCTCGGGATCATTCGGCAGGGATCGCCGTCCGTCATTGTACATATATATTATATATATATACCTATGTATACTATTTTAAATTTTATATAAACTATCATTTTATAACCTACCAAGTGTCAAATAATGTAAGTGGTCCAAATTTGAAATGTCAGGAGTTTTTACACTAAATAGAAGACTGCATTATTATCTCAATAAACAAGGTAAGTCGCCAAATTTTTTTAATAGATTTCTTATGTAGAGTCGCAGACTTGGAAGTTGTCCAGAGAAGGTTCGACAGAGAAGCATCTTCTTTCGCATAAGTTTCTGGAAATTTGTACCATGCATGTACAAAATAATACCACGCATGTACAAAATAACATATATATTGTAACAAATTGCATTGCATTCAAATTGCCAGATATTTTTCTACCAGCAATTTAGAGTTTTTATGTAAAGATTAATATTATAGAAATGAAGGGGACGCCCAGGACTTGGATATAGAATTGAAGGGGACGCACAGGCTTGGATGGATAGATATGAAAGGGATGCACAGGCTTGGAGGTTCTCCGGAGAAGATTAGATAGATAGACAGAGCATCTTGTTTCGCACAAGTTTCTGGAAATTTGTCAAATCAGGTAAATCGACAAAATTTGTCAAGACATAGCATTAAGAATTATTAAGAAAATAGATTATGGTGGACTGCTTGCAATGTAGAGCAAGTCACTTTAGTGAAGAAAGTACGCTGAAAACACATCTCCCTTAAGGGGAGACCACTGTAAAAAATTTGAGAAATCGATTTTTTCTTTTTTACATTTTCTGAAAGACGTACATTTCAAGAATGCTGTCTCCAAATTTGATGAAGAAATTCGCAAAATTGACGGAGATATAGTATTTTCTGTGAAGCAGGGTCAAACGCGCGACCGAGCCGCGCGGAACTTTGAACGCGTTTTCGTCAGAATGATATTTTTCAACCGCGTTGACAGTCTACAGAGAAAACTATACGTCCAATTAACACGATCAAGGACATTTATTGTACGGAAAATCCGTGGCTATTACTTGACGATCAGTTTTTTTTAATTAACGACCTCCTTATATTTTTTTATCAACATTTCACTAACTTTGTACCTCGAAAACATGATTTTTCTTCAGTGGCCCGCCATTTTGTAATTTTTTACAATTTTGACTTTTTTTGATCGTCACGTAATAGAAGCAGGCTTCTAGTTTCTAAATATTATTGTGTTTTTGAATTCGGATTAACCATATGGCCTGGTGTTTAAAGCTTAATTGAGGATCGTCTCAAGGAAGTTAAAGGCGATTGTTAGATAACTAACGGAGAGCGCACGTCGCAGTAAATGGATATTCGCGAGGAGGTTGCGATTACTTTAATGTCTTTAGTCTTAAGCACTAGTTTTAAAACTTAAATATACTATTTACAGATATCTACAATAATGCGTTTTGGAATCACAATTCTTTACAATGGTTTTAAGCTTTTAGCACTACAGCCCTTGTTCCTAAGCGGTAGGATTAAGCTATATGATTATAGCGTGGATTCGGCTCGAATCCAGCAGCAAGCCAAGCAAGTAAATCAGTAAGCAGGCGATTAAAGCGTTTTAACATTAGTTAATAAGCGGTTTAGCAACGCGAAGTGCGAACACCAATACAAGCTTATCGTATTTTTAGTAGCGTGTTAAACGTAGCAAAGTAACGACTGACTCTGATCCAGGAAACCGCGGTCGATTTCCTGGTAGGAAGAGCCCCCCCCCCCCCCTTCCATCGATCGCGCGTCGAGGGAAGGGGTCACGAGCGTCGCCTCACGGGAGCAAGCAGCCCTTTGCCATAGTCTAATTAATGCCGGGTCGGGAAGAGGGCGCCAAGATGCCGCTTTCCTGAACACCTGGGCACTGTCAACGCGACTAGCATGTTTTTGCCGCAGCGCAATTTTTGACGAAGAGTATACAGGAAACGGATTTATGAATTTGATTGAAAAAAAATTTTTCTTACCCTTCGATATGTACACTATTAACTATACTAAGCAATAAATTGATTTACTTGCGTTGTTTGGTTGAAATAAATTCCCGAAAACACCCTTACATTTCGGACCGTTACAGTGGTCTCCCCCCTTAATGCCTTTCAATCTTTTGTGAAAAACATTTTTAATACTTTAATAAAATCCACAGCAGTTGCCACGCTATTCATTAATTCATTAATTTTTTAGATTCCCATTAACAATATTTCAATTCACCAATTAACATAGTAAATTAATTTTATTCCAACACCAATAAATTGTGTGTTGAAAATATTGGATCTCTTTGTTCATGTTCGCTGAATTATTACCATAAGCATTTATTTAAATTTTCTGCAATAAGACTTTCTGTCATACGCTCTTACATACGATCTTTTGCGTTGCAAAATTGCGCTGCAACTTTGCCGCAACTATGCCGCAAGTATGCCGCAACTATGCCGCAAATTTGCTGCAACTTTGCCGCAACTTTGCCCATGCTTTTGCCGCAACTTTGCCACAGCTTTTGCCGCAACTTTGTGGCGTTAGCAAATTTGAAAACATAATATCTCCAAAACCGGCTGAAATAAAGTGTATACATTAGACCTTATTGAATTCGTCTTGAAACGCACTATCAAATGATCTGTTAAAAGAAAGAGTTCCGTTTAAAAAAAAATTGGTCATCGCATCTTGTAAAATAATAATCCAAGAAAAAAATCGTCTGCTCCAGTAAATTTTCACCCTCCAACCATGCAATTTCATATAAACAATTTTTTTTATAACAGCAAAGTTTTTTTACAATAGCAAAGTTAGTATTTGCAAACGTTGAGCAGGCGCGGTTGATCTTGACAAATTTGATCGCACTCGGGGCATAAGTAATAACATCCACAGGGGGTACGATTTAATTTGCAACAGCTATTTGTAACCTGACGATCATTCTAACATATATGTCCGCGCGAAAACGCTCGAGAAGCGTCGCCACCTAGTGGTAACATCGTGGTACTGCTACGGGCGAGGTATCGCGCGGGCCGAATATGCGCATGCGCGCGCGAAGTAGAATGTCGTATACACGGGTCACGTGGTCTGCAAACCAGCCGTACACATGACATGTTTACATATAAATATTGATCATTGCCATGTAGCTAGAAATCGAAAAAATACATAATTAATGTGAAAAAAATATAACCCTGTGGGGGGGAATTAGAAGTTCCGAGGCTCGAATCTACGTTACAAAAGTTCGTAATGATTTAACAGTCGGACACTTCGCCACTGCAGGGACGAAACTAGGTTGTAAGCGCCCCGGGGCAAGGATTCTATTTGGCGCCCCCCCCCCCCCCGCCCACATTTTACCACCTTGTATTGCCCACCTTAGGAGTCCACACTTTACATAAAAAAGGTATAATAAATGTGTTTATTAACTGGTTCCAAACATATTGCAGGTACCCTAATTTGTTTGCTGTTTGGTAACATATAAATAAATTTTAAATAGATCTTTGTTAAACAAAAGACGGATCAGGCAATATTCGCGGGAAATAGTAACATTGGCTCGCTGTAGTGACATGTGTTACTAATACATACAACGCCATGCGTAGCGTCTGATCTTCCTTTACGGACGGCAGTAAGTACCCCCAGTTGGTCACTACGGTGGCCCTTATTTTTCAACATACGATTTCTTTTCCTCTCACCCCGTAAAATGATTCCATTTCATAAGAAAATAGTCCCTGAAAAAGTTTATTGCAATCGGACATCAGGAACAGGTGCCGACCAGGCCTTAAAGTTTAGAATTCATCAATGGTTTAGATTTAAAGAATTTCTCAAAAATGGTAAGCTTTATCTCAAATAATATTAAAAGAGCATTCAATTTTCTACAATTACTGTATATTTGTTTTTGGTGCTTCCAACCATTTTATACCTAATAGCGTTCGAATATAGAGAGGTCCGCACTACGCGCATATAGGCAATACGCCACGCGCGCCGTAGAGATGGTTATGCGTATAGTGCGGATCTCTCTATATTCAAACGCTATTATGTAAATAATGGTTGGAAGCACGAAAAAATCAAATATACAGTAATTGTAGAAAATTGAATGCTCTTTTAATATTATTTGAACAAAATTTCGATAGGGCTTACCATTTTTGAGAATTTATTTAAATCCACACTATTGATGAATTTTAAACTTTAAGGCCTGGTGTCCGATTGCAATAAACTTTTTCAAGGATTATTTTCTTACGAAGTGGAACCATTTCAGGAGGTGAGAGCAAAGAAATACGAAGAAAAACTTAAGACGTATAAAGAAGGGTCACCCTATAATGCTCACGAGCAATGTTTTCGACGGCGCTGATATACACTTCGTTTGACGCCCCCCGCAAATCGTTGCCCGGGGCACAAACACCCGCTGCCCCCCCCCCCCCCTAGTTACGTCCCTGCGCCACTGTGCCATTGACGCCGCTGAAAACATAATAGACATTTTAGACTGTAACGTTACAGCATGTTTAGTTCGTTTGATTCCTACGTTGTTTTGCTGCATCTGAAGACATTGAAGATTGCATGAAAGATTTATTCCATAAAGTATGTACTTAAGTTGGACCTATTAGTTCCTCTGACACGGAAAAAACGGCGAAAAAATCGGTTTTTAATTTTTTTTAACTGCGGCGCACGAATTTGAAAAATCTGAAAAAAATTCACGATAATAGTAACACGATATATGACACGAACTTACAGTAAAAATATAATTATAGTACTAAAACTGCTTCGATACACAACCGGAATTTTTCATCATTTTTATTTTTCACAGCTTGGTTTTTCAATTAAAAAATCTGAAACGATTCCCTAACATGTGCACCGATAACAGATACGCCTCTGAATTTTTTCAAAATTTTTCATCCGCTGGTGTAGGAGAAATTCGGCAAAAACCTGATTTTCTACTTTTATTTGTTACTACCCCCGGGTCGAGATACAAAGTTGAAACTTTGCATAAATGGTTTTTTTTTTATAAGCTTTCGAATAACTCTTCGCGATTTGAATTCGGTTTAGGGGCACATTTGGCCATCTTCACCGGCTAGGATTTATAGGATTTCAATTATTCTCCAAAAATTTATTTACAAATACAGTTAGACAAACAAGTTTCATTAATTATTCAGTAACAACAACATCACAAATATACGTCCTAACCGAATGAAATGAAAAAATAAGGAAGAAATATATGATTTCAGTTAGAAAATGTTTTGTGCCGCGTTTCGAACCGATTTGCCTCACTGTGCGGCGACGACGTGCACGGACACCCCAGGCCCGGTCATAAACAGGGCCGGCGCGAGGATGGTTGGCGTCTTCATGCAAGAAAATGTTTAGCGCCCCAAAATTTTTTCCCCCTGTTTTCTATCTAATAGGTTTTGCCTTTACGGAGTACAAAAGAAACATTACATTAACATTTTGTGTATAGGGGAGTTGTATTCCTTTATTATTAAGCGTGCGGTATAGTTTCTTATGCGGCACAGAACTTCCAAAATGGGTTCCGCCGAATATTTCAAATTAGTCTACGCCCCCTGCGGACTTTTCGCAAAGTACGGCGATGAAGGGACTTTCCGAAGGAACTGACCGAGGAAAGTCAGTCTTCGAATTACCTCCACTCGTTGCGGAGCTCGTAAGTGATTAGGTTTACAGTGACAAATGGACGATATGTCAAATGTAAGTATTAAAATTGTATAATATTAAACAGGGTGATTCTCCCGCCTCGCTGAGTTTCGTGGATTTCGACGCACAAAAATATGTTTGCGTATATTATTCGCGGATAAATATAATATATAGGATAGTGTTAGATACCTACTTCGCGACTTTCCCTTTTCCTTACACATCTGGTCATCGTCACCCTCTAAGACCCTTAGCCCCTTCCGAACGAACGTGACTTGTCTGTAAACAAGCGGATTAGGCCATGGGTCCTAAAGCCCCCTTCCAAAGTGAAAGCTAACGGTCTGTCACCACTGAACTTTCTAAAAACCACCTCTTCCTCCCTTACTGAATGACCAATCCTAACTCCATATTCCACTCCCTCGCAATAGTAACTACCAATAGGACTCTCCGTTGTGTCCACTTTCTTTTCCTCCGTACGTCTTTTAGATCAGATCTCGCTTGTACTTCGAACCAGCAACTAGTTTTGAACTTGTTTACAATAAAGGACTATTTTATACAAGTTTTGTATTTGTATTCTCCCGGGTACACGACAATAGACGCACCGTTTGTGGCCACTGTACTGTTTTTGCCCATGTCCATAATTATCGCGGTTTTCTTAGCTCGAAATTGCTTGCAGCCACAATTATGTGTAGAATTTCGCACCGTACATATTTTGTTTAGTATACCACCAGAAATATATGGTTACAGTTATTGCTTACGCGAAAATACATTATATTTTTTAAGAATTGTGTAAACGGTTCGCTGTTCTTGTAACAATCGTGAAGGATATACGGTAAATAAAGTTCCCATATTTACTAATCAAAGTATGTTAATATATAAATTATGGCAGATATAGGTTAAATGTAGTTTCAAAATTCTGAGAGTATAAAATTATCAAATTCAATTCAGTATTACGAAAAAATTATGTCGCAAGAAATGGTACAGTATTTTAATAACTTTTCCATTTCTGGCCATCCGGTGGCCAAAACTGAAAGAATAGAGTATCCAGTTCTGGTCACCCTCAGCCAAAATTGGAAACTTTATCAAAATATTGTTCTATTTTCTGCCACTATGCTTTTTAAACGATTTTATTCATCTTGATCCTCTGTTTAAAAAATAAAATTAACCCCGAGCGGGTGAGAAAATTAGCCAGTCATCAATAAATATAACCCATAACCACAAATCCAAACGACTTGAAATCAGCTACTCGCTTGCTTTACGAAAACGACAAAAAGCCGCTGCGTTTGGGTCGCTAGTTGCATCGTGATTTCAAATTAAATAAAAAATATTTCTAAAGAAGTCAGAGCTGCAAAATGTAAATCCATAAGCAATAAAAAATAGAAAATAAAAAATATATAAAAAAAATTTATGTTAAACGATTCTATTAAAAATACACTAAAACCTAAAAAGATTTGAAAGTGGCCAAAACTAGTACCAAACATGGCCAAAACTAGTGTGCAAGTGGCCACAAACGGTGAAAAATGTATTTCTTATATATTTTTAACTTTATTAATTATTTAACGATTTCTCTAGTTAATGAAAACTTAGATATTGATAGTAAAGATAGTATAAAATTTGGTATAGCTTACAGTTTCCTGATTTTAAGTACAATTTTAAAGATAATTACGATGAAAGTCACTGAAATCCTTAAGGTGGCCACATACGGTGCGTCTACCCTACATGTTCAAAATTAGGTTAGTAGAAAAATAGAGTTACATTACGGATGAATTATCTCTATTCGCACACCACGTTTCATAATTTTTTGAATTTCCGGGTTGCCGAACGTTCCTTGTTAGCGAGGCGCGCGGCTTATTATTGACGGCATCGCCGTTGAGAACTTCAGCGAGAGAATCACCCTGTATGTTCATAGAATCTTACTATTTTCAATAAAATAATACATTCATTATATCATTTCCAGTTACAAGAGGCACTTGTACAAGCGGGACCGTCCAGCGCGCCGAAAGAAAAGCCACGGAAGAAGCAGGAGGAGGAGCAGAAGAAGCAGGAAGGAGAAGTGAGAGCGCCCAAAACATTGGGAAACGATGAGAAAAAATGGAAAAAAGTAAGTAATTATGCGCAATACTAAATACTATATTCTTTTGTTCGTAATAATGTACTTTTGCCCGGTCGAAAGAAGATCCGTAGCAGGCGGTCTCGGGCGTTGCAGTCCGTCGCTGTGACGATTGGTGGCGAGTCACCTATTTGGGCACACTTTTAAAGACGGGGCACACGTATTTTGGTTATTGTCTGCAGTAGGCATATACGTTGTCGCACCGCGCGACGAAGAGACCGATCAAAACACATCGAGATCGAGTGGGATAGAGCGATCTGACCGACGAACGCCAAAGAAATAGCGTAGGCATCTCAAACGGTCAACCATTAATATATAACAACATACAAATCTCCTTATTTTTCACAATATGTTTAGGAAAGTATTATCATTGGTTTGGTAACAGGATAATACTATTATCATTGGTTTGGTAACAGGATAATACTATTATCATTGGTTTGGTAACAGGATAATACTATTATCATTGGTTTGGTAACAGGATAATACTATTATCTTTGGTTTGGTATCAGGATAATACTTTCCTAAACAGATTGTGAAAAATAAGGAAATTTGTATGTTATTATATATTAATGGTTGACCGTCTGAGATGCCTACGCTATTTCTTTGGAGTTCGTTGGTCAGATCGCTCTATCCCACTCGATCTCGATGTGTTTTATTCGGTCTCTTCGTCGCGCGGTGCGACAACGTATGTGCCTACTGCAGACAATAACCAATATACGTGTGCCCCGTCTTTAACCGCTTCGTTCCCACGGACGTGTTATGTCGCGACGCCGATACTGTTGGTATAAACTCACAGACGAGTTATCACGCGACGTAATGCCGTTCGTGCGATGCCACAGACGAGTAAACACGCGACGCAATACCGTTCCTGCGATTCCACAGACGAGTAAACGCGCGTCTTCTGTTTTTACTCCGCGGTAGCTGTAGTCCGCCGATTACTTTGTTAGCTTGCTTCTATGTTGTGAGAATCAGTTCCTGTGTAGTTGTTCATGAGAGCAGGTCACGATGCCACGAATAAGAAATCGTATTATAAGTGGTAGCGATAATGATACGGATAGTAATCGATATAATTTCATTGAGGATGACGTTTCATTGTCCGAAAGGTGGAAGAATTTAAGAAATCAAAGAAAGTGGAAAATTCACTGCAACAGTGAATTTTGAACCTCAAGTGTTTGGATATACCGATACACATAGCGGTGTACTACATGAATCGGGTTTATCAGAAAATAGTTCCTCTCTCTCCATTTTTGAATTTTTCTTTGGTGAAGAACTTATACAACTAATTGTAAAGGAGAGTAACAAATTTATCTGCAAACAAGGTTTATCGAGAATGTATTGTAGTATTTCCAGTGAAGATATATATGTTTTTTTTGCCATTAGTATATATATGAGTATAGTTCGCTTACTAAAACTATCTATGTATTGGAATACAAGTGCATTGTATAATTTTGTATTTGTAAGACAAATTATGTCAAAACAAAAGTTTTTTAATATTCTGCGATTCCTGCATTTTAATAGTGCAGATCCTAATGATAATGCAAATGAAAGAACTCAAAAAATACAGCCCGTGATCGACATCCTAATACACCGTTTCCAAAAGGCATATCGACCAGGACAGCATATAGTTGTCGATGAAAGCTTATTATTGTGGAAAGGCAAACTTTCATTCAAGCAATATATTAGTAGCAAACGAGCAAGATTTGGTATAAAATCATTTATTTTAGCCGAATCAGAGACTGGATATGTCTATAATTTAAAATTATACAGTGGGCGCACATTAGATGGAAAAACGCCCACATTACTAGGAAAATCCGGTTCTATCGTAATGGATTTATCCAAAAATTTATTGAATGAAGGGCGAATTATTTATCTCGACAATTGGTATACCTCTCCTGCTTTATATGAGGAATTATGTAAATACAAGACACATGCTTGTGGCACTGTTCGAATTAATAGAAAAGGTATGCCGTGCGACGAATAGGTAAAAAACATAAAAAGTTTGCACAAAGGTGAGATGTTAGTACGGTACAATAAATTTATGGCATTTTGTGCATGGAAGGACAAAAGAGCTCTCAGCACCTTACATATTCCACAGTTGGTAAATAGTGAAAAAATTGACTATATTACAAAACAACACATTAAAAAGCCAAATATAATTTTAGATTACAATATGTATATGGGTGGGGTAGACCATGTGGATCAGATATTACATGGGTATGAATCATTTAGGAAAACGTTAAAATGGTATAAAAAATATTTTTTTTATTTACTAGACATTGCAATATATAATTCTCTTATCATATGGAACAGTCTTCATGCAAGCAGAAAAAGTTTCTATGAAATAAAAATGGACATAATAATGGGCTTACTGAAACACTACCATAACCCAATGGATAATTTTCATTACAAAGGAAAACGAAATTATTTTCATCCTCCTCGTTTTCAATCTAGATGTTTCCTCAAAAAATTACCACCAACAAATAAAAAATGTCATGCCATGAAACGTTGTGCATGGTGCAAAACAAAAAAGATCCGCAAAGAAACAAGATATTATTGTAAAAATTGCGATGTACCATTATGTGTAACCCCATGTTTTGAACTATATCACACACAATAATAATAAATACCAGTTGTCCTGAAAACAATATGTTTTTCTTTGCCTATACCGTTTCCGGAATTAACACTCTTTCGAATTAAAGCTTTTAATCTAATAATGAAGCACGCAAGATATGTCGTCTGTGACATCGCACGAACTGTATCACATCGCGCGTTTACTCGTCTGTGGCATCGCAGGAACGGTATTGCGTCGCGCGTTTACTCGTCTGTGGCATCGCACGAACGGCATTACGTCGCGTGATAACTCGTCTGTGAGTTTATACCAACAGTATCGGCGTCGCGACATAACACTTCCGTGGGAACGAAGCGGTTAAAAGTGTGCCCAAATAGGCGACTCGCGACAAATCGTCACAGCGACGGACTGCATCGCTCGAGACCGCCTGCTAGGAATATTCTTTCAACCAGGCAATAGTACCTCTGTGGAAGACGAATTGAACAATGTGATATACGATAATATTTGATTTCACGTGAGATCTACGGTTTATCAATATTTCACGATTTGTAATGTAACAAAATATCGTATATTGTATCAATTTGTCTCACAAAGAGCTTCAATATTATGAATAAAATAATATAGCATTGCATTTAATGAAATTAACTTGACCCTATGTTATTCCGGTTCTGTCCGAATATTTTGGGGATTCACTATATATAGTGTACGGGTAGAAGTAAAAAATGTAATTTTTGTGGTACTGTTTCAGATGTATAAGGCGATGAAGCGCCTAGCGTATAGGCGCCCGGGCAGAGGCCGTGAAGGATGGGGCGAAGAGAGAAGAGGCTGGGGTGGACGGGGGCAAGGAGGAAGAGGCCGGGGTGGGAATATAATTATATATTTAGGAAATCAAAGTTAAAAAATAAAAAACCTGTTTAACCCTTATATCCTGAGTTTTATTTATTGTTAACATAATTAGTGTTAATAGCTGTAAACGACTCTAATAGTCTAGAAATAGAAATTGTTTAAAAAAAAAAATAGACGGGTCCACAAAAATGTACAGAGAACACGTTTCCTACGAAAAAAAAAGTTATTGGCCGATCGTTTGGCAGTTATTGGCCACTGTTTCATAACCTATATTTAACATATATCCTACCTAATTATGAAATAATGTAAATGTAAAAAAATGAATTGATTCGGTTAGAAACATAAGATTCAAATTATTAAATAAAAATGGGTATATTTTATATGGGTAATGTAATAGTATTAAATTTAAAATATATAATCTATAGTACCTTTTCTATATTAGCTAGTATTGCACCTTCTTTTAACCCGACACAGGTCACGGGCCAAATGTCACGTAAGAGGTCGCACACGGAGATTCCCTCCGGGTTTCAATTTGAGTAGTAATACATACATTAACGCAGATCTTTAGTTTAAAATGTTCAAAATCACAGTTTTGGATATTGAAATTAATATTTCAGTATATATTTTCTAATAAATATTTATAAATTGTTGAACTAAAAATACGTTTTTAATCTTATACATATCGCAGAAGAATGTTGCGAAATAATCCTGCCATTCTCTTATTATTTAATGATATGTACGACACCCTGTGTTAACAGCGTTTTACGTTGTATTAATAGCATTCTCTTTTAAAACATAACCTTTTAAAATCACAACAAAGAAGCGGCCAAAATTCTGGCGAATGGCGGCCAACAACTATTTCACTGTTGCTACGACTGTTAGTTACCCGTTGGCCTCGTGGCCAATGACTGTCCTAAGACATTCTTACATTACAGTTCTTGGCCAGCTATAATTTTTGCAATGATGTATAATATTAATGAATAAATAATCCTTTTTTATAAATTTTAAACCTTTATTTGTCTATACGTATAACGAATATGAGAGTGACATACATATATATATATATCTTAAATACATTAAATTATCTAAGAATTGCCTGATGTAACCGTATGGCTATTCAATTCAATCATATAGTTTTCAAGCATCCATTTCAACTTGTCTATTTTTTACACGTAGTATAACAATGAGTAGCGAAATAGTGGTTGCATTCAACGCATGAAAGTACAAAGTACCCGAATATGTTCATTATAAAAGGCATACTGTACATTATTTCTTAATATTCATCTTTTTTTAAAAAAACTTTCTTGGTAAAATTACGCCAACGTGGATCGAACTCGCGTGATCCTACGATCCGCGAGTACAAGTGCCATTGCAGGCACTTGTGACCACTGACAGAGTCAGTGGTACCGCCCTTTACAGCGCGGTGCGACACATGACCGATAAAATCTATTAGTTAGTTCGTCATTTTCTTGGTAAAGTTACTTGGATCGACTCGTGTGATTCTACGTTCCGCGAGTACAAGTGCCATTGCAGGCACATGTGACCACTGACAGAATCAGTGGTACCGCACTTTACAGTGTGGTGCGACGACAAGAATAGTCCCTCTCTTCAAATTTAGTCATGCTTATGTCGCAAGGGCATAACGTAATTCTGGGTTTCGTTTCTTTTTATAATCCACATTTTACATTTTATTTGTGAAACCGGCCAATAATATAATCGCGTCCCTTCGGAAACAATAAAAACTTTTAAAACTGAAGATGGGCAGGGTTTCTCAAACAGATTATCGGCAACTACTTTCCATTTGTGACCTATTACATTGTACACCTGTTCCGTCGGTATTTGTACTATATTTAGAATGCGAATGATCGTTCCATCCTTCAGCATGAAACAATTATTTCGATTGTCATCGCAATGTATATAATACCCATCACTTTCCAATTTTTTGTACTGCGTCACAGTTTCGTTTGAGAAAATGGGCAATAGTGGTCCATTGCGATGGGAACGTTTACAAATATATTTTCCCAGTATTGCTGTTGATTTTAGAACCGATCCCCGCTGCAGTTCTCCATAACGTCTTGTCAATTGCTGCAATGGTTTATCCGACTTTCTTATTAATTTCTTCAAACTACCTAAAAAGTTTTCAAAAGGAAATGCGCTAAAATTGTCCAACACTCCAAATTTTCGAACGTCATTGCACAAATGGAGTAAGTTGTGGACATTGTGAGAAATATATTGTTTCCCATACAATACCTCGAAATGTTCAACAAAGTATTCTAATAATTCTTCAGCATATTTAATATTCTCTTCACTATTAATTAATATAGGGCTAACTAACACACTGACAGCCACGTGCAGTGTTAAAAAATGTTCGTATATATTTTTCTTCAGTACACGCTTGAGTACAATAGGACCTGTGTACAGTAGAAATTGGCGAAATTCCGTAGCTTTCCAGTAATTGAGGTCCGTCAAACTTCTCGGTTTTCGCGAAAACTCACGCGGTACAGAAATTCCAGCCAATATTAAATGTTCCGATATCAAGTTCTTAGCTTGTCCACCAATCCTTACGCTTAACGGTCCCTTAATCCACAATAGCAAGAGCTTCTTCATAACTCCCAGACAAATTAAATGCATATAGTCTAGGGGCACATTTGATACTAACCCAATATTTGGCACTTTTAACAAGCCACTTGTACCTTTATGGTAATCTTCGTCGGTTTGCCGTAGAAAATCGTCGTCTGTCCTCAGTGTATCAGGCACTTCGTTGTAAGGGAAACACGTAGTTCTGTTAACTGATTTCCCAACAATTGTGCATTTCGAACAGCTCGAAGAGCCTGTATGGCCTTTTGTATATAATACAAACGATTTTGCTGGGGCATCGCAGATAATTTTTGTTAACCTAATAGAAAATTTATTAGTATCATGTATAAATCCATTGTTTATGAAATATGTTATTTCATCAATGAATTTGTCCAACAGCTCGTTGGATGATTCTGGTTTCTTATACCCATAATAGATTCCAACAATCTGTATTCGTTTCAAAATTGTATCCGCTACTAATATGGGCCAGAAACTGTTGGAGGAGGACCGTGATAACGGCAAGCCATCAATATTTAAACACAGATCTATATATTGTACGCTAATATTTGCCTCAACGTACATTTGAGCATAACATTTTAGCATCTGTTCTACACCAAGATGTAAGTAATCTCCCCCTTGTATTTTGGTACAATTACTTGTACGGGGAGTATGTAACAATGTCCTGGCATCTTTCGGTAATAAGCATTTGGGCACGTACGATAAAAAAATGCTCAACAGTTCGTTGATGGCTTTATGCGTAATATTATTTCGTAGTGCCCAGTTGGACAAATCCTGTCTTAATGTCGCAGGGCTCTCCGGTTCATTGTAATCAACAATATCATTCGCTGATTCATCATCGGATGTGTCAGAATCCAGTATGCAATGATAGTAGTCATTATTATCATCAAATAATGAATGACTGTCTTCTTCTTCATCACTTTCACAAATATCATTGTTGTGTATATTCCTCAAATGGTCATTGTCGGTGCACGGTACTTGATCGCAAGACTCGTACACTTCCTGCGAACTATTTACTTCAGAATTTTTATATTCTAAGTACCGTGAAGAGGTAGGAAGCTCATCAATTGCCAATTCCGCATCAGATTGATTTCCTTGGCTTTCAATATCCTTCAAATATTCCTGAATTCTCCTCCTTTGATGTCTATCAGAACATAGACTATAGTCTTTCCTAATACGTTTGTTGTCCGCCATAATAACCTGAAAATATTTCATATACAAATGAGAAGTTAATTATAACAATTTGTTAAAAACTATATGGCTGTACTACGGTATGATCCAACCAACGGAATAAACTGAAATTTTGAGGGGTTGGGCAGAAGGGGGAGAGAAATTTACCTATACAGACGTTACTAACACAACCATCGCCGTCGATTGTTTCGCAGTCGACGACAGGTATAATGTATAGGGATACGGTAACATAAACTGGACGCAAGCCAAGTGTATAAATAAATGTATGTCAATCAAAACGTGTCGATCATTTCCAAAATCTGTCAAATTTACTTCTCAGTTAGATTTTCCGTACGAACTCGTACATTATTGCTATTGACTTATTCCGAGACAACGCATTCGACTTTCCAATAGGGGTGTGCAGATCGTCCCGAGGCTCGGGTTCCTGGTCCTCGGGACGGTTCGGAAAAGTTTCGGGCAGGATCGGGCGGGTCTCGATTGCTCGAGATCCCGAGGTTCTCGGGATCCCGAGACTCGTTTCGGGCTACAAGCATGACCGCCGTGAGCGGCGAATTTGATTTCAGGTCGACTCGGCAAAGGTCGAAAGCCAGCTATTGGCGGCTATGCTTGTAGCCCGAATCGAATCTCGGGATCTCGAGCAATACGAAAGTATCAGGATCCCGCCCGATCTCGCCCGAAAGTTTCCGGCTCGCCCCGAGCCCGAAAAAATCGGCTACCCGCACACCCCTGCAGTTTCCAATGTCTCTCGGGTATTAGTATTGGTTTGTGTTAGATAGGGGGGGGGGGGCGCTTGCGGGCGCGTAAAGCATGGTACCGAACCGATGTGACTTTGGGAATACTCTAGTATTACTATACTATAGTATTGTGAATAAAAACTGATGCAGTTACACGCATCGCGCGATCAAGTCAATATCGTACATTGTATCGTCGAGTGTGAAACTAAGAAAATGGTTGTGTTAGTAACGTCTATATACAGTGACTTTTTAAAATGTTCTGACACTTTTTAAAATCGCAAAACTTTTTTAAAATTAATACAAACGACTTGATTTTTTTTTGAGAAGCTAGAAGGATTAGTTTGCTACGTGACATGTTTTGTCGTTTTGGAAAAAATTGCAATTGATCGGAATAACGAAGAAAATAGTGAAGGTCGTTTTTTAAACTTTTTTTGTGATCCTGCAATGAAAATCCAAAAAACCGGTTTGTAGATTTTGGTAAGTTGTGTACATGCTGAAAATTTCATCAAAATCGGGTAACGCTGGTTTGAGCTACAAACTTTTAAAGATCGCAGAATAAGGTTAAAATTCGCGGAAATTCCCGAAATCAGCGATTTTCGACCTTATTCTGCGATTTTTAACCTTCCGGCGGGCGCGCTCTTCTTCATAACGGGGGCGGGCGCGTCGTGTACAAAGTACACCGTGAAAGAATAAGACTTATTATTATAAAATAAACATTATGCGGTGAAAGTTTATGATGTTTGAAAGCTTATTAATGATTTATTTGAATAATAATTGTTCCAAAGTATCGTATAAAAATCGAATAATGAAAAGGAAAGTTATTCACCTTTTCAGACTGACGAATTCTCGTGTACTTTGTACACGAACGCGCCCGCTGGAAGGTTAAACGTTTGTAACTCAGAGCAGCGTTACCCGATTTTGATGAAATTTTCAGCATGTACACAACTTACCAAAATCTACAAACCGGTTTTTTGGATTTTCATTGCAGGATCACAAAAAAAGTTTTAAAAACGACCTTCACTATTTTCTTCGTTATTCCGATCAATTGCAATTTTTTCCAAAACGATAAAATATGTCACGTAGCAAACTAATCCTTCTAGCTTCTAAAAAAAAAGTCAAGTCGTTTGGATTAAATTTAAAAAAATTATGCGATTTTAAAAAGTGTCCGAATATTTTCAAAAGTCACTGTAGGTAGATTTCAATGTATTATGCCGAAAGTTTTTTATTAATATCTCGGAAAGTAACAAATACCCGCAGCTGAAATTTTATATTAGAGGTTCTTTCCCCTCCCGCCCAAACCCTCAAAATTTCATTTCATTCCGTTGGTTGGGTCATACCGTAGTATATACAACTATATACTTGAAATGATCTATCAGCAGTGGTACTTACAAAATGTTAAAACGCAAATTAGTTGTATTTTCTGCGAGACAATGTAATTGGCAATTGTGGACAATGCACGTCCGGAATTGAAACGTGGTCCGCGCCGTGATACCACGATTTTTAAATATATATAACAAAACACTAATACGAAGTATAAAAAGGATAAAAAAAAAGTAAGTATAATATAATGTAAAAAAGAAACTAACTCGAACTACAAGCGCTGTTCAAAATCAGAAATGCTTGTTCCTTCAGAGTTTACTTCGATTTAACGAGCGATCGCACGCAGGGTTGGCCGAAGGCAGGGACGACAGGGTTGACACGATCTCTTCGCATTGAGATAACATATACGTATGTACATATACACTCGAAAGCGTATCTCCACTCACTTGGAGACACTCCTAGTGAAAATTTGGCAACGCAGCTGAATTTCTTCCGCGCTCGAAGCGCGTGACGAGGCTGGTCGCAGGCCGCCAGGCATCCCAACGTGGGCCCTTCGAAAACTCAGTGTTTATGATACCCGTAATTGCCAGTGAGGCCGTAAACGAAAGTTTCGAAGGGTAAAAACATGCTTTGTTCAAAATTCAAGTAGGAATCGAACGGAAAGCGCCTTTCTAAAAAATAGTTTCTCTGCCGCGCGTGCCATAATTGTGCTGACCATTTGCACGCCAAATGTTCGTATTTGGTCGTGCCGTTGGCCGCTACAGTTTAAAGAATATTCATGTTTTATGAAGATGAAGCGCAGGAAAGCAAATTTCCACGCACAGTCAGCGGACTTCCCGTTTCGATCCTGTGTACCTCCGCGAGGTATCTTGAATGCATCTTGCTACCAGCGAGACCGTAAAATCTTTAGCCTGTTAAAAGAAACGCATTTCGAGTATTGGGAGAGGGGAATTGACAGAAATATTACGACGGAAGTACGCGTCTCGTTGGTTGAAATTCTTTTTCCAACGAAAGGTCGTGTTTAATAGCTTCGGCGAAAAAAATACAAGACACGTACAATTCAGCGGAGGTACTTAAGAAATAATCCTGGCAAGTCATTTAACTTTGCTAGGATCTTTATTGGTAATAGCACAACTATATCCGCGTAGGTCCTACGCCGTAGGGGCGAAAGACGATTAAAGGGTCCCACAGAACAACGCGATATATCGGGAACCGCAGCGGAAAAGTTCCAGGTGGGCCTGGGGGAACCTTTAACCTGCAGTTAAATCCGCGCGGACAAGGTGAGGCGGAAAGTAACAAGACAATTAGAGGACAACCCAATTATAAAAGCGAAAATGTGAGATTGGTGTGAGTCATGTACTAATGGTAATACCAAGCCTGTGCATACGTTCAAATTAAGCACAAAATGTTGAAATTTTGTCTTTTGAGCTTCATCTTGATAAAACAGCCATTTGAAAATGATCCAATTATTCTGGAAATTATAGTGTTCCCTTAATTTTCACCAGCAGTGCATCTTTTTCCGTTTGCAGTTTATTTTGTGGGATTTAGTTGATTCTTGCATTATTTCAATCTAGCAGGATCGGCCTTCCGGAATAATTTTGTTTCCGGTTAAAAAATGGTTTTTACAATAATGAAAATTATAAACAAAGTTATATTTTGCAAATTTATGCTGAAGGTCGCCAAGAGTGGGTTAGTAAAATTCTTCTGCAGGTATAACTGACACCCTTGTGATGGGTACGTGAGCTGTCGTTATTGTTTCTACCGTTGTTAGACCTGATTGATGTAATAGGAGGTGCGAGTAGTACGGTCAACCGACCGTAATAGTGGAGAGTACGGCACGCTTACCTGAAACGGGGCGCGCCGCTGTCCTTAACAGCTTCCTAAGTTCCTACGACGTTCAATATGTAAATTACCAACAAGAGATAGGCTTATTTTATACAAAATTCTTCACCGAATGTGATAGTATTTTTTCGGATTTTTAAAATCGCGACCTTCAGCCTAAATTCGTTACATCAATCTTTCTTTATAATTGTCATTATTGTAAAAACGATTTTTTAACCGGAAACAAACTTATTCTTTATTTCGCCACTCTTCATTTTTGTCTTATTTTCGCCTGTAGAATCAGCCCCTAGAATATACTTGATTATCAGTAAAGTAATACCCTGTATAGGTATGTATTAATACGTATGCCTAAAGTTTCATAACTTCTTTAATTTTCGATATCTTGCCTTGTGTAAGACAATTCGACGCTGTGCGGAGAAGGCTGGTCGTTGTATCGTGGGTCTGTTTAGTGTTTATTTACGGTGGAATGGCTACGGCGATGAGTGCAAGCGGCCGTTCCAATGTGCGGCCGGCGACGGCCCCACTAGTGCAAGGGAGAAACAGATGCATACTTCTCCCTTGCACTAGTGGGACCGTCGCCAGCCGTTGTCGCCGGCCGCGCATTGGAAAGGCAGCTTTTCTATGACCCCGACACAAGGACGCCTTTGCCGATCATAAAGTGTTTCAAGGGTTGAGGGGTGTGGAAAACCCAAGTGGGCCCGTGACTACGGCACGCGGGCGGTCCCTGCAGAGTTTCCAAACGAACGGACGTCTGGAGTAGAGATGCAAGTTTCACGTAATTTCAAAATGTAATTGTGTAATTGATTACACATTATTTTTTGTAATCGTAAATTTAGGTAGTTGACAAAATTGTCGTCAACTACCTAAATTTGCGAGAGAGTCCGACCGTCAGCGTTCTTTTAATTCGATTCAATCTCAAAAACCATACGATCGCCTGTTGCTTTGTATGATACTCGTCCGTGTGCGATATTATGTTTTTCTGATCGAATTGAAAGAACGCCGACGATCCGACTCTCCCGCTCGCATGGCCTACTCAGTGGCCAGAGTGAGAGCGAATTTTAACGTCGCTTGCCCTCGATTGGATTAAAAGACGGTGGGCAGAGATGGGCAAAAAATTATTTCAAATAAAAAACAATATTAGCTCTGCCTTGCGATGGTCTTAACCAGAGTTTCGCACCAATGAATTAAAAACTAAATTGATTGCTAAACTAATAGTTACAATTTACAATTAATGAATTGTGCATGATTTTATTGACGCCTAATTCAATTGCACTTACAAACTGAATTATTAATTGTAATTAAAATAATACTTTTTGATGTGTAACACGCAATTCGCGGTCGCGCATGATAGGGTCAAATGAGATTGGTTGTGTAATTTGCCTGTATGGGGGTAGACAGAGAGAGAGAGAGGAAGAGAGAGAGACAGAGTGATAGAGGCAGAGAACGAAGGAGGACGAGGAGAATCGGCGAAGGAATTTACCGATTGTGCCAAGCAGTAATTACATACACAGTATCCACTTTAGCAACATTTAGTTTTTCAATCTTTCTTAGCGTTTCGACAATACTTTTTCACATTTTTCAGCGCTAGTCCTGTTATTGCACCCGACCGTTCAGTAACCGACAAACATTTTCTTAAAATTGGTGTGAAACGCCAATTTTTTAACTACCTTTACGTGCCTAGCGACAAAAACTCAATTACTACCTGAAGCGGCTAAACTACACATCTGCCTGCCAAATGTTCTCCACCATAAACGTTGTAGCGAAAACAGACCCATAAAGCATTGGACTCAATTGAACAATTATGAAAGGAATTGTTCCAGTGGACCACGATGACTGGAAAAAATGCGACATCGTCAGGTGGTTTGCCTCAGCAGGTATATTTATTTCATTAAAGTATTATTTATACACCGCGTCAAAATTAAATAAACACTATAATTTTGCGAAAATTTTGGTCATTTTCAAAAGGCTGTATTTGTGGGAAAAATGTTTTGCAACAATATTTAGAGAACGCATTTTAACGCTTGAAGTTTATAGTTTTTGAACGAAGAACTGTTTTATCAAGATGAAACGCGGGAAACGAAGATTATGAAATTTTTGCCTACTTTCAACGTATGCACGGGCAAAAGAATATTTTGCCCCTAAATCCAAGGAAGAGCTCTTATAGAGCCAACGTTTCTGTTTAATTTCATTTCTTTCGTTTTGTTGTATGATTTTTATTGACAGAGTTATTCGCAATCAAAGTAAAAAAGGTACTTTTCAATTTGAACACCTATAACTTGCGAACTCATGTTCGTAGACAAATTTTCAAGAGTGTTTTGGAAAGCTAAGAAAGTTTCCTTTCAGAAGCATTAGTTGGAAATTTAATGAGATTTTTTTAATCGTATTAAATCAATTTTAAAATGATCCCAAAAATTACACATTTATCATTTTGTAGGAAACTTGATGCTACTTCAAGGATAATCATGGAATCATTCAAGTTTTTTAAATATTTTTTCAAACATTTTTCGCCGAGATACAGTCCTTTGAGATTAACCAAAAATTTCGGGAAATTATATTGTTCCTTTAATTTTGACGCGAAGTATATAAATTGAACCTCAATATGCATAACTTATTAATGCGTGACGTATTAATGAATTCTCTGTGTCAGATACTTATGAGGGAGCATTGGATAAACAGGAGACTGCCATGGACACCTCCAATATTCCGGATTCGGATGCGACCAACTATTCGGGATATACGAAAGTATCGAAAGAGCGCAGGCGAAAAAATACTCGCGTTTACGTGTCCAGCGAAGAAGAGGACATTGAAGCAGAAGGGCCATTGGAGAAAAGGAAGAAGGGAAATATGTACCCCAAGGCACCTTCTGAAATGTCAGGAGTGCATGTACAAGAAGGTATTTTTATATTATTCAATCATTATTCATTATGAAAGTAAATGTGAAGTAATTTGTACAGTGTGTCCCAAAATTGTGCGACTTCCCGAAACGTGCAATATCTTGATCTTGGATTGAAAATGGTTAAGGACTTTTCGATGTCTTTTTTCATTGGTATATTGCATCATCCGAGTAGTCTCGTCTTTTTGGGACCCCCCTTTGAATATTGATCGGAGCATGGTGTCAATTATGTGCTAAATTTCGGGTTTCAATGCAGATTTTCCATCGATGTCGACGCCATTTCACGACCATTATTTCCAACGAATTAACAGTGGTGAGAATGGTATGTCTCCCGTGGAAAGCAGAGTAGGAATAGCACCAGCACCAACAACAACACCAACACCACAACCACAACCACAACCATCATCATCATCATCGTCATCATCGTCATCGTCATCATTAGCAAGTACGTCTTCGCATGTACAAAGTCATATCCAATCCAATGGGTTTCTACCCATTGACTATAATCCTAAATACGGTTTTTATATAATTAACTTCTCTTATCTTTATTCAGAGTTGGAAACACTTATGAAGAGAAACTTTGCAGCGATTAATTTGAAATTGAGCGATATGATGAAAAGGTTGGAACAGATAGAGTCGAAAATGCCGGAAATTTCAAATTCTACAAGCAGCATTGATACCGGATTTTTGGCAATAGCAGAAAATCTTCCCGTTAAGGATGAAGAGGGATTACGTAATTTGGATGAAAAATTGCAGAACAAACCCACATTTAATGCTATGGTAAGTGACGTAAGAATAATAAATTACTCGCGAACTGTAGGAGATAGAAAAAAAGTGTTCAGGAAAAAGTTACTTCTTTTAATTGGGACTATCAGTTGGTAAGTTATAGGTCTTACAGTTCTTACGATTCTCGAATTATAACACAAAATCGAAAAAAAAACGTATTTTCAAGGGTCAATTTCAGCCCCCTACAATGAATTTGGGCAACAAACAAAAAAAATTACGCAATACACACCTATATTAACTTCTGTATGTCCCCAAAGTTTTAAAATATTTTGAATTTTCGAGGGGTTGGATCTTCGTCCGCGAGAAATAATACACTCATTTCCACACCACCCCGGAGGTAGAGTACCTGAGCGCGGTTTTTTTAAACGTGGTGTCCCCAGTAGGCCTAATCCACGATGTTTGTTTATTAAAAATACAAAAATTACGAGTCTTGGGAATGGATAATGAGATATTTGGAGCCGATTCCAACTTTGTTACCGCCTGCTCCAGACACTCTGTTAAATGTAATTTTTTGCAATTGCGCCAAAAACTGTGGATCAAACTGCGGTTGCAAGAAACTTGGCTTGCATTGTTCAGCAGTGTGCGGTTCTTGTCATGGCCAGTGATGTCTCAATGCACCTGATATAACTACCGAAAGTAATGTGGACAATGATGAGGATGTAGATCTTGTTAATTTCTCAGCGGAAGACATACCTACTGATTGAAGAAACAGACGCAAAACATGAGGAACACTCGTAATTTTTGTATTTTTAATGAACAAATATCGTGGATTAGGCCTACTGAGGACACCATGTTTAAAAAAACCGCGCACAGGTACTCTACCTCCGGGGTGGTATGGAAATGAGTGTATTATTTCTCGCGGGCGAAGATCCAACCCCTCGAAAATTCAAAATTTTTTAAAACTTTGGGGACATACAGAAGTTAATATAGGTGTGTATTGCGTAATTTTTTTTGTTTGTTGCCCAAATTCATTGTAGGGGGCTGAAATTGACCCCTGAAAATACGTTTTTTTTTTCGATTTTGTGTTATAATTCGAGAATCGTAAGAACTGTAAGACCTATAACTTACCAACTGATAGTCCCAATTAAAAGAAGTAACTTTTTCCTGAACACTTTTTTTCTATCTCCTACAGTTCGCGAGTAATAATACCAACAAAAAAAAAGTTTAGGGGTGAATTGCACCCTCTTGGAGTGAATTTGGGCATCAAACGAAATTGCGTTGTACTCAGGAGGACTTCCCCTACATATTTCCAGAGTTTCATAATTTTCTGAATTTCCGGGTTCAGGATCTTCCCTTGTCAAGTTTATGGGGGTTGAAACTTGGTAACCCGACATACATGAAAATGGTTACACCTACAGAAAAACTTGTATGACCTTTTTTGTAGAGAATTTTTGTCGCAAAACTGCTAGATAGCGAGATATTTGCGAAAAACAGTTTTTTTTTAATTTTCAACCCTCTGTAAAATTTTTAGCAGCAGTCGGATTGATGGGGACTTTTGACATATTGTTTAAAACGAGCAAATAAAGGCACGTGCCAAAATTCAGCTTGATGGGAATTAGTCCGAAGACAGATCCTAATTTCACTGGACTAAGGGTAATTCCGGGAGACGCGGCCGGGCTGGAGAGTTTGTCGAATTGCTATATTCAGACTCTACATCTATGTATATGTAAAAATGTGTTAAGGTTCAGAACAATTAATTCTCTAGAAATCAACTGTTTCGACCAACTCTCCAGCCCGGCCGCGTCTCCCGGAATTACCCTATAACTTTAATTTCACTTTCCGTTAAATTATTATCAAGTACTTGATGGTGATTGTTAATTTTAACTGCTTCAATGCACCCTGTGATTGGCGTTACGCGAATGTTTTTTTTAATGTAGCCCATGTTTCATGACTGGAATAATTTATTAATGACTTTTTATAGATTGAAATGCTGAAGAGGACCAGTGGAAAGAACGTGGCCCTGACGACATCCGTAATTTTGGACAAACTGGTGACATGGAGTGTCGCTACAAATTATAGTTGGCATGGGAAGAAACAGAAACCAGCGTTTTCGAAGTTCGTTAATATCAGCAAATTATTACTGAGTAAGTAACTTTATTATCTCTCTCCTTTGAGCACTAAAAATTGTAAAATAAATTAATGCGTATTATTCCAGGTGCTGTATACGATGCATGTGCATCCAAAAATATCAATTGTTGCGATGTCACAATGCAAATTGCGCATTGCACGTAGGTCAGTTAAGGAAATGGAAGTAAACCAGGCGTAGGGGAAGAGTGGGTAGCCCCCGATATTTAAAAAATGGGCGAATCAATCGCATCACCTTTTAAGGTGCGAAGCCACCCTGAAGCCATTAACAACAGACAAAGTTAAGGATCTTTGGTTTATATAAATAAAAGTATGGAGCTTTTATATAGATTGAGAGCAATCTTTATTTTGCTAAGAATTGTTTTTCTTTTTTTGCAGATTTCCGCAAAATGGCTTCCCGGAGCACTGCAACAAAACTGTCCCACACTCCCGGGACTGACTGGATGGCCTGAGATCGAAATATCTATGTTCCATATACATAAAAATTTGAATGTTCGTTTCTCGAAAATGTTAAATCTCCGAAACTTCTTTATCGATTGTTTTTAAATTTTAACACATCGTTGCATTCCAATATGCGCGTGATTTTATATTCTTATTATTATATAGATGTCACACCTGTGACAGGTAAAAATTTTGACATGCTTTTTAACCAGACTGAGCTACAGCAACGCGTGGCCGGGTACAGCTTGTAAGAAATCCTACGCTACATGGAACATAATAGATTTCAGTTTATATATACAGTAGCGGACGAAAGAAAGTCTACAACTTTTAAAATCGCATAACTTTTATAAAATTAATCCAAACTAGTTGATTTTTTTTTGAGAAGCTACAAGGATGAGTTTGCTAAGTGACGTGTTTCGTCGTTTTGAAAAAAATGTACTTGGTCGGAATAGCAAAAAAAAATAGTAAATGTCGTTTTTAAAACTTTTTTGTGTGAGCCTGTAATGAAAATTCAAAAAACCCGTTTGTGATTGAAGTAAGTTGTATACGTGCCTAAAATTTCATCAAAATCGGTTAACGTTGCTCTCAGCTATAAACGTTTAAACATCGCAGAATAAGGTCGAAAATCGCTGATGTCCGTGAATTTCGCGATTTTCGACCTTATTCTGCGATCTTTAAACATTTATAGCTCAAAGCAACGTTAACCGATTTTGATGAAATTTTAGGCACATATATAACTTACTTCAATCTATAAACGGGTTTTTTGAACTTTCATTACAGGCTCACACAAAAAAGTTTTAAAAACGACATTTACTATTTTTTCATATGTTCTTAATCGGTTGTTCGGCACTCTAGATACCGACGACGCACAATATTACATCGATAGCATAAACACTTTAGTAAGTGACAATAAATAAACACAGACTCTTCTAAAAACACAAATACAAGTGATTTCCAGTACGATAAAAAATTTCAATAATTTAGTAGCCTCCTTACAACTTAACGAAAATCGATTAAATAAAAATATAGAAATGATTAATAAATTGTCATCAGAGGTAAATCAGTATTTAGACGAATTGAAACTACATACCATCATTATACAGCATATAATGACTTTATCCTTATTCACTACTAGACTATCTAACGAATACGACCACTATATTAACTCCATAAATTTAGGCAGGCACGGTATCCTGTCTCCTCAAATTCTTACGCCGAAGATTCTTTTCGACGAATTAATAAAATATAAGGGTCACCATGAATTACCCATCCAAGTAGATTATTCAAATATTCATCTCTATTATAAGATTTTGGAATTACAAGTTATATCAGACAAAGACATAACAATATTTGCTATAAGAATTCCCTTAGTCGACAAAAATACATTTAATTTATATGAATTGATTCCCCTCCCAATGCAACATAATACCAGTAGTATCTTCTCCTACATCGAACCAAGACAACTTATCTTCCTACTGCTGTCCCAATCTAAAATCTACTCCACTTTCATCAAAGATCTGTCAAGTTGTATCGAGTACCTAGATCAGCACTTCATCTGCCGTGGAGTACATATCAACAAAAGGACCGATCAACTCATGTGTGAAACGCAACTCCTGTTTCCAAAACTCGACCGGATACCAGAAGACTGCAGGACCGAAACATTCAAGGCCGAGACGGAGATCTGGAAGTACCTCAAGTATAACCAGTGGATATATGTACTCCAGAAGCCCGTCACAGTAACACTCATCTGCGAGAGTCAATCAAGTCATATGGAGGATGTAATACTACATCAGACTGGGATCCTTCAACTGAAACCGTCCTGTAAAGGATATACGGACCTTTTCGTGTTAGAAACGACAAGCACCAGGATTCGCAACATATCACACTATGTTCCCAGACTCGACATCACTACCGATGATTGCTGTCTTTCCACACGGAAATTCAATAGGACAACCCCGGTCCAGCTAACCCCAATTGTTCCGTCTCCGAAAAGGGGACTCGTAAATCTCCAAAGGTTTACTCTGGCAGGCGCCAGATAGTCTAGGCCCAAACATTGTAACTCGGGCGTCTGGACAGTGTCTTCGAGGTGACGCAGCATGTAGACGGTCGGCCTGGGAGATTTTTTCCCTCTCCTTGGGGACCGTATCAGCAGTTAAAGAGCACGCCTACATTAGGCGATCACTAATAAGAGACTGATAATTTGGGGAAGGAAATTGGGGCTCCACCCGCACAGAGGCTGTAGGAGATGCGTTTTCGCGTGGCTAACTACTCTACCAAAGACCTTTGTACAAGACGCATCAAGCGTAAAGACATTTGTTTCATCCACAACCTTTACTGTAAGAATATATCGTTATTATTTTCATACTTGTGCCTCTATTTCTCCATTGAACCTTTCTCCACCGCCATTAATTTGCCGTTGGAGGCGTAGCGTGAATTGGTACAAGAAATTTGCCTACGTACGTGAGTTACTCAAGTGTTAAATTCACGGTCAAAACATTGGTCCTTCGAGCCGGAGGCCACCCGTGGAGTGCGTAGTCTTATCTTCAACTAGTTGTGAATAAATTGGATCTACACGTGTAAGGCGTAGTCCAATGTAGAGGTGCGATTATCGAATACAGTGTGGAAATACGTGTGTATTCCGAAGTATCAAGCCAGTCAATTGGCATTCTTCGGATCTGCACCGTGGACATTGGGCCTAGGCAGCCTAATTTCAAGAAGAGTTCTCGTACGAACAGACGAGACAGAGTCTTCGTCGTCGTCCAGCAACCAGAAAGGGGTTCGTCAGGTTTCGCCACCTTTGCTGCGGCCCACCAAGGATTGGAGCTACGAAGGGGGTACCTGTGCATTCATCGCCTTCTTTCCGGCCATCAAGGACCGGTATTTCAAAGAAGGACTACAGCTGTGGGACCAGGGACGAACAAGCGGGACTCCAGCTTAGTACCAGCGACACGTGCCGGAGGCAACGCGGCCGCGCTCAAGTAGGAGGTCAACTCACTGTTCCTTTCTTTGTCAAATCCCTTGCATCCCGGCTTTGTCTTTGCAATCAAAAAATGAAAAAATTAGTAAGACAACGCGGTTCCTACAAGGCTCAATTAACGCGGATTCAAAAGACAGTACAGCCATCCGTTACAATTGAGGATGTAGGAACGTTAGATCAACGCCAGCAAAAGTTAGAAGAAGTTTACAATAACTTGGGAAGTGTTCAGTTAGAGATTGAATCGTTGGAGGATGATCTGGAGAATGAAGCTGAACGCAACGAGTTTGAAACGGCGTACTATCAATGCAGCGAGGAAATTAGGAAACATAGACGTAAGTTAGAGTCAGTGGGTCCAGAGAGAAATCTTTCGACGGTTAATCGCGCTGCATCTTCGGCAGTTGGTAACGGAACATCAATATTGCCGAAAAATCAGATAAAGCCCTTCGATGGTAGTTTGGCGGAATGGAACAGTTTCTATGAAACGTTCCGTAGCCTTATACATGAAAGTGATTCTCTTCCGGTGGTGCACAAATTTCTAATGCTTAAATCATTTCTGCGCGGCGACGCGGCTAACGTCATTGATGCGGTAAACGCCACCGAGGAGAATTATTTGGTTGCTTGGGATTTGTTAAAAAAGAGATTCCAGAGGCCACGTAAAATCGTACAAGCGCATATAAGCGCACTTTTCGAGCTCCCGGAGGTTCGCTCAAGTAACGCAGTGGCGTTACGTTCTTTGGCAGACAAAACCGAAATGCATGTCGGTGCCTTGCGAGCATTAAAACAACCAGTGGATTGGCATGAAATGGTAATTTATATTATAATCGCGAAACTCGACAAAGAGACCCGCATTGAATGGGAGCGATCGGTAGCTGAGGGCACTATGTCAATGGTCACGGATTTATTAGAATTTTTAAATAAATATGCTCGAGACGTAATGCCTTCGAGTCTGGTCAGTCCCAAATCATCTACTATTAAAGTGGACAGGAGTCAAAATTATAAACGCAATGATCGTCCACGCCAGGCGCTAGTAGCCAAGGAATCAATGCGTTGTCCAGTTTGCGAGGATAAACATTACATACAAAATTGCGAGCAGTTTCTAAAATTAGAGCCAGTACCTCGATTACATCAAGTTAAGAAGGCTAAGCTTTGTCACAATTGTTTTCGACCGGGTCATTTGGCTTTCCAGTGTAGTGCAGGTAGTTGTCGACAATGCGATAAGCGCCACAACACGTTGTTGCATTTTGGAAATACCAAGTCAGCACCGATGCCGAGTGCAACGAAAGATGAACCATCATCTACATGTGCGGCGACGCTGGTTTCGTGTGACCAGTCAGAAATTCTACTGTCTACCGCGCGGGTTATAATCATGGATAGAGAGAATAAGGAGCGTCAATGTAGAGTATTACTCGATCCTGGTTCGCAATCTAACTTCATTACTGAAACCCTCGCGAAGTTTCTCAATCTGGAATTGTATAAAACCAATATGCCGGTTACGGGATTAGGTGAAAATAGCAATTGTGTAAAATATTATACACAAGCGACAATAAAGTCCAGATGTTCGAATTTTTCGGACAGAGTTGCGCTTCTTGTGCTTCCATCAATTACTGGTCGTTTACCCTCCCGCCAGGTAGATAGGACAAGGGTGCCAATACCTGCCAACATAGATCTGGCCGATCCAGAATTTTACAAGCCGACCGCAATTGATGTGCTTCTAGGGGAGTACTTATTTTACAAGCTATTATGCCTGGGTCAAATTAGGCTAGCTAACGACAAATGTATTTTACAGAAAACTCGCTTGGGTTGGGTAATTTCTGGAGAGGTAGGTGGTTTGCAGCGCCAGGGTCGACCGACAAGGTGTTTATTTTCAGATCACAAGCTGGGTGAGCAAGTTTCGAGATTTTGGGAAGTAGAGGAATGCGCTGTGCAAAGGCATCTTTCAGTAGAAGAGCAGTTGTGCAAAGAGCACTATCAAAATAGTACCTATCGTGATAGCAATGAGCGTTATGTGGTTAGACTTCCGTTCAACGATAAAATGTGTAGTTTAGGTGATTCGTACAAGGGTGCACTTAGAAGATTTTATTCGCTCGAACGAAAATTGGAGGCTCAACCGGGTTTAAGAGAGCAATATAAAGAGTTTATTGCAGAATACCAAAAGTTGGGGCATATGACCCTGTTGGAGAGGGATGTGATAGGCGAAGGATTTTACCTGCCTCATCATGCTGTTGTTAAGACAAGTCTTACAACAAAATTGCGCATAGTATTCGATGCATCGGCTAAGTCTACCAGCGGAGTTTCACTTAATGACATCCTGATGGTAGGTCCTACTATACAGGATGATATATTTCAATTAGTCGTTCGGTTTCGCTTATATAATTACGTACTTACAGCCGATATAGAGAAAATGTTTAGGCAAATCAAAATGCATAAAGAGAATTTAGGATTTCATAAGATTCTGTAGCGTGAAAATCGGAACGTTCCGATCAGGACTTTCGTATTGAACACCGTCACATATGGTACATCGTCGGCGCCCTTTTTAGCCGTTCGTACTTTAAAACAATTGGCCAGAGACGAAGGACGTGCCTTTCCCCTGGCAGCATCGGCGTTGAACGATGATTTCTATATGGATGATCTAATAACCGGGGCGCAAAAACTTTCAAAGGCCTCTGAGCTTAGGAATGAGTTGCATCGGCTACTCCAATTGGGGGGTTTCAATCTGAGACAATGGGCTTCTAACGAGCAATCGCTGATTAGGGATCTAAGTGATAAGTTTGGGGCAGAGGTAGTTCATTTTAATGCGTCGGAGACTAAGAAGACGTTAGGAATCTGCTGGAATGCGAGAGAGGACACCATTTCATATGCGGTCCGATCTGATTTTAGTAGGGAACGAGTGACGAAAAGATATATTTTATCTAGTATCGCGCAGCTGTTCGACCCTTTAGGATTGTTTGGGCCGGTAATCATATCGGCAAAAATCATTATGCAAGACCTATGGAAGGCTAATTTTGGTTGGGACCACATATATTCACTACCTGGACAGATTATGTCAGGCAGTTACCTTTGCTAAATGACTTCCGTGTATCGCGGAAGATCTTAACTACAAATCCCGAAAATATACAATTGCATGGTTTTTCGGATGCCAGCGAGAAGGCTTATGAGGCATGCCTTTATTTGAGGTAGGTCGACAATCAAGGGAAGATCGTCTGCAGTTTGGTTTGTGCTAAATCAAGAGTGGCGCCCTTGAAGTCATTATCAGTGCCTAGGTTGGAGCTTTGCGCCGCGGTATTATTGGTTCGTTTATATCGCTGTACAAAGGACACATTAAAGATTAAGTTGGACAAGGTTAGATTTTGGTCAGATTCGACAGTCGTACTACATTGGCTAAATTCGGAACCGCATGCGTTAAAAACCTTTGTCGCTAATCGGGTGTCCGAAATACAATCGTATACGCGAGCAAGTGATTGGGCACATATGTCTTCCGGAGACAATCCGGCGGATTTTATTTCGCGAGGTCAATCTCCAATGGAGTTTATGCAGAATCGAGTTTGGTTAACGGGTCCTGATTGGTTGGAGGGATCGGAGGATGTTTGGCCAAATCTCGTGTTATCTCCGATGGAGGTTTCGGAATGCCGCAACAATGTGGCTCTGATAGCTAAGGTTAATTTAGATAAGTCTGATTTATTTTACCGATTTTCATCGTTTCGGAAATTGCAACGCATTTTAGCATTTTGCATCCGGTTTCAACGAATAGCATCTAAAAGGGACATGTTTAAGGGGGAGCTCACTATCGCGGAGTTGCAAAGGGCACACGAACTAATTATAAGACGGGTGCAATTACAAGCGTTTGCTGAAGAATTGTATCAGCTGCGGAAGAAGCAACCTATTCGATCCGGAAGTAGGGTAATAGGTCTGACACCTTTTGTAGATTATAGTGGCATTATCCGTGTAGGGGGTAGATTACAAAACGCAGAGGTGCGATATTCACAGAGGCACCTGATTCTGTTGCCCAAGGCCCATCCGATTACAACAATAATCATATTACAAGAGCACCTTGAAAGTATGCATGCGAGTGTGCAGGGTACGTTGAATGCGGTTAGACAGAACTACTGGCCGATGGACGGCACAAATGTTACACGGTTGGTTGTTCGCAAGTGCATACGCTGCTTTCGGGTAAAACTCGCCGGTACGCCAAAATACCTGATGGGCGACCTTCCTCGAGATCGGTTGGTGGCCTCCAGACCCTTTGAAAATGTAGGGGTCGATTATTGTGGACCTCTTTTTGTGAAGGAGAAAAGATATCGCAACCAGAAGCGTCTCAAGGTGTATGTAGCTGTTTTTGTGTGTTTTCTTACAAAGGCAGTTCATTTGGAGGTGGTTTCGGATCTTACCACCGAGGCGTTTCTGGGTGCTTTGAAGAGATTCTGTGCAAGAAGGGGTAAACCAAAAAATATATACAGTGACAATGGTACGAATTTTGTTGGTGCTAGAAATCAAATTAAAGAATTATTTGATTTACTACAATCGGAGGAGCATCGTCGCGTAATTACGCGTTATGTACGTTCGCTGGCATTTCTCGCCTCCGAATTCACCTCACTTTGGCGGCCTGTGGGAAGCAGCTGTCAAGTCGTTTAAATATCATTTAATACGTACTGTTGGGGATACTTTGTTGACGTTCGAGCATTTGAATACATATGTAATCGAAATTGAAGGCCTGTTAAATTCTCGTCCTTTGACTCCTTTGTCATCCGATCCCAACGACTTTGTGTGATTTACTTAATTTTAGTTTAGAATGGAATTACATGGTTCTCCGAGTTCATAGGTTACTTGGTTCATTGCTAACCAGCATCAAATTGTGTAAGCAGATCTGTGTGTATGGGGCTGACTTTGTAGCAAAAATGGGGCTTTTATTTCGTTGGAGAGTTTATTTTGAACGTAGCCGTTCAAGGGTGCCGGTATGTTCCGCCTCCGAAAAGAGGACACGTAAATCTCCAAGGGTTTACTCTGACAGACGCCAGATAGTCTAAGCCCAAACATTGTAACTCGGGCGTCTGGACAGTGTCTTCGAGGTGACGGAGCATGTAGACGGTCGGCCTGGGAGATTTTTTTCCCTCTCCTTGGGGACCGTATCAGCAGTTAAAGAGCACGCCTACATTAGGCGATCACCAATAAGACACTGATAATTTGGGGAAGGAAATTGGGGCTCCACCCGCACAGAGGCTGTAGGAGATGCGTTTTCGCGTGGCTAACTACTCTACCAAAGACCTTTGTACAAGACGCATCAAGCGTAAAGACGTTTTGTTTTATCCACATTCTGTACTGTTAAGAATATATTCGTTAATTGTTTTCATACTTGTGCCTCTATTTCTCCATTGAACCTTTCTCCACCGCCATTAATTTGCCGTTGGAGGCGTAGCGTGAATTGGTACAAGAAATTTGCCTACGTACGCGAGTTACTCAAGTATGGCAGAACTACTCACGGTCAAAACACCAATTAAGTTGACAAACATAGATCTCTCGAAATTAAAATATACTAATAAGAAATTAAGCGAATTCGATAGAATAATAACCGACCAATTAAATAAACCATTTATAATACGACACACTAAATGGTACACGATAGCAGTATCCGTTTTCGGGGCAATATTGTTCTTAATAATTTGCCTGAACTGCTGTCATCGGTTTGGTTGCCTCTACCTACTGAAACAATTATCTTGTTTTATGAGAAGTTCGCGTAATGGCGACATCACTACTCCAGCTATTAGAAACCTCGCGAACCCTCGCAACCTTCATTCCGATACACACTCGGAACACAGCGGTCAGACTCAGGAAATTGTAGTCTACGATCGCAACCGAGACGTCGCGATCGCCCGTGTGACACACACCATTCCGGAGGAAGAAGAATCTACTCAATCAGCAAGGACTCGCGGAAGAATCCTGTCACGCAGAAGCACCACACCTATATAACTAGATAGAAGAAGAATGAATACTCATATCCTAAATTTCGCACTATATATCTGTGCTACACACCCTATATTTTATATTATATCGTATACCTTATGTTTGTATTCTCTATATTCATCATATATTTATATGTATCTTAGGTATATTCTGCGCTGCATATCAGTGCTACATATTCTACATCATAGTGTATATCTCATGCTCATATCCTCCATGTTCATTCTACGTTCATGACATATATCTAGACACTAAGTTTTTATAAGATGTCATATTATTGAAGACTCTCTCTTTCATCATGGTCTTCAATCTTAATGGGGGGAGGTGTTGGATGCCAGTCAGATATACTGCATAAACATCCTCAATACACACCAGCGCATCGCGACTAGTCACCCTCGCAAAATCCTCCGTACAACGATAACGAATTTAGTCATCATCACCGACCCTTGCGCTTTCCATAGTTCTTTCCACGTCATCCTTATCCCTTCTTTCACAACTCCTGTATATATAACCCAGTCCCAAAACCCTAAAACTCAGACCATTCTAGCATCTAAGAGCGGAACCTCTGTTAGACACGCCAGTTAAAACTTTATAAATAAAACCTCTTGTGAGACTTAGAAATAATTAACGTGTTGCACCCGACTTCCTGCTACGGAATCCAACAGGTACAAAGAAACGAAGATTTATGCATATGTGGCATGTGCCTGTTTTCCTCTGAGCCCCTAAATTGCAGAAAGGGAAGTATTTTAATGAATCATAATAGTGTAACAATTTATTGGACTGCGACAATTTGTCGTCACATTCGGAGAAAGTAAGTCTAATAATTCTGTGAATGCAAGAATATTTACTAGAAGTACCTATCTAATTAATGATGTACCTACTTATGGAATGAAATCGATTCAAATATTTTTCGTGATGAAAACAACGATTCTCTTTTATCGCTGTACGTATTCTCAATATCGCCGAAACCTATGGTTTCGATGTAATGTTTGCTACAGGTAGGGTCATGGAATTTGCAGAGCGACCAAGATTAACTTTATCCAATATCTAAACCCGAACGTAAGAAATAAAATATTTTAAAAATCCTATTTCTATATTCTTATAATAAAAAATTTTCTTCAACCTAATTTTAATCAAAAAATTGATCAAGAAACATTTACTTAGCAAGAAATAACAAAAGCACATGTGAAAATAACTTTAAAAACTCACATATACATGTGTTAATCAATATTTCTTGTGTAGGCAATATTAAGTATCTGCACTTTTTTCAGAATTCGATTTTTGCATGTCTTGTATTTTTTTAGGCTTAATTAAAAATTTCTAGGCTTCAACGATTTATTAACTTATGCTACATGAAACACGAATAATTTCTCTTTACTTTGAAACCAATTACATACAAAAATGTGAATTATTATTTAATTAATAGCGATTTAACTTTTGCTAGGTGATATCTAGAGACGCGGTAGCGTCTCGACGCCAAGTACATGAAAGACACCCTGTATATGTCGACTGTCGCTACCGTGTACCTTTACTCGTCGCGGAGACACTCTAACCTAATTCTGATATTTATACATTAATATCTCATCACGCCTGCAATATTTTCTAAATTTAAAGGCATTTTTCTTATGTAAACCGCATATAAGCTTTCAAATAAGACCAATTTCAATAAAATCTGTCCACGCATGACCCAGATATCATAATATCGTCTCATGAATCAGTCGAAAAAACTAAGATTTTCTTCTGATTCTGATTCTTCAAGGCAAATTTTCGTCAATCGTCAACATAATACGTATACGCGTTACACGCACACCTTCAGCCAAAACGGAACTAATACATGTTTCGTTCGTCGATTCGTCGATTCTCGGGATCATTTGGCAGGGATCGTCGTCCGTCATTGTACATATATATATATATCTATGTAACTATTTTGAATTTTATAACCTACCAAGTGTCAATCCATCATAACCTGCCAAGTGTGAAATAAGGTAAGTTGTCCAAATTTTAAATGTCACGAGTTTTTACACTAAATAGGAGACTGAATTATTGTCTCAATTAACAAGGTCAGTCGCCAAAATTGTTTAAATAGATTTCTTATGTAGAGTCGCAGACTTGGAAGTTGTCCGGAGAAGGTTCGACAGAAAAGCATCTTTCTCATAAGTTTCTGGAAATTTGTACCATGCATGTACAAAATAATATATATTGTAACAAATTGCATTGTATTTAAATTGCCAGATATTTATTTTTATACCAGCAATTTAGAGTTGTTATGTAAAGCTTATGGGACATGGGATAAAAAGGTAGAAATTGTATGTTTGCATAAGATGTCTTCTACGAGTTGCTACACATTTCAAAATGTATCGTTTAATAATATTGTTTCAGAACGCCCAAAGGAAACGAGATTTTTTATCTTCCAATGGTGATTCCGAAGATGATGGTATAGCGATCCGTAGGAAAAGGCCACGTTTTGATCTATACGTGTATTTTACAAAAAAGTACGTGGAATATAGTATTTTTGAAGCCGATTTATACGTTCTTTCCTAATTTCATTAAAAAGCAGACAATAATGTGACGGAATATTAATTTGTGTAACGTTTAGATATGTGTGATGAGAATGCTCTCGTGCTTTTAAACTTTTAAATAAAAAGATTACCAACGAGAATACAGTAATATCAAACGATTATTTCATTTCGTTTTCTTTCTATAAACCATTTCTTCTCATCCTACCACCGCCTTTAACTTGCTGCTATTTGGGAGAACAACGTATGACCAGAATAATAAATAATACGTGATGATACTTATAAACTTTTACATAAAATAAACGTGAAAAGTTAAGCCGATGTTTGCTCAAGATCTATACTTCCGAATGCAATTCTAGAAGTGTATAAATTATTCTTAAAAAGTGATGCAGTATTCGTTTTATCCGTACGCAATACTTTAAAATCCGCAATTCATTAATTTCCACAGTCTCATTGGCATTCACAAAAAAATGTAAATAAATGCGAGTATTTTTCACTTTCGTTGCAGAACTTTAAAGAATTTTACACTTCCTACGAATACATATTTTAAATATTCTTAGTCTATTTACTTTAATCACTATGCTTCCCATTAGTAATATTTTGTTTTCAACCTTGTTACAAATAATTTTGAATTTCTTTTTACCTTTATAAAATGATTTAATTTAACAATTACTATGCTTATTTTAATTTGTGATATAGATTTTGACAATTACTATGCTTATTTTAATTTGTAATATAGATTTTGATATGACGAATTGATATTAGACACATTGAAGCATATATTCTAATAACTTGTAATTCCAGCGATTAGAAGTATGAAACATATCTGGGTTAAAATATGCTTCTATGTATCCAATATGTTCTTGTTGTTTTACTTGCTATACAGTTACAGTCCACATCCACTGATAGTTAACGTAGCAAAGTGCCTATCAAAGACTTTCATAATGTTGTAGTTTACATGTTCGTTTACGTTCAACTCAGATATGTTTGATATTTCTAATTGTTGATGTTATAAGTTATAGAATATGCTTCAACGTGTCTAATATCTTCTTGTTGGAACATCTAATGTTGTTGTAACAAGAAGATATTGGATACAAAGAAGTATATTTTCTTAATAATTAACTCAGATGTGTTTCATATTTTTAATCATTATAAGTTAGAATATGCTTCAACGTATCTAATATTTTCTTGTTGTTTTACTTGCTATACAATTACGGTCTACTTCCACTTATACTTAATATAGGCAAAGTGCATACCAAAGACTTTCAAAATGTTGTAGCTTACATGTATATTCGTTAGTTTTATCTCATAAATCACAAAATAATCACAAAAAAAATCACGATTAAAAATAAATTCTCAAGATAAAACTAACGAATGTGCATGTAAGCTACAACATTTTGAAAGTCTTTGCCTATGTTAAGTATAAGTGGAAGTAGACCGTAATTGTATAGCAAGTAAAACAACAAGAAAATATTAGACACGTTGAAGCATATTCTAACTTATAATGATTAGAAATATGAAACACATTTGAGTTAATTATTAAAATATACTTCTTTGTACCCAATATCTTCTTGTTACAACAACATTAGATGTCCAACAAGAAGATATTAGACACGTTGAAGCATATTCTATAACTTATAACGCCAACAATTAGAAATATCAAACATATTTGAGTTGAACGTAAACGAACATGTAAACTACAACATTATGAAAGTCTTTGATAGGCACTTTGCCTACGTTAACTATCAGTGGAAGTAGACTGTAACTGTATAGCAAGTAATACAACAAGAAGATATTAGACAAATTGAAGCATATTCTAATAACTTGTTCATGAATTTTAATCATGAATGAATTATACTAACGAATAAAGATAAAGATAACCGGGCTAGAGTAAACGATAATAAAAACGATAATAATAACTCTGCTATGAGTATATATATAATCAAACACAATGAAGAAAATCGATATAACTGCTTCTAAACAAATTCTTATTGCAAAATTACATTTGTTCCATCACGATAGTAGTGGAACAACAACGAAAGTGGAAAATTTCTACATCAAAGCAATGTCTACTACTAAAATACAAATGGGGAATCACTGTTATAAACTTAAGGCAGCGATTTTCCACCACGGTAAAAGTATTGCCGATGGCCATTACACGAGTATGGTAAAGGGTAAGAGCACAACGTGGGTATCCGTTGATAATTTACAAGTAGAAAAACAAGCTTGGCCACGAAATGCTAAAAATGCATACATATTTTTCTTCGAAAGGTGTTAATTGTGGTTGTTATTACACTTCGATGTTAAATACGTTCAGCGCCATAAGCTGCTTCGCGCACCATGTATTATACACAAAGTACTATACGTATAATACATATAGATTGGCAATGTGGTGCACATGGTTTCTTTTCGTAGTTGTTAAATTTATGTAGAATGTATCCTTAATTCTGTCCCGTGATAATTTGTAAGTTATAATAATATTAAAAATGATCTGAAGTCATTCCCTAGTATGCAAATTATCTTTGTAAAAAGAAGTGAGATCCCCCCAAAAACTTCAAAAAAGTAAAAAAATTACGCCAAGTACATGAAATCAAATAAATCACAAAAATAGAAGATAAGAATAATAATTACAAAATAAAAAAAAGATGTGAAATCAAAATAAGCTGCAAGTACATAAAGGTGCTTTCCAACTGCGCTTCAGATGACACAACTACATATACATAGCGAAAATGTTGAGTTCATAAATTCCATTACTCATATCACGGACATTTTGATTAACCCATCAAAAAGAATCCCATTTAAAAACATTGTCATAAATTAACTAATAGCTTTACAAAATTAATGATATACAAAAATTGCGCCAATTTTAACAATGGCTATTTATACAAAGAAAAATGTATTAAATAATATTAAGCAGTTATATTTTTATACAAATAAATATTTTAATACGAATAAATATTTTATTCAAAATACTTGGCGCTGCGAAACCGAAAAAATGTTAATTGTCTTAGTATTATTAATAATTTACAATAACTCCCTTACAATCGAAAATACATAAATATATACATATGCATACGAGTATTAGAAACGCAGTCAGCTTTATAGAGAGATAGAGAGAAAAAGATTATTGCAATTTATACATATTTATTCAGTTTAGCAACACCAATTCGGAGAGCAGCGCCAAGTATTTTGAATAAAATATTTATTCGTATTAAAATATTTATTTGTATAAAAATATAACTGCATAATATTATTTAATACATTTTTTCTTTGTATAAATAGCCATTGTTAAAATTGGCGCAATTTTTGTATATCATTAATTTTGTAAAGCTATTAGTTAATTTACGACAATGTTTTTAAATGGGATTCTTTTTAATGGGTTAATCAAAATGTCTGTGATATGAGTAATGGAATTTATGAACTCAACATTTTAGCTATGTATATGTAGTTGTGTCATCTTAAACGCAGTTGGAAAGCACCTTTATGTACTGGCAGCTCATTCTGATTTCACATCTTTTTTTTATTTTGTAATTATTATTCTTATCTTCTATTTTTGTGATTTATTTGATTTCATGTACTTGGCGTAATTTTTTACTTTTTTGAAGTTTTTGGGGGGATTAGATACTACTACTCTATAATAATAATATATCAAGGTCTCACGAATACAAAACTGGCCAGGCTAACGCCATACACATCACACGTGAAATATACAGATTGGTCGTTCTTTGCTATTATTGAATGATAGTATAAATTGTTACCTGATACGATGAATTATACCTCTGTACGGGATCCGTGGGTGTCATGTGCTCGGGATAATGCTATCGTGTCCGTGGTTATTCACCGGCGCGCAGGATGTGATGCTGTCGCGTTGATGATGTTTCTTGATGGCACGCGACACTTTTAATTCGAAAAATCGTCTATTCTGTACACTCGTCCCGTAATCTAAGTTCTTTTTATAATTCCCGAGAATGATTGCTACGCGATATAAGTCTAGGCGTACTGTTCACTTATAAACCGTTCACTTATAAGATTGGATTTCACGATGTTCTATTGCAGCTAAGACTTGCGAGAAGCGAATGGCGAGTTTGGGCTTTTCTATTTTCCATTACAACTCCTATCCCTACTTAGTGTACCCCCTCTCTTTCTGTTGTTCCCTCCTCGCGCTATTCGGAGGGAGATTCATGTATTTTCCGATAGCTTGGGTTTGTGGAGGGGAGCCGGCCCAATGACGACCGTGTCGCTGGGCCATAGCGATTTCCTCACGGGGCCCCGAGAGATCCCAAGAAGACCCGAAGGGTCCCGAGAATTATCTCGCGTATTGAGAATCGAGAACCGAGAGCCGAGAATTCTCACCCGCCGTTTTTCGGGTTTTTTTCCCGAGGAATGTTTCTATTGTCTCCTGCTTCACTCGATTTCTCTTTTCGCGAGCCGGGAGTGTTTGCCAGATGTGCCATCTGGCTACTGGAGAGATCGTAAAATACGAGATGAGCCTTGGGCCTCGACAAGGCCTGCTTTGTGTCAATTGTTTGGCTCGCTACTTCCAGATTTTTAATGGCCCGGTACGAGTCTTGACCAAGTTTCAGGTTTTGGAATTCTAAGGGAAGGTGACACATGTGCGCCGCAGTCGTGCCGGATACGTGTATGACGGCCAAATTTTAGATTCTCCTCGGGAGTCCTTTGCAAAAGCTACGAGCAATAAAGGTGTTATGTTTGTAAGAAAATTAGTGAATGAAACCGAGTGGAGAAAACGGAATATCCTTTTCACTATTACAGTTTATTCTATACATTAAAGTAATACCTACACAAGGCGAGTTGTTTTTCGCTCGAAAGACAATAGGAAATACGCAAAGACTTCTCGCCGTCGCACAGTGCCGCGGCGTGTGTTCAAAAGCAGAAATTTGAGTTTTGAAATCTTGTATTTCATTTCATGGAATTGATAGTAAACAGTCCACCGATATAAGAACATCATAACTTAGTAACATAAATAACAGATTTAATGTTAGTAATTACATTCAAAGTCGAATAACCAAACGCAAGCTGCCACAGACTACAAATAGGAAACATTTACCCACTGCATTTTTGTTGTATTTATAAGTTCTTTAGTAGTATAGCAAGGGGGATTGTAACCCTGGTCCTCTGAGGGGGCGCGGGGGCGGGTGGAAGTGTGGGCGCGCGGGGGAGTGCGGTGGGGGAACTTTAGGCGCGGGGACAGCGGGGAGTGGAAAACTGGTTGCGCGCGCACGAGCCGCGGAGTGGGGGAAGCTATAATCGTGGAGGGGATCAGTCCAGGCCGAGCGGTCGCGGAGACCTCTCCAGATCTGGCCCGCCGTCAGAAATTTTTTCAGAGGGGGGACTGACCCACAGCCGAAATTTTTTGCGTACCTAACCGAGGGAGGGAACGATCTTGGCCCACCCCGAAAATTTTTTCACACTTGGCCCACACCGATCTAGCGAACCAATATGCAGCAGAAATTGTTTAATAATTTATCAGAAATTGTTTCGAGCGATGTCGGGAAAGATCGACGTTTTACAAACCATATATTCGGGGACGGGAAAGAGAGAGAGAGAGAGAGAGAGACGGCACAAGCACAGTTATTTTAAAGCTAAATTCGGGGAGGGAAAGAGACAGTGGTACAATCGCATGCATTCTAAAGCTAACAGTATTTCAAATGTTTTTCAATCTTAATATCGCAGCGTATCGCGCGATCGTGTGTAATTTGACTCCTCTGGGGCAGCCGTGCAGGATAACGTCATTTTCACGGCGCGAAGAAGGCGCGAATCATAGAATTATGCGATGTCAGCTGAAATTTTTTTTCCAAACCAACAGACACTTTTTCCCCAACGCAGAGAAATAATAATTTCATGAATAAACGATGTAGCGAACCATTCTGTAGCAAACAGACATATTTTTTCCAACGCCGAGAAATAATTTTCAAACAAATATGTAACAAGCATTCTAAAGCTAGCATGTTTTTAAAGCGTTCAGATTTAGCGTCGCAGCGTATCGCGCGATGACACGACGCGAAGAACGCGTGAACGAAATATAATACTATTTAAAACGTTGAATCATAGAATTAGGTGGTGAGGAAAGAATGAGGGTAAATAAAATAGAGACATAATATGTTTTAAATGATAATATATTGTTACAGGCAAAGAATATGAAAATAGAATAATAATAATTTAACATTTTTCTTCCTACGAGCATCAGCCAGAATATCACTGATGGCACATGCTAACAGTTCGCAATCTACAAGATAATCCTCGTCGTAATATTCGCTATCACGTATGATTTTAGCAGCACGACGCGTATCTAATGTTTCGCAGGCAACATCGCTCTGTTGTAGCACGTTAACAAAATTTAAAAATTTCAGCCGCACATCTTGTGCAGTTTCATACAACCGCAGATACACATAGGCTATACACAGATCAAGATTAAATAAAAATGTTACAGTATTCAGTTTCAAATACAGCGGCTTAGTATCTAGTGTTATCTTTACAATCAGAGAATCATAGAAAGAATTATGTGGAGTCGATAGAAATTCGTGAGGAGAGGTCTTATGCTACTGCATAAAAATTTAATTCTAGCTAAATAAAAAATCATAAACCTTAATGAAATTAAAAATCTTATAAAAATAATTCTTAAATACCCAGCTATAACAATTAATGAAAATCTACCTCTAAAATACTCAGTATTAAATCCAGACACCAATTCTGATTCCGCCTCCACTAAATCTGGCTCAATTAATAATCTAATTAAAAACATTAAATAAATTGGAATTAAAATTAAATATAAATAGAATATAAAAATATAAAAATAAAAAGAGAAATAGAAAAATATAAAAACAAAAAATATAATAATAATTTAATTTATTGCTCATTTTCGTGTTACAATTCAACGATCATATACTCTTTTCATTTCATTCCCGCGATTGTGTCAGTGTCCAACCCTTCTAATGTATCCTGCTGTGTCTTAACAATTTTTCTATTTTACAAGTGTTTCCTAATCTATTCTATGCTGTATAAACTTCTTTTATCACTTTCCAGTTCTTTCCATCTTTTCCTTCTCCCTATTATCTCCTGTAAAATAGCCAAGTTTTTTTCCTTCTCTTCTTTCCAATTCCCACCACTCTCTCCACGTACTTCACATGCTTCAATCACGTGTTCCACTCTTTCTTCCTCTTTCTTATAAAGCCTAAATACCCTTTCTTCTCTCTTTAGCCAATATTTGCAGGCCCTGTTTCACTACTTTTTGATCTTTCCCCCCAATAGTATTTCGGCTTATCTCCAGGTTTCCTTGCCACCTCTCTTAATTCTCTTAGGAACTTTGACTCTTTTACTTTCGTCTCTCTCTCTTGTTCTTGGATGTCTTTACTTATCTGCTCTATTTTGATCGACACTTCTTTCCCATTTAATCTTCTTCTTTCCAATTCTTCATTTGACCATCCTCTCCCTTCCAAGAATTTGATTCTCATTCTTTCCCTTTTCGTAACTTCATTTCCTCTCATTAGACTTCTCCCACTTTCATATCTTATCGATCCTTCTTCCGAGTTTATTAGCCTCTCTTCAAACTTCATTGCTCATTCTCCCATTTCAATTGCTATGCCATCTCTTCCTGTTTCTTTTAACAGCCAGTATGTTGGTGTTGATCTCTCCAATTTCATTATCCACCGCATGTATTTCACCTGCAATTATTATAATTAATATAAATTGTATTAATCTTGAAATTAAAAGAGCTAATTATAAATTATTTTTTTATGTGGAATAATAATTATAAATTTATAATTATTGGTGATATGTTATTCGATTTTATTGATATCTAGTTTTTAAATGAATTTATTCATATATTTAATTAATTATGAAAAGTATTTTTATTTTTTGTTAAATATAACAAATTTATGGGATTATCTACACATTTATATTATTATTATTGATTTGATGTATTTAAGAATTGTAATTTTAAAATTTAATTTCATTTAAGATAATTTAATAACTTATTTCATTGATAAAAAATTTAAGAATTTTGGTGCAATTTTTTAAATAAATTATATAAATGAATTATGCGTAGGCTATAATGATAAAATTAATAACTAATTTAGTGAATATATTTTTTAGATAAAAATGAACTAAAGGAATTCTGCAAATTAAAAATATTCACCTGTTTATCAAAAAACATGTCTTTATGTTTAATAATTTAAAGTCTGCTCTGCCCAATGAATTATTTTTAAGTGGCTGCAGTATATTGACTACATGGTAGCATACAAAGGTAGTAATATAATTAGTCTTTTTATTGAAGGCTCGAATGAATGAGTTGATGAAATATTTCCTGTCTCTAGATTAAACTGTTAATTTAAATTTTAAGTAAAAATGCTGAGATTTTTTCTATAGGACGAGAAGATCCTATAGAATTTTATAATTTGTTTTAGGAATAAGTTTTAATAAAATTAAGTAATTTATTGGGAGGATATTTAAAATTATTTAACTTTAAAAAATTTATCCAAGTATTCTTGTTTCAAAAGATAGTTTATTAAAAATTGCTAGATTTAATTACCTTGGGGATAACAGCGTAATATCTTTGGAGAGATTATATTTATGAAGATGATTGCGACCTCGATGTTGAATTAGGATATAATTTAAATGCAGCAGTTTAAATATTAAGTCTGTTCGACTTTTAATATCTTACATGATTTCAGTTCAGATCGACGTGAGCCAAACTAATTTAGTGAACATATTTTTTAGATAAAAATGAACTAAAGGAATTCTGAAAATTAAAAATATTCACCTGTTTATCAAAAAACATGTCTTTATGTTTAATAATTTAAAGTCTGCTCTGCCGAATGAATTATTTTTAAGTGGCTGCAGTATATTGACTACATTGTAGCATACAAAGGTAGTAAGTATAATAATTAGTCTTTTTATTGAAGGCTTGAATGAATGAGTTGATGAAATATTTCCTGTCTCTAGATTAAACTGTTAATTTAAATTTTAAGTAAAAATGCTTAGATTTTTTCTATGGGGCGAGAAGACCCTACAGAATTTTATAATTTATTTTAGGAATAAGTTTTAATAAAATTAAGTAATTTATTGGGAGGATATTTAAAATTATTTAACTTTAAAAAATTTATCCAAGTGTTCTTGTTTCAAAAGATAGTTTATTAAAAAATTGTTAGATTTAATTACTTTGGGGATAACAGCGTAATATCTTTGGAGAGATTATATTTATGAAGATGTTGAATTAGGATATAATTTAAATGCAGCAGTTTAAATATTAAGTCTGTTCGAGTTTTAATATCTTACATGATTTCAGTTCAGATCGACGTGAGCCAGATCGGTTTCTATCTATATTTATCTAATAAGTTTTTGTACGAAAGGATTTAATTTATAAATTATTTTTACTATTTTCAATAAAAATTGGAATTTTATATTTATTAAGAATAGGTGTTTACCCTGTGATAATTGATGGTTGGTTGGGCTTCAAATTCTAATTATTCAATATTAGGAGCGATTGGATCAATTTCACAGTCAGTTTCTTATGAAGTCCGTTTATTTTTAACAATATTTTCCGTAATTTTATTAATTGAAAGTTATTCATTATTGGATTTATATAAATTTCAATATTACATTAAATTTATTTTAATTTTAATCCCAATACTACGACAAGAAAACCGCGGATAGGTCTTTTAAAATCGGAGACCAAGTGCTACTGCACGACGAGACGTTAAGACGCGGACGGTCACAAAACTAACACCTGCATGGATAGGTCCCTACACGATTAAAAACATGCACGATAACAATAATTACAGTATAAAGGGCGACGAACAATCCGCGTTCACGCGAACCGACTCAAACACTTTATAGAATAGGGCAGGAATAGGAAAATGGTCGCAGTTATGAGGGGAAGTAACAGCGCACCAACAACTATGTAGATTTGAAAAAAGAGGAGAAATATATTTATTTAAAAAAAAAATGTGGGAGAGAAAAATTTTTAAATAAGTATTTTAAAATAAGTAATTTAACTAATCAGGATATTCGCCGTTTTTGAGGGTTTAATTTAGATTTAAATTTATTTAAAACACAGTTCAATTGGTCTTTCTGATGTCTCGCATCTAAAGCTATTTGCGGGCTTAAAAATTCTAACGAATTTAAAAATTTCTCATTAAAAGGCAATCTCCTAACAGTATGTTTGAAGGCAGATTGGTAATATTTTTTTATATTTTCATAAGAGTCTATAATTCCTTGGCTATTTTCTGAATTACTACTTCTAATTTTATTAATGGTTGCCATCGATTCCTCTCCAATAAAAATTGATTGCAGTGGCAGTAAATTATCTTCATTATATACGTCTACTTCATGTGAATTGGGTGCTACAATATACTCACGCTTTATAAAATTTCCTCCCAATGATCTTAATAATCTAAAACATTCAGGGAGCAGGCAATGAACTAGAATTTTCGAATTCTGAAACACTGTGTTGAATCTTGTAAATATGTTTAACGCGTAATTTAAAAATTGCAAATAAGCCTTAGTATAAGGGCAACTTAATGTTCGAAATATTTGGTTTGTTCTTTCGGAATAATTGTGTTCTGCTGCTGCCTCCGCAAAGACAGCAAATAAAACTGTCCACTGACTTAACGTTCTTTCTACAATTTCCGGTAGTACAACCCATCTGATCGGAGATGGCTGCAGAATTTTTCCCTTACATCGTCCATAAAATCTTGCAGGTCTTCTAAAACTTTCTGTTGTTTTTGATTTACTGTAAGACATGTATAAATGAAAGTGAATAATTGCTGTATTTGCAATGGCAAGTAATCGCTCGCACGGCACGCGACCAAATACATTGAAAAGCAAAAGCATGGGAAGACAGGCATTTCTTCATGCACGTGTATCACATCGTGATTGTATTATATCGAATAAATCCTCTGAACACATATACGCACATTTACGGCTCGAATAATCGTCGTAGCCCCCAAAAGTCCGGATCATCATTGTCGTCGATGAACGCCCAACGGTCTAAATCGTCTCGAACCTCGCGCCAAAACTGCCTGCAGCCATGCATTAATTTTCTACATTTAATGCTGTTGTATCCTTTCGTATATGGATATTCTGTTCGCTGAAACATATGAGAAACTATAGAAAACATGTGCTTTTTATGAAAAGACCTTGTAGTCGCTACGTACAAATATCACTTACCATTTTCCGACGCTGGAAATTTTCAGACGTAACCCACTGCAGAAATATTTCAGAACTAACCGAGGGAAGGGTTTCAATACATGTCCGGCCTAACCAATCGAGGGGGTGACCTTCAGAAAAGTAACCACAGATGTTTGATACACGTTCAGAGTGGTACGATAGACGTTCGATACTCGTTCAGAGTGATACGATAGACGTTCGATACACGTTCAGAGTGGTTCGATTGACGTTCGATAACGTTCAGAGTGGTACGATAGACGTTCGATACACGTCCAGAGTGGTACGATAGACGTTCGATACACGTCCAGAGTGGTACGATAGACGTTGAAAGTTGTGCCATACCCGTTCGATTGATGTTGAAAGTGGTACCACACACGTTCGATACACGTTCGATACGTGATCAAAGTGGTTCAATACATGTTCGATACACGTCCAGAGTGGTACGTTAGACGTTCGATACACGTTCGATATGCGATCAAAGTGGTACGTTAGACGTTGAAAGTGGTTCGAATGATGTGTCCAAAGAAGAACGGGAAGAAGACGAGTGCGAAGAAGAAAAAGGAGAGGGTGATCAGTGAATAATTCGAAGAAGAGATGTGTCCAAAGAAGAAGAGGAAGAAGACGAGTGCGAAGAAGAAAAAGGAGATGGTGGTCAGTGAATAATTCGAAGAAGATGCATTGAAGGAGAGGATGGTCAGCGAATATGCAGGTGGAGAACAACGGTATCTTACTTTTGCAAGGCTATGCAACTTTGGGCATGGATCTACATGCGGGAGCTTGGAGATGCGGCGAGACCAGTTGCTCGTCAATCTGCCACTGCGAGGGATCATTACGCGTTTCAATCAGGATGTGGTGCGACGACAGCAACGAGATGAAGGAGTATTTGGTAAGTGATATTTGTACGTAGCGACTACAAGGTCTTTTCATAAAAAGCACATGTTTTCTATAGTTTCTCATATGTTTCAGCGAACAGAGTATCCATATACGAAAGGATACAACAGCATTAAATGTAGAAAATTAATGCATGGATGCAGGCAGTTTTGGCGCGAGGTTCGAGACGATTTAGACCGTTGGGCGTTCATCGACGACAATGATGATCCGGACTTTTGGGGGCTACGACGATTATTCGAGCCGTAAATGTGCGTATATGTGTTCAGAGGATTTATTCGATATAATACAATCACGATGTGATACACGTGCATGAAGAAATGCCTGTCTTCCCATGCTTTTGCTTTTCAATGTATTTGGTCGCGTGCCGTGCGAGCGATTACTTGCCATTGCAAATACAGCAATTATTCACTTTCATTTATACATGTCTTACAGTAAATCAAAAACAACAGAAAGTTTTAGAAGACCTGCAAGATTTTATGGACGATGTAAGGGAAAAATTCTGCAGCCATCTCCGATCAGATGGGTTGTACTACCGGAAATTGTAGAAAGAACGTTAAGTCAGTGGACAGTTTTATTTGCTGTCTTTGCGGAGGCAGCAGCAGAACACAATTATTCCGAAAGAACAAACCAAATATTTCGAACATTAAGTTGCCCTTATACTAAGGCTTATTTGCAATTTTTAAATTACGCGTTAAACATATTTACAAGATTCAACACAGTGTTTCAGAATTCGAAAATTCTAGTTCATTGCCTGCTCCCTGAATGTTTTAGATTATTAAGATCATTGGGAGGAAATTTTATAAAGCGTGAGTATATTGTAGCACCCAATTCACATGAAGTAGACGTATATAATGAAGATAATTTACTGCCACTGCAATCAATTTTTATTGGAGAGGAATCGATGGCAACCATTAATAAAATTAGAAGTAGTAATTCAGAAAATAGCCAAGGAATTATAGACTCTTATGAAAATATAAAAAAATATTACCAATCTGCCTTCAAACATACTGTTAGGAGATTGCCTTTTAATGAGAAATTTTTAAATTCGTTAGAATTTTTAAGCCCGCAAATAGCTTTAGATGCGAGACATCAGAAAGACCAATTGAACTGTGTTTTAAATAAATTTAAATCTAAATTAAACCCTCAAAAACGGCGAATATCCTGATTAGTTAAATTACTTATTTTAAAATACTTATTTAAAAATTTTTCTCTCCCACATTTTTTTTAAATAAATATATTTCTCCTCTTTTTTCAAATCTACATAGTTGTTGGTGCGCTGTTACTTCCCCTCATAACTGCGACCATTTTCCTATTCCTGCCCTATTCTATAAAGTGTTTGAGTCGGTTCGCGTGAACGCGGATTGTTCGTCGCCCTTTATACTGTAATTATTGTTATCGTGCATGTTTTTAATCGTGTAGGGACCTATCCATGCAGGTGTTAGTTTTGTGACCGTCCGCGTCTTAACGTCTCGTCGTGCAGTAGCACTTGGTCTCCGATTTTAAAAGACCTATCCGCGGTTTTCTTGTCGTAGTATTGGGATTAAAATTAAAATAAATTTAATGTAATATTGAAATTTATATAAATCCAATAATGAATAACTTTCAATTAATAAAATTACGGAAAATATTGTTAAAAATAAACGGACTTCATAAGAAACTGACTGTGAAATTGATCCAATCGCTCCTAATATTGAATAATTAGAATTTGAAGCCCAACCAACCATCAATTATCACAGGGTAAACACCTATTCTTAATAAATATAAAATTCCAATTTTTATTGAAAATAGTAAAAATAATTTATAAATTAAATCCTTTCGTACAAAAACTTATTAGATAAATATAGATAGAAACCGATCTGGCTCACGTCGATCTGAACTGAAATCATGTAAGATATTAAAACTCGAACAGACTTAATATTTAAACTGCTGCATTTAAATTATATCCTAATTCAACATCTTCATAAATATAATCTCTCCAAAGATATTACGCTGTTATCCCCAAAGTAATTAAATCTAACAATTTTTTAATAAACTATCTTTTGAAACAAGAACACTTGGATAAATTTTTTAAAGTTAAATAATTTTAAATATCCTCCCAATAAATTACTTAATTTTATTAAAACTTATTCCTAAAATAAATTATAAAATTCTGTAGGGTCTTCTCGCCCCATAGAAAAAATCTAAGCATTTTTACTTAAAATTTAAATTAACAGTTTAATCTAGAGACAGGAAATATTTCATCAACTCATTCATTCAAGCCTTCAATAAAAAGACTAATTATTATACTTACTACCTTTGTATGCTACAATGTAGTCAATATACTGCAGCCACTTAAAAATAATTCATTCGGCAGAGCAGACTTTAAATTATTAAACATAAAGACATGTTTTTTGATAAACAGGTGAATATTTTTAATTTTCAGAATTCCTTTAGTTCATTTTTATCTAAAAAATATGTTCACTAAATTAGTTTGGCTCACGTCGATCTGAACTGAAATCATGTAAGATATTAAAAGTCGAACAGACTTAATATTTAAACTGCTGCATTTAAATTATATCCTAATTCAACATCGAGGTCGCAATCATCTTCATAAATATAATCTCTCCAAAGATATTACGCTGTTATCCCCAAGGTAATTAAATCTAGCAATTTTTAATAAACTATCTTTTGAAACAAGAATACTTGGATAAATTTTTTAAAGTTAAATAATTTTAAATATCCTCCCAATAAATTACTTAATTTTATTAAAACTTATTCCTAAAACAAATTATAAAATTCTATAGGATCTTCTCGTCCTATAGAAAAAATCTCAGCATTTTTACTTAAAATTTAAATTAACAGTTTAATCTAGAGACAGGAAATATTTCATCAACTCATTCATTCGAGCCTTCAATAAAAAGACTAATTATATTACTACCTTTGTATGCTACCATGTAGTCAATATACTGCAGCCACTTAAAAATAATTCATTGGGCAGAGCAGACTTTAAATTATTAAACATAAAGACATGTTTTTTGATAAACAGGTGAATATTTTTAATTTGCAGAATTCCTTTAGTTCATTTTTATCTAAAAAATATATTCACTAAATTAGTTATTAATTTTATCATTATAGCCTACGCATAATTCATTTATATAATTTATTTAAAAAATTGCACCAAAATTCTTAAATTTTTTATCAATGAAATAAGTTATTAAATTATCTTAAATGAAATTAAATTTTAAAATTACAATTCTTAAATACATCAAATCAATAATAATAATATAAATGTGTAGATAATCCCATAAATTTGTTATATTTAACAAAAAATAAAAATACTTTTCATAATTAATTAAATATATGAATAAATTCATTTAAAAACTAGATATCAATAAAATCGAATAACATATCACCAATAATTATAAATTTATAATTATTATTCCACATAAAAAAATAATTTATAATTAGCTCTTTTAATTTCAAGATTAATACAATTTATATTAATTATAATAATTGCAGGTGAAATACATGCGGTGGATAATGAAATTGGAGAGATCAACACCAACATACTGGCTGTTAAAAGAAACAGGAAGAGATGGCATAGCAATTGAAATGGGAGAATGAGCAATGAAGTTTGAAGAGAGGCTAATAAACTCGGAAGAAGGATCGATAAGATATGAAAGTGGGAGAAGTCTAATGAGAGGAAATGAAGTTACGAAAAGGGAAAGAATGAGAATCAAATTCTTGGAAGGGAGAGGATGGTCAAATGAAGAATTGGAAAGAAGAAGATTAAATGGGAAAGAAGTGTCGATCAAAATAGAGCAGATAAGTAAAGACATCCAAGAACAAGAGAGAGAGACGAAAGTAAAAGAGTCAAAGTTCCTAAGAGAATTAAGAGAGGTGGCAAGGAAACCTGGAGATAAGCCGAAATACTATTGGGGGAAAGATCAAAAAGTAGTGAAACAGGGCCTGCAAATATTGGCTAAAGAGAGAAGAAAGGGTATTTAGGCTTTATAAGAAAGAGGAAGAAAGAGTGGAACACGTGATTGAAGCATGTGAAGTACGTGGAGAGAGTGGTGGGAATTGGAAAGAAGAGAAGGAAAAAAACTTGGCTATTTTACAGGAGATAATAGGGAGAAGGAAAAGATGGAAAGAACTGGAAAGTGATAAAAGAAGTTTATACAGCATAGAATAGATTAGGAAACACTTGTAAAATAGAAAAATTGTTAAGACACAGCAGGATACATTAGAAGGGTTGGACACTGACACAATCGCGGGAATGAAATGAAAAGAGTATATGATCGTTGAATTGTAACACGAAAATGAGCAATAAATTAAATTATTATTATATTTTTTGTTTTTATATTTTTCTATTTCTCTTTTTATTTTTATATTTTTATATTCTATTTATATTTAATTTTAATTCCAATTTATTTAATGTTTTTAATTAGATTATTAATTGAGCCAGATTTAGTGGAGGCGGAATCAGAATTGGTGTCTGGATTTAATACTGAGTATTTTAGAGGTAGATTTTCATTAATTGTTATAGCTGGGTATTTAAGAATTATTTTTATAAGATTTTTAATTTCATTAAGGTTTATGATTTTTTATTTAGCTAGAATTAAATTTTTATGCAGTAGCATAAGACCTCTCCTCACGAATTTCTATCGACTCCACATAATTCTTTCTATGATTCTCTGATTGTAAAGATAACACTAGATACTAAGCCGCTGTATTTGAAACTGAATACTGTAACATTTTTATTTAATCTTGATCTGTGTATAGCCTATGTGTATCTGCGGTTGTATGAAACTGCACAAGATGTGCGGCTGAAATTTTTAAATTTTGTTAACGTGCTACAACAGAGCGATGTTGCCTGCGAAACATTAGATACGCGTCGTGCTGCTAAAATCATACGTGATAGCGAATATTACGACGAGGATTATCTTGTAGATTGCGAACTGTTAGCATGTGCCATCAGTGATATTCTAGCTGATGCTCGTAGGAAGAAAAATGTTAAATTATTATTATTCTATTTTCATATTCTTTGCCTGTAACAATATATTATCATTTAAAACATATTATGTCTCTATTTTATTTACCCTCATTCTTTCCTCACCACCTAATTCTAAGATTCAACGTTTTAAATAGTATTATATTTCGTTCACGCGTTCTTCGCGTCGTGTCATCGCGCGATACGCTGCGACGCTAAATCTGAACGCTTTAAAAACATGCTAGCTTTAGAATGCTTGTTACATATTTGTTTGAAAATTATTTCTCGGCGTTGGAAAAAATATGTCTGTTTGCTACAGAATGGTTCGCTACATCGTTTATTCATGAAATTATTATTTCTCTGCGTTGGGGAAAAAGTGTCTGTTGGTTTGGAAAAAAATTTCAGCTGACATCGCATAATTCTATGATTCGCGCCTTCTTCGCGCCGTGAAAATGACGTTATCCTGCACGGCTGCCCCAGAGGAGTCAAATTACACACGATCGCGCGATACGCTGCGATATTAAGATTGAAAAACATTTGAAATACTGTTAGCTTTAGAATGCATGCGATTGTACCACTGTCTCTTTCCCTCCCCGAATTTAGCTTTAAAATAACTGTGCTTGTGCCGTCTCTCTCTCTCTCTCTCTCTCTTTCCCGTCCCCGAATATATGGTTTGTAAAACGTCGATCTTTCCCGACATCGCTCGAAACAATTTCTGATAAATTATTAAACAATTTCTGCTGCATATTGGTTCGCTAGATCGGTGTGGGCCAAGTGTGAAAAAATTTTCGGGGGTGGGCCAAGGCCATTCCCTCGCTCGGTTAGGTGTGAAAAAGATTTTCGGGGGTCAGTCCCCCTCTGAAAAATTTTCATTCGAGCGTTTTTCGCGCCGCCAAATGACATCATCTCGCGCAGCTGCTCCAGGGGAGTCAAATTACGCGAGATCGCGCGATACGCTGCGACGCTAAGATTGAAAAACATTTTGAAAAATTTTAACTTTAGAATGCATGCGATTGTACCACTGCTGTCTCTTTCCCTCCACCGAATTTAGCTGGTACCACTATGTAGTGCTATCTCTTTCCCTCCCCGAATATGTGATTTGTAAAACGTCGCTCGAAACAATTTCTGATAAATTATTATTTCTCTGCTGCATATTGGTTCGCTAGATCGGTGTGGGCCAAGGTCATTCCCTCGCTCGGTTAGGTGTGAAAAAGATTTTCGGGGGTCAGTCCCCCCTCTGAAAAATTTTCATTCGAGCGTTTTTCGCGCCGCCAAATGACATTATCTCGCGCAGCTGCTCCAGGGGAGTCAAATTACTCGCGATACGCTGCGACGTTAAGATTGAAAAACATTTTGAAAAATTTTAGCTTTAGAATGCATGCGATTGTGCTGTCTCTTTCCCTCTCTCTCAGAATTTAGCTTTACAACTATGTAGTGCCGTCTCTTTCCCTCCCCGAATATGCGATTTGTAAAACGTCGCTCGAAACAATTTCTGATAAATTATTATTTCTCTGCGCTTGGCCGTTCGCTAGATCGGTGTGGGTCAAGGGTGAAAAAATTTTCGGGGTTGGCCAAGATCGTTCCCTCCCTCGGTTAGGTACGCAAAAAATTTCGGCTGTGGGTCAGTCCCCCTCTGAAAAAATTTCTGACGGCGGGCCAGATCTGGAGAGGTCTCCGCGACCGCTCGGCCTGGACTGATCCCCTCCACGATTATAGCTTCCCCCACTCCGCGGCTCGTGCGCGCGCAACCAGTCTTCCACTCCCCGCTGTCCCCGCGCCTAAAGTTCCCCCCACCGCACTCCCCCGCGCGCCCTCACTTCCACCCGCCCCCGCGCCCCCCTCAGAGGACCTGGGTTAGAATCCCCCTTCCTATACTACTTTCTTTTTCTTTTTTTTTTTTTTTTTTTTTTTTTTTTGAAAATAAGCAAAATATATCCTTTTTTTGTTTTATTAATTAAAAATTCTTGGATTTAAAGATATGGATACGTACCAGTGGCTCAAATTATTTCTTTTTTTGTCGCATCTTATAAATTCTGGAGAGAATTAAAAAAAAAACGAAACATATCGGTTCTTTCATTTTTTGACTATAATTAGTTCTTTTTATGCCCTTTAATTTGGTATAAATTTTATCTGCCCCCAAGTGCTCCCACATAAGAAAAAATATACAAAATAAAACGAAAAAAATAGACAAATCTGTGCTCGAATATTTATTTTTAAAAGACACTGACCTTTCAATTCCTTCAGATTCAACTGATAGTGGTGCAGATGTATAATAAGAATGAATAATTTAAAATTTATTATCAATACGAATTATTTAAAAACTTAATTTTATTTTTTTAATTGTTTCATATGTTTGTTATTAATTTGTGTTTAAATGTATTTAAAAAAATATATACTTTATTTGCTTTACTTTTATTATGTTCAAAAATATATTTTAATGAATTATTTTGTTAAAAATTAATTTTTTGGGGTATAAATATGATTAACATATCAATTACATGTAAATAACTGTATCTTAATGGAAAATTGATTTTTGATTTTTTCCCCTATATACTCGTTACCAGCCAATCACAGAGTACACCACCCACCACTAAAATTAGAAAAATAGTAAACCTCCGAAGCTCGAAAGATGATAGTTGCGGGGTCGAAGATCAGTTTGAAATTGTACTTTGAAAAAAATCAGTTGGTACTGTGCGGTATGGCTACATAAAGCCCATTTGTGTTTTTTTTTTGCAGTAGCAAAAGGAACAAAGTAATTTTGTTCACACAATATAGTTTACACAAAAGTGCTGACATTTTGTGCAAAAAAATAATTTACACAGCAAGGACGTACAATTGCCGACATCGTTGAACAATTTACAAGGATATCATTCGAAGTGTCTGAGTTGTATTACGGCAGTGCAAAAAAAAATATAAATCAGCTAGTACAGATGAATCTGCTTCGTCAACAAGTGCATTATTGTCTAAGTCTAATGCATCAACATCTACAGCAACAAAGTAAGTGGAGCAATGAACATCATTTTTGTTTGATTAATTTGTAAGTATTGTTTGAATTTAAATATTAAATTAAATTAATGTATATCGTAAATTAGGTAAGATAACTTCATGAAATATTTCAAAACATACTTAGTCTTTTCTTGTTTAACCAATCCGTTTGATTTACATCTCGAATTTGAATATTTTTGTATGTTGTTTTGAGATGACGTAGTTCCGCCCAAGTCCCTACTGGGCGCCCATGCTTCCGGGCTCGTTCACTCTCGCTTCGTGCCTCCAAGTGTTGAACACGCCGGTTCACGTGCAAAGAGTATTGTTAAGCAAGAGTCATACAGAGTTGTTATAGTTACTAAGTTTATGCTATTAAAGCACAAGTTGTGTATTTGACCATTCCGGTCACTTATTTACTCGACCCTGCCCCGTCTTACAAAAATTCTTTTTAAAAAAAACTCTTAACTGTACAGCACTGATTCATTTAGACATTTCAAATTTATTATAAATATTGCCCTTTATTACAGTGCTGTTTATATTTATTTAATATTATTGTGAACGTAATTCTACGCGGTGCGTTCTACCGTACCTTTGGTGGCTCCTGCCAAGCCTTTTGTTCCACGATATGAATCGCAGCAAACGTTTTTCTTACACTATTTAATGTAAACAATTAGTACAAAAAAATTCAGCTTTGAATATATGACCGCGGCAGAGAAAATTAATGTTGAATTGCACTCGTCCTGGATATGTAACGCGGCGCGGCGCGTGGCGTTGCACTTTTGGTGGCTCCTGCCGAGGCTTTTGTCTCGTGATAGGACTGGAAGCAATTGTTTTTCTTCCATTCTGTGATATAAACTACCACCAAAAAAAATTTCAGCTTTAAACATTTCAGTCAATGGATTTAATTTTTCAACATGTTAGTCAGTAAGTGACAATAGCATGTCGTTCCGCAACTAAGGTGGCAGCAGATTATTTTTCGGTGTTTTATGGTGTCTATTGTGAGTACAAAAATTTTCAAATTTAAACATGTAAGGATTTTGCACAATATTTTCTTACATAATTGACACGCTGCTATTAACCGTTGTTCCGCTGGTGCGCTGACAGGAGGTGGCGTTTTGTGCATATTTAGTACAAATATAAAAGAACAAAAGATAAACTAACTTTAAACAATTTGGCGAAAAAAATGTGTCGCTGGCTCCCGGACTAGAAGGGATACGAGGTACCCTGTAGTTTTGAAGTGACATGGCCCCTAAATGGATTTTCTGTCCGGATGGGGCGAGAATTATCTGTTCGCGTGTCAGGGTCCACGCTATTTTCACGGGTGATTTCAGCGCGTCGCGACGTGTTGCTTGATCGGTGATCTTCAGCCTCGAAGGGATGGAGCTGCTTGATGGATTTGTTTGCAACTTGTGCTTATATTGTTTACTAGAACTTTACGTGTAGTAGAACACTTAATTAACATTTTTACGTGTCATACGCTGAAAAATATTAAAAATTAACGGTGTTACTGACCTTCCCGCAAATTTCTGCACTCCGCGCATGTTTAGATAGTGCCCATTCTACAACCAGGATTGCCACCTTTTCGGTTTTCGTTCGGAGACTTCAGGTTTTGAAGCAAATCTCTGGGCTCCGATTTTACTGGAAAAATCTTCGGGTTGTAGAAAAAAATGAGATAATAAGAAATTATAGTGTTATAAAATGGTATCACTTTTATATACAATAAAAGTTATTAATTAAAAAAAAAACAGATACTTTCAAATTTTGAATTGTTTGAGCTAAAAAAATTGCACATTTATTTTCCGCATATTCGAGAACAAAACTTTTTTTTTGCTTTTTCCATCTCCGGGTTTATATTCGAACCTCCGAGTTGAAATGTGTGACACTCCGGGATTTACAATCAGTGTAAAAAGTATTCGTACAGCGACTTTTAACGGAAAACAATGATTAATAAATCGATGTTTGTAGAATAGATTTTGTATAAACAAAATTCCCTTTACCATTTACAAAGATATTAACAAAAACAGATAAACGTGCAGAAATGGACGCGCAAAAAGTATTCGTATAGTTGAATAAAGAATTAATAAATTATGGAAACAAACTAAATATTTAATGTTTTAATAATTTATGGGATTGCCTTTTGGTTTTATAATAGCTTCGAGGCTATAATAGTTTCGAATTTGTTGGCGTTAGTGAATTTGAAATATTTAAGTCCAAAACACACTTCACAATATGGAGAAACAAGAATACAGAATTCAGAAAAGAAAATTTGCAACTAAAGATGAAATACTGCGGGGGCTCTGCATTTATCTGGGGCTGTATGAGTGCAGCTGGAGTGGAATCTCTACATTTCATCGATGGTATTATGAATCATAGAGTTTATATTGACATCCTGAACAAGTACATACATGCTAGTGCAAATAAAATAGGACTTAATAATAATTTTATATTTACCCATGAGACATTCCATGCGAACTCGGACAGATTTCGGAGTAAGTTTTCGTAGATTGCTGAACCTTGAATATGTTGTAGTCTTTAATGATATTTAAATGTATCTCAAAGGATTTTTCAAAATGTTGAAAAATGTCGATTTTACAGCTGTTTGAAGTTAAGTGCTAACTTTTTTTCAATACATTTTAGCTATGGAAGTAGTAAACGGATGGAGATGAACTTTACGGTGCTTATAAAAAAGACATTGAAGTTTCAAGAAAAAATTATTTCAGTTTAAAAAAAAATTTGTACCATTGTGTGCAATTATTTTAAACAAATGCAGGTTTTTAACATCGGGCGCGATTTTAAAAATCTGAAAAAAGGACAATATAGTTCTATCATTCCCCTTGATGGACAAATTTTAAAAAATATGGACACTTTAAAATTGGCGAAATGAAAATTACTTGAATGGAACGCTGCGTCAAATCACACCGGCTCGACTGCCTGAGCCGTGCGGTACTCGCAGCGGCCAAGCGGCTACATCTGCTATTCTTATACAGTGTTCTCTAATATGGTAAGTATTTGTAAAAAACTGAATCTGTAGCAGTGAATCTATAATGATTAGGTGTGTTGAAAATTGTTATCCTTTTTGTACTGTTCATTGCTGTTCTTGTTAATAAATTAATAAATAGAGAATTAACACATCGAATTTTACAAACGATTTGATTGTATGTAAGAAATACCGAACTCAAGGATACTGGGCAGTCGTTTTTGTCGAAAATAAAGCATTTCTTTTTCAATTAATTACCAAGAAATAAATTGAAGCTGAGACTTGTTCTTGGACACAGTGCTTATTAACATCGTAATCTTAAAAAAAACCTATTTGTTTCGCCAAAAATATGTATTATAGATGACGCTACAGATGGATCATTAAAAAGGCTTTTTAAAAAAGTTTCTTTCGTTTTGCAGCGATTTTGACAAAATGAAACGAAATTCAGCGACCTGCTTGTAAATTCTGCTTCAAAATACCTCTGGTTCTGCATAGAACCTGTAAAGGAGCAAAATTATGAAAAGAACAGTTACAAAATGAGGATTTTTCAAAAAAAGAGCGATTTTCGTTAGACAAATATGAGGTTTTACTTTCTTTTTATAAAGAATAACAGTTTTTATTAACTTTAATTTAGATTTAGGTCGAAGTTACACATTTTGTGAACATGCTCGAATTTGATTTGAATCGATTGAAACCTCCATTTTTGAGTTATCACTACAAAACAAAAGAAATTTTTTTAAAAAGCCATTTTTTTGAGTAAGCAAACATGTTTTTTTTTTAAAGCTTATGATGTTACATACTATGTAATAGTTATTTGAACAGTAAACAATGATTAAATAGGAAGCGAACTAAGTGAACCTCTGTGATTAAACGACGGTTACAGAAATCTTTATACCTGCAACAATTTCGACTTGTCACTATCTGAGGGGTTGTCTTACTTTTATTTTATTTCATTTTATTATTCAGTTTTCATTTTATTTAATATAGCAGTGATTACCAACCGGTGGATCTTCTTAATTTTACTTTAAATGTTTATTTTGTGAAAAATATCTAGTAAGCCAGAATGGCCTTTCTCTGCTCGTGCCCTACAAGAGTAATTCCTGAAACACCAGAAAATTCCTAAAGGACTCTAATGTTCATTTACGACGGGTATGGCGTCGCGCTATCCGGGCCCATCGTCGTCGCATATACAGGGTGATTGGCTAGAAACGCCTGATCCGCCTAGCAACCGTGACGAGGTCAACCCCCCGTGGTGTCTCTCCGAAGTTATGGCTTTCGACCCTCGAAGGGGTTGGAGTACCTATTAAGAAGTGAGAAATCTTCGAATTCCTCATTTCTTATCAGATCTGTGCGAAAGCGACGCCAATGGATTCCTGGCGTTCCATCGATTAAAATCATACCAAACATCATGCAAATCGGACTACTTTGACACAAGCTATTTGTATTCCTTATGTAAAAGTAGTCCGATTTACACGTCATTTGGCATGATTTTCATCGGAAAACCACAAGGAATCCATCGGCGACACTTCCATGTCCATACGATACAGAATAAAGAATTATTTTATTTCTGAAACAAAAACAGGGTAATTCTGGAGGTAGGTACGCCCGTCACCCCGTGGCAGGGACAACACCCCGCAGTGCCCATCGAATTTTATGGCTTTTTTCGGAAAAAGGTATGAATCCTGGGTCCAACGTAGCGAATTGAGGTCGGCGCCCCGGGGTGACGGGCGTAAATGCAGAATTACCCTGTATCTGTTTCAGAAATAAAATAATTCTTTATTCTTTATCGTATGGACATGGAAGTGTCGCCGATGGATTCCTTGTGGTTTTCCAATGAAAATCATGCCAAATGACGTGTAAATCGGACTACTTTTACATAAGGAATACAAATAGCTTGTGTCAAAGTAGTCCGATTTGCATGATGTTTGGTATGATTTTAATCGATGGAACGCCAGGAATCTATTGGCGTCGCTTTCGCACAGATCTGATAAGAAATGAGGAATTCGAAGATTTCTCACTTCTTAATAGGTACTCCAACCCCTTCGAGGGTCGAATGCCATAACTTCGGAGAGACACCACGGGGGGTTGACCTCGTCACGGTTGCGAGGCGGATCAGGCGTTTCTAGCCAATCACCCTGTACGCATCGTGCTGGCAACATCTGGTTAGGCTTAACCGTACAGCCCCTTTGGCGAAGTGGTGCTTCAAGATTTTACAACATGTAGGTATACAAAATGCACCTCCCCCAGTCCCTTCCCAAAGAAATGTAACTCCCGAATACTGTACTGCAGATATACAGGGTCATCATTTAATCTTGCAAGCCGCGCTCGCGCGAGCAGGTAAGTCGGTGACAGCGCCTCATGCACGCATTCCACTGCAACCGTGCACCGATACTTCCGTCACTTATGAGCTGATGATGAAAGTGTACGGTCTTTTAAATGCTAGTAGAGAGCGCAAAGTGCTTTTGGCTTTCACCAGAGGATATGAAATTTGACATAGCAGACGGGGAAGAAAGCGGTAGCTATTTACTTATGTATGCCACGGTCCAGCTGCGGTATTAGACCACGCTGACGCGTCAGTGGTCCGGGTTGAAGAATTTAGGGCCTTTGTCGTATAACTTTTGAACTATAAAAGATATCGGAATGCAATTTGCGTAACCCCTTAATGATGGATAATTTAACATATTTTACGTTTACTTAATTTTTCTTTTATCAATATTTTAACCACAATTATTGTGAAAAGCTTTTGCAAACTGTTTATTTGATACACTATTTAATGCTCTTTTTATAATTCATGGCGTTGATAAACAATAGGCTAGTTGTTTCTGTATCATTACTTTCATAAATTGAGAAATTAAATTTTTATACAATTATATATTAGTTCTGCTAACCTCAGAATCTAATGTTCTGGTTTTCTTTTTTTATGATTTTATCCTTATTGCAGTGCATGCATAGATCGGACATAAGGGGTAACTAATGGGACGTGTCTTTATTTGTAGCGGTGTTTGATTTTTTTTCTACAATTTTTGTGTCTGAATGTTTTAATTTTTTAGCTACACAACGCCACGCCTATACCGGCTTCAGTTTATGTAATTTTTTGGAACGATGCACCATTATTGTTGCTTTTACACGCAGATAGCGAAAAATCTCTCCGTACAGGGGTATAGCACTGTCGTCAACCCTGTCGTAACTAAAATGTTTTAAATTGAGATTGGTACGAGACCAGTCAACATTGCTTTCAAACCTCATTACAGTAATCTAGGGTGCGAGTGGTAAACCGATCATAAAAGCGGAGCGCGCGGCTCGCTTACCTGAGTCAGGAAATTCCGAATAGCTTTTTGCAACATTAATTTGAAAGAGACCATCCTAAAATTCTCGAAACGGGGTCATGATTCCTATTCAGCGGTCGCTGGCAGCTTCGAACGCCGGGCCGGTACGAGAAGTGGCTTCTCGCATGTTCCAACAATCGATTTCTTTTACAAGCCTATCATTATATTTTCCTTAAATTGATTCCACCCTTATCATTGGTTTCGCCATATTGTTCACCTGCTTTGCTGTATATTTGGTTTATTCGTCCTCTCCTATGCGCATTAGAATTTGATCTGAAAAAAATTGCACGGAACAGTCTTCCGTGTAGATTTCCTCGTGCCTCAGTTTTCATATTTACTTATTTGCGGGCGCCTAACGCTCGTAGGGTGTGCCTCCGTATGAAAGTTGACTTCGGTCACACTCGGACCTCGTCGCGGGCAGACATCCGTTGCCTGGTTCGTTCGCGCTCGGTATAGAATAAAGAATTTCTTAATACGCTGTAATGAATATTTCACCCTCGACTGTGGGTCGCCGACCTCGATTCGCTGTGGTCGGCCGAGGATTCATACCTGTTTCAGAAAAACTGTATTCTTTATTCTTTATCGTATCGATATGGAAGTGATACCGATGGATTCCTTATGTTTTCTAAATGAAATTTATACCAAATTTCATGTAAATCGGACTATTTTCAACGAATCTAGCGAGTACTTTGGGCTTTAGGTATCAAAATGCTTAAAACTCATGAGAAAAGACTGGTATCACGCTCATCACTAATCAATACGCCTCGCGGAGACAAGACACAGGAAGAAAAGCGGTAAACCGCTGACCACGCGTGGATCCACCTGCGTCGTCCTCCCTTTAAATTAAAGACGGCTTCCTTATGTCTCGAATATAAACACGCGTTGGAATATGAAAACAAAAGGTCGCTCGACGTATGCGTTGCTAGAGAAGGTAAACCGTACCAAGGAAATTATACTATGACCAATCGGAGCTGTATTCCTTGCAGTTTCCACCTCTTCGTGCACCGAATCATCGCGCGTCCTTCTGTTTTGATATTCGAGCGCGTGTATAGACTCGAGCGATAAAGGATCCGTTTGTAATTTGAAGGGAGGAAGGCGCAATCGTGACCCCCCGCGTGCAAACTACCTGTTCCCGGGTCCCTACGCGAAGGGTATTGGCCGTTTTATATCAGGTGTTTATGAAAATATACTAGCAGTGGCTTCCTGATGTCGAGGACAAGAACCGTTTACAGGATACCAAATGCTGCGTAAATCAGTTTTCACCCTTTCTTAAGTGGTCACCCTATTTTGACAGCCTGAAAAAGAGTGCGATATTTGGGATTTTTTAAGAGAAACCCTCACATTATATTAATTGAAAACATTATGCCTATATTTATATGTCGGAATTAAGGGAAAAGATGAAGTCTCAGGGAGCGATTCGGTGTCTCCGCTGGCTCTTCTCCTCGTCAGGCGTCTCATTTTTTTATTCGGAATTAACAAGAATTGAACAATGTAACTATCAAGAACTCTCAGGGAATTACTTTAAAACAAACTGTAAACTATGATTCTATTTAAATCGAAAACTAATGAATTCTCGGGAAGGGAAAATTGGACTGTCCTCGATCAGGATCTCTTTTCGAATGAATTCCTTTTTCGGTTGCTAAACTACCACTTCTGTTTCCCTTCCGAGACTACATTCAAGCGCCCACTCACAGTCTGACGCTTGCGTTTTCGATTGGTGCCAAATCAATCTCGCAATTCAATCATACATGACTTCGTGTTGTCATTAGTACTTGCATTAACAATAGATTATAAAGATCGACTACCTATTTGCTCAACCCTGTGTAGACATTGTAATGAAATAAACGATACATCCCAACTAAGTTTATTCACTGTTTATTTTTTTTTCGTTTATTCTTCGGTATTCTCCGACATATACATATTTAGGTAACATTTAAAAAAAATTCAATTAAAAAAATGGTACCTAAAACTTTAAACGCATTTTTGTCAAAACGATGTTTTTCGAATTTGTTAGAATGATATCTGAAAAATCAATCACTGGATTTACTTCAAACTTGGCATATATCTTCAGTAGATGTCCCATTCCCGCCGGTACTAATACTAAATCAGTTTTTGCAAAATTAGACTTTTGCGACTTAAAAAACCAGCGAATTTTTTTGTAGACCTCGATGTCTGTTTTGGAAACTGCCATTTTTTTTTTACTTTTCAGCATTTCTCATTTAATCTAGTTCGGGCGGTAACCACACTCATACAGATTACACAAATTCTTAAATTTTCTATTTCTGACAACTACAACGGCTGATTTTATGCTAACAGTGCGCATATGAGTTTTGTACGACGCTCTATTTGAAGCATTATAACTAACATTATTTTTGCATACAATTTTTGTTTTCATATTCCCTAAAGATTGACAAATGAAGCCACAAAGCTGGAAGTAAATATATTTAATTGTTTGGTTTTAAAAAATTCGCGTTCACTTCCTACCGCTTGTAGCGGCTCGCAGAGGCTTGGCTGCCAGCCGCGGCGCGCGCCTTAGAACTTTCCGCACTGTCAGAAGTCCACGCGTCACGCCGAACCCTTGGTTTCAAGTGCCGTTGTCCTTTTCTAATTACCTTTTCTGTCTCTTATGTAAACTCTTCTGGAGTCGAGGTTTGCGCGCGGGCAGAACTGTGGTGCTTTCTTGCGCGCCACACTTTTCCGAACGTGCCACGCAGGGCGTGGATGAAAAATTTGACCTGCATCACGCGCAATCAAAAGACTACCCCTTTTCTTTAAAACATCTTGCATATTACATCTCTTTATCATTTATCTTACAAATAACATCACTTGCATACCTATGTGTATTTATTGTCTATCAATATTAGTTTTTATATTAAAACAAGCAATGACATGGTAATTATTGCCGTCAATAGTAATAATTATGATCGTCACAACAGTGAATGTGTTAACTGCAATTTCATTTGCCATCGCATTGCCGGGGAAACATGTGGACATTTTTGAATGTACCTTTGTAAAATTTTACAATCGTTATAACTGAGTCAAAAACCATTTCCATAATATTGTAGCACCTTCAGGTCAACCAAATGTAGCTTCATAAAAACAGATGTTTCAGTGTGCCCTACAGTAATAGCATTTGCGATATCCTCTACAAGGCAGGTATATCGAGGAATTTGTATACTTTTCGCGAACGTATATCGCAATCGTGTCTTGCCGATCGTTTCGCAGATCGATAATATACATCGGACAAGTAGTACACAATACACCACTGCGGTGGATCGTGTAAAAAGCATGTGGAGTCGACGTAGAAATGGGAGCCCGAACTCGCTGTCTCTAAGCAGTGACGGGTACGACCTTCTGGCCCGCGCGAAGGAGCGCCACGATCCGGCTTCACGTACTTTTGCGGGCCGCGCGGCGTGTGGCGCGCCGGCCCGCGCGCAAGACCGACCGTGTAAAGGGCCCTATTCATAAGCCATTGGAAGGTCGCGGGCGCGTTCTTAAGCCCGAACGGCATTCTAGTAAACTCGTAATGACCCAGAGGGGTTGTAAAAGCCGTTTTTCGCCTGTCCTGTTCCCCCATCGGTATCTGATGGATAGGTAGTACACAATACAAGACTGCGCTGGATCGTAGAAAAAAAACATGTGGATGGAGTCGACGTCGAAATGTGAGGCCAAACCCGCCGTCTCTAAAGGCTCGTATAGATCGGGCAACAATCGCTGGCAACTTTGTCGCCAGCGACTCCAGCGGGTCGCCTGGCGACTCGCTGAAATGCATCGGCTTGTCTCCAGTGACTTGTACCGAGCGGCTGGCTTTCAAGCTGACTTCGTTAAAAATAGTCCGATTTACATGAAATTTGGTATGATTTTCATCGGAAAAAAGATAAGGAATCCATTGGTGTCACTTCCATATCGATACGATAAAGAATAAAGAATTATTTTATTTCTGAAACAGGTATGAATCCTCGGCCGACCGCAGCGATTCCAGGTCGACCCCCCGCAGTCGAGGGTGAAATGTTAATTTTAGCGTATTAAGAAATTCTTTATTCTTTATCGTATGGGTATGGAAGTGACACCAATGGATTCCTTATGTTTTTCTGATGCAAATCATACTAAATGTCATACAAATTGGATTACTTTTGCACAAGCAATTTGTATTCCTTATGTAAAAGTAGTCCGATTTACATGACATTTGGTATGATTTTAATCGGGCGAATGCCAGGAATACATTGGCGTCACTTCCCTTTCGATACGATGAAGAAAAGAATTTCTTAATACGCTGTAATGGATATTTCACCCTCGACTGCGGGGGGTCGACCACGATTTGCCGGCAGAAAAAATGGTAGCGAAGCACGCGTATTTTGCTAGACATAAATAAATAACTGGAAACCCAGTATTTGAACTTTTTAAACTTTTTTTACATTTTTTTTCCAGTTATATAATTTTGATTTTATTTTTTCCGTGTTTTTCTTAATTTGTTGTTTACTTGAAGTTTATTGAATTAAATAATATTTATATTGACTCATGGTCTTTTATAACTAAAATTAAAAAAACGGTGGGCAACCGTTGTAAGTGAAAACCAAGGTGATATCTAATCTGGCCTAAGAGATACTAAGGAGTCCGAGAAAATACAGTTTACCCCTTTTCACCCCCTTGGGGATGAAATTTCCAAGAATCCTTACTTAGTGGGTGCCTATGTCATAAAAACAATGTACCATCCAAATTTCACTTATCGTTATTGAATATTACTGAAATCTATTATGTTAACAAATTGTTTAATAACAATCAATTGTTTATAGTAATGTTACAACAAAGCATGATCAATTTGATTGTATGAAAGGGATTTCATTGTCACTTTGTTAAAAAATTGTTTAAACAAATTATTAATAAACAATCTACTAACATTTTCTATGTCAATAATCTTTATTTTCGTCTCCGATAGATATCAATGGTTAGATTAATCATGTATTTGCAGTATTTGTCGCGGAAATGATAAAATTAGTAAATAATGTTTTTTTTTTTATTGTTAACAACAATTTTTTAACAACTATTCATTAGACTATCATTCTATAGAGTGTGATGCACATTTCTGAACTCATAAAATATATAGTTATAGCTGTAGGTTTTGAATAAACAACGTGTTTCGTTCGTAGGATTCGTATTTTTCCAGTTTTTGTCAACTTTGAGCGGCCATATTGGCTCCGCCATCTTCTTTTTCAAAAAACCCGCAACGGGATCGTGATCAGCGATACATAATACCCCAGTGTACCAAGTTTCGTTGATTTTCATTTCGATTTGGCGTGGGAATCGATTTTTGACGCCGACTGTGTCATTTTCTCCCACTGTGCGCCGCGGCGAGCAGACCTCAAGTACCGTATTAAGGGACCCAGCTCGGTTCGAACACTTGAAAGGGTCTATTCTAACGGTCGGCACCCCTGTTTCAGAAAAACCAGATTGTTTATTCCTTATCGTATCGATATGGCTTCCTTACGTTTTTCCAATGAAAATCATACCAGAGTCATTCTACGCCAACTCGATCACTTTTTTCCCTCGATGTCTCGGATTTTGTTCAAACTTGAATATGTTGTAGTCCTCGTGAAATGAGAGGGGGGGGGGGGGTTAATTATCCATTTTGTCGATTTCGAGTTTGTTTAAAAAATATGGGGCCTTGAATTTTGCGATTTTTGCCTATTTACGTGAAAATGGATTGTACTTATGAATTTTTATCTCGGAAACTATTTGTCGGATTTAGTTGATCCTAGCATTATTTTAATCTAGAAGGATCGGCCTTCCTGAATATTTTTGTGTCCGGTTAAAAAATCATTCTTACAATAGTGAAAATTATAAATAAAGTTTTATTTTGCAAGTTGAGGCTCAAGGTCACGATTTTAAAAATCGGAAAAAAATTCCATCATATTCGCTGAAGAATTTTCTATAACATCAGCCTATCTCTTGTTGGTAATTTCCATATTCAACGTCGTAGGAAGCTGTTAAGGTGGAATCAGACGGCTCGTGGCTCCGCGAACCGGCTCGCCTCATCTAGCTCGTCAAGTCGGCTTGGCGAGCCCGACTCGGCAAGCCATGACCGATCAGGCGGCTCGTGGCTCCGCAAACTGGCTCGGCTCGTCTAGCTCGTCAAGTTGGGTTGGCGAGCCCGACAATGAATGCGGCCTGGTACCCCGTGGCGAGAACAACCCCCCGCAGTGCCTCACCGAATTTTATGGCTTTCGACCCACGAAGGGGTTTGAATACTACTAAAACGTGAGAAATGTCCAGGATTACCGTATTTCTCATCTGATTTTTGAGAAAACGACACCAATCGATTCCTTATGTTTTGCCGATGAATCTAACACCAAGAACGACGTAATTCGGACTATAATGAAATAAATTTCATGGAAAATCGATTTATATCATTTCAAGCTGACTTCGTTAATAATAGGCCGATTTACATGAAATTTGGTATGATTTTCATCGGAAAAACATAAGGAATCCATTTGTGTCACTTCCTCATCAATACGATAAAGAATAAAGAATAATTTTATTTCTGAAACAGGTATGAATCCTCGGCCGACCCCGGCAAATCGTGGTCGACCCCTCACATTAAGCATACCCCCAGCGTATTAAGAAATTCTTTATTCTTTATCGTATGGGTGTGAAAGTGACACCAATGGATTCCTTTTGTTTTTCTGATGAAAATCATACCAAATGACATTTGGTATTATTATAATCGGGAGAACTCCAGGAATCCATTGGCATCACTTTCCTTCGATATGTTCTGAATAGAAGAGAGGAAAGTACGGGAGAATATGTCTGGACGCCCGTTCGATATGGAGAGTACGGCGACAATACCTGGACGCCAATCGAACGGGAGAGTACAGAGTAATTCCTGGATGCATCATTAGAATAAAGTCGAGTGCCATATGCACATTAGAATTTCATCAATTGTATAAACGTAACGTCTGAATTCAGAAATTTGTAGCCCCGTCCTATGAATCAAACCATGTAATCCTACCTAATCCGAATAATATAAACGTTGTCTGTACAAAAAATTATCCTTCTTTCCATCCCCGAAGGCTACAAGCGTCAAATTTACTGTGTCCGAATTAAAACAGGAGAAGGTACACTTATGCCAACACTTCCCAAAGTATTGCACAAAGTCCACGCGAGTGCTAGGACCGGTGACGGAAACGATGAAAAATTTACACCAGATTGGTTTGCGTACAAATACATACGTGCAAATAAAACATAGGATTCACGGTTATTTTATTTTTAATTTTTTTTCTATAGATATATACATATATACTTCTAGTGTTAGTCACACCGTGTCATGTTTTTCCATCCCGCCCTAACCCATGTTGTGTCGTGATCTGCGTATTCGCCACCATTGTTCATTGTTCTTTCTATTTCATATTTCATTGTCGTAATTAGTCGTAAAATTTGTTGTTGTTGTTGTTGTAGTAATAATACTACTACTACTACTACTACTACTAATAATAATAATAATTATAATAATTATAATAATTATAATAATTATAATAATAATATAAAGTAATGGGGCGCTTAAGGGGGAACACCACTGTGACAGCGGGAAAACTAAGACGTTTTGAAGAATTTTTTTGAGGTATAATTCTTCAAAAGGATAGGAAAGTTTTCATATAAAATCTTTATTGCCTACCATTAGTACAGTATGAGTGTACTTTCTATTGCACGTACGGATTTTTTAAACAAATGATTTTTCTAAAACTGGAGCGCTTTAGAAGAAAAAGTTACGAAAATTCGCGAATGTGATGGACAATTTTCCGAGCGTATTTCAAAAAATTTGTTTTCGATTAAACACTCTGTACGTGCAACGGAAAGTACACTCATATTTTACTAAAGGTACATAGGTAATAATATTTTTATATGAAAACTGTAAATTTTCAAAAAAAATCTTAAAAACGGCTTACTTTTCCGGCCGTCACAGTGGTGATCCTTCTTAAAGTTTGTCACTTTTGAAATTAATTAACTTAAACATTATGTTGCCATGCAACAGCGCCGTTTGTACTAAAATATTGTGCATAATAGTCTCTAACACTTTTCGCATTCAATTGGGGATTGTTGGGAACTGTTTGCAATGGTACAAACGAATTTGTGTTCTGGTCGTCATTTGTCCACGTACCAGGAATTAACTCTCCATTCAATTCGGCATCTACCAAATGCTGAGGTACATAAGTACTGCTGGAAGTTGCACTTCTATGCAAAAAGTTGTGCAATAAAACACACGTCATTGTGATTTCTGTCACTTTTTTGGTCTGCAATAGCATTGGTTTTCGAAATACTCGAAAAACGGAGGTCATTATACCAAAAACATTTTCAACTACACTTCGAGCCCATGAAAGCCGGTAGTTGAAAATTCGTTGAACAGTGCCTTTATCGTGAATGCCAGGATATCCCTTTAACAGGTGTCTACTAAGCCCAAATGCATCGTCCCCCACAAATACATATGGCAGCGGTTTTTCACACGAAGGAATTAGCTCATCCTCTGGCATCATTAATTCGTCGGTATCCATTTTTTGGGACAGTGATGTGTTGTTGAAAACACCCCCATCGCTAATTCTACCTTAGCAGCCAATGTCCACGTAAATAAATTCGTAGTTCGCGTTCACTGCAGCCATAAGGACGATACTAAAAGTTCCTTTGTAATTGTGAAATTCGAAACCGCTTTTAAATGGATAACTATGCATAACTATGTGTTTCCCGTCGATTGCACCCACGCAATGAGGAAAATTCCATCTACTTTCGAAATCTGCTGCGATCTTCCGCCATTCGTTTGGGTTTTCAGGCAACTATACAAGGAAATTGTGGTCTGGATCAAAAATGACATGAATGTACACAATTAAATAAGTTTGTAATATTATAGTAGGAGAGACCGGGGCTAAAAGTTCCGATTTCGATAAAACAAAAAAATCACTGGAAAATAATGTAGTTATTCTCTTTACTATTGACTAATTTCTTGTTAAAATTATTATACTTTATGATTTTAAGCTTGTATTTAATATATTGCAGTAGGTTTTTCATATAAAGTCATTTATTTGTGTCTGATTGAAGCGGAACTTCTAACTCCTTTATGGGGCAAGTTGTTATCGTATTGGGGTAAGTTGTTACTAAGTTGCCTTTTAATGAAATATTTCATTTTTATAATGCCCCAAATCACGGTAACAACTAGCTTCTATCGACACATGTGCAATTTGAGAGATTATTTTCCTTATACATAAATTGAAACGATAAACACTATTACACCATGTTCTTAAATGTCATTTAATCCATAAGAACGAATCAATCAATAATATCGACGTTAAATAATCGAAATAGATAACAAAATAATGATAGAAAAATATTTACTTGTGTGGTACGCGACTAATAGGTCCTTGCTTACAGCCACACGATTCGCTGTCGCGGACGCTATTAAAATGGGTGACAGAGTGGCGTGATCAACTTACACGGAAAAAATAATTTAAAGTACAACCCACTTTTCATTTTGAAGATAGAACCGTCGGAACAACTTACTTACCCCGGAACTTTTAGCCGCGGTCTCGCCTACCTATAATAAATAGTATTGAATTTTTTTTAAAAATTAATTAACATACCCGTATTTCGACCTTCAGTTCTGCAATCAGTGCTTTGCAAACTTCTTCCACACATACGGAAACACTTTGGGGACTAAATTTAAATAAAAATGACAAGCTTCTGAAACTGTCGCCAGTCGCTAAAAAGCGTAGCGTCACAGTCAACCTCTCTTTCACGGGTATGCTCTTTCGCATTGTGGTGTCTTTTTTTGAGATTACGGGGCCTAGTTTGTTAACAAAATATTCGAAATCTGTAACCGACATTTTACAGAAATTTTCAAAATGTCCGGATGGTTGCCGAGATAAATCTCCCAGCATATCTGTCATGTTATACCTGGAAAAAATAGAATTTCAAACAGCTGTAAGATGAATAATTTTTATAATTTTGAAAAGTCCTTCGAGATCCGTTTATATGTCACTAAACACTACTACGTACCCAAGAGGTCACGCGGATCGGTCCGGAGGAAGTTCAGCGGCATTGCCAAACGTGCGCCAAAGGTATTGCTCCCGCTAAAATCGCACACCCTTCCCGGAAAGCGGGCCACGGATGTAATGAATGAGTGCTATATTTGCAGTAATATATATGATAATTTCAATACTATAAATTACCTGATTGGTTAGCATCCACGCGTCGGTGTTAACCAATCACGGCAAGATTGCTGCGACCGCGAGCGTCTTTCTGTAAGATTAGAACATTGTCTTTTGGGAAGATATGAACACGAATACTGTCCAAAATCTGTTAATACATTCCCGCGAACTTGTAAAGTATCTTAATAAGATCATGCATTTTGATAGGAAAACTGGCATGTTGAACGTTTTCCCTATTTCTTTTCATTCAGCCACATTGTGCGTCGGGACAAAAACGGACTCAGAGCGAAGCGTTGTTTACGATTGGTAATTTCGTACCTGTTTTCACAAAAACCAAGTTTTTCAGCATTTCTAAAGGGCAATCAAGAACGTGGTGCCGTCTTTAAAAATTTTGGGCATTCTTCGGCCTGAGTTAATCCGTATATTGCTCTATTGGTGGGTAGTACGTACAATGGCTTCGGACCCGGACGTAGGTACTGCCATCAACCGCCGCGCCGACTCGCGGGACAACACGGGCATAAACCGTGACCCTGACGAAACGCTCTAGCCTATTAACTTAATTATTTTTCGGGAACCAGCCGTGGAACACAAATCAGCCTCGCCACTTTTTACCTAAATATGCCAAGATGTAAGAAAGATGCCACCAATACAGCAATTGCCGTTTTTCACGGACAGCCGCCCTCTTATTTTGTATCTAATCCTTCTACGCACATGTTGCGTTCACTGATAGACAGTTGTGGACAGAACTAACTCTAATTTCACTTAGTTCTGTTTACAACTGTTTATCAGTTTATAATTCATTTTCCAAAAAAATTGTGTTCGGATCTCTAATTTCATAGTTTCAAACGGGTCATTCCACGTCAAATCGATCACTTTTCTCCATCGATGTCTCGGATTTTTTTTAAACTTGAATATGTTGTAGTCCTCGTGGAATTACGGAGGGATTAAGTCATCATTTTGACGATTTCTAGTCTGTTTAAAAAATACAAGGCCTTGAATTTTGCGATTTTCGCCTATTTTCATGAAAATGGGTTGTACTTATGAATTTTTATCTCGGAAAATATTTGTCGAATTTAGTTGATTCTTACGGCATTTAAATGTGGAAGGATCGGGCTTTCTGAATAAATTTTTTTCTGATCGAAAAATTAATTTTGCAATATTGAAAATTATAAACAAATTCTTATTTTGCAAACTCGGGCTCGAGGTTGCGATTTTAAAAATCCGAAAAAAATACTACCATATTCTTTGAAGTTTTTTTTATAAAGTAAGAGTATCCCCAGGGTGGTGCAGCTCCTATTAACGCGCAGTGGGGTGGTAAGTTCGCCGGTTCGCGCCGAATCAGGTAATCGGACCGGGCGACGCGCGGACGCTCCGCTATTACGGTCGACTGACTGTACCGCTACCATGCCATATTACTTCAATGAGGTCTAAAGTCAACATCGATGGATTCCGTACTCGCCTGAACGGTGCAATTTACACCTGCAGAAGAACTTTACTAACCCGCTCTTGGCCAATAACTTTTTTTATAATAATCAGATTTCTAAGTATAGAAGTCTCTATATTTTAGGGTAGGCGGTTCAGAATGTTGTTGGTTTAAAAAAATCAGCTACATTGGTCGAGTTCATCGAAGTAAGTAGGGTAGACGTAGGTTTCTAAAAATTAGACATTCTCTATTCCTGATTGGATGTGGAGGAGTCACCTAGGTTTCCCGAGTGGTGTGTATGTAGGCTGAAGAAGGGGGTACCTTCACGGACCACCGTTGGTGAGAGTCATCATGTGTGATTTCCCTGGCCCGTTGCAAGAAAATTTTTTGTGCTTTGTATTTGAAAGAAAAAGAAACAAGGTAATTTCAAACCACGGTGACCTACTGCCGCATCTGCAAAGAGTTGTAAACCGATGTAGATTCGAACGATCACGGCAAGGGTGTTTCGCGATATTCGTGGGGAAAATCGTGATGGGCCGTCATGGGTCGCGATGGTTTACCATAAACTATACACACAGGTAGATTTCTTAACTGTACCACTTTCAACTAACAAGGGAAGATCCCGAACCCGAAAATTCAAAAAATTCTGAAACTTTGTGGATATGTAGGGGATTTCCTTCTTATTACAACGCAATTTTTTTTGCTGCCCAAAATCACTGTAAGGGGGCGAAATTAACCCCTGAAGATTCGGCTATTTTTCGATTTTATTTTGTAACACACAATCTGTAAGAGATAGAAATAAAGTTTCAAGACAAAAGTTACTTCTTTTAATTAGATCTATCAAATCGTAAAGGTTTTATCAATTGTTTAAACAATTAGAAAAAAGTTATAAACAAAAATATGAATAATGTTTTCTAAAATTCGGGTTTTCACGTGAAATCTGAACTGGATGTTTAAATAATTATGAAACAGCATAATCCATATTTTGTTTCCATACAATTTCAACTATTGTTGTATCGCGGAACTGTGCTCCGCGACAATCGAAAAACTTTTGGATCCTATTTTCTAACTTTTATTAGGAAATAATACGCGACGCGTAGTAAGAAAGTAATATAATTTATATACTTTTGTCTCCAATTACACATGGGGAAATTATATCAGGTGGAAATAGAGGAGAAGAAGGGAACTGTTAGATATAACTTATCCTTATTAGAACTTTTTATTTTTAACATAATTATCGAACTTTTCTCTTATTTGCTTACCAAACAAGCGAGACAATGCAGGCGTTTAATAAGCGATTTAAGTATAGTTAGGTAACCTTGAAAACACTTGTGTGATTATGAATTATTCTTCATGGTGATAAAACTCTTCAAAAAAATGTTGAAAACATAAATATTGCTTACACCACGCACATCGTATGATAGCATAATTGCCGCATATGGAACAACGAGGTGGATGTATGAAATCTTGTAGTGAAAAAGCGAAATCTACTGGATTTTCAAACTGATTTGGTTTCTCAACAATATATCCACTTTTATACCATGCGTAAGCAAACACATCGTGATACTTTGGTGATGAAAGTTGATTATGAATAAGAGACTGTAATTTAATGACATTATTCCTTGCATTTAGCTGCACATCGTAATTAAACAATAATACAAGGTCGGAAAATTTTCGTACAAAGCTTTTCCATATCCGGAAACCATATACATCAAGCGGTTGTATCATTCCTGTAGTTTTTTTTCGGTATTGTGAATATTTCCACATGTTGATTAGCTGGTATACCGTTTCGTAATGTAGATGGACAGTGACCAGTCCACGAATCCAATAACAAAACGCTTCGAGATCCCGCATGTGGTAGATATACGTTTGTTAACCATTCCATAACCAGTTCACCTGTTAACTTTCCAGATGTGGACGCCTGTATATAAACATTCCACGGTCGAAACAAAGATTGTTGTACACGTGGACCAAAATTACCACCCTTTTCCTGCAGAACAATATAATAGCGGAGAGAGTAGTTTCCCAGAAGCTGATATTGTGGGGAATATAGTATAGCTATGTGTAGTAGCGGATATAGATTGTACGAGTGCTGTAACACTTTTGGTTCCTTGTTCAGCTAAAGTACGGCTCGAATGTAATTCTAGATTGAATCCGCTTTCATCAGCATTGAATGTATTGTTTGTTCCGATATCTCTAATACGAGGTTTTACATTATTCACAAAAGTCGAAGCAATTTCATTTAATTGCGTGGTATCTGTTCCGTATGATCTGGTAATAAATTTGTTCACTTTTCTTGAAACTATTTTATACGTTCTCTTAAAATTCCAGATCCAATGTCGAGATGCTTTAAAATTTTCCAACCCTGTCTCTTCATTAGCTTGTAAGGCCCATCTTCGAAGGTCCAAAGCATGAATAATGGCATGAGTTTCAATCCCGTCAACAAACTTATTATACACATATTCAGAAATTTGTAACAATTTTTCCCGACGTGTCCCTCCCCTGTTCACCGTTTCTTCCCTTCTAATGAAAACAAGGCAATTTTGCATAAATATGAAACAAATAGATACGATGCACCTCAACATAACAGTACATCCTTTACCACTCACCTATACAATTGATATACGGATGAAACTTTTCGAAATTTATGTTGGACAGATTGTAAAGAAAGCCGTCTCTTCTTACCATTTTTCCAAAATGCAACAGCCTCTGTTTTATATTCTAAAGTCACAATACCTCCTTCTTCTGGTATACACTGCTCTTCTTCGAACTCTATCGGTTCTAAAAGTTCTTCGCGTGTAGGTACATATATATCATCCACAAATTCTACAGAATGTGGTCTAAACGGTTCCAAAAATTCTAATGTAACATCAGCTTCCATTGAAAATGATGTGTCTTCTTGCGATTTAATAAGCATGTCTTTTATTATGTCGTGTAACTCCATTTCTCTATTATTAATAGGCGTCTCATTATTATTCTCAATTAGGAATGTTGTCATAAGTAAACGAATTACAATTGCAGGATGTATGGGAACCATTTTTAACACTACACGTTTGTTACACAGAATCAACGTACATTTACTGTTAACATCTATATTTAAACTACAATTAACTAGTATTTCTTATTGTTAATGAGTCTTTACTCTTCGAATGCCTTCGATACTACTGACAATAATAACGAGTCGAAGCATTTATTACTTTTGTCGTCAGGACAAACCTATAGAACTGATAATACCTATCTTATACGTATACATATGGCATATGTGTATGTATCTTACTTTATCACGTCTGAAGAAAACATGTTTTGACAGTGATATGTCTTACTAAAATTGATCATCTTTATTTTCCTTGCAAATAATGTATCATCCGATAAGAATACTAATATATGTATTCTCATTATTAATGCTCGAGAGAACAATAGACATGAGATAATACTTTGATGGGAGACAAAAGTAGGTATATATTCACATCACACAAGTGTTTTCAAGGTTACCTAACTATACTTAAATCGCTTATTAAACGCCTGCATTGTCTCGCTTGTTTGGTAAGCAAATAAGAGAAAAGTTCGATAATTATGTTAAAAATAAAAAGTTCTAATAAGGATAAGTTATATCTAACAGTTCCCTTCTTCTCCTCTATTTCCACCTGATATAATTTCCCCATGTGTAATTGGAGACAAAAGTATATAAATTATATTACTTTTTTACTACGCGTCGCGTATTATTTCCTAATAAAAGTTAGAAAATAGGATCCAAAAGTTTTTCGATTGTCGCGGAGCACAGTTCCGCGATACAACAATAGTTGAAATTGTATGGAAACAAAATATGGATTATGCTGTTTCATAATTATTTAAACATCCAGTTCAGATTTCACGTGAAAACCCGAATTTTAGAAAACATTATTCATATTTTTGTTTATAACTTTTTTCTAATTGTTTAAACAATTGATAAAGCCTTTATGATTTGATAGATCTAATTAAAAGAAGTAACTTTTGTCTTGAAACTTTATTTCTATCTCTTACAGATTTTGTGTTACAAAATAAAATCGAAAAATAGCCGAATCTTCAGGGGTTAATTTCACCCCCTTACAGTGATTTTGAGCAGCAAAAAAAATTGCTTTGTAATCAGAAGGAAATCCCCTACATATCCACAAAGTTTCAGAATTTTTTGAATTTTCGGGTTCGGGATCTTCCCTTGTCAGCTGAATTTATTTCAATCAAGTAATTGCTTGACAGTTCTCTAGATTCGATATCCAGATTCGAGATCCATCTCTTTGGTTTAGTAGGTTAAGGGTTTCATGTACAGGGAGATCGATGGAAGTTTGATTCCATCCATCTCTCTACGGGTCTCCAAGTGCAGCAACCTCCTCGCGGTGAGACCTGGTAATCGGTCAGAATCGAGCCGATAGCTGTGATTGTCAAATATTCTAATTAGATATAAGAATTGCTTTAGTTGTAAGACTTTTTCCAAATTTTTCAAAATGCACAAAGCATTGGTCGAACATGGACCAGAAATATATTTCGTAGAAATGGGTCACTTTCGTAGGTACCTCCATGTTGGTGTGCTCGGACAATTGGTAACGTTTCCCAAGCATTGCGACTTGCGAAACGGAATCAAAGACCGAAGCCTACGATCTACGTTAAGTGCCCAGATCGAGCCAAACTTACGTTCAGTGACTTTGGTTCGGTCTCGGTAGCTAATCAGAATTTTATTCTGTTTCGGGTAGGTATTTCTTCGATGGTTTTGTATGACTCGGTGCCCTTGTCATGCATCTCATCAATCTGTTTCCATTTTCAGCTCTCAGTAGTTGACTGTTTCAGCTTTTCAGGTTTACCGTTTCGCGGGGAAGGGAGTTGATGAAATAATATATTTAAACCGAAACGAGTAACAAGTGATGGTGAAAAGTGGTAGTGGTAGAAGACATTTAAGGAAACGTAGGTTAATTTATTATACCATAAAGTATTTAAGGCCCCATGTAAAATCACCCAGTAGTCACTGAATTTTATTAGCTTTGTTGCTCATTTGCTGGCTCCTCATCTCCGGTGAGGAGGTGGCCGCTGCTTCCGTTTCCGGAAGCAAGTGACTAAGCATGGAATTAGTATGGGTGGATCAGTTTTTGATCCCCTGGTGTTCTGGTCGAAAGGGAAAAGTTTCGGGCGTAGGGGGTGTACCTTTTGATACACTGCCTGCGTAAGTCACCCGGGCCGATTACCCAATCTCCGCGTAAAACGGCTTGAGTCAAGTCAAGTGTTTGCTCCTGTCGAGACGCATCGGAGCAAGAAGAATTGTATGGGAGACGCCAAGCGCTTTTCCGTGAGTAGTGTAATTATTGTCACAGACGAGGTATAGATAAATAAACCGGAATAGGACAGAAAGGTTAAAAGGCGAATGTGACATCGTTTTATTTTCATCCTCTTTTCTCTTCCGTTGAACGGAATATGTTCATAAGACGATCTTTAAATTGTTACTCTAACAGAAACATTTGTAAATCGCGGGCTCCGACTCTCAAAAAATTACCTACTTTTACCTGCGCTGAATTCTAGTTCCTACCACGCGTAGCGTTACAATCTGTTTCGGGACTTGACCGGTAACGTTGTATGCGACACTAAAATGGTAAGGGGGTCTTAGGAACCCCCAAACCGGTGACACAAATCTCTGTACTCCGCGCATGTCTAAATAGACGGTGCCCATCCTCCGACATGTATAAATCATTGAGAACAAGGAATCCAAACGTTTTTGTAAAATCTATATTCGTAGTTTTCGGGACCCGAGGACATTTTGCAATAGTTTATTTATTACTTCGGAACGGTAGATTAGTAGTTAAAACTCTACGTTTCGTTACAAATTGATTGGCCCTTTCCTTATTAACTTGTATGGATTTAAAAATTGTAAAAAACATCTACGATGTAAGTACCCGAGTGTATCGCTTGCGTTAAGGTCTGTTTTCATTATTCCTAGAGTACATATGAGAAAACAGTTATGGTATTTTTTAAAGCACAAGTAAAAAAAGGTTCTGTTTTACGGACGTCGCGACTCGCGAGTGAGATAAAATGGGAGGGAAACGGCACGGAGGTCCTTTACGCGACAAACGATCATTCTGGCAGCGGCAACAAAGTATGATACCTACACTGTCTTCTTGCATTCTCCGTGCGCCTGATTTTCGCATGTCATGTCAGCCCACGGACGAGCTATGCTCAAATGCCCGTATTGAAACAGATTTCACTTCTATAAATTCTGCAAAAGCCATAAGAAGTAGCTAAAAGCGAAAAACATGTATATACACATGCTAAGCTAATTGTAAGATGAAATTTTTACATTCTCTGTTTTGTCTTTATTCGAGCATTTATGGCAAATTAGTGAGATTTTTTAATAAAAGGAAAATCAAACACGACGTCATTCGGGCAAGTAGATATGTACATATGAGATGGTGGTGAAAGAAACGAACTGTTTTATATATGAAATATGGCCTTTTTATTTATTTACTAAAAGCTGTCATACAAAAGACAAAAATAATATAACTGTATAATATTTGTGAACTCCTTTTCTTCTCACGGTCATAATTTCTTACTTATATAACATTCTAGACTGTAAAAAGAATAAAATGTATAAAGTATTAGGAAAGAGATCTTTTAAATAACAATATTAATAGTTGTAGTTAAAATTATCCATTTGGACTATTATACTTTTAGATATAATGTATTTTAATAAATATATAAAGCAGCAAGTTTATGTTTGTGTGTTTGTCTGTCGCCTAAAAACTTTCGAACGGTAAACTCTTGCAACACAAAATGTGCTTCCGCTCCACACACAGCACCATGACATTGCAGCAACGTCTCTGCAATGACGCGGTGCAAGATTGCAATGTTGCATCGCATCATTGCAGAACTGTTGCAGGTTCACTCCTATGTCCGCCTTAACAATATTGCAGGAGTGTATTTTTGCAAAGTTGCGGCAGCATTACAAATATGTAGTCCTGCAACGTTCCGACAATGATTCTGCAACGAAACGGCAAAATTGTGGCAATGATCCTGTAACTCTTCGGCAATATTGCGGTGCGAGATTGCAATGTTGCACCGCATCATTGCAGAGAAGTTGCAGGTTCACTCCTATGCCCGCCTTAGCAATATTGCAGGAGTGTATTTTCGCAAAGTTTTGGGAACATTAAAAATATGTAGTCCTGCAACATCATTGCAGAGAAGTTGCAGGTTCACCCCTATGTTCGCCCTGGGCAATATTGCAGGAGTGTATTCCTGCAATGTTTTGGAGATTTTACAGCAATAGTCTCTCCGCAACGTTTCGGGCAGTGAGGGACGCGACGACATGAATGTGTGTAGGCAGAATCGTAGTAGTATAACGCCCGTGTGCTTTTTTCTCATAGAAAATTTTTTTCCCCAGGAGGATTCGAACCGAGGGATTTGTAGCATCGTAGACGAACACTTTACCGCCGCAGCTACAACCGTTGATTGATAAGATTGCTTACGTATTCGAACTTATATTCCTACCGAGCAAAACTACAAACTCAAATTATTCAAAATTGAAGGCTCATTTAACAAACCCCATTAGGGATTTGTAACACTATAGGTGCGGATTACAACTTTCACCCGGTGTCATTTTAGGTTAGGTTGGGAAACAGTCTTTAGACTGGACCTTTGCATTTGTCTTTTCTTCTTTCTTTTCTCTTGCTTGATTGTATATACGTGTTTGTGCAATACAGACGTTTAATAATAATAATAATAATATCACACATTAAAATATGTAGTACCTACTCTACCTAAAAAAATTAAATTGATCTTCAAATCTCTTCTATAATTTCATGTACAAACAATTCTCACGATAACACTTTTTTCATATCTTCAATGGTCAACGAGAAATTCTAGCGTACCCAGTTAAATGAAACATGCTGTAGAATCCACTCAACGTCATGTATATATTTCGACAAGTTTTGTCAAAGTTATAATTGCTTCAGAATATTGCTGTAATGTTTCTACAATATTTTCACTACAGTATTGCGCACGGCAATATGTGTGCAATTTTGTTTGGGCGTTGCCACTGGAACATTACACGTCGATGTGCGCGCAATATTGCAGGAATATTGTAGGATCGTTGCCACTGGAACAATGCAGTGGCAACGCGTGCGCAATATTTCTGCAATATTGCAAGAACGTTGCCACTCCAATATTGCACGGCAATATTGCAGCATTATTTCTGCAATATTGCAATGCAACCTGCAACAACGCACTAGTGCAGCAACGTTCCTGCAATAATGCTGCAACGAAGTGTGCTGTATGGGTCATGATGCCTGACTAATCCGAATGCATGTAACTATTTTCACAAAAAAAATTAAAAATTTTTTTTAGAAAATCAGAATTTAAATTCCAGGCGAAGCCGAGTATGTAGCAAAGCTAGTGTATGTACAGTGGCTCATAATCGTACACTCTTTAAAATCGCATACCATTTTTAAAATTGATCCAAACGACTTGAGTTTTTTTGCGAAGCTAGAAGGATTAGTTTGCTAAGTGACGTGTTTCGTCGTTTTGAATAAAATGCAATTGGCCGGAATAGCAAAATAAAATAGTAAAGGTCGTTTTTTTTTTCAATTTTTTTCGCTGATTTTGTGAATTTCGCGATTTTCAATCTTATTCTGCGATCTTTAAGCGTTTATAGCTCAGAGCAACGTTAACCGATTTTGATGAAATTTTAGGCATGTATACAACTTACTTAAATCTACAAACGGGGTTTTTGAATTTTCATTACAGGCTCAGAAAAAAATTTGAAAAAACGACCTTTATTATGGTTTTTGCTATTCCGGCCAATCGCAATTGTTTCCAAAACGACAAAACACGTCACTTAGCAATCTAATCCTTCTATCTTCGCAAAAAAACTCAAGTCGTTTGGACCAATTTTAAAAATGTTATGCGGTTTTAAAGAGTGTACGATTATGGCTGTGAGCCACTGTATGTATATTCCGGACTGTAGACAGACCTGGTGTAACGTATGGAGCAAAGGTCTTTGAACCGTAGGCTGCTAAGTACATAATCATGTGTTTAAAGTTGAAATCGATTGATATCGTCTACGGATTCAAGTACCCTATATATCATATTTACGGAGCTTGAGAACATTACTAAAGTTCTATCAAATATCGGAGCTCAATGTCCACAAAAGCTCTGCCTTTCTTTCATCTTAGTTCCTCTATCGCTTTATAGTCTGTCATGTTAATACAGATTTCAAAAAATAAAGCAATAGAATTAACGGGGTGGGCCACGCGAAGGCGTGAAAGAAGGTCTTCGCCATCCCAGAGTATGTTCAATAGGGTGGACCTTATTTTTCGATCTTCAAATTTTATTCCGGACACCCCCCAGTATGGTGCCACTGGGTAAGAAAATAATTCGTGTAAAATTTGAAATCGATCGGACAACGGGAAGACGCGCCTCATCGCAGTTGAAGTTTCTTTATTTTTGGAATTCGTTTTTCTCCATTGTAGTATATCGTTCATATACATTTTTATATATCGCTGAATTTGTCTTTTTACGCTCTTGAACAATATAGAATCAAAGTATAAGGTCACTTAAAAAAAAAACATCATGACCTTGAAATCTCAAAAATTGACTTTCAGAAAAAACTTTTTTCTTTGGCATTATTCATATCTTTATAAATAACAGATTTCAAAAATTGAATGGGGTAACTGATACTTTCATCAAGATTACATTGTTTCTAATTATTTAATATTATTTTTAGTTTATACGCGTGGAGTAGATTGTGTAAATGGTCGTGAAAAATTTGAAAATGCAGTTGTATTTGCATCAGGTAGGTAGTTGGAACCTCTAAGAATCCGTTAGTTTTCGACTTGCTCTGAACAGAAGATCCAGAACCGAAGGTTTAGGAGGGGTCAGGCCTTTGGAATAAAAAACTGAATTTCATAGTGTAAGGAATATGGGATTTCGACTGTCTTTCGATGTGTTTCCAAGCGGTCATTTAGCCGTCGTCGTGGAGGGTCTTGGAAAAGAGAAAGCGTGAGCGGCACTTGGGGGTGTCATAAACCCTTTGGGGGACTGCGACAGGGCCCAAACAAGGGAGGCTCGAGGTGACTGCGTTGCCGAGGGGAATTCTTGAATGTATCATTGTCGACGACGCATTGTTGCTTTTTCGTGAAATACAGTATTACAAAACGAAATATTCGCTTTTCAGTGTGTTATACTTTTTAAATCTCTTATAATAGTGCCTATTTCCCGAGCGTTCAGTGAAGTAAATTCGAAAATTCGTATCAAAAATGCAAACCAGAAGCGAAAAATTATTTCTATTAGATCATGACGAAATTCAAATAATTGGTGCCAAGTTGCCATCTAATGTGCAAGTGTTACGAGTTTTGTTTTATAACATACGTATGGTGCGACTAAATCTTCATACGAGTGCTTCTTTAGTTGTAAAGGAAATTGAGGTCATTTGGGAAAAAGCACGGATCCCTATAAAAAAGACACAACATAGCATTACAAAATTAGAATCGCTATATGATTGGAGGGCGTTACAACGAAATTCTACACGCCGAAGTAAACATCAAGATAAACGAGAGCAAGATTTTCTCGATAAAATGGATGACCTCTTCGATATTGCACACGCTGATGCATTACAATTATTACAAATCGAAGAAGATAAATTATTTTTGGAAAATCAAAGAAGGAAGGGACGACCTGGGTCAATGATTGGAACGGATCGCGTGGTATTCGAGCAAGAAAAGAAACAAGTAATACGAAAAGACCAACAAAAATCCAGACAAATGCAACATGAAATAAGTGTTGCTGAAGGTACATATTTCTTATATATTTAATTTTTATACATCCAAATATTGTGAATTATATTATTTTTATATTACTTTTACTATTTCTATTAACATTTTGATTTTTTTTTAAACAAGTCAGAACAATAGAATTTCAATCATCATCATCATCATCATCCTCCATTGAATATCAAAGTCAGTTCCCTGGCATTGAAAATATTGGAATTGAAGATCCGGTTGATTTACCTGGTCCGAGTAACTCCAAAAGAAGGCGTGCTCAAAAACAATTTATAACGCCAAATCTAGTTGCGATGCTCGACAGATGCAAAGTGAGTGATCGCGATAGTATTGGCATCATCACAACAATTGCACTAGCTCTCGGACATAATATAGACGATCTAATAATAAATCGAACATCTATTCGCCGCCAGAGAACTAAATATCGTGCAGAACTGGCAAATAAATTACGCGAGAAATTTAATGATTGCGAGCTCAATGCAATTACAGTCCATTGGGATGGAAAGCTTTTACCAATTTTAAAGAGGACAGAAAAGATCGAAAGACTACCAGTGTTAATCAGTTCCATTGGTGTGGAAAAATTACTAGGAATTCCAACGATTTCGTCTAGCAGTGGAAACGATCAAGCTTCTGCGGTGTATAATTTATTAGAAGAATGGGGATTATCCAACAAAGTACAAGCACTTTCTTGTGATACTACCGCCTCAAATACTGGACGCTACCAAGGAGCCTGCGTTCTTCTTGAACAAAAATTGGAAAGAGAAATTCTATATTTGCCCTGCAGACACCATATATACGAAATCATTTTACAAGGCGTCTTTAAAGAAAAAATGTACCAGTCTACCGGTCCAAATGTTCCACTGTTCAAAAATTTTCAAAATGCTTGGCCAACAATCATCAAATTAAATTTTGTATCCGGAATTGAAACCCAATATGTCCGTCAATCAATTACAGATACAGTTATTGAAGAAACAATCAAATTTTCAATAGACGTTTTACAAAGAGAACAACAACCTAGAGAATATTACAAAGAATTTTTATAATTAATAATTACTTTCCTCGGTGGGACTCCACCAAAAAATATAAGTTTTCGAGCCCCAGGAGCTTTCCACCACGCTCGATGGATGGCAAAAGCTTTATATTGCTTGAAAATATATTTATTTAAACACCATATTTTCAATAACTGTGGACGAAGAAACTGGAATTCGTGATATATGTATCTTTCTCGTCACTTGTTATATAAAACCGTGGATTCGAGCTACAATGACAGCGGAAGCTCCACGACAAGACTTAGAGTTTTTGCAAAAACTCTATGCGTACCGCACAATCGATGAAAAAATAAGTCTTATAGCTGTAAAAAAAATGTGCAACCATTTATGGTATTTATCAACAGAAACGGCAGCGTTAGCATTTTTTGATAAAGCTGTGGGAAAGAACACAAAATTACGAATGGTGGAAGCGCTTAATACTGAAGTCGACGAATCGTGCAAAAAATATACAATTAATCCAAATGATGTGGGAAACTATATTGAAATAGGAATTGACCATTTTATTTCTGAAGGTTCAAAAAAATTTTTCGAACGATTCTCAATTCCCATTGAATTTTTAAAAAAGGATCCTACTGTATGGGAAAATGAGAACGATTTTCTATACGGATTGAACATCGTTCAAGGCTTAAAAGTTGTCAATTATATTGGGAATTGTTTAAAGAGAAAAATTAAAGTATCTTCATTTGCGAATATATAAAAAAATTTCTCAGACAAAAGTTGTACTGTTTGGCAGGATAAAAATAATTCCAAAGAAAAATGTTTTTTCTGAAGGTCAATTTTTGAGATTTCAAGGTCACGATGTTTTTTTTGTAAGTGACCTTATACTTTGATTCTATATTGTTACAGAGCGTAAAAAGACAAATTCAACGATATATAAAAATGTATATGAACGATATACAACAATGGAGAAAAACGAGTTCCAAAAATAAAAAAACTTCAACTGCGATGAGGCACGTCTTCCCGTTGTCCGATCGATTTCAAATTTTACACACATTATTTTCTCACCCAGTGGCACCATACTGGGGGGTGTCCCCGCCAAAAATTTGAAATTTATTTTTCGACAAGAGTAACTAAGGTCCACCCTAATCATTATATTGGAAAATACAGTATGTAATATACATATAGGCCGCTATTCATAGTCGCATACTTATTAAGATCGTCTTAAGCGAAAAAGGTCAGCACCGTAACGAACGATGAAAAGCCAGCACCATTCCCAACGATGCTGAGCACCGTAAAAACCGGTGCTGGGCCCCATCCACAGCGCTGTTCAACACCGAAAAACACCGTTGGGAATGGGCGAAAATATCGGTGGTGGGTCCAATCACAAAGGTGTTTTTCGATGCTGAACAGCGCCCAGCACCGGTTTGTACGGTGCTGGCCTTTCATCGGTCCTAACGGTGCTGACCTTTTCCCGTGTAGACTAGTAAAGGATGCCGAATGCTTAAGGCGATCTTAGTTTTAAGCAACGACTATGAATACCACCCATATTCTGTATTTTAAGCATATATTACAAAATCTTTTTAAAAGGTATAGTGTATACATCCACGAAACTCTCACACACGCACGCGCGTGCAACACATAAAATTTTAGTTTTTCTATACAGTTGTAGTTTATTTAATTTAAGACATCTGAATTTCATTTTCATTTGTAGAGACTAAAAAATAAAAGATTATAATTAGAAAATTCTTAAAAATACAAAGTGTGCATTTAAAATCTTAATTATATCATGCTCTCTTTTTATTAAATTAAAACTTGTATTAAGAATAAAGTTGAAAGTTATTTGATAAACAAAATTAATTATACATATTCATAGTGATTAATAATTAGCAACTTGCCTGGCAGATTCAGCAGATGAATGAGATATAGATGAAAATGTTAATTTTTCTCGATTCTTGGTTAGAAAATAATCGAGTTATCGGGAATCGATTTCGAGAATAATCGGTAAAATAATCGATTCTTCAGAAAGAGAATCGAGGAGAATCTCCCTTCCCTACTGAACAGAGCCGTGAATGGCCCCATCACTGGTTTTTACGGTGTTGGCACCGTCGCCGACGGTGCTCACTTTTCGAGTACCGTTCCCAACGGTGCTAACCTTTTTCCATGCACAGAGATGTGAATTTAAGAATAGAAACTAAAATTAGTTACAATCTCGAACAATTCCATGACATTGCAAATGTGAAAATTGATGCCAAAACTTCATTAAGCATAGAAATCTGTAAACATGAAAATTGATGCTAAAATCAATTAGAATCTAATAAAACGCATGAACTTAGCAAACATAAACAAATTAAGCTAAAATTTACTATTTCGATGAAATGTACTCAGAAAATGACGTTATGAATGGAAATTTTGATTTCTTAACCACGAATAATTACGCTCATCGACTTCATAAATATACCGTTGCGGCGTAATAATAATATTTGGAAAGGATGTTAAGTGATAAAAAGTTCACAAATGTAGCGTAAAAGAACGAAATATCCAATAAACATTTATTATCATGTAGCATATAGGTTAAGTATATTTTCTGTCACTTCGAGGCCACAGAAAATCCGCTCCTCGAAGTGACAGAAAATATAACCTAAGAGACTGTACAAATATTTATTACGCGGTTGTATTTATATATAATATATGATCGAAATTTATGGAAATATGTGCATATTATGCTTCTATCAAAATGTATTAGTAAACGGAATTATTCAACATGTTTCTTGAAATTAGTCATAACGCTCAGGCCTTTTTAGATTTTAAATGTTTCCGATAAGATTTAATTTTAATTCCTACCACTCGTAGCATTGTAATCTTATTTTAGACTGAATCGATAACGTTGGGTGTGACACGAAAATGGTAAGGGGGCTCGCGAGCCCCCCGAGCATGTGACACAAAATTACATTGCGTGATAGTTCTATTCTATACCTGGTCTGTGGGTCTATCCTATACTTCGTCGATGCCTATACCTCGTCTGTGATTTTACCCGTGTTGAATTCTAATTCCTACCACGCGTAGCGTTACAATCTTATTTTAGACTCAATCGATAACGTTGGGTGTGACATGAAAATGGTAAAGGGGCTCGCGAGCCCCCCGAGCGTGTGACATAAAATTACATTGCGTGATGGGTCTATCCTATACCTGGGCTGTGCTTCGTCGATGGTTATACTATTTTCTGTCGGTAAGGTAGCTAATGACATTAAAATGGTAAAAAATTCTTTTCTGAATCGCCAAAAATCCTTCTCGCGAACATTATTTCTATGCAAGATGAAACTATTTGTAAAATTTTAGCCGAATCGGAGCATGGACGTTTTCGAAAGTTTAGCCCAGATTGCTATAATAAACTTTGAGAGCCTACAATTTCAAAGAACCTTAAACGACTTCATATCAAACAGCAACAAAATTTTAATCTCAATGTCTAATCGATCTCAATTGTTGCTCTTCATTAAAGAAAGTGGAAGGATGATCATATTGAGAAATATTTGTGAAAACACCGATAGTTGTTTCGTTTTAAAAAATTTGTGGCCCTGAAAAGGGCCAATGTTATTGTAATCGTCAAATGATTATTTCTTCGCCGAAGCCTTTGCAGCTTTTGGTGATTTGGCGGTCTTCGGCTTTGGTATTTTGGTCTTGGCTGCTGGCGCCTTCGTAGCCTTCTTTGTCTTCGACAGATTTTTTGTCTGTGCTACTGTCTTCTGTTTCGCGGCTGCTTCCGCTTTCTTTGCAGCAACGGTCTTCGCTTTCTTCGGCGAGGGTGACTTCTTGGGTTGCACCACGGCTGGTTTCTTAATAGCAGCCTGTTTCTTCGACACTGTGGCTTTTTTCGGGGTCACCTGTTTTTTCTCAACTGGCTTCTTTTCCGTCGTGGTCTTCCTCACTTCTCGTCTCGACTTACTCTTGGTTTCTGGACCCTTCGAAGGGGCGCCAGAGAGCTTGAACGAACCGGAGGCGCCCTTTCCCTTCGTCTGCATAACTACACCGGAAATCACGGCGGTTTTCAAATACCTCTTGATAAATGGAGCCAGTTTTTCGCCGTCCACCTTGTATGTAGATGCTATGTACTTCTTAATAGCCTGCAACGACGATCCTTTGCGGTCCTTCAGCTCTTTGATGGCAGAGTTCACCATCTCCGAAGTTGGTGGATGCGAGGACTTTGGTCGTTGCGACTTTGACGCCTTTGATTTGGTGGCTTTCTTTGATGGAGTCGCATTCGTCGACTGATTTTCCGCCGCCGTTGCGTTTCCAGAGCTACTCTTATCCTCCATTAAAAATTATACGACAATCGTATAAAAAAAAAGAGAATATCAGATAAATTTTATAATAAACCGTTCACAGATTCCGCTCCGATCTATCAGAATTAAACGACGCTCGCTGCTTAGACTCTCATATTTGCTGCGGCAGCACGGACCACGGAGGAAACCCCCACCTATGTTTCTGATATCACGTTGCCGAGAATCAGAGACTCCCTGATGCATGCTATCGATTTAAACCAAGATTCGTCCTTTTAAAAGCACTTATCATGTGCTTAAATGATTAATTATTGTCGGCAGTGTCTCACACTGTCGTCGTATCCGGTTGTCTGCCTCACTTTCAACCATTTCACCCTGACGAACTCACGCAAATACATGATCGTTCTCTGGGACAGGGTAGACCAACGTGGAAAATTTGTTAAAAACCAGGAAAATGTTTAAATAGGCATGGCTTATTTGCTAGAATCGAGTGTCCTAATGTTAGAACTAAGAATTGATATGCGAGAATCCGCGACAAGTAACGGATGTTGGCGGAAATTCGAAGAGTTCTACGCGGTGGGAAATACAAAGATCGAGAAGACGCAACAGAAATGGACGACGTGATATTCAGTCCAACAAAATATTTATTGAAATTGATGAAATTATAGTGGAGTGGAAATATGAACAACACTTCGAACATTGATTTATTGGAAAAATTACTCGTTTGCAAATGGGAAATATAGCTCCTTTGCGAGTTGATTCCTTGGAAACTACGCGGTTGCGTTGGAACCGATGTTTCTTCTTTAAAAATGAAAGTTTATGCAGAAATGTGCCGGTGATTATGAAAGTAATGTAAGTAAAAAAAATGAGATGTCTCTTATTTTATGTCATATTGACTTATATTTCAATAATAATTGTTGCAAAATAGCCGTCAAGTAAGCAATTACATGATAGTGTCACTTTCATAATGAGCTGCGACAGTTATATATAGATAGTGATGTAAATCATTTGTTCTCTGTAAGTAATTTGTGAGAAAGGAAATAATTACATATTTTTGTATTATGTATTAACCTTAAATGGGGGCCAGAAAAGAAAAAAGAAAGAAAGCGAGAAATATACATAATTATGCTGAAAATATGAGAAGAATTAAGAGAAGTAGTGGTAAAACATACATTACCAATAATGGTGAAGTTGTCAGTGGCAAAGTATTGGAAAATAAAAATTGTTTTTGTTAAACAAAATATTTGAATTTATTAAGCTGTGAAGATCAAAAAACTACGTTTCAGCACTTTTGGAATTTGGGAGACATTCAAAGGTTTAAAATACACATTTTCGTACAAGTTACTCATACAATTTTACGATGATAGATGAGTTTGACATTAGAAGAGCATATATGCTATGAAACAGTTTGTTCAATAATGGAAATATATATTTTAATACGCCAAAACGCAACAGTCTGAATATCTCGAAACAAAAAATACATGATTTACTCCACTTTCATAATCAGAGGCACAAATGTGCATTATGCAATTTAAATTTGGTATTAAAAAATGTCAGTTTTATTGAATGACTTGGTTACTATTGATTAAATTACGAAATGCGATGGTATAACACGATATATGAAGAATAACTCGTCATATTCGATTAAGTCTAGTGTATCTATGGACATGTGTTTACGAGTTTGTATGTATGATTCCTTTCACACGAAAATTAATTAGAATAAGTGTTGAAGCATTACAAATCGTATTTCAAGTAAAACAAAGTGTCATAAGGAATACTGGATATTCAGAATAATAATAGAAGGAATGATCCCTTACGGAATATGTCCCGTTTGAAGGAAACATTAGCATCGCGAAACTCTGAGTAATGTAGACATGACTCACAGAATTTAAGACCAGATCTTTTATCAACCACTTAAAATATGAATGGAGTGAAATTGTAATCTAAACGTACCTTCCAGTTTTGATTAGGATTGCCGATCTCTGAGATCGATTAATTGAAAGATCGATCTTTTGCACCGTAATTTTCGATTTTTTGGATCGATTTTTCAGTATAGGTCGATCCTATGGAATTGATGCTCGGGGATCAGAAATTGTGTTTCGATTCTTTATTATTTATAGGTATAATTTTTTCGCGTATTTCAGCTGAATTCAAAAGTAATCTGTTGCCTGCTTCCCACTTCGTGATTATACTGCTATAATTACCGGCTTTTATTTTTGATATTATAAATTGTTGGAAATAGGCAATCTTATACTTAATGAGAGGAAAACCGCATATTGTATAAGTAGCGAGCGAGTTTATACGCATGCGCGTTTCCTTTGTTCTACCTACGGCGAGAAAAACGTGCACTACTTACTTAGTCTGCAATGAATTTAAAATAACTAAAAGTTGAATCGATTCCTTGGAGATCGATTCTTTACAAGGCGATTTTTTCCTGAATCAATTTTTCATTTTGCGATTCAAATCAATCTGAAAAATCGATACTTCCTGAAAAAATCGGTAACCTTAATTTTGACTAATAATAAAGTAGTAACCATGCAGATCTTGTTTTTAACATTAATGCTCTTATAAGTGTTCAACAGTGTAAACTACAGTATCCTAAAAATATACAGCGGTAGAATCCTTGCTAAAAAGAATTATGTTGCATAGTTTTAAAACCAAAATGGATGTGCGTTTTACTCTCCATTGCTTATCGGATGCGTTGAATTATTGTTCTGTAAGTATAGGTGTGACTATTCAACTTGCACTCTAAGTCTCAGTGCTACCACGTTAAGAACTATAAAACATGTTTCTTTCGCGTATCTATATAAAAGTTCAATCAACAAGTAGTAATGCACTGGATATTTCCAACTTATTCCTGGGAATTTTGGAATGGGAGTTGCTATGTGCTGCATTCAGAAAGAGTAGCACGGTTCCGTTTTATTACGGCAAATGGCAATGCTCAACTACAATATCCTAATATTCTCATTAAATGCTCTGCTCTTTAGGAAATTATGTTATTGGTTATGGTAGGAGAAAGTATTTTCTACCTCCATAACCATTGAAACACACTACTCTAAAATATCTGGGTATTCAGTAAAGCTGCTACTTTTATGAGCTATAGTGGGATTATCGTTAGGTATATTTTTATAGTTCAAACCAATGTTAACCTCGTTTGAATATTTGGTGGCTCTGAAAAGGGCCGATTTTTGCTGCGTCGTGGTATATGATGGGACAATTAACCGCCAAAACCGTACAAGGTTCTGCCTTGTCGCTTCAAAGCGTAGACGACATCCATGGCAGTCACGGTCTTCCTCTTGGCATGTTCAGTATAGGTCACAGCATCGCGGATGACGTTTTCAAGGAAAACCTTCAACACGCCTCTGGTTTCTTCGTAGATCAATCCAGAAATACGCTTCACACCACCTCGACGAGCGAGACGACGAATGGCTGGCTTTGTGATACCTTGGATGTTATCACGAAGAACTTTTCTATGACGCTTCGCTCCTCCCTTTCCCAAACCCTTTCCTCCCTTTCCACGGCCAGTCATATTGATCTAAACAAGTGCTCAAGTTCACGGTTACTTGTGAAGTGTGCTGTTTCAGCCGGAAAACTGTGTTATTATATAGTACTAGGAAGCCTAAACTCCCACCATCATTTACGATCCAATCAGACAGCACCAAGGGGAACATCCCCTCCACTTATGTGCCGACCAATCAGATCATGGTTAGGTCTGGGTTGAAAGTGCATATAAGCGACGCAGTTTTCAGCGTCAAGCGAATTCGATTCCGATTGTGAAACGAAAACGTTTGTATCGTATCAACGACAATGGCTCGTACCAAGCAAACTGCTCGCAAATCAACTGGTGGAAAAGCTCCACGAAAACAACTGGCGACAAAGGCAGCACGTAAAAGTGCTCCTGCAACTGGTGGAGTGAAGAAACCTCATCGCTACAGGCCTGGAACAGTAGCCCTTCGCGAAATCAGACGTTACCAGAAGAGCACTGAACTTCTGATCCGGAAACTTCCGTTCCAACGTCTGGTTCGTGAAATTGCTCAGGACTTCAAGACGGATCTTCGTTTCCAAAGCTCCGCTGTGATGGCTTTGCAGGAAGCTAGTGAAGCTTATCTTGTTGGATTATTCGAAGACACCAACTTGTGCGCAATTCACGCTAAGCGAGTCACCATCATGCCTAAAGACATCCAACTGGCACGTCGTATTCGTGGAGAGAGAGCTTAAATTTTCTCTACTCTAATAACAATCGGCCCTTTTCAGGGCCAAAAATAATTCCTAATGTAGTCACCTGAGGTTTCAACCACATCATCATTTTGAGAAATTCAAAGCCTGAATGACGTCATCCCATTCTAAGAATTTAAAGTATATGCCCCTATGGCATGGATGCATTCCCATGGAAAGTACTTTTATAGCTTCACAGACCATTCAAAGGATCGGAATTTCTGACCTGCGGAGGGACTGTTAGGTGGAGGATATTCTTTCTACCAAATGGAGTCGAACCCTGAATACAACGGGAGGGTTCCTCACAGGTCAAAATTCTTTAACGGACCCTATTCCAATTGTGTCGCCCAAATCCTTGAACAAAGTAATTTCAGCTATGTACTATTTTACATGTACAGTGGGCCACAAAAGTATTCGGACACCCTTTAAAACAGAATAACTTTTTTAAAATTAATCTAAACGATTTGAGTTTCTTTGAGAAGGTAGAAGAATTAGTTTACTAGGCGCCGTGTTTCATCGTTTTGAAAAAAAAATGCAATTGATCGGAATAGCGAAGAAAATAGTGAAGGTCGGTTTTTCAATTTTTTTTATCTAAGCCTGTAATGAAAATTTAAAAATCCCGTTTGTAGATTCAAGTAAGTTGTACCCCACAAAATTATATTTTTTAAAAAAAAGGGACAAAAATGTGCGCCAAGTATACGCGCGCGCGCAGACGAACAAAAAAAAACTGTCGTAAATTTATTAATATGCTATATTTAACTTTACAAAACTAATGATATACAAAAATTGCGCCAATTATCACAATGGCTATTTATACAAAGAAAAAAATGTATTAAATAATATTAAGCAGATATATTTTTATACAAATAAATATTTTAAAACAAATAAATATTTTATTCAAAATACTTGGCGCTGCTCTCCGAATTGGTGTTGCTAAACTGAATAAATATGTATAAATTGCATTAAAATCTTTTTCTTTCTTTCTTGTCTCAGTGGTGTGTTGTTTATTTTATTTATTAACCAAGACAATTATCATTTTTTTCGGTTTCGCAGCGCCAAGTATTTTGAATAAAATATTTATTTGTATACAAATATATCTGCTTAATATTATTTAATACATTTTTTCTTTGTATAAATAGCCATTGTGATAATTGGTGCAATTTTTATATATCATTAGTTTTGTAAAGGTAAATATAGCAGATTAATAAATTTGCAACAGTTTTTTTTTTGGTCGTATTAACTTACGACAATGTTTTTAAATGGGTATATGTATATGATGAACATGAGATACGTGAGTATTAGCAATAGACAATAATACGAAATACCATAAGCATTAGCAATGATAAAAATATAAAGCAATAAGCATTAGTAATAGGTAATAATATAAAGCAATAAGCATTTAGCAATAGATAGAATAGAAATGCGATAAGCAATAATGTGAAATATGAAACACGTAAGCAATAAGAAATAATATAAATGGAGATGATATGCACTGGTGCGATAATTAATTATCTAGAGACGTGGTAGCGAGGATCGAAGTTGAATAAACTCGTTTAATTAATATAATACTATGTCACAATAAATTTTTTTCTCTGACGTAGACCACACTGCATCATCTTCTGTTTCGATTATTTGTACATATATATACCCATACAGCACACTCCGTTGCAGGAAGGTTGCATGTACGTTGCCGTGCAATGTTGCACACGGGCGGACATAGGAGGATTCCTGCAACATTCCAGCAATGTTGCGGTGCAATATAATTTCTGCAACGTTTCGGCAATGGTCACGCAACGTTCCGGAAATTTTTTAGCATTGGTCACGCAACATTCCGGAGATTTTCTAGCGATGGTCCCGCAACGTTTCGGAGATTTTACAGCAATTGTCCCGCAACGTTTCGGAGATTTTACAGCAATTGTCCCGCAACGTTTCGGAGATTTTACAGCAATTGTCCCACAACGTTTCGGAGATTTTATAGCAATTGTCCCGCAACGTTTCGGAGATTTTACAGCAATTGTCCCACAACGTTTCGGAGATTTTATAGCAATGGTCCCGTAACTTTTTGGAGATTTTACAGCAATGATGTTTCGGCAAAATTTGTGTAATATTACAGAAAGGATAAAAAATGTAAGGGATTTAATTAAATTACAATAAATACTGACAATTAAATATTCATATATTTTTTGCTATACAAGACGACAACAAGAACAATAATAATAACAATAAAAATAATAATAATATTGGCTCTGGTGGAACTTTCCAAGCCCACGCAGTAAAGCTCCAGGCGTTGTGTGACGACACTCACATGCGACGCGACAGGTTGCAAAGCCAAAGCACGTAAGAAAGCATAAGCGTAAATAGTTAGAGCGTGATTACTTATTAATTGCTTTTAAGTAATAAAAATGGTTAGAACGTGTGTGTTTTGTGGCGCAGGAGACCTGACTGAATTGGATGAAGGTTTGACATATCACGGGTAAGTAGAACCCATGTATATACTATTTGTAGGTTAAGTTGAACTTCTTAAAAATAAATATTTTTGTTTGTTTCATATAGATTTCCGTTGGTTACAGAACATGGGTCTGGGCCAGAATTTTGTACATTCAAACAACGCTTTATTGTGTTATAATCATTTTGAAAAACACTCTTTCCAAGAAGGCACTTCTAAAGGCTGTCTTTTCCCTGCAAGCTTCCCTACTATATTTGGACAATATAAATGTTCTTATATTTTCTGTCATGCTGTATAAGGACAGGATAAAAACAGATCATTCGCAGGTAATAGATATGAATTATTCAAATTAAGGAGCTTATTTTTAAGTTGAAGTAACTAATATAACATATTTGATGCTTATTAACCAACTGCAATTATTTAATTATTTAAAATACATATATTTCTTTGCTTTCTGTGCTACAAGTAAAAACTTTTCACACAGTTTCCTTGTAAACATGCATATACTGTACAACTTTCATTTCACTTTCCATTCAATTATTTAAAGTAATGGTGATTGTTATTTTTTCATTGCTTCGCTTCAATGCATCCTGTGATTGGCGTTACATGAATGCTGTTTTTAATGAAGTCATTCTTCATGACTAAAATAATTTATTAATCACCTTTTATAGATTCATTTAGTGAAAAGGAGCTGCGGAAGCAATATTGCGATAATGTAGTTGATGATATTAAATAAATTAATAGAGGATTCTGTGGCAGAGAAATATAGTTGGTACGGAAAATAGCAAAAACAATCATTCAGTACATTCAAAGATATAGTAAAATTAGCAATGAGTAAGTAAATTTATTATTTATCACATTTCAGCACTTAAAATTGTAAAATTGTAAAATAAATGCATGTATTATTCCAGGTTCATTACATGCTGCATGCAGTACATTTTAAGTAAAGAGGGCAGAAGAGTTTGGAACTCCACATACGCGGATTTGAGAAGATCCACCAGAGTTTTTCAACAGTGTTTTTCAAAATGATTATAACACAATAAGGCCAAAGAAATATATGTATTTTAAATAATTAAATAATTGCAGTTGGTTAATAAACATCAAATATGTTATATTAGTTACTTCAACTTAAAAATAAGCTCCTTAATTTGAATAATTCATATCTATTACCTGCGAAAGATCTGTTTTTATCCTGTCCTTATACAGCATGACAGAAAACATAAGAACATTTATATTGTCCAAATATAGTAGGGAAGCTTGCAGGGAGAAGACAGCCTTTAGAAGTGCCTTCTTGGAAAGAGTGTTTTTCAAAATGATTATAACACAATAAAGCGTTGTTTGAATGTACAAAATTCTGGCCCATGTTCTGTAACCAACGGAAATCTATATGAAACAAACAAAAATATTTATTTTTAAGAAGTTCAACTTAACCTACAAATAGTATATACATGGGTTCTACTTACCCGTGATATGTCAAACCTTCATCCAATTCACTCAGGTCTCCTGCGCCACAAAACACACGTTCTAACCATTTTTATTACTTAAAAGCAATTAATAAGTAATCACGCTCTAACTATTTACGCTTTCTTAGGCCGTCTGACCACGGAGCGTCGCGTCATAGACGCGTATGTGTAGAGACTAATCGTACGCTGAGCATCTTGGCAAATTGCAGATAAAGATCGACAGATGCGTCGCACGATTGGTCTCTACGTGTACGCGTCTATGACGCGACGTTCCGTGGACAGACTGCTTTACGTGCTTTGGCTTTGCAACCTGTCGCGTCGCATGTGACTGACGTCACACAACGCCTGGAGCTTCACCACGCGGGCTTGGGAAGTTCCATCAGAGCCAATATTATTATTATTTTTAGTGTTCTTGTCGTTGTTGTCGTCTTGTAGAGAAAAAATATATGAATATTTAATTGTCAGTATTTATTGTAATTTAATTAATTTCCTTAACCGTGACCATTGCTAGAAAATTTCCGGAACGTTGCTTTCCGGAACGTTGCGTGACAATTGCTGTAAAATCTCCGAAACCTTGCGGGACAGTTGCCTATAAAATCTCGGAAACACTGCAGGAATATTTCATGCAATGTTGCACAGGGGCGGACACACGAAGATTCCTGCAACATCTCAGAAATATTACCTGCAATGTTTCAATCTTGCACTGCAACGTACCTGTAACCTTCCTGCAACGGAGTGTGCTGTATGGGTATAATCCACATTGTAGTTACAACTTAACGTAGAACTTATATAGAAATAGAGTGGCCCTTTGCTATAGTAAGTGTAGAGACTACAAAATGTGTCCGAAGGAGGTGAGAGCGTATGGCAAAAAGTCTTGTTGCAGGAAATATAAATGCTAATGGTAATTCAGCGAAAATGAACGAAGAAATCCAATAATTTTAACGCACAATTTATTGGTGTTGGAATAAAATTAATTTTGTATGTTTATTGGTGAATATAAAAATATTGCTAATGAGAAACTAATAAATTTAATGAATAGCGTGGGAACTATTCTGGATTTTAATAAAGTATTACGAATACCTTTCACAAAAGATTGAAAAATATCAAGGGAGATGCGTTTTCAGCGTACTTTCTTCACTAATGTGACTTGCTCTACATTGCAAGCAGTACGCCATAATTTTCTTAATTCTTAATGCTACGCTAATTTGACAAATTTTGTCGATTTACCTTATTTGACAAATTTCCAGAAACTTGTGTGAAACAAGATGCTTCTCTGTCTATCTAACCTTCCCCGGACAACTTCCAAGTCTGTGCGTCCTCTCTGTCTCTATAAGCTCTACATAAATAGCCCTGATAACCAAATCGGGCGGCAGGATCTGCCGGCAGCTGCGGTGCAGTCTGCGTCCTCATTCAACTACGGTTCTGCCGGCAGAGCCTGCTTGTCAGGGCCTGCCGGCAGATCAACGGCAGATTCTGCTGCCCGTCTGCCACATCCAACAGCGCCATCTGAAGGCCACAACTGCCTAACAATTCCTTACGCGTGACGTCACATGGCCTACGCACCAACACAAATGTGCCGTTATTGCTGTATGTGTGTCCCTACCCTTTCTACTACGCGTGGGGAAGGAGAATTGATAGACAGTAGAAACGGAGCAGTAGATTCTACTCACATAACCTGCGAGCAGATTCTGCAGTTTATTACATAATTGTTATGTTTGTTTTTAAAGGTATGTATTTTGTTTTTACAAATAATATAGTAGTATGCGTTTATTTTATATGCCTTTCGGCCTTTGAAAGGGGGTATACATTTCTCTTTACACACCTACAGCAATAACGGCACATTTGTGTTGGTGCGTAGGTCCATCTGACGTCACGCGTAAGGAATTGTTTGGCAATTGTGGCCTTTAGATGGCGCTGTTGGATGTGGCAGACGGGCAGCAGGATCTGCCGTCGATCTGCCGGCAGGCCCTGACAAGCAGGCTCTGCCGGCAGAATCGTAGCTGAATCATTGAGCTATAAGTATACCTGGAGAGGGAACAGCAATAGGAAGAAGTAGAGGCGACAGCGGTCTGAGGGAAATAAAAGATGACGGGTGAACCTATCCTTCTTCTTCCTATTATCCCTCTCACTCTGTACTATCATGTAGTAAATTATGGACGTCATATCGTGATCTGTGCTATGTTCATTGACCTCAATATTATGTTTTATGTTAGCCATTTTGGTATTACGGATAGCGAGAAACGAAATGGTTAGAGCGTGTTGTATCAAGTTTTGTAAAAGTGAGTGGAAGATAAGTGAGAATGTTACTTTTCATAGGTAAGTGAAAATTAAAATGAAATCACATGTTTTGTGTAACGAAAAGTATGTTTGATTGTTAGCTATAAGGAATGTAATTTTGTACAGCTTCCCGTCAGAACTCGAGTCACGGAAAAAATTTACGTTTCAGGTTTCCATTCAAAATAGGATTCCGCAACAGACAATATACGTTCGTGTGTAATATGTACTGCGTTGTAACAATATTTATATGAAATTACAGTGTATAACAGGAGACACTACAATAAATCCATGTTTGATTCTTGTATATGAATTGTGTCATGATTAATAACAATAAAACAAGCACTAAGACTCTCAAAATAATAATCACGAGTAATTTTAACACATTTTACTCTTTCTTTTTATTATGCGAACATTATTCATGTGAATATTCTTTTTGGAGTATATTTCATGTTCTTGTGCGCGGGTAAATTCTGTGGCATGCACTATACATCAATAGCCATTGAGTTATTTGCAGCTCAATATCTATAGTCTGTTTGTAAGACAGAGAGTGGTTCACCCGTTATCTTCCCTCTTTCTCGGACCGGCCGCCATAGCTCTGTTCCCTCTCCAGGTATTCCTATAGCTCAATGAGCTGAATGCGGACGCAGACTGCACCGCAGCTGCCGGCAGGTTGTTATCAGGGAGTATATTAAAAAAATTTGGCGACTTACCTTGTTAATTGAGACAATAAGTCAGTGTCCTATATGGTGTAAAAACTCGTGACATTTCAAAATTTTTGACAAGTTTCCTTGTTTGACACTTGGAAGGTTATGATGATTGTTTGACACTAGCTAGGTTACGTTTACCTCGACAGATGTGCTCTCTGTCTAGCTATCACGTGACAACAATTTGTTACGCGATTGGCCGAAACCTTCATCGAATGAACGACGTGCCTGAGAGACATTTCCTCACCCTTTCATGCTCCCCTCTTGCCCACACCTGAGGACGGGGAAAATATCTTAACATAAAATTCGTCAAATTGCAACTTTACATCGAAATACCTCAGCTCATAAGGCACGTAGGAACAAAACGAAGACACTTTTTTTTATGTAAATCAAACCCAAGCGATCTATTAAGATCATTCAAAATCTAATCGGATCAACCATTATTGAGATTCGATAATCGAAGGGTTCTTGATAGCGGGTCGCGGCGTTATAGAGCACTCTGTGCCTCGCGCTGCGCATATACCTATATATACTTGGCGCGAGACACTACCGTGTTTCGGCTACGAAGGATCGAGAGAGATTGGTCAGTCAGGTGTGATCAGAGGATTGATCGGTTGATCACGATCGAGGGGATTGATTCGAAGTACGCATCATTCTCAGTGCAAAGACATTGTTGAAATATAGTCGCGCCGTGTCGTGTGCGTTAACAGTGCATAATTAAAAACATTGTAATTATAATTATAAGTGCACTTCCTCCTACACATCGCAAAATTGGGGATAACCCCAATACCGCCGGCCCTGCGGCGGCGGCGGAGCATCTAACCTCCAAAGCCAAAACCCAGCGTCATCAAGCTCGTAAGGATCAATCACCATACAAGTTAAAGGTGAAGTGCAGGAGCAGATCCCTTACATTATGCAACAAAGACGCCAGCTCCAGCTCAACCATGGCAAGTAATGAAACTTCAGTTACGGACACGAAAGGACTCTTTGCTACTCCGAATATTCCGGTAAGGAACAAATACATGGCTCTCATGAACTGTTTCGCGCCTAAACACCCGGATAAATCTCCAGACCACATTGAAGATGCAGTTTCTAATCAACATAAAAACACTGCTCACATGAACAATATCTCGCAATCAACTTCCACAAAAACCAAAACCATCAAGCCACCTCCCATCTACCTTCACACCCCCCGCTCCTCCACCCTCAAGGAATTCTCTGACTCACTGCATGCTACAACTGGCGATAAATTTGAGTTGAAATGTCTAGGCCTCCAAACCAAAATTCAATTTTATAGCATGCCTTGTTATAATAATTTCATTGACATGGCTAAAAAAAGGCAACCTCGAATTCCATACGTTCTCTCTTCCTGAACAAAAAACTCTAACCGTTATTCTCAAAGGCCTTGTAGATACTACCCCATTCGAAATTTTGAGCGAATTAAAATGCAATGGTCTCAACCCCATAAACTGCTATTTTCTCCAAAAAAACAAATTAGCTCTACATCCAGCCTATAAAATCTCTTTTCCTCCAGGCACCAATATTCATGAAGTACGCAAAATAGGGCACTTATTCTATTCACGCATCTACTGGGAAAAATTTAATTCCCAAAAATCTTACATTCAATGCTATCGGTGCCAAGCATATGGACATCTTGCCAAAAACTGCAACAAGACACCAAACTGTGTTAAATGTGCGGCTAGACATCCAACTAAAGATTGTACCAAAACCCCTGATACTCCTGCCACTTGTTACAATTGCAAAGGAGATCACCCGGCCAACTTTAGTGGCTGCCCCTCCTTACTCAAATATCTTGCCAAAAAAGATAGGAATGTAGATCCCACTCCAACAACTCACTCAGTACCTCCTCCTTCCATCAACCCCCAAAGTCTCTCCGCCTTTCCAACTCTCCCCAAAAGCTCCTCACACCCTAAACCATTCAATCCTGTCCAAATAGGCTTGTCATATGCACAAAGCCTTGGCAACACATCTTCACCCTCACATGCAGAACAAAATCCCCTTCACAAAAAATCCTCTCACAACCCTCCCTCCGCTTACAATACTGTAAATGATAACAACAACCCTACTAACCTCCTCTCTGCTACAATCTCTGAAATTCAACAGCTGAACTCAATCTGCGATCTCCAAAAAATTTACAAGCTAGCCCGTCAATTAAATCTCAGGCTCCAAAATACTAAGTCAATAATGGAACAGACTATCATTTTCGCAGAAATTCTAGCTACTTGCAATGAATAGTTTCCCACACAAAATCAGCACCTGGAATGCCACCAGCATTAAACCTAAAATACACGAACTTCAAATCTTTGTGGAGGATCATCAAATTGATATTCTACTTGTATCTGAAACTTGGCTGCAACCCGTTGACAATATTCGCCTTAGAAATTATCAAATCATTCGCCAAGATAGACAGGGACAAAGAAAAGGTGGAGTAGCTATTATCCTCCACAAAAACTTTAAATATGAAAACATGCAACAACCCAACACAGGTCCTATTGAATCTATATTTGTTAAAATTCACTCCAAACCCTCCTTAATAGTCGGAGCAATCTACATTACGCCAAAAACAAAGATTACGCAAGAAAATCTAGACAACCTAACATCGCACAGCACCCCTTATATAATAGGAGGCGACTTTAATGCTAAGCACACCCTTTGGAATAATTGCACTAATAATAGATTGGGGAACATTATACATAAACATCTACATAAGAACAGCTATCACATTGAGCATAGTAACACATTCTTACATCAGGCCCCCAGAGCAAACCCCTCTAATATTGACTTTTTCCTATCCAATCTCTCATTCCAAATCAAATGCTCCACTATCAATGAGCTATCTTCCAATCACCTCCCTATACTTTGCGAAATAAAGAACAAACACAAACCGTTCACCAACTACATCATCAGCAACACTAACTGGGACAACTACAGAACATCGTGTAATCGACTGCAAATCAACAATAGCATCCACAGTCATCAGGACATCACCAATGAAATAATCAGACTAGGGAAAACCATAACACAGGCATTTCATAAGTCTACCTCTATAACAAAGGCTTATGCACGAACAGTAAAACCTGATCAGGAACTCATTAATCTCATAAAGCTCAGAAATAGATACAGAAGGAAGTTTCAAAAAACTGGCAACTCAATTCACAAATTTTTGCGTAACTCGCTAACCAAAAAAATACAGGAAAAAATCTGGGAGCTCAAACAGGAGAGTTGGGGACGGAAACTTCAATCCTTAAACAATGACAAAACCAATGCCAGCACCTGGAAAATATACAAAGCCATCATGACAAACCCTCAAGTAATTCCTCCATTAACCTCTGACTCAACCACTGCTTATACAGATAATGAAAAGGTCAATCTCCTTGCACAACAATTTGCTAATGTTCACAAACAAACATCTGTCTCCTGCTCTCCATTTGATCAACAAGCTATAGCCAACTTAGACAAAATCATGTCAACTGATTCTGAACTAAACTGCTCGTTCATTACTCCGAGATACATTAAGGACTTAATATCCAAATTACCAAAAGGGAAAGCTCCTGGCCAGGACCAAATCACAGCAGATCATTTAAAAAACGCACCTGCCAAAATAATAGTCCAGCTCTACTATATATTTAAGAAAGCTATTATACTAGCGCACTTTCCTGACTGCTGGAAAGATGCCACTATCCTCCCCATCAGGAAGCCCAACAAAACCTCCACGCTGCCCTCGAGCTACAGACCCATCAGTCTTCTAAGCATTCTAGGGAAATTACTAGAAAAAATAATACTGAATATAATACATAAACACAGAACGGAAAATCATATCATTATCAATGAGCAGTTTGGTTTCCAACAAAATCACTCCACTATCATGCAGATACTCAGGATTACGGAATATGCCACCCTTGAGATGAATAAAAATAGAATCACCGTTGCCTCCTTTCTTGACTTAAATAAAGCTTTTGATACGGTTTGGCATCAAGGACTCATTTTAAAAATGCACAAATTAAACTTCCCACTGCACATCATCAAAATCATCTGGAGCTACATCAATAATCGAAGCTTTAATGTAAAAGTTAAGCAAATCAAATCCGTCAACCATGTCATATCGGCAGGGGTTCCCCAGGGATCTGTGCTAGGACCTACCCTATTCAATTTATATCTGAACGATATTCCAAAGAACGCCAATACTCATCTTGCTCTCTTTGCTGATGATACAGCCATATACGCCTCATCATGGCAACTCAAACAAGCTGTCAGATATGTCAACATCCACCTCCAAGAAATCCTAGATTACATGGAGAAATGGAAACTCAAAATCAACGCTGACAAAACAGTCAACATCTACTTCTCCACAAAAAGAATAAAAAATCCTGACCCTATATATGTAGACAACCATCCTGTGCCCTGGGCCAAACAAGCCAAATATCTTGGCCTCTGGCTTGACAGAAGTCTTACTTGGCAGCCAACCGTAAAAGACAGAACTGCCAAAACCTACGGAGCTCTAAGATGCTTAAGGCCCCTCATTGGACCCCACAGCAAACTAAATACCACCACCAAGCTCCTCCTCTACAAAACCTGTGTCAGACCAATCCTCACATATGGCATACAAATATGGTCCACTGCTGCCCCTTCTCATCGGAAAGCAGTGCAAAGACTCCAGAACAAATTCCTCAAGATCATCCTAGATAAACCTAGGGAATACCCAACCATTCCCTTGCATCAAGAAGCAAACATCGAACTCATACAGGACTACACCAACACACAACTACTACTACTATATAAACCTGATCACACAAATCCCTTAATTAGAGGTATTGGAAACTACAATTCTTCCAATATACCACTAAAGATCATGAAGAAAACACCACGACTTCTCATGTAATACACCAGGAATACAGCTGCAGCAAACAGGTCATCGGGTTTTTTGAAACTTTTACCCCGAGCAATAATCATTCTTCTTAAATGTTACAGCAAGCTCTATAACGTTTATGACAGTGGGTCATCGGCAGAAGCCTAGGTACCACGGATTCCTACTCATTGTAAATTAATATAATAAAAAAAAAAACTACCGTGTTTCTTGAACATGCTGAAAATTTCATCGCAATCGGTTAACGTAGGAATGAGCTACAAACAGTTAAATGTGATAGAAATTCCATTTTTCCGCCTTTAACTGTAATAAACTTAAAGATTCTTACTTATTTCAATGCTTGTCGCTTGTTTCTGCATCAACCGATTTCGATGAAATTTTCGTCATGTATTTATTGTACTTACTTAAACACACAGCTGTTAAATTTTCATTACTCCCTGACATAAAAAAGTTGAAAACTTCACTATTTTCTTCTCTATTTCGACTAATAGCAGTATTTTTTCAAAACGACGAAATACGAGACCTAGTAATCTAACCCTTCTAGCTTCTCAATAAATCTCAAATCGTTTGGACCAATTTTAAAAGAGTTAATCTGTTTTAAAGGGTGTCCGAATACTTTTGTGGCCCACTGTATCTGTTCATGGAACTCAAAATTCACTGATACTGTATCAGCATGTTTGCTCCTTTGTCTAAGTAAATATACTGGCTATACAAATTGATAAGGAAAAACTAAATAGGGACTATGTACGTGGAAAACCAAAATTTAAATTAGAATTCCGTATGACTTCAAATTATGCTTTGTCGATTAACATTAAGCAGTGTAAAAACATGTCGCAGAGAACCAGTTTTCTGTTGCAAACGTATTTTCCCAGCGGGGTCATGGAATGATACATCTGCTTGAACCACCTGGCCCATATGTTCGCTCGGTTTATTCAGTACTTAGAACCCCAGAACTGACTTTACAGGTCCTATGTTTTGTGGCCTGCCATGAACATTTCTAACATTTTATACACAAATGTGGTGAATTGGAATGTTCACTCACTATTAGCGATGAGACAAACACTACATCGTGAACTCATTTAAGAGTCCATTCTACCTTGTCGACCAAAAAAGAGGCCTATTTTTCATGATTTGTTTTTAAGCAATAATGTACGGATTTTAATGTTTTTTTTGTTAATTGTTTATTATTCCTTGCTGTAAAGAATCGTATTTTTCATATTTCCGAAATATAATTATAAATGTGTGAATTTAAGTCACAATGTTTATGCCTCTGTGAAAACACAGCCACTCTGTGGAAGTCCTCCTGATCCTTAAAGTGATCCTAAAAAGAGAGAAATGGTATAGTTATGTTCTATAGGAATGTGCACATTAAATGGACTACAATCTCAATTCATTGCCAGTTGTTATAAAATGGCAGCCTTGTCATGAAAATATTCCTTTTTTCTGGCCTATTTTTCGGTCTTTCTTTGTGATTTGAACAAAAAGTCTTTTAATATCTGGATGATAGTAGACCACTTTGTGGAGACAAGTCTTCTGTACATTGTGTTAAAATTTCAAAGCGATATCTTTAATAACTTTCCCTCAATCACTTCCGCAGTCTTCTCACAAAGGCACAAGCATTGTGACTTAAATCCAGACATTTGTAATTATATTTTGGAAATATGAAGAATACAATTCTATACAGCAGGGAATAATAAATATTTAACCAAAAAGAAAAACATTAAAATCCGTACAATAGTTCCTGAAAAAGAAATTCATGTACATAGACCTCTTATTCGACCGGCAAAGTAGAATGGACCCTTGAAGTGATGATTGGATAAGGTTTAGTATAGTTTGAATTAGAGATTCCTTCGTTATGAATTATTTTATGGCCCTGAAAAGGGCCATTTGTTGTCGAGGTGGTAGTTAAGCTTTCTTCTCGGTCTTCTTCGGCAACAAAACTGCTTGGATGTTTGGTAGAACACCACCTTGAGCAATGGTTACACCAGACAGCAATTTATTCAATTCCTCGTCATTACGGATGGCGAGTTGCAAATGACGGGGAATAATTCTAGTCTTCTTGTTGTCTCTGGCTGCGTTACCGGCCAACTCCAGAACTTCAGCCGCCAAATATTCCATAACTGCAGCGAGATACACTGGTGCTCCTGCACCAACGCGTTCTGCATAGTTTCCTTTGCGAAGCAGTCTATGGATACGTCCAACAGGGAATTGAAGACCTGCTCTGTTAGAACGAGATTTCGCCTTTCCCTTCGCTTTTCCACCTTTGCCACGTCCAGACATTTTCCAAGAAATCGATTCACAAACTACAAGCGTACTCGACGAAAGTCTGAAGGAATTTGAGTTTTTCGGAGAAAGCAACCTCTTTATATGTGAAGCCTGACTGTCTGAATGCGACCAATAGCGTGCCAGTCACACCTAACCGAGCCCTAACTCCGGCCAATGACGTAGGGAGTCGCACGCCATTGGCGCGCTCTACTGTTAGGGTCCGTAGCATATAAGGCGGCTCCATTCTGTGCAAAAGCATTCAGTCTTGATTTCTCACCGAGGTGAAACGTACTTCAAGTTTACCAAGCATTTGTGAAGATGCCACCAAAAGCGAGCGGAAAAGCTGTGAAGAAGGCTGGTAAGGCCCAGAAGAACATCAGCAAGACCGACAAGAAGAAGAAGAGGAGGAGGAAGGAGAGCTATGCCATCTACATCTACAAAGTGTTGAAGCAAGTCCATCCCGACACTGGAATATCCAGCAAGGCGATGAGCATCATGAACAGCTTCGTCAACGATGTGTTCGAGCGGATTGCTGCCGAAGCCTCGCGTTTGGCTCACTACAACAAGAGATCGACCATTACATCTCGGGAGATCCAAACAGCTGTGAGACTTTTGTTGCCTGGTGAATTAGCCAAGCACGCAGTCTCTGAAGGCACCAAAGCTGTTACCAAATACACCAGCTCGAAATAAATCCAACGGCGTGTCATTTTATACGGCCCTTTTCAGGGCCAACAATTTTATCAAAACGTAGTCAATCTTGTTCTACTGACATGGAAAGCAAAAGAGAGAAAGAACGAGATCTGTAGTGTATGCCTGTTAAAAGTTCGCGGGCAAGTATCAAGGGATGAACCGATACCGTCAAGGTATCGATACTTTTACTCATAACTTGTATTGGAAGGAAGTATCGCCATATATTCCGTTTCGAATCAAGAGTATCGATAGGTAGGGTAAACTTGCTTAAATCGTACGTCGTAAGAACCAAATGCTTATTACGTGAAAAAGGGAAAATGAAACAAAATTAGTGGTAATAAACTCTTTATTAATAGAATAAACAGTTTTATAAACTCAAACACCAAAAAATAATCAACTTCTATTCATAAAAACGATTTAAGGTAAATGTCCCCATTTCTGCTCATGTCCCAATTTCTGCTCATTTCGTATTTTTCTTATTATTATAAGCGTTACGTTTGTACTGTAGTTGCAACAAAATAATTCTAAATTATTTGAGCATTTACGCCAGTGTTGCACGAGGTTGGGGCTAATCAAAGTGCAGCAAAAGCAACGAAAAACTTTTAAAACGAGGGACTCGTGATTTTTCGATCGTGTTCTAGCTGGTTAGGCTAAGGAACAGCGTCGCTATTGGTATTCGATAATTGGGTAGAAAATAGTTTTTGCAGTAGAAGTTGTCATTTAATAACATAAACAGATACCGTATTGTGCTCTGAATTTAGATATCTTTACTATTTTTAATTTTTTGAAGTAGAAAACAAGTGAGCAGGTTTAGGGTTAAGTGAATCACCGTCATGTCCGCATTTCTACTCACCAAAATTTTAGTAACATAACCTCACAATTCATTGTATGCTGTAACCTTTATTTCTGTTCGAAGGCATTTTATTTTTTGTTTATCATTATTTTATGCTTTACTGTTGTGTTGTAAAACCTCTCCATAAAGGATGCAACTTATTTTTACATGAAAAGGCAACATATTATGTGAGCAGAAATTGGTACAAATGGTGAGCAGAAATACGTATGTATCGCTATTTTTCGTGAGCAGAAATACGGACATTTAGAGCATTGTATTTAATTACAAATTACTAATAGTTAAGCATCTTGAAATATCTTTTTTAAATAGTTTTCGAATTGATTGATTTATTATTAAAGAATTAATCAATTACTCTGCCGCTTTTGATCACAAACAAATTTTTTACACCTTTTTTATGACGAGTAACCTCTTAAATGAGCAGAAATTGGGACATTCACCTTGTGTTTAATACGGAAAAAGTACGATTTTGGATTAATGTTCCTAAATCGTACCATACTTATCCTAATTCGTACTTTCAAATTGAATTACTACAATCATCACGTACATATTCAAAAGTATTTCTATCTATTCCCGCACAAAGCTCGTGTACCCACATTTTGCATTGCGTGCATTGTATCATTTTATCCTGTCTATTTTCTTGACACAATGTACAAAACCAGCTTTTATTTCATCATCTTTCTCCTTCTTCTTCTCTTTCTTTTGTATATTGCAGCAATGCCTCGATGGGCGGTCCGAGGACGCGAGCATCCATAGTGTTTTCTACGAGTCTCGCGGAAGGGGGTGCTCGAAGCCATTGAAGCGGCGGGTATGCAACGGATAGGGAAAACTCTAGTATTGTGCCCTTAGGCCCTAAAGGTGAAGTTGCACTGCGTCGAGCCACACGCCGTAGAACTTCACCTTAAGGGTACGAGCCTACACGCACACTACTAGAGTTTTCCCTATCCGTTACATGCCCGCCGCTTCGTTGGCTTCGAGCATCCCTTCCACGCGGCTCGTAAAAAACGCTATGAATGCTCGCGTCCTCGGACTGTCCATCGGGGCATCGCTGCCCTAGGCTAACAAGTGTCTACCGCCCTTTCCGTGAAATATCATCGAATATTTTAATTTAAAAGAATTGATTTCAAATTAATTCAACATGATAACTCACATATGAGTTATTGCTAATTTGCTAGATGAAACAAAAGAGAATTAATTTTAAAATTGTCTCAATCCTCTGTGTATAAAGATCACCCTTCACTTTCGGTGTCAGGGAAAATAGATATTTTATTCCAGAACAGAAATCTATGCTATTATTGTCGATGAAAAAATAAAAAGTTGCAGGCACAAATATTTTACTACTTACTTCTTTAACTTTTTTTCGCCCAAAAATTACGCCCCAAAGTTTTCCGCTCTAGGCTGTAGCCTACTTAGCCTACATACAAATCCGCCCCTATGCAGGATGCTATAATTAATTTTCATCAATGGTGTAATTATGTTGCCCTGATAACCAGATGTCTGCAATCTGACGTCAGATTGGCAGCAGGGTCTGCCGTGAGAGCGCAGAGCCTGACGTCAGATCCGTAGTCATCTGTGTCCGCATTAGGATGCGTTCTGAGGTACAGAGCCTGACATCAGGACCTGACGTCAGATGGGCAGCAGATCCTGCCGTTCGCCTGACACGTCTAACAGCGCCATCTGAGGGTCACAATTGGCAAACAATTCCCTACCCGTGACGTCACACGGCCGTCCCTACGCACCAACACAAATGTAGCGTTATTGCTGTAGGTGTATCCCTACCCCTATATAACCTGCCAGCAGATTCTGCAGTTCATTAAATAATCGAGCGTTTCTCTTCAAACACAACGGATACCTCTTTGAACAAACAGTATGTAGATGTAACACGTGTACCAATGTGGCAGTACAATGGGCTACGCTCGGATTGGCTGCGCTATAGTGCCGAAACTCGTGATTGGTCAAGACTCTACGTCCAGTTTGCGTTCGTTTGCGAGGTCTGAGGTGGCGGTGGGCCGGTGGCAGTCACTGGCAGTGGCAGTTAGTGTCAGTCAGTGCCGACAAAACCGAAAAATATTCCACGCGATTCTCAGCATCAATATCCAGACAAATCATCTCGAAGTATCCAGAAAGCAAACGTAATTATGGTATTGAATAGTTTCCAATTATCTACGTCGCGAAAATCGAGAGTCACATTATCTGCAAGACAGAAAAATAGGGTTATGCGCGAAGTGCGAATGTTTAGCGTCTTGTTTCGTAAATAATAATTTAACACATGTTTTCTTATAAATGTTAATGTTCGCAGGAGCATGCATGATCGCCTAGGCTGTGTGCTGTGCGGAGATGGAGCTGAAGTAAGTATCGCATGTATCCTGTTTATTCATACGTTACGTTTAATTTTATACTAATGTTCTATTTGTTTTCAGCGCTAACACAATACGGAATATGGTGATTCTGCAGAAAAACGAAGTCGAAAATATAGGAAATTTTCTGATATCGCATCTAATATGTACCACTGGTTACGGGACGTATTGTATATGGATTTATAAATGTAAATATTGAATGTTCTTCGTTGAATTTATATGCGCTACTTATATTATTCTGTAACGATTTTAAAGAATAAATAAATATTTTTGGAAATAAGTAGAATTAATTATTTAATGAACTGCAGAATCTGCTGGTAGGTTGTATAGGGGTAGGGATACACCTACAGCAATAACGCTACATTTGTGTTGGTGTGTAGGGGCGGCCATGTGACGTCACGCGCAGGGAATAGTTTGATAATTCTGGCCCTCAGATGGCGCTGTTATACGTGTCAGGCGAACGGCAGGATCTGCTGCAAATCTGCTGCCCATCTGACGTCAGGTCCTGATGTCAGGCTCTGTACCTCAGAACGCATCCTAATGCGGACACAGATGACTACGGATCTGACGTCAGGCTCTGCGCCTCAGATCTGGTTATCAGGGTTGCCTTGTACCCTAGAAGTTCTAATATTAGACTCTGAATTTATTATGTTTGTGTTAGGTTCTTCGAGGAGACGAGGAAGGTGCAATTATGACCAGTGAACACAGAAGTAACAAAACTCTAACTTTAATAAAGATGTAGCAAAGGGTACACGAATATGGCATGTCGTACGAATCGGCTAGCGGCCATGTTGTCACTGCCAGGCCCCGGATGCACGCGGGCCTCCACCATGCGCCGCAGCGCCCTCTGGCGATGTGCGCAATACCCAACAGTTGGAAAATATTCCCCCCCCCTCCCTAAAAAAATGACACTACTAATTGAGGGAAAGGAAAAGTCTATTCGAAAATTACGAATAGATAACATTCACATACGTGATATGTATCTGGTTTCTTCATCCAGTCAATATTGCTCGCAATTATATTTGAAGCATCTACTATTTTTTCAATTACTACGCTTCAATATCGTTTGCTACTAGGGTTTATACAAAAATCGACTTTTGACAAAACCGGTTTTCGAATTTTCACCAAAAAATATAATTAAAATAGTAAATAAATATTTTTACTTATTTTCAAAAATTTCAGTTTCCTTAATATTATGGAAATACAAAAATATAACAAAATGAAATATGGTCTATCTATACAAACCCAAATAAAAAAAATTAATATAACTAAGATCCGTACAATTTTTGAGTTCATTTAATATTTATGGATCTACAAAAATATAACACAATAATGGACATATACCACTTACGCACAAATCGCCCGCAACGCCCGTGGTTAACATTCGAAAATGTATGAAAATCTCTTGAAATATGGAAGAGAAATCTGTGAATGAGCCATTATCGGAAAACAGGTTTTTAACTATACATTACGACTCGAAAACAGGAACATATAATTTATGATATTCATTTCATTACAAAAACAGAAAAATCCTACGGCCGTGGGCCCGGCCGATTTGGGCGTAAATGGAATTCGCTCAAAATAGACTGCATTCAAAACCAAATAAAAAAAACTAAAATAATAAAAAAGTACAAAATATAAATCTTTTAAAAGGTGGTACCAAATTATAAATCTTTATTCCATTTTTCTGAAAATATGAACTCCTGAAGATTGGTTTTACAGTAAACTGTTACCTACTACAATATGCTTGTGTCCGAGGCGATTTAAAGTCAAAATGTTAACGTTTTTAATTAAATAATTAATTCATTTCTGCATATTAATTCTAGTATATAAAACCAGTTTTTTAAATTTAAAACCGGTTCTCGAATTTTACAAATTTATAAATAAAAACCGGTTTTTATACCTGGTTTTTACAAACCGACAAACCCTATTTGCTACATGTTCAATTACACAAATAATAAAAAATCAGTAAATATGATATAAGGTGCATAAGAATATACTACTATTGTGATATGCCGAGTAGATTTAAATAAACAGGGTATCTATTGGTTTTTGTGATACCTACTAGACTCAACAATTCTGAAACCAGATATAACGGCGGTAGCTGATGAGATTATAAAATGCAAAGGGGATCCCTTGGAGATAATATGCTCTGGCACCAAAAACTCTTCTTCGTCTATCCTAACAAGTCCAGGGAGCTAGTAAGTAATCGATTGAAATAAGGAATACGGAAGCTGTGCGGTTACTGGGTGTTATTGATAAATTTATACTTATTTTAACGACAGGTTAACACTTCAACGCCCAGAATAAAGGAATACCAAGATGATGGTGGCACTTACAGATACGAGTTTCTACGACCGGAAACCGTCCGCGGGGTTACGGGGTGGTTGTGCTGACCACACCCTTGAAGTCACTCATGATTCCTATTTCGACCCAGACATCAGCTGGGTTTACGTTTACATTTAATGTAAGTCAATTTTTGTATAGAAATACAAATAGATGCAAATCATCATGAATGAGACGTTTAAAACGGAAAGGGAACCAGTGCAATTTGTTTAATAAGCAATTTTAGAATTAGAAGATTTTTTGGAGTATGTTCCTTCACAGTTCGAATGAAATATTTGGTACATATCTAGCAGATACTATGGGATCAATTTGATTCGGTTTAAAAATACGTATTGAATGTATAGGTACTTACTTCGTATGTATAATTAACAAATAAACTAACGAGCTACGTGACTATATTCTATATTTGAACCAAACATGTGACTACTATTTGCGATTAATCATAAAAAGCTTATTGCTTATTGCATTCGGTGAAGTTTAAAAAGGCATTTAAGTCTTAAAACTTTTTACTCGTAAAACCAAAAAACTACGTATGTGCCTAATATTTTTAACGCTCAATAAAAACTGCCGATCTTAATATAAAAATAAGTTCTGTTCTTGGAATATTCTTTTGTGGGTTACTTAAAAATGAGCTTGTACACTAGCTGTTCTGTTTCAACCAACACCAGCTTATTCGTCGAACAGGATAATTTTGTTTCATTACGGGGACCTTTTGGTGGAAACCCTACAATACCGTGCAGACCAACGTCACCCAATTTGAACATCCAAATTGCATCTGACGACTCGGTAAATTTTACCTATTGACTCTTATCATGAATCTCCATAGGAGAAGTTTCGAATATGCCACCTTGAAGTATTAATCGTAAAAAAAAGATTCATTATCCGCGAATAAATTTATTTCCATTATATTTTATAGTCAAATTTATTGTGCAGTTCCTCGAGCCTAGTGACCGACTCTCGTTCGATCTGAGATTCGAATTTTCGCTGAGAAACCTCACGTTGGGGGACACTGGGTACTTCAAATGCGCAATAGAGCAGGACAGTACATATCATGAGGTCAATTATCATTTATACGTGCGTCGTAAGTGTCAATTGAACTCCGTCGTCGAGACACTACTGTTGTAATATTTACATAGGAATGCATCTTCGGAATTTCGTTCCTGGAATTTAAGTGTCAAATATCGTGTCTTATTGTAGGGAATCAAACGTTGAACGAGCCAAAAATCCTCGAAGACACTTTGAGCCACGTGACTAGAGGTCAAACTCTGCACATGAAGTGCACCACAGACGTTGACGCAGATATGCATTATGTTCTCTATTGGAAGACTCCACAAAATGTATTGACACTATTTTTGTTTCTTCACAACATTAACTGTAACATGCAAAAGTTTCGGCGTGGTGGTATTTTTAACTCTCTTTTGTAAAAAGAAAGCCAAGATGAATTTTGGATAATGTAGGATAAGGAGGACGTCAGGTCAAAAAAATGTTTCAGGTTTAAGTTACAGGGTGTCTACGGCCCGGTGTACACGAGTGGCACGCGTAATTTTGCATTTTGCTGTACTGCTAGAATGCAGTGTTATATTGACACGGCTGCAAAATGACGAATACCGCTCGTGTGCACCGAGGCTAAGGCAGCATCAAGTACAATCAAAAACGTAATAGAGCACAGGTATATCGCTTTAAGCATCTATCAAATTATTCCATCAAATATAATGTATCTTTTTACCTTTGTTTGAAAGGTAGAAAAGACCACTTTGGTCTTTACCAGTGCATAGTATATTGTATAGTATCAAATTTGCACTGTATTGGTCACTGTATCTTTTACTTGGAATTTAACATTTTAAATATGAAAATTCGCGATATTTCTGTAAACAAGAAATATGTAATATTTAGGTTTTTTCTACTACTTCCCACGTTTCTGTCTTATCATACAATAACTCCGTGTTATCCAAAATTCATTTTAACTGTTCTACAAGGTTGAGCTAAAAATTGATCTTTCTTAAACTTTTACATAGCAGTGTATATATTTAGCTTGAATTTAACACAAATGAATTTAATACGTGATTTTAGGACAACAGAATAAGTACTCATCATTCCAGTACAGAACAGGGTGCAAACATTCGAAGAGCGATCATTGAATTAGTCATAGAAGGTGTGCTGGACGAGGACGAAGGCTTATACGAGTGCGTCATTAAATCTTTTCATGATTCTAAGAAAAGTGAAAAATACATCAAGGTTCATGGTTAGTCCATACACAATAATTCTTTTATAAATACAGAATCTATAAAGGGACATTAATACACACTAACAATAAATACTAAGGTCGAGCTCAGATTTATTGGCCGGTGAGTTTCGTGAGGGGTATTCTCCCACCACACTCTCTCGGGCTACGCCTGGTCGTCGCGCGGTGGGTTAGAACAGGCCTTCCCAAGTAGGGGAAATCTGCTCCTGAAACACATGTTTCGGTTTTCCCTCCTAGCTGCTAAGGCCGCTAAGGTGGGACGAGTTCTACTACCCTCTCTCCGAGGGCACAGTAACGTCGCTGGGAAGGATGTTGGGCGCTTTAGGGCGAAAGTACCAAATGTGTCAAATTTTTATAGGAAATTTCATAATGACTTAAAAATAGTAGGAAAAATTAAAATTTAAACTAGCATTTCAAAATGACGTAAAAAGAATTTAAAAAAATGTATTACATACAACGATACAGTAATACAATAATCGTAGTGATGTCTTTTCATTAGAAAAATATATTCATTTTTATAAAAATACAAGTAGTAGTTATTTTCTAAATTTTCGTACAATACATAAATACATTTTATATTTTAAACAACTTTCGTACAATGCAAATGTGTTATACATTTTATTCAGTTTTATGAAAATACAATCAGTACTTATTTTATAAATTTTTGTACAATATATACATATTATATACATGTTATAGAAATATGCATTTTATACTGAATCCTGAAGGGACTTTTCAATAATTTACCACGAGCGGTCGAGATGATTTAAAGGGTTCTTGCTTTTATCAAAGGGCTAAAGCCCACCTTAACTATGCTTGCCGGGGAGAGAAAGGTAAGAGGTGTGAATAAAATGGTACTCGGAGGGATTAGGTGGATAACAATAAAATAGAGTATATTCTTAATAAAGCAAATAAATGGTTACATACCCTGGAGACGGCGCTCCGTCTCCGTTGACGCTAGCGGGTTGACGACCCGCGCGCAGGTCGTGGTCGCTCGCTGTGCTCTCGGGTAGCACACAGAAGTCAGCGCACTCGGCGTACGTCGTGTCGCTTTTCTCGTTCCTTCTCACGTCTTCGCGGTCTTACGGCGGCCCGGATCGGCGCGTAAGGGCTCTCCCGGCTAGGCCGTTCTCGGTGCGTCGGATGGAGTTACCCTTGCGCTCCTCCTCCTCGGACGGACGCGCTTCGCGGTATTCACGCGGAGGTGAGGTAGCGAGATCTAGACGGCCCGCTGGCTCGTCGTGACTTCCTAACGCGAGCTCTCAAAATCGAATGCCACTCCGAAGTGTCCCCGTTGCAGGCCGCGCCTCGCGTTTTCGATATCGATTGGGGGAAAAGATCGCCCCGTCGGCACCCGGCGATCACTGCCTCTTAGGAAATATCCCGGCCCGGGCCGTCAGCAGTCACGTTGTCCTCACGGCTGTCGATATGCAGCTCGGTACAACGTGATTGCCACGCGTGAGGCGATTCCGCTGAATCGCCTATTCGACAAGAAGCGACGCGAGGACAGCAAGCACGAGATGGGCCAGAAGGGCCCATGTAACAATAATATAATTTTATTCCATAATAGTTTTGAATTAAATATCAACGTTTACAATATGAAATTTAACAAAATTCATATAAAATTTACATAATATTATACCGTTTTACTTTTTACATATATGTACATACAATAATATTTTTAGGCTTTACGTTTCCGCGAAACACGTTTCTGCCATTTTTCCTCTGTCAGACTATAAATATTGACGTCCATGTCAGTTAAAGCAACTCGCATTAAGTTTTGTAATGTTGAAGGGTTTAGCGACGCGCATTCGGACGATTTAATATATTTCATCACAGAAAATGCACTTTCGCATCTGTATGTGGATCCGAAAATAGATACAATTTTCATAGCTACCTTTTTGAGGTGTGGAAATTCTTCGGAATTTAATTTTCTAAATAAGTATTCGCCTTGATCGGTTAAATATTGTAGTTGGTGGTGTTCGCGCAAAGCGTGTAATTCTAATTGTACATCTTCCGAATAGTCGTTTATATTTACCGAAAATGGATCACTGAATAATTCAAGGTCTTTTTTAGAAATTCAATGTCTTTAAATCTAATTTGGAATTGTTCGTTTAAATCCTCGAGGACAGATATGAAAATAAGAAAGTTCGCTGCGGGAAATTCATCTTTGATTTTTCTGCAGCTTGGAAAGTTATTTAAGTTGTGTATTTGCAATTGATTTGTAAAATCTTGCAGTGTTTGGCGAAAATTTTGAATATAATTCATATATTCTGCAAGGTTCTGTTTCTTCGTTTGCAGTAACGAGTTTAGAATATTTAAATGATAAGTGATATCTGTAAGAAATGCTAATTCAGTGAGAAAGTTAACATCTTCAAACTTTTTTTCGAATTCTGCTGTACATTTACTTAAATGTTCTTTTAAGAAAAGTGGTATTTCCTTTCTTATTGCAAAAAATCGTTTTAAACATTTCCCAGCACTCAACCACCTAACACCGCAATGCAAAGGAAGATCAAGATAAGCAGCTTGGCATTCTTTCAAAAAATCCTTAAATAGTCTATGGGAGAGCGAGTTATTTCCACCTCTTATTAAATTAGTAATTTTTACAACTACCGTCATTGCATTCATTAATTTTAAGGATTTTGCACATAGAGCTTCCTGGTGGATAATGCAATGAATGAACAAGCAACAGAGACCCTCTTTTTTCATAAGCCCCCATAGGCCGCTTATATGTCCAGTCATTGCTTTAGCTCCGTCAGTTGTAAGAGCAGTTAATTTGTCAAATCCGATATATTTGTTGATAACATTTTTTTGCACATTGAAAATGTCAACCCCTTTCGTCGTGCGATATAACGGCTCTATTTCAAGCATTTCTTCGTGCACAGAAAAATCAGGAAGCACGAATCGAACAAATATAAATTCGCTTATATCTGTTCGATCAGTTCTTTCGTCTAAACAAATTGAAAAGAATGTACATGTTTGCAACAAATACTTTAATTTTTGTTTGAGATACTCAGCTATGTCCCCTATTCTTCTATTTACAGAATTTTTTGAAAGCGAAGCGTTTTTAAACTTCTCAGCTGTTTTCTCTTCATTACAGTACTCTGCCATTAAAATGGAGCATTTTTTTTATCCGTTCCCCGTCGACGATGCAACATTTATCGCGAGCTAATTCTAAGGAAACTGCATACGAAGCGGCAATTGCTTTGCGGTTGACACAATTAATACTACCTTCGGCTGCGATATCTGAATCAGTTGAGGACGATGAAATGGGCGAGTTTTGTGACGCCGTTGACAAGCTCCTTGATAAACTGAACTCCGCTAATTCCGTGGGTGACACGAGGGCAGGTGCAGGTGCAGAATTTTCCGGTGGACTGGAATCATTTAATTCCAAGGATGTTGAACCACAAGCACTGCGAGAATCCGATGAATCAGTTGAGAACGATGAAACGGACGAGTTTTGTGACGCCGTTGACAAGCTCCTTGATAAACTGAACTCCGCTAATTCCGTGGGTGACACGAGGGCAGGTGCAGGTGCAGAATTTTCCGGTGGACTGGAATCATTTAATTCCAAGGATGTTGAACCACAAGCACTGCGAGAATCTAATGATGACGAGTTCCTCGATTGCTCTGACGGTTTTGTTGAAAACATCAGTTCAGCGGACGCTTGTTTATCCCCTGGATTTTCATGGTTAAACAATTTGCGTTTCAACAATTGAAACAACTGAATTCGAATTTCTCCTTTGAATTGTTTCCAATGTTCAGAATGATGTTTTTCATAGTGGCGCACAGCATTGCTGTGTCCATGTTTTGGGATTTGCAATATCGACTTGCAAAACAAACATTTTAATTCCCCATCCTTTTCGGTAAAAAAAACTATTTATTTCCCAATTTTGAAAATCACGATTCTTTCCTTGGTCCATGATTAATGAACCAATTACAAAATCTGAAAATAATAAATGATTCATGAAATGAATGATAACATGAAATAAATTTAACAAAGAACATAAATTTACACTATTAAAATTGCATAATTACGTATCGTTCTGTTTTTTTTTTTTTTTTTAAAAATCAAGTTAGAGCTCAAATTATAAAGTATAGGGGAATGTGTATCACTCTTATTATTAGATAGGAGAATGCAACGTAAAAATAATGAAACACTGCTTACTTTTAAAAGTTTCGATGGGTTGATGGTGATGGTATCCAAATCTTCCTCACGTGAACTGTAGCTGGACTCCACAGAAAAATATACTTATAGCGTGCTTCAAAACGAGCGATTACTAACTTTTCTAATGTGCTGCCTACGACTGCGCGTACGAAAATTCCAGGTTTTTAGATTTATACCTGTACTTATACGGCTCCTCAACCACGTAGAAGGAATGAAAATAACGCTTCCCTGTGAGTCTCACCTGTATGACTAAGACTACGTGATTTCAGGTGTTTTGCTGATGGGAGAGCAAAACAACCCACGCACAACACCGTGATTCATACGGTCACTCTTACTAATATTCGGACACTTTTCAAAAACAGAGTAACTTTTTTAAAATTAGATAAGTTATTTAAATTAAAATGCTTTAACTGACATGGACGTCAATATTTATAATCTGACAGAGGAAAAATGGCAGAAACGTTTCTCGCGGAAACGTAAAGCCTAAAAATATTATTGTATGTACATATATGTAAAAAGTAAAACGGTATAATATTATGTGAATTTTATATGAATTTTGTTAAATTTCATATTGTAAGCGTTGATATTTAATTCAAAACTATTATGGAATAAAATTATATTATACACAAAATGTGTATAAAATGCATATTTCTATAACATGTATATAATATGTATATATTGTACAAAAATTTATAAAATAAGTACTGATTGTATTTTCATAAAACTGAATAAAATGTATAACACATTTGCATTGTACGAAAGTTGTTTAAAATATAAAATGTATTTATGTATTGTACGAAAATTTAGAAAATAACTACTACTTGTATTTTTATAAAAATGAATATATTTTTCTAATGAAAAGACATCACTACGATTATTGTATTACTGTATCGTTGTATGTAATACATTTTTTTAAATTCTTTTTACGTCATTTTGAAATGCTAGTTTAAATTTTAATTTTTCCTACTATTTTTAAGTCATTATGAAATTTCCTATAAAAATTTGACACATTTGGTACTTTCGCCCTAAAGCGCCCAACATCCTTCCCAGCGACGTTACTGTGCCCTCGGAGAGAGGGTAGTAGAACTCGTCCCACCTTAGCGGCCTTAGCAGCTAAGGCGCAGCGTTGGAGGGAAAACCGAACATGTGTTTCAGGAGCAGATTTCCCCTACTTGGGAAGGCCTGGACTATAATTTACGGTATTTTATTTTATCCGGTGCCTGGAGGTTTTGTACGTACGGTCCTTCACATGTTAACAATGTCGGACGGGATTACTTGACTAATCATAGGAATACCACTAAAAATTGCATTTTTATCCTCAAGATGCAGTCGAGGCAAAGAGTTTAGCTACTCAAGTCCACTTCCCCCACCACAAATCTTTCCGAACTCACCCCTATCAGTTCTACACATTATCCTCCCTTCAAACTCTCAGGCCTTCAAAATAGACCATAACAAACAAGTACAAAATAATTACAGTATTTAACACCATCATAATTAATAATAAAACGGCACGTAATATGGAATTTCGTAAAATTTCGATAAAGAAATAACGAACTCTTCAGGCAATCGTGTATACTACATCTCTAGACACAATAGACGATGATACTGACAATTGAGCATCAGTCAGGCATCCATCATTGAAAGAGAAACGTTTATATTTTTCGTGGGGTGTAAAAGTTTCGGGAAAGCGCATCAAACAGTTAAATATTGTAGTGAAGGTATGTTACAAAGTATTATTTTGATATAATTTATCATTAAATATGTGTGTTCTTGATTATTCAACAAAAGTTTACCAATTAAATTACTTTCTTCTTAGTATAATTCTTAATTTCTTGTCGGAACATGTGCGTACGTGATATGGAACACACTGAGTAACATAGATGAAGTTGATAATGACGATGACGACGATGATGCGGAATGCTTATTTTGTGATGGTAATTATAAAAATAATGATAATGAAAAGTAGACCCAATGTATTCGCTGCATTCAGTGGGCACACGAAGAATGTGGGGCTTCCGACGTATTATTCATGTGCCCAACATGTAGGAGACGCAGAAAGCAGGAATAAATTCCAAAAAATTATATATATTTATTTATTTGTATCTTTTACTTAATAAATCTTCATTTTATGTAAAAAAATGTAAAGATTTTTGAGTTTTCTTTACAAATATCCTAAGTGTTCCATATTAGGACCCATTTTTTCGAACGGCCGATTTTCACTCTTTTCAGTTTTTTTTATTATAATTGCAAAACAATTGGATCTTTCTAAATTTGACTAAGTAAATATGATTATGCATTAGTTCCTTCGCCCCCTCATGTCAGTTTTATTAAAAAAAAACAAATTCCCCTACTTTTGACAAGCTTTTGAAATCAGATGTTCCATATTACTTGCCTTTACCCTACGTCTTTCGCATATATTGATGGAACTGTGACAGCGTATATATACGCCTTTCGCAGGCAAAGGGTTAAAACTGAAAAGTAAATGTTAAGTCAGCTAACCCCGCAACCGGGGTTTGTTGACTTATTCGTCTCACTACTCTAAATACAATAAAAACTACAACCTAGACTCAATTAAAACGATTTCCAAAATTAAGCCTGCATACCTAATGAAATTTGTAAACGTATGGTATGCAGCAAGTCAACAAAATATCAATGGTCTATTTATAAAATTTAGAAATGTTAAAAATTAGTCAACTAGCCCCGGTCTCCCCTACTCTACGAATGCTTCAAATACTTCCAAAAAATTGTTTGAACTGGTAGGAAATTTTATTATGTTCTGCTACGTGATAAATTGAATTATTTGTTTAATTTCTGTATCATGTTTTAATAAATATATCAATATGTTTGAATTTATATTAAGTGTCGTTCATTTGGTTTATTACACACGCCTCACATGGCATGTTTATACTTTGAAGAGTAAAAAACCGTCCTTTCACGTTCGTATTTATAGTTTTATTTTATTATTTCCGCATTCAACGACCGGCTATCCGAAATAAACTGAGCACAGCTTCAAATATGTTTCATAATCAAAGTAATAGGACGGACAATGTTGAATATCTCAGAAACAATAAGTTTTATGATTAATGCACTTTAGTACTTTCATACTTAGAATTCGCTATTCTATTGAATTTTACGATAAAAAATTTGACAGTCCATTTGAAAAAATAAAATTGACCTCCACATCCGATCTATCCCTGTAAAGAAACTAGTTTCACCGTGTTTTGTGTGTCTTACAACCAGACAACTTTTATAAATAATATTTTCGCTTATTACTTGAAAAAATAGATATTTGAGGTGAACCGAGTTAGTGGGACACCCTGTATAACACAGCTTCTATACTTTTCTCGGTGATACGGGCAGCTTTACCTGTGTCAATACTAGGAACACATTATGTTTCCCGCACCCACCGCTCGAAAATCGGAGAGGGTGCTCGAAAACCAGTGGTTGTTTCAGAATATCGGTACTTCAGAACGGTGACACTGAATACAATAGCATGAGAGGTCTGTTCTATACCTGGTCTGTGCTATTATCACTTACTTATTAATATTTTATGGACGTACGCGCATATTTCCTCAGCACGTTGTGTCAATATATATAAAACTAAAAAGATAAAAATAAAAAAATTTTAAAATAATCAAAACCGACTTCAAAAAAATAAAAATGCACTAAAAAGTGAAAAATAATAGTTTCCCTTATTTAATCTGTGACTCTCATATTTTTTAAGTCGGCGCCTCACCATTTGCACTGTGTAAATCTGGCGCCACCGCCGACTTAAAGACTTAGAAAATATGAGAGTCGCAGGTTAAATAAGGGAAGAAATTATTTTTCACTTTTTAGTGCATTTTTATTTTTTTGAAGTCGGTTTTAATTTTTTTTTAAATTTTTTTATTCATCGTATCACAGACCAGGTATAGAACAATAGGATGAGAGGTCTATTCTGTTACATACGCAGATCTATCTTTGACTTTTTAACCCTTTCGGGTGTCCGGAATGCACGTGACCCAGCGGGGTCACCGTTTCCTGCAGTGGTGTGATACAACCAAGTTTTCCCCGAAAACCTAATATTCAATGAAGGCACTCATGTCCCCACTACTTTCTAGCCGAATTTCATTGTATAAAAAGAGCCACGAATCCACTCTCGGGGGCTCATTTCAAATCTAGTACGCATAGACGAAAGAGGCTTATTATTTCAACTTAAATCATACAATTCGTAGAGTTGCTGATAGGTGTTGTTACTATTAAACTCTTTGAGACCCCCGCATTTCTCAGTGCGTCAAAACCGAGAGGTGGACTTAGATACCGCGACAATTGAACACTGAAACAATTGTAAAAGACTGAACTTATAGAATATAATTAATAATTTCTAATAGGTAATATTCAGAGTTCTTTTATTTGAATCAATCATCATCTGAATTCTCTCTTCGAGATAAACCTACATAGATACTCCTTTACCGCTCAAGGTGTATCACATTTTAAAGGTACGAGGTTAAACTAACATTCCTAGTGGCTCCCGGGGATACCAGACCCCGGTTCGTCCACGATTTCCAACCCCTTAGTGGCTCCCGGGGATACCAGACCCCGGTTCGTCCGTGAAGCTTACCTTCCTAGTGGCTCCCGGGAATACCAGACCCCGGTTGGTCCACGACATCCAACCTCCTTATAGCGGCTCCCGGGAATACCAGACCCCGGTTCGTCCGCTACTAACAAACTCAAACAAACAATTCAATCCTCGGCCTCGCAGCCGCCATTCACATTGCCCTCAGCCTCGGCTCGTAACAATTCTATACCTCGTCTGTGATCGTATCAATATGAAAGTGACACCAATGGATAAATATTTATGAATATATTGGGCTCTAGCCAGTTGAATAAATTAATAATAAATGAATAATGATGTTTAACTAAACTGTAGATTTCATCACAATTTCTAATAGTACTATTTGACTTTTCCTTATATCTCGGAAACGTAAAGTTTCCCCAACATGCGATTTAAATCAATTTAAAGCGTATTAAATAAACTACTACTTAAATAAATAGTTTCCGAATTTTTTTACAATTAAGTTGAAAAAATTGAAAAAAAATACATTAAATAAACATGCAATATATTCAATTATAAATCATTAGAAGGGGATAATTTTTTCTCGTTTTTTAGTGTAAATTTCATTGCGATGTTTAATATTATATTATATTATGTTATGGTTAGGCATATTAACAGTTCTACTGCTGCCTCGCCTTTACTCGGATTGTACTTTCTTCTTATGCATTATATTTCTGTTTAACGAATAATAAAGTCAAAATAATAATAATAATAATAATAATAATAATAATAATATATTTTATAGTTTAAAAGTTATACACAAATGTCACTAACTACCCCTATCCCGACCACTGTGTGGCGGTGAGAAGATCGGTATATTACAGACAACTTTATCGAACATCATACTGATGCAGCTTGGACAACTTCATCGGGGAACGTAGATCACGGATAATTGCATCGTGGAACATGGTGGACGAGAACATTAGGAAGGCGATGGGTGGGTGTGTATAGATTTCAAAATACACTTGTCAGGTTGAAATTTTGACAAATATCGTTCATCGTTAGCAAGGTAGATAGAGTATTAGACAAAGACGCATAATTGAAGGATAAATGCAAATTAAATATGAAATTCTATAGTTATTTTCAAATAATATAGCATATTTTCCAAAAATTTTATACTTTTCAACTATTTGAAAGTGGCTATTTTAACCGCCACTAGAAGTCGGTAAATGTCGGTATTGCAGTTTTAGCGTTTACCATTTTCACGCAGCATCCGATATTATCGGTTCAGACGAGAATGAGATCGCAACGCTATTAATAGTCAGAATTAAACATAGCGAGATAGAGGCATAGACGGTGATCCAGTATTTTACATTCAGGACTAAATTTGTATTTTCATTCGTGATACACAAATTGCTATTAAGATTTTAAGTGTTCCATCATACAATTTGAAACTATGGAACCTCTTAACTTTTTAATGCCCCGTGCAACATCATCGATTCAGAATAGAACACACCATTTAGAATATAAATCCGATTTGTCATCAGTGCCTGATTTATATACTCATGCTTTCCCGTACAATGAAAATTTAGTTTCTTTATTTACCGATTAACGATATTTTTACAACCAGAGAATATCAACCACTGATAACGAAATTCATGTATAGATTTTTCCAAGTCCATGGCTCATTTTAATATTTCTTGCTCATATGGACAACTGCACTCGAGTCTAATCAATCATCCGAACAATTTTAGTAGACGAAAATTGCATTGACTTATTATGTAATTCTTAAATCCATTAGTTATCCGATTTTTGATTTCCCGAGGAATGCAAATCGACCCTTCACGTTCACACCTACTCTTCCTCGCACTGTTTCCTTGAAATTATTCAGAACCCGATAACAGCACCAGAATAATAGAATTAAAGGCGCGACGAGGCACGCGATCGTCCCGTAATAATCGATCACATTGATATCATGGCCGTGGTACCGCAAATGTTTCGATTTAGGAAATTTGATCACGTGTTCCACGTTCCAAACAGCTCGATCCATCGGTTTCACCAGCTCATCTTTCACGATCTCCGACATGAGCTTGATGTTGTTATAATACCTGCAGATACAAACGGAAAATTCCTGGATACCGTGGCGCGCGGAGTAGATTCAAATTCGGTCCCGATATATTTTAAAACTTCGTCAGCATTCGACCGACTTGTCCCAAAGTATGCCGCGCGTGTGTACTCACGTTTTATTTTCTATAACGTCCGTGAGAGTTCGTCGGATGGATTCCTCGGTGATGGTATCGATGTTCAACGTAAGCCCGATACCGGCGTCCAGGATTTTACGCGCGTTGAAAAGTTGATCCCCGAAAAAGGGGATGGCGACTACGGGTACGGAGTAGTGCACCGCCTCCTGCAACGACTGCAATCCACCCTGCATCACGTAGGCCATCACTTTCGGATGTGCTGCATATAAAAGTGATGTTAGTATCGCGGATCGGGCCGAAGTAAAGTGGCGTCTTTATGGATTATCCGTTTTCAAGTATTACAAGCCCTAAAACCCAGCGGGGGAGGGTGGGAGAACAGTGGGGCAATATGTTTTTATGAAATTGAAAACTGAGAACGGCCATCGTTCCGAACCTCCTTCTCCCTTTAACAACTTTACGTATAAACTGAAATGAAACCGCTTCTACACCGAAAGATACAAGCTTTTAATAAAGGGGACACTCACGATCTCGATTGCTCGGTCCACCAGCGTGGAGAGATTAAACTCGACGCCCACGATCGACAAGAAAGTTCCGTTGAAATACGAGCGGAGTGAATTCCAGGGGCACGGGGAACGGTGATAGGCAATTGAATCGAAATTCTCATTATTTGCATCGCGCCCTCCCGTTACATTCCGTATCCCCGCCTTTAATACGTCCGCTGCGGAGACGGGCGAGCGTAACCTGTCCGTCAATGCGAACAAAAGTTGGCTGCTGCTTGCGTTTGCATCGGGTCCCGGCCATTACCGCGAACGGTGCCGAGTTGTTTGTCAGAATTTCCCGGGAGAATTTCGCCGGCGTGTCACGGGTTATCTTTTCGCTTCGGAATGAATCGCCGCTGCTCGGCGCTTCCCCGGATCAACGAGCTGCGGTCGTTTATATGGTTTTTTCCGTCCGCCTCGACCGTGTCCCCCGTGGGCTTCCGAAAAACATCGCCGCTCGATTACTGTAATAACGAAATCGTTCGCTCGAGACGCGAGACCCGTTCTCCTTCCCGAACGAAGCGGTTTTGTTCCACGAGGCGCTTCGACGTTTTCCACCGTCGACCACACACTGGCCGCCTCGTCCATCTCGGCCGCTCGAAGCCTCGCTAACTTAATTTTTCATACTCGATGCTTGAGTTATCTCGCAAAGTGGCAAGATAGCCGGCGTCGTGATTAGCGTGTCGTCCGGCTCGTGCCCATTACATGATCGTTTAAAAATGAACGGGGACGAGGTCGTTACAGAGTATCCCGTGGACTAGGAAAATTAACATCCCTTGTAAATGAAAGGGCGGGCAAAGTAAGGGGGTAACTCGGTTAAGTATCTGCGAAGAGTCGAGTCGCCGTTGAATCCTGTTTAACGAAGGGACCGTTGCCGGGAGTTCTCGGCGAGTTGCGCATGGAAATCGAATAGAAACGCGATAATTGACGGACGGAGATGTAGTAGGTACTTCCGAAGCGGATGATTATTACACGAGCAAGTTGCAAGTCTATCAGTTTACGAACGGAATAATGTCCCGGGAACTTCGTATTTCGCTGAGGTTCGCTAAGCTTTCCTATCAATCGCCCGTTAGAATCAAAGAAGGCCATTGTGACTGGCGAACACAGTTCACTGTTCATTGGCTTATCGCGAGACGATTCTGCCGATAGAAATTCTTCCCCGGCCCCCATGCTGGTACTTCAACCGTCTTCGGATACTTCCATTCAAATAAGTAAATGGCGTCTGCGTCGCCCAAAAGCCACCCCATAAAATGGCCCATCCCCGAAGCGGTCGATCTAACCGTTCAAAGGAGTCACGAAGGAAGGGGAGGGGGTCAGTTTAGCCTTGGGTAGCCTTACCGAGAACCGCTTGCTGAGGCGCCCACTTCACAAATTTCACGTTGGCCGGCTGAATGGCCATGTCTCCGTCGTGTTTCCATAGAACTCTTTGCTTGAGCGAGCCCAGGGCGTTGCACAACGCCGTCAAAGGGCCCACGGGTAGCTGACGGGTTTGCAGATTCGAGCCCAGGGAGAAGTAGATCGCGCCGTGCCCCGCGTTGTCTAGGAACACCTCGATGTCCTGTGGATGAAACCGGACGATTTCGACCCGATAACGATCCCCTCTCCTCAACGATATTTTATCGTTCGCCGCGCTCAGTGTTGCGAGCGCTCGATGAAGGGGCGTAAGATAACGATCCCCGTCTTCAACCGTTGGCGGCGTTGAAACGATGATACACGCGCGTCACGTGGAGCAGAAGGTATTGTTGTATTAATTGCACCGCTCTGCAGAGAACTCGGCTGAATTTACGGGTGCACGTGGATAACGATCACGTTCCGCGTCTCCACTGTTTCGCGTTAATTCCACGTGACACTTGTACAATTGCGCTTCGCGGACGTCGAGCGGGGATTTAGATGAGGGGAGCGGAGGGGGGTGGTGAAAGAGCGACTTCGGGGTCTGGCGTCGCCTGAAAAAGAGCTGAAACGCGCCCCGTCGCCGGGATACGGTATTGTCCAGGTAGTTTCGCGGATGGGATGGCCGGTAATTCGGAGAAGCAGAAAGAATCGGTGGGCGAGAGGAGCGCGAGCCACTGTTCGGATTTGCTTTTCCTCCCGTGGAACGAGATTCGAAGGGGGAAATATTTTTCCTCGGGGCGGGGGAACGGTGGCGGTAAATAGCAATGACCTTTACTTTCGCGTCGCAATGCCGAGCCGTGGGTAAACTTTCCCCTGTACCCGGTTACCTGAGAGAGCGCTACGTATTTTCCCCTGGAGAAATCATTCTCCGCCCGCCCCTCGAGCCGGCTTTTACCCCTTGCCGTGGCAGCGCAGCGCGAAATAACGCTTCCCGCCCCCGTATGGAATAATAGCTGTAATCGTTAATTGTATTTTACTCCTACACTGGTGTCCGCCGATCCGTCGAATTCCCCGTGAAGCGCGATCAAGTTTGTTCTTCTGAAAAACTCGATTCGAATCGAAAATTCGATTTCACCCGTTTATCTGTGAACTGCGGCCAAAGGATGACCCAGTTGCCGTGCCGATGGCGAAGTTTAGGGTTGGAGTCTGTACCTTAGGCAGGGTCTCACGCTTCCCCGTGATCTGGAGACTGTGAACTTCGATCACGTTCGGCAGCAGAGGCTTCGGGTAGCCGAACACGTGGTTGTTGCCCAATATCACCAGACTAAAGTTCCTGTCGATGTCTCGCACCGAGGCGTCGCTCGTCCACTTGTTAACGATCTTTTGCGCCCTCGGCAAGTGCCAGTACTTGTAGTATAGCCTGGTCCAAGTCGTGTAGAGAACGTTCCAGATACGCTCGTTCAAAGACATCTTGTTCGTGAAGGGGTAAGCCATGTCCGGGTTTAGCATCGGGTCGTCTGGATTTCCTGAGAAAAAATACAGCAGGATCTCGATTATATTTTGGATGCCAACTAGATATACATCACGAACATCCTAAACACATGCCAGCGCATCGCGACTAGTCACCCTCGCAAAATTCTTTGTACAGCGATAACAGATTTAGTCACCATCAGCGACCCTTGCGCCTTCCATAGTTCCATCCACGCTATCCTTATCCATTCTTCCACAACTCCTGTATATATTACCCTGATCCAAAATCATAAAAACTTCTTGAAAGTACTTAGAACTCATAATAAACGTGTTACATTCGATTCCCCTACTATGGAATCTAACACATATCCGCGCAAAAAAAAGAAATTCCTTGGTCCTAACATCTACAGTGGCATTCTATTCGTTCAGCTACTAGAGACTTTACTGCACCCACTTCTATTTCACTACCTATACGCGCCAACTCTCTTTTACATAGCCGAAAGTTTTCGTTTCCAACGAGGAAACCGAACGGCTGACCCTGCCCCTGTCTTCCTGTACCGAATCGTTACAAGTTAAAGCACTACAGAGCGATCCATCCTTTTCTCCAAAGCCTGCGTCCCCGATTGCTCGCATTTTCTGCCCCGCCGACAATTTACGTCAATTTCCTGTCCCGGGTAACGACTTCGGGGCTAAAGTAGTAGAAAAGGATGTCGCTGAACGGCCGTGGCCAGACACGTCCATGCTGCCGGTGTATTTGCTCGATACCTACTATGGTGTACTTTTGTCAGCGATTGCTCGTCGAGGATTCGTGTTTTAAACGCATTACGCTTACCAACGGAGTCCATGGTGTACGGCAGATTGCCGACGCTCAAAAATCCGATTAGAGCGGGCGAATGGTAATGGTTGACGAGGGCGTAATAGCACTGGTACCACAGTTGCTCTATAATCACCGCGTCGAAGGTCTTGTTCCTCCTGGAAAAAAAGGAGCATCTAGATTAGGCTCATAGATGAAGCTGTAACGCCACGGGATTACTGTAATTCCATCAGCTGTGTGTTCCTGCGCGGCGAAAGGGGCAGGCAAGGTAATTTCCTCCACCTCGCGGGGCAGGGGGGGGGGGTTAGAATTGCGCCTAGGCACTTTCTTCCACTATTCTAGCTTTAACGAGCTCGCGAAATGGACTCTATTTTTTCCGTCGCCTTCGTAGCGTGCTGTTAAATAGAATGAATATTCGTATTACGAAATTAGGTCCACAATGGGGGTGCTGAACAGTTGCTCCTCGCACATCTCGCTGGCCTCTCGCATGTTCTTGTGCAGCAGGGTGAACGCTCCCATGTGCCTGTTGAAAAATCGATAATATAGTTCTCTCGTCTTTTTCGTTGACGCTGCGTAGGAAGGTCGCTTTGTACAGGGCGTGTTAGTTTCTATTAAAAGACTGAATATATTTACTTCGGCGCTCCTTATCAGCTTTGTTGCGCGGTCAAGCTCGTAGCAATGGCACCGGGACGCCCTGTACAAAGCAACGAAAGCATACCTCAAATCGGTGCAGTCCTTCTTCCGGTACGTGAACGACAAATCGACGTCTTCGTAGTTCTTTATCGGCTTCTGGAAGATCGAGACCGGGGTCATGAATTCTGTTCCACGCGGATCTGTTCCCCCTTTGTGTCTTCATCGCACGGAATTCTGATGTTCCCGTGTTTGCTCGTGATTTACATGTGCGATCGAACTCTGGACACACCGACGAAGAGAAGCGCAGGAGCGTTGGGGCTCGCGGGGGGACACATTTAACAAGAAGAGACGTTGGTAAAGGGTAAATTGAAGCCGAACGAAGTTCCCGTAACTTGCAGACGGAGTTTATAGAACGAAAAGGGGGAGAGGAAAAAGAAAGAGATACGAGTGGGAGTGGGGGGTAAGAGGCAGAGAGAAAGGGCGAAGTTGCGCAAGACAAGGGTAGCGAAAGGGAAGTAAGACTGAACTACTTAGGGGAGAGTGGGGTAAAACGGAACGGGTGGGTAAAACAGAACATCAATGTTTCTCTTAGATAAGAGCTGCGAATAAGTTGGTATCGCGTAACATGGGACCAAAGGGTCCTCATAGCATTTCGTGACAGATCATAGACCCGTGCACACGTTACTTTTCCGTTAAGAGAGTTGGAAAAATTTCCGGTATCGACGTTTGAATATTGTGTTGTACTTTCGACCACTCTTCGGCACTTGGATTTCGAAAATTAATAACGGTAAGTACATCGTTGGATTCTATAGTCCTTACACTACAGTTTGGCGTATTAAAAAGTTCTTTACCTCACACTGAAGTGTAAATATTAAATGTTTACTAAATTACTGCATGTGGGGCAAAGCGGAATACTTTTCGTGGGGTAAAATGGAACAAATATTTAACCCACTTCCACCAATCCAATTGTCTTGAAACTTTGCAGGCGTGCGTAGTTATGATGACAATACAAAATTATGAAAAAAAACGGGAGGGGTGAAAAAATTACCCAGTCATCAATAAATATAACCCATAACCACAAATCCAAACGACTTGAAATCAGCCTGTAACTACAAATCAAAGCAATTCAATCGATACGCAATCAGCATATATGTAACCACAAATCAAAACTTAGACACTAAAAAGTAAATAATAAAAAATATACAAAAAATTGTTTATGTTAAACAATTTTATATAATATGCACTAAAGACTAAAAAATTCTCCATGCACGTGTTGATATTCATTATTCATGTAAAAATCCATGTGTATTTGATTATTTTCAGTAATTTTTATGTTATCTGGTAAAATATTTTTTCTTATGTGTATAATATATATTTTTGTTATATTTTATTTGTAATAGTCATACCTAAAACATATATTTATAGTTTTTTACATAAATGAATACTTTTTAAATGATAAAAATAAAGATTTTGTACGTTTACATGGTCTTCAAGTGGATGTTCCGTTTTACCCTACCACTTGAGCGAGGCGAAGATTTCAATACCTCCGGTAAATCTCATTTTCCTTCGTTCCCAAAGGTTTTTCTTAACAATGGCTTTGATTTTCTTATAGGTTAAGGTCCACTGAAGACTCCTGTTGAAGTCCCGTGTCTTTTTCTCCTTCCGATTTTATGTTATCACCCTCCAAATTTAAGCATTCCATTTTACCCTACTCTCCCCTACTCGTGGCACGTGGGAAGAAGGCACGAAAGGAACGCGTGGTCCAGGCGGAAACGGAGTCAAACGCCCATCTGAAATATCCCCGAACTTTTCCCCCGCCGTTCACGACATTACTGAATTATTAAACCGTCGTTATAACCTTGTTAGAAGCGTTTCAGCGCCTTTTTCCCGGCCTCCTCTCGGACGCTGATAAACGACGGAAGTTTCGATGTAATTGCATCGCGTATAAATTGCCATACTTTACGGGGCAACGGTGGAAGCAGTTTGCAACTCGATAGACGATCTCCTCGTTGTCGGCGCGGGAAACAAGGTAAAAGGGAGGACGTAAAAGACGCGGGAAGTCGACGAGGAGACGCGTTTCGTGGCACCACGGACGCGTGACGAAGAGAATGAAGAGAATCACTTGCCTTGGACGGGATGGTTGATACCACGGTGACGCTGTGTCCACGAGCCGCCAGGGCTTTCATCAATGCTTGAAACGGTTGCTGGTGACTGTAGCTGGCGCTGGGGCAGATCCCGAGGATGTTGAACGCGTGGGTAGGTGAGAATTGATGAACCACCCAGAGAACCAGCAGCAGTAACAGCGTTGGGCGAGCCATCTCGTCGAAACGGGCGAGTATCTTGTTTCGAGAAGTTAAGGGCGCGGAAAGGTCCGTCAATTTGTCAAAAGGAACAAACTTTTGTTGGAATTTCGACGAGGATGGTGGCGCGCGTGGGCCAAGGGAAAGCACAAGAACGATCCGCGTGAAAAATTCACCGCATGCCTCGCGATCAGTTTGCTCGGAGAGCCGCGGATGAATAAGTGAGCGGGCTTGTACTGTGGATCGCGTGATCCTCGTACGGTTTAACGACGAAATAATGCAGCCACCCGTTTGTCGGAGTGACGGATATTTTTATACATCTCTGGGAAACACAAAGCCATCATTCACGGGCTTAAGAGAGCTTCGTCGAATCTATTCCCTTATCTCCATAACGCGAGATGGAACGTAATTCTTTGTATCGAACGTCATCCGCTCGCTGGAGGAAGTCGCGTGGTGGCCACGCTTAAATAACTTCTTTGTTTCTGCTATCGCCGAAACAATGAGCGAGAAAACATACGCCACGCTCGGCGGAGCGTGTGGAGTATGTACTCGAAAGCAGTTTTTTATTCGGGTCTATCGGTCATTGGATTCCTCTTTGCATCAGCTCCGAGGTCATGTAAAAAAGATACCGCGTTCCACGTGCAAAGGCTACGGCCTTGAAATCTTGGGAAAGTAGAGATCTAAATAGAAAACCGCCTTCGAGTATTCGATGCGTCCCGGTGATCGTTTCTCTCGGTATCAAGCTACAGGGACTCACATGAGAGTTTAATTTATTCCTATGAACCAGATTCTTCTGTCCGCAACGCCAGTGCCATTATATGAATCTGTATTTTTGAGAGAAACGATAGTTCTCCACGCGACAGGACTCGGTTGGATGAGAGGATGGAGGACAGAGACGATTCCCCGTGACAAAGTACGGGCATCCAGAATATCGGTCTCGTCCGATGGCGGTTCGGTTGAAATTTGCGTTTAAATTATGAGTCGGTCGGTCGGGGAGGCAACAAGAAAAAAAAAGAAGAGGACAGGGTAGAAGGGAAAAGCGTCGGGTAGGAGACGAATCACCGGGAGTCGCGCCATTAGCCTCGATGTACGCTTCTGCCTGCGACGTCAAGAAGAGAATGGCTCGGTGAGCGTACGGAATGATGCGGTCGCTGGGACCAAAGAAAAATTGGACCACCGTCTCCAAAGAAAAGTTTCAACCGGGAGAAATGCCATCTGTTCGCGCGAAACATCGCCGATTTCTCTTCGGCGATCGTTTCAGCCGTGTCGTTCAGGCGTAGACAAATGCCCAGCGTGAAAGATGCAACGTGCTACCTCGAGCACTGTCCCCGTAATTGGTAATTAAGAAATGTTAGAGCGTTGCACGATTGCGCGGCGCGGCGGGGCGATAAACGTTTCAGAACGGAAACAAAAGATTTTTGCATAGCCCGGGCGACTGGGGGGTTTTAAACGCGCTGCATTACTTAGCCTCGTAATAACACCGGTGTACGAGAAGAGCCTCGTTAATTCGAGATATTGCGCGCACCGCTGCGTCGTTTGCGTTGTCTGAAAAAGTCGCGAGAACCTGTCCCTTTAATCAGAGTACCTTTTACCGTGGCCTGTTCACGAGAAATAGTTGCCATTACCCGGTTAAACTTGGGCCATTTACAAGCCCGTGTCGCGGGGTTGTTAAGCGAGAGAGGAGATTCTTCCTGAAATTACAGCCTCGTCTATTTTTCCCGGGGAATTTCGGCGGAGGTCGGACGTCTGCGGAGTGCGGACGTCGACAGAGCCAGACATCTCTGAAGATTGTAATAAGCTAGGTTGCGAGTTTAAAGAGCCCCGACAACATCGCGGGTAGGCGGCAAATTCGAATCTCGTGTCAGAATCAGACGCGTCTGATAAGGGTTGAAAGCAGTCGCTGGCAGTTCGGGGGGAGGTGCGTCCTGAAACTCGACGACGAGTCAGGAACGGGCAGGACGACTGTCGAGGGCTGGATTTAATGAAGGGCTTGGCAATCGCGCGTATATAACCTTTTGCCAATCGATTCCCTCTGTTCGGACAGGCCTAGCCTAACCTAGGGTAAATTGTGGATCTTCTAATACTAATAGGAAAATCGTAAGCAAATTGGAGACGCGGACGTCGCAGCGATCGGGCGGTAGAGCTGGTAGAGAACAACGTGGTAGATTTGTCAAGAAAATATTTGCCTCCAGCTGGCAGGAATCGGTGCATTACGCTCTCGATAGGATCGACGGCGATATTAATTTATCCGTCGCCAGGCGGAGAGATAAATGACAGCGTGACAGAGGGGAAATCCGCTGGACATAAGCGATCGATCGGCCCTCTGCACTTGGAATATCCGTCATCCGTAGTTTAAATCACTCTGTCTCTCTCTCCGGGCGAGTAATCCAGCATATCCTGGACTGTAACGCGATATGGGGAACGGAAAGGGTTAGCGGGGAAGTGTGGCGGGTGGAAAGGCGATAGAACGTTGGCAAGATAACTCTGTGTGTGCCCTCTCTTGTCAAGCCGCAACACGAGCCACGGTTTAATACAATGCCGTGTTGAGGCATGGCGGTAAGAGCGAAACAGAGGCTTAGCGTGCGGAAAGAGAGCGGAGGACATGGGGCCTTGCTGGCGGCTTTCAGACGAAGAGGGAGAAACTTTCGCTCCGACAGCAAAATGCTGCGTGTGTCACTAAGTAAGCGTCTAGATTTGCTCGTCCTTCTCTACCCTTCCAGAAAAGCCAGTCGACTGGCTGGAGGATGTGTCAGGTTCAGCTGTGTATGTTTTGCGAGATCCCTTCTCGGTTTCTCTCCTCTCTTTTCGCCCCGCTCCCACCGTTACCACTGTCCCCAGCGCCTCTTTCGCTCCAAGGCTTGTCTACCGCCTCTTTGTCTCTTGTACTCAGTTTCTGCCGTACGATTGTGCGGCACCCACTTGCGGATATCTCGCTATAATCCTTTCTCGCCGTGTCCCTCCTTCTCCGGAGCTCTGCCGCTCATCCGCCGCCCCTTTCTCGTCTCTTCTAGACGACTACCACCAGGGCCGAGCTTTTTGCCGCGGCGCCTGTGCAACCGAAATTTCGGATACTCGCGGCTAATTCTGACGACCGCGCTGCGGACCTCCCCATCGCGACGAAGAAACGCTGGTGCCGTACGTTTCCTTGTTAGGAACTTGCTTGGCTCCTTCTTGCGCGTTCGGACCATCCCTCGCCTGACATCCTCACGAGCCGATCGCTGGAGATTAATGTCACAGAAATATCGCTCTCGTATCACGTTCCTTTCCCAGTATTTTGCTGGGACCTGAAGGAGTAGGTACATATCTACAGACTTCGCGTTGAACAAGCTCGAAATTAATTCGCAGCTCCAATTCTACTCCACAACAGTCTCCATCTCAATCTCCGTCACCTCTGTATCAGTAGCATTTCAGAAGCTTTGTGTAGCAACGAAACAGAAGGCATCTTCACAATCTATCCTCGGCGGTAATAGTGTTAGCATTCCACCGTCAATATTTGCAGGCACACAAGTAGAAGCGGTGGGTAATAGGCAGATACATTAACCGATTCGTGCTCGATCTCCCTGGAGACCAGGCATTCCACGTAAGAATCCTATACTTCGCATTCTCACCAGCCTCTCTTGTTCCTGCTCGCAAATTTTCGTTCCGGGGAGGCTCAGATCCTCCACCCTACTCAGAGTCCCATCGATACACGTCCATTAACTTCGCCAGGGTCTCGCCTAGCCGTGTAAACTGTCGTTTCGCTCATTAACAGGCGTGCTCAGTGGCGCGAATCATTCCATTCGCCCTCACACGTACCAGTCAGCTGTGCACGTGCATGCCTTGACGTTGGCGAGATTCTTAGACTAGGGGATGAAGGCGTCCACGATCCTGCACACCCCCCGCCAAAGTGCACGTTTCCCACGCGTATGGTTTCTTCATGAACTGCCAGATGAGTTTACGGGGCGGCTAATGGAATTATTTCTGGTCACCGAGCGGCAGGCAGCGGTAAATCGTGTCAGGAGGAACTTTCCGCGTTTCTGTGCCGCGACAAGGGCCATCCGGCACGGGCAGGAACGTTTCCGCGCGGCTCTTTGCGCTTCTCCCGCGGCTCCCGGACCTACCGAAAGATAAATATTTGCGAGCCCTCCATTACGCTTTATGGAACACTTTTCTCCTCTCTCCTCCCCCTTGCCATCTCCGTGCCCGAGGGTTTTTTCAACGTCCGCGGGCCGCGCCAGCCGTATAATCATCGCAATTTGCGTGGACGCTTGGCAAATTTTGCCAGGCCCATCGCTAAGAAGCCACCCGTCCGTGCAACGCCTCCGCGCGCTCCCGTTTTTCAACGCTTCGCCCCCGGTACCCCCGCTCCCCTCCTCCACGCCCACGCCCGAGAATATTTATTTCCCTCGTTCGAGCATTCTCCAGATGCGAGCCTTCCCTCGAGGCTCGCGTCTCCGAGACGTTAATTTCCTGGATGATTTTTATGAATTATACAGATTCAAGATCCCCCGGCCTCCCGCAGGGGGCATTCCTCGGGGGGGTACAAACTTTCCACGGTCCATGTTTTATTAAGCTTGTGTCCCGCCGACGCCGTACCGAACTCTGTTATCCTTCCGCGTTCTTCTATCGAGTTACGGTTCCGTTCTTTCTGTCGACTGCCTTTTGCCCGCGCAGCCGTCTAATCAGAAAGCGAAACAAATCTCAAAGGGGATGAGCGCGGTACGTAGGTATAGAAAGGAGCCGGCAACTTTCGGAGCAGCATCAAAGTTCCACCGTGGAAACGTTCCGTGCACTTGATCCATTTACAGTATGAGCTGTCTCTGGCGTAGGTAAAAACAAGGAATCGATAGGAACACGGGAGGCGCTCGCCCCTCTCTGTTCTTCTACTTCCTATTCCTCTTCTTCCTCCTCCTCTTGCTCGCTCTCCCGCGGGGGTACATCTAAACTCGGGCAATGTGCTCGAAACGATCCGTACGTCACGGAAATAAAGGCTGTTGGAGCAAACGATAACTACCGCGAAGAAACAGCGCCAGAAACCGCACTCTGTAATTCAACGTGCACGCTCCCGGATCCCGCCAAATCGTTATTGTCATCGTTGCGAGTTCGTGTAACGTTATTATCCCCGGGCGTCGTCGTTCGGAAACCCCCGCGAACTATCGGAAAAGGATAATATTATGCCGCCGGTACCCTCCGTTGCTTTTTTCGCTATCGGGAAGTTTATTGAAGCTGAACGAGTTTAAAGGATTCCCCGGTCTTCACCCTTCTCGCCCGCCCCCTCCGCGCTGCCCCGCGCGGGATCATTCCTCATTCTCATTCGTTTAGCTCCCAGAGGTGATTTAGATCCCCGGATCGTTTCAAATTCCCCTACAATTATGCGCGAGTAAAGGAGCCCGGGAGATCGGAGGCGCAGTCATTTCGATTGGATGATTATTCCACGTCTCCTGTACTCGCGAATGGAAAGAAGGCTCGGAGAACGCGTGCCGCGGCGGAGGCAGGAAGAAACGCAGCCGACCTCGTGGCAACGGATCGATCAATTAATCTCACTCGGGGATCTCGCCCGCGTACATACCCCGTCCACTCTCGGCTCGTTATTCGCGAAATATCCCGCAAGACGTATTACTCCCCTTTTTTAATCTTCCTCTAAGCTCGTCGCGTCCTTGCTCTTTATCGCGGCCTATCTCTTCGGGAGCAACGCATTGTGCTTCGCATTACAATATTGCGAGCAGCGAACGCGCGACCAAGCCAGGGGGAGAGGGGGGCGCGGAAAAGCTGCGGGAAAAAGAGAGCGCGCGGGGTATAGAAAAAAGAGAAAAAGGAAAAGGAAAGAGTGACAGAGGAGGAGGAAGAAAGGGAGAAGCGAGGGACGCGCACGGATAAGGGGGGCAGGGTAGGGGAGGAACGAGCGACAAACAGAACGTAGGTACACGTAGTTTCGCGGAGCGTGTAGGATGAGTAATGAAACGGTCACACACAGAGGTTCTCTAATCCCTGCGGATATAAGATGAAATCGTTCGGGGGAGAGGATAACGGCCGGGCCGCTGGTAAACCGTGGAAACCGAAGAAAATCCTAGATCGTTACGCGGACCGCCGCCATCGTTTTTAGATTAACCCTCGCCCAACTATCCAGGATATATATATATATATATATATATATATATTCCCTTCGTCACGCGAGACACGGGAATCGGCTGGAAAAGTCTCCGGAGGTTCGCGAAATCTCGATACGGGGACTGGCGGAAGCGTGCCGCTTCCTGGGTGGGCGAGTTTCGTAACTTCAAAGGCTCGATCGCGCTTAAATGTTTCGCAGATTTATGGCGCCCGATAAGGGGAAACGTTGTGTCGGTCGTAAAAGAGTTTTCGCCCCCTTTCTTCTTGGCCCGTTTCATCGCGTTAACAGGGCAAGGAGCGTGGAAAAGTGAGCCGTAAAATTAGCACGCGACGAGAGCCGATCGCGGCGAGTGATCTTTAGGCTCGCAAGGGACACGGAATTCCGTGGCGCGGTCGCTGAATCGACTTAATTAAACTCCTTAATCCTTTTCTATAACGTCTTAACCCAGCTCCTTCCTACTTTTCAGCGGCATTCGCGTGTCAATTTCCACGCTCGAATTTAAAAGGGCGACGAGCGAAAGGATCGCGGAAACGCCACTCGCCCGCCGAGTGAAATACCTATCGCTCGGCTGCTTGATTACTCCGCGATCGATCTCAGAATTACCGGCCGGGGAATATTTAAAACAGCGGCTGGCTGTTGTCGGGCGCGATCTCCAGGCTCGAGTCGTTATTTACTCTTTCTTCCCAGCACCATTTGCAATCTCGTTGCTGATGCGATTCCTATCTCCGCTGAAACGATCGACTGTTCGGCGTGCGTGCTCTTTTCGTCCTCTAAGAATAAAGTACATTCCACTGTCGAACTCTACGAGCAGGCTGAACTTCTCGATGGGACATTATCGTCCCGGTTACATTTCGTTCACGAATCTGTGCGCGATTCGATGCCTGAGTAGGTACTACCTCCACCGACGATCTCTATATTATTCGATATTTTCTTTGGATCCATCAGCAAACTCTACGTTTCAGGGCGAGAGCGCGCTGTGCAACCGTCCGTGGTTATTCAATATTTATTTAATGCTGGCGTATGAGCGATCGTTTATTTTTATCGGATCACTGGAAAATACGGTCGCGCGCCGGAGCATTATACCGAATGACGCGACAATTCGTTAACGCGCGGGTCTCGCGGGATGGTTTAGGTAATGTATACATATTGCATAACTCGCGCCGGTGTGACTGTGCATTCTGCATTCCCGTCCGCGTATAGCGCACACGCGGGGGCGTACGAACCCCTGTTCTTCCAGTTACTGCTCGTTAAATACCGTCTGCGCGATTCGATCGGCTGAAAGTTAAACAGGGCGAGCGGTTGTATAGGCAAGACGGCAAACCATCACTTCGCGATGTTAATTAACGAGTGGTGTCTCAACTCGATAAGTGTGGATTTAACGGTAGAATGATCAAGAGCGTTCAGTTAGATGGTATAAATGAATTCATTCTGAACAGATGAGACGCACCGCGGTTTATCCCGCGCTGGAAATTATCGTCACCCCGGTCATATGAAAACTACGGTTTCCTTTGGTGTACACCGGCATCTATTATTCCATTTATTATTGTAATGATTTAGGTGCATCGCGCTGCGCGTTAATATGATTGAAAGTCCTGTGTTTACGGGACGGTGGATTATGGTCGAATCGACTGCACGTTCGTGCAGTCAATTCGGGTTAATGATTTCACTATTACGCTTCGGCATGGGCTCGTCGTTGGAACACGTGGTATAACGCCGGGCTAATTTGCGACAGTAATATCGGGGCTGTTTTGAATTTACATATCTCTGCACTTTTGGCCGGGAGGTCAAAGAGCAGAAGGAGATTCTATAGAATCACCGCGAATAATATCCTCGAAACTCCGATTTGTTCGACGAGCCTTTGTCGCGTATGAAAATTCTTCCTGTTTAATTAAAAGCTGGGGTACGTGATGTTGCCGCGTGAAAAGATAAACATTTCGGCGTGAATAGTTACTAGCTTTCAGGTTCTAATGGAAATGACCGCACCTTGCCTCGGTGTCCAATGGGTGCACGTGTATTTACATTTCGGCGTATAAAAATGTGACAGAGAGGGATGACGCGCATTGGCGTAGCGCGCGAAAAAGTGCGGGGCTCCCCTTATGAACGCAAACTTAGTAGCAAATCCTCTTTCTTCGCGCAGTATATGTACAATATTTTGTAAACTTTCCTCCTTCCATTCTGCCACCTCTGTAATTGCTCGCGGAGAAATTTCGAAACGGTACAGACCATTTACCTGTTCCCACTACGACGAAATAAGAGAAGCCACAGCTAAAGCCGCTGAGCGGTGGTAGGCGGGAGCGTAGAAATTGTCGCAGTGTCGATAAACGTACATAGCATTATTGAAATCGCGCTGCGTACATTGCTATTCGACGTGCACTCCATAAATCGCGTGCACGCGCTTTCGTATCGATCGCCATCGTGGAAACAGCCGGCGGCACGGCGGTGCTTCATGAATTTGTTCGAGTTACGAATCGTTATGCGCCACGGGGCCCCGTATTGGAAGAAAATGTCAAGACTACCACCGGCGATCTTTATTTGGGTCGTTTCGACTCCATATTTGCTTACTCGAACGAGATTCCTACTGGAGCACTCCTCGGCGTGCCCGCGTATCGCGAGTTATCGAATTTCGCGTGGAAAAAAACAACGAGCAATTGGGCAGAGTGGGGTTTCGATATTGGAATTGTTAATGTTTGCACGTGACTGTCTAGGCTCTGTTTGGGAATTCCGCGACTTGCCCCGTCTCCCTACGCCACTGTCGCTCAGCGGACAAAAGTGCACGGGCACGGGCATCAAATGTATGAGCAAGATCATTGTGAAAGAAACATTTCACGCTGATTACACTCTGTCTCGGAGCACGGCGCGCACTGTGCCCGTCTGCCCTTCTGATCTGCGAAGAGTTGCTCTTTAGGAATATTAATCCGCGAGGTATCTTCCATTGAACCTTCTAATTTCTCCCCGCTCGACGGAACAGGACTACAGTGCCGACAGCGCGCGACAGTGCGAGCTGAAGATTGGGAATTAAAGATCGGCAAGTCCCTTTTCACCTTTGCTCGACTCTGTGCACGCCGTAACCTAGTCTCGACCCAGTGCAAGTATCGCTCCAATACGAGGATGATAACATTGCGGCGACGGGCCGCGTGGAAGAATGCTTGCGGATGCAAGGCGTAATGGGTGGAGTAGATAAGTCAAGATAGATCTACTGGAAATTACGCGGGGAACGTGCACGTTGCACCGTCGACGGGGACGAGCACAGGGGCAGACGTAACCAGGGATGATTTCTTTGCTCGGTATCGTCAAAGAGCACGCGAGAAGAAAAAAAAACAGAGACGCGAGAAATAAAAGGTACGCGCGTCTTTGCTCGGGCGCGCTGCTCTATTGACGCGTTGCATCTGCTAACAGCGTCCAACGTTCCTTCAGGGGCAAGAGGTTGGACGAAGAAAATAAGCCAGTGTCGGCGAGGGTTTTGTACGTTAGCGGCCTTCGTGAACAGAGAAGTCTTATCCACGCGATGCTCTTTCGTGGTTTTCGCGTCGAGCCCGACCCGGAATAGTTCTCAACGGCAACACCGGGCTTCGTGGTTCCTTATTAACGAACTTCGCCCCCGTATCTTCCACCCCCGTCGTTTCTATACTCTCATTACTCAAGGATCTACGAGCCACGTTTGCCCCTGAACTGACGGTAGCCTATGAATAAGCCAAAGAGACGATCCAGGCCACGCGAGGAGCCAGCCGTCCACGTTGCGGCGGAGGCCACTGTCGAGGGGTGGGTTCCGTGTGCGCTTGGCCACGAATTTCTGGGCTGGGTCGGAAAGAGTATCGAGGGTGCCCTGCAGGCACGACACGAACCTGCGCAAGATATTGCTGCTCTGTGGCGGTCCAGACTTTCTACAGCCTGGGCATTCTCAGTCAAAGGCAATTGCTTGTTTATAGGCAGTATCCAATCTACATTGGATCGTGGGGACCGGGGGTCGGTATCCAAAGAGGGGGGGGAGGGGGTGGTATAGCTGGGCTACAGGTGCTTGAACAAACAAGATGTAAATTCGCCGTGCCATGGACCACCGGAGGAAGCAAGTAATTAGATGCGTTGTTGCGGGGTCCACCTTTGAACTGCTGCTTGGTATTAAGGGCACTGTTAACCACCTCTCTCGCCGTGCCCCTCCCCCGTTCGCTGCACTCTGTGTTCCCTTCGCTCAAACGCGCGCGCAGCACACGCACCGAGCGACGGGGGGTGCCTTTATACGCGCTCTCGTGGTTACGCTTCCTCGCGCGCGCCCACGTGCTTGATCGTGCGACAAGAACACCGTAAGGACACACAAATTTCGACCGTAGGTGGTCCCCAGCATTGTCCTCTGTCGCCTTGGCTAGCCGGAGCCCGGATCGGGTAGGTTTACCGGGCGCTTCGGTCCTTTCGATGGAGATTAGAGCGAGTTTGGTAGCAGTGGCAGTCTAAGATATTCTTAGACTAACGAGAAAAGGCTTCTGTGTACGTCTCTGATCCACGTTGCCGATTCTCCGATTTTATCATACCGTTCTCCTTCTCTCGTGCGCGCACACAAATTTAATTGAGACACAAAACGGTGGTAACGGGCACGTGGGCGAGGGGAAGGAAAGTTCCACGAACCGATCCAGACGTATCCAGCAACGTTTGCCCGGATCGAACACGTAACGGAAGGTGATGGAAGCCGTGCTAACAAAAGGATTCCGTTGGTTCAACAACACCGCGCCGAACTCCCCTCCCTTTTTTACTTTCCGCCCAAGTGTAAAATCTTTCCTTGACTCCTTATCGGTCGAGCCGGCGTGGAAGAGAGGATGAAAAAAGGGAGAGGGGAGAGTCTGAGGCGAGGAGTGGGTGGAAGGGTCTGTAAACTCACTGGAGTAACAGCAAAGTCCCTGGAGGTAGCCTCTACTTTCAGTATTTACTACGTCCAAGGAAAAAGCAACGGCGGCTGGGAAGGATCGTGGCCCGCTCCTTTAGGAGGCAGCCTTCCTTCACCTACCGCCTCTATATTTTCCCTCCCTCGTCGACTCGAGGGGGGAGGGGGGCCAACTCGGCAATTCGAGCCCTGTCCGTGCTCCTGAATTAAATACCCCATGAGGGACATATGTTTACGAGACTTCCCCACCTAGCGCCAAGTTACTTCCACATTATACTCTCCCTGTTGCACTTCGTTCGGGGCTTAATTGCATCTTTGGGCCTTGCCGGCGGTTAGGGTAGTTGGATTCGGACGTGAGAGGCTCGGGAGCGTAGCGCCCGCCCCTTGGATCGGGATATCTATCTTTCCCATTGTTGGACCCCGCCAAAGGGAGAAGTAAGTAACGAGTCTCCTAACTGGATATCTACCTTTCATTTCGCACAGCTATGAGCCGCTCCCAGTAGCGCTCCTTTCACGAGCAACTCCGGAATTATCTCCCTTCTTTCGCTCGTCCTTTAATATCCTTCATCGATCCGAAAAATCCTGCATCGCGAGGTTCGACAACGCGAAAAGGGCACGTACAGAGGGGAATTCCCCGGGTGTCGTAACGAAGGTCCTTGAGCATCCGGAGGCGGGGGACCCAGGGCGTCAGACAAACGAGCACGGCGAAAGAGCTTGCAAAACGCACGCAGCACAGACTACACCGAACTATATCAAACAACGCGACGGTTAATATCGGATTCCGTTAGAGGGAGGGGACGCAGGGGTCGAACGTGTTTCTCGTTAAGTGAAGCAATTACCCGGGACCTATCTATTACTTACAACAGCGTCAGCAACCACCGCAGCCTTTTCGTTTTCAAGACCTGCCACGGGGCTACGTCACAGTCTGCAGATCTCCGCATTTATCCGCGCGACTATTTTCGTCATTTTTCTCTCGCTTTTCATCAGCTGGATCGCGCGGCAATCGCGTTAGTTTCACTTTCGTAGTTACGTGACGGCTGGAATCTCGGCAGCCATTGCTCTACACCCTTGCTCGTCTTCTTCCTTCTGTTTCGGAAGTCCCCTTCTTAATACGACTGTATTTATTCGCCTCCAACGGCACATCATCGACGGCAAAGTATTTTCACCACGAGGGGAACAATGGCCCGTCTGACGAATTCGATTTTGTGCCGTTCGGCATCCTGCCCGCGTATCTGCAAATTATCGTGGCGGAACGAAGAAATTGGCCCACCGGCGGGTGCACGGTAATTTTTAGCCGTGGACCGTGTCAATTTTACTTCACGCCAGGGCGCGCGGCACGCGTCGGCGGACTTGTAAATAATTAACGAACGTCGCTCCTTCCATCGTTAACATCCTGCCCGTTATTGGCACTTCCTATTAGAGCAATGTTGCCTGGGATCACGTCGTTGCGCAAAAATTCGTTGTACGTGGATCGAACGAGCCGCGTGCACGCTCGGCTCTGGAACGTGTATCGCCGGTCGTGTATGTCCGAGGCGACGGTTTGCAAAGTTTCTCTAAAATGATGGGGGCAACTTTCGAATTGCATCCATTAAAATGCGCGCACCAGTTCCGGGGAGTTTCTCTTTGCTCGTGTCTACTCCAAGTTGTGTTCGACACTGAAACTTCCTCTTCGACGCTATTGACTCGCCGTGAAGTTACTTTCAAACGTGAACGTACACCAGCGCTCATAAGTGTTTGATGTGTTTTTATTTCACATTATTATGCGCTTTATTATCTCTCACCCGGTATATCGAACTGCCGCGATCGATCTCGTAAATTAGAGACGGTCCCCTTTTAAGTCCCAAGACGAATCGTCGACCGGTAATTGCGAGACTGCGGGGTTTCGGATAATTTATCGGAGATAATTTCGCGATACAGAGGAAAGTAGCTCTCCCCCTTTCGCCGTGGAGAATAGAGTAGGCGTGTTCCTATTTAAAATCAGTGTCTCTTGAACGCGAAGATTCTCGCCACCCTTCCTCCGGACTTAATCCGCCCGATGCTCCCGTTGATTGTATTTTCCATAAAACTACAACAATCAAGGGAGGGGGCGGCTTTACGAGGTGATGTGAAAGTAACGGTCTGGACGGAGGAGTGGACGTATAATAGAGCGCTTGACATTCTTTTGTCTCTTCGGGACGGCCTATCTTCTTAGATAGTATCAGCTAATTACTCGGCAGGGCAATAATTGACCGAGCCGGAGGAAGTGCGGCCTTTTACTCGATACTTGAAGAGCGGTCGAAAATTTTCCACACCGTCCACTCTAGAGAGGAGCACCGGTGGTTGAGAGGGCTAACGGTTGCAAAATAGTTTCGCGTAATTTCTTGTCCGATAGCAGACGTTTTATTGCCAAGTACTCATTTAAGGGCAACATTACGCTCCCCCGCAGCGATTTATCAATATAAAGTACATCCAGTCTACGCGGAATAACCCTCCAGACACTTTTCAACATCCTCCTCCTCGATTTTTTCACACAATCATCCGCGGCTTCGAGAGGTATCGCCGTGGCTCGCGGTATTATGCCCTCACGAATACTTTCGTGCTTACGTTTAAACGGGACGGTATTCTTGAGATCGCCTTTTATTCGCGGCCGAATCAACGGCGGATTCTGTGAAAATAAAGGGGAGATTGGAAAAGCGAGCGGGGGGGGGGGCGGTATAACGTATAGAAATAATGAAAACCTATAGACGAAGAAGCTTGAAACGGGGCTTTGTGCCTTTCGCTACCGTAATGAAAATTCGTTCTATTCGCCGTGGATTTCGCGGCACTGAAACGTGTGTAACCGTCGAGTGTTAGCTGAAAAAGAGTAACGGCCGTTAATGAGCGATTCTCCGCCGTTGGAAGCGTTAAATTGATTTAAATCATGGGAGCGGGCGTGTGCCAGGTAAGGACGGCAAAGGGCGGGATTTAAAATTACGAGCCGGGATTTAAAATTGTACAAGGGGATACGTGGAAACGCTTGGATCACCGCAAGTGAGCTGTGATCCCATAGAAATTCAGCGGGAGCATGTTCAGCTGCTAATGTCGCATCCACGATGGTTAAGAGCGAGCGCGAGATGCTAACAGTTTATAGACGTTATTAGTTAAATCATAGTGCGGTCCGTTTGAGGAAGCCACGTATCGATCACGTCCTCATTAAATTGGACCAGACCACTTACGTAATTTGCTGTCTACCCACATTACGTATTAGAAGATGAACATCAAGAGCAGACTTGGAGAGTTCGAAGGTTGAGGAGTTTGTAGGATGCGAGCGTGGTAGTTGGGACGTCTACGTTACCGTTGCGCTTTCTACAAGTCTCTCCATTTGCCCCTGTTTTCGAAGACCCTTTAACTTACTCGAGATACATAGCTGCGGACAAAAATTCTGCTTCCCATAAACTGAATACCCGTATACTATCAGGGCGGAGCAATCTTCTCCACCTTCGTCATTCACAAAACTTCTCACCCCCAATCCAGAATACCTATCAATGCCACCAGCGATATGTAGTCCTCTTTTCCTATCAACCCACCCAGAGAGGATGCTCCTTGGAGATTTAATTGCAACTCGGTATACGAAGCCCCTCCGTTGCGTTCGTTACCAGCCGCTATACGTCCCTCGGTCGGAATTGAAAGCTCGGTCTCACCCACGCACAGACACAGCCAGCCCTCCTCAGGGCGCCGGTAGACACGTACGGCACGAAGGAGGGGGCCTGCTTTTCCGGTGCCGCCGCGTGTCGCGCGCGCCTACGCACAGCAGCAAGGATTACGTGTCACAAATTGGTATTACCTGCTGCGAGCGTAGACATAGAGACAGGTGTGCACGCGGCATTTCGAGGAGAGAAGTGTCTCCAAGTGCTTCCCAGCATACCTGATGCGATTGCGCGGCATGCGACGTTCGAAAGCGTCTCGTCCCACTACCTGACAGGCAATTTACTTTGTAAGGAAATAATTACCGGCCAGTTACCTGCCTGTGTCGGCTCCAACTCGGAGTTTTACTACTTGCCGCGCAACTGTCGGCAGCGCGGGCTCCCGATCCGCCGGGGATTCGACTGGCTGTCCTCGAACGATTCGGGAGAAGGCGATACTCGATGGAAAGTGAGTTTAATGGCCAGTTAGCAGTCGTTTATCGAGCGATGCTACTGATATTGGCCTAGTAATGACGGTCTAATGGGAATGTCTGTAACGGAATTATTGGAGTTCGTTAAGGTACAAGGTTCGACTAAGAGGTTTCTTTTCGAGGTGTCTTAGTAACCTGCCACGATCTCAGAGAAAAATCGATCATCGTTAAGGTCGCAATGAGTTGGCGCGCTATTCCGGATGAATAGGTAATGCCAGCTTAAGTAGTTACGCCGTTGGTTAAAAGGCTGTAATACATTTTCGCGCACGCCAGAACGAGTTAGATCCTCTTCTTCCAATTAAACTTGGGAATTCCCTTGAATTTCCTCGGGCAACTTTCCCCCCGTCACGGGCGTCCCTTTGTGTGCGTCGTTGCTTTTATAAATTCCCATCTCGTAATCATTTTTTGTGCCCGGCCGCGATACCGCGAAGCCTTTCTCCCGGACCCATTCCCCTGCCGCACGCTTTCGAACGTGTTCCTCGAAATTCCGCGATTGCAAATTTCGACCCTCATAGTTGCCGCGACGTTGCCCCGATACCAGGCATTGTTCGACGAGGGAAATATTTTCAGGAGTCCACGGAGGAAAACACGACGAATAAAGGGTATTTAACCTCCCCTGGGGCCCCTTGTAAAGACAAAGACACGAAGTCGTCATCGTCGTGGTGGGGAAATTCAAAGGAACGCGGCGCACTTCATCTCACGCGCACCAGAACGTTATTATATCCGTGGAACGTAATGGATGCGTTTCCGTGTTTGTACACAGTCGGATTACCGTTGTCCGGGTTACGTTAAAGATCGCGACGAGGGGAATTTTCACGCGGCGGCACAGTCGCGATATCGCGTAACGCGAAACAACGCAACGCAAATTCCGTTTCTTGCGAACTCCTGCGTAGGGCGGGCAGAGAGTTCTATGTAAACAGAGTGTCATCGCGAAATACCCGCACGTCTCCCTCCGTCGCGCAACTTTGGCTCGGCGAGAGGTGAAATTTTCGAAGCGTCACGAAAAACTTCCCCTATCCAGGAAGATGGCGAAAATGAAGGGAGAGATTCGAGGGATCGAGGCAGCGCTCTTCCTCATATTCTCGTCGCTATCTTTGGCAAGCAACCGATCAATTTGCACGCGTTTAGGGCTCGTCTTTTGTCGGCGAAACGGTTGGCACTTGCTGGCACTTTGAGAACAAGGAATTCCAACGTGATGGAATGCAAAGTAATTCTACAAGATTACCACGCGCGTGCACCAGCTCGGGCCCTGTTTGCATCGAACCCTCGTTTATTCAGTACCACGTCGGCCGAAGGTGAGCCGTGTTTATCGCGAGACGTACGTGTCTGAAGGACGTCTCGGAATTTCGTTGGTTCGCGAAGGGCCGCTGCTGGCGAAGCGTTTCCTTCGACAGCAGGTATCAAGGAATTCCCGGGAACGAGGTTCCGGGGTTCTCGATCGAAGCGTATCATCTTGTGACACAGACAACAGACAGCACCGTGATAGGATGTGAAAAATCATAACCAAAAATCGCGCCTCAGAAACAAAAGAAAAGCGCAGGTACATCAAACAAGTAGTCCCACCTGCAGCTTTCCCCTCCACCCGGAGCAAGCGAGAAAACTCCTCGAGGAAGAAAAATATTCTTATCAACGGTAGACAGACTTCTAGCTCCTGCGCGGAGTTAACGCAATTGACTTCTCGCGTAGATCTATGGCGGTGGATATCGCATCTGGGTAGAAATTCTTAAATCTGCCAGGGCGGTTGGCGGTGTGGAAGTGGCGGGAGGGGTGGATAAAAAAAGGAGCGTTTTCGAAGGAGGCAGGCATCAAACAACCCCTACTGCCGGAATCGCGGGGTATTGCGCTCGCGCAAGGCCGGCGCGCGTGTCCGTGCCCGCGTCGTATAGTATATACGAGGCGGGTAGAGCAGTAGCACCGGCACCACCATCAGCACCAGCCAGCATTCAGCAGCAGTAGCCTCGTCGTGGCTAAAGGGGCTTCGGGATGTCGTACCACGGGCTAGTCTACCGCGGCGTGTCGTCGTGTTAACCGTCGTCCACGTCGTTTCGACGGCCAGTTACGACGGTGCCAGGTGGTTCGTGTTCGTCGGGTCAAGTTCCATTTCGTCGACTTTCGTTCGCGGTTCCGATTACCGGAAGGTGAACCAAGGACGGGGACAGTGCCCCTACCTGGCGAGAATAAACACTCGAGATTCCAGCGGACAACATAGAGTAAAAAAGTTCTCGCTGGTCTGAATCGGTGCGTGGCTCTATCCTTCGACGCCGAGAGATCTAAAGTCGCGAGGGGATTCGATTCGCACGCACGCCGCCTCTGATCGTGCACGATGCCTTTGCTCTCGTTTACCGATGATTTCCTTCACGGACGATGCGCGGAATAAGGGCACGATTACTTCTGTTCTACTTGACTAGGGATTTTCTGTGAATACAGTTTGTTCAGTAGTAAGCGCTTCCTGTTTTGGGAAGGATTACTACCAGCACTACTGTCTGATGATATCGACAGGGTTGCGGGGTTTAGTATCGAAAGTAGCGTATCTTGTGTTTCGAGGCTGCAGCGTGCCTTCCGCAGCCAGGGGTGAGCGAACGTGCCGAAGAGGCGTTCTTGTAATTGGAACGGGAACGTGTGTACTATGATCTCGAGGAGCCGCGTAAATTATTATTAACGACTTGCTGCAGCGGAAGTTTGTTAAAGAAAATAAATCAGGTTTAGCCCCTGTGCAGCGGCGGTAGGCTCTCTCCCCGGTGATTGTAGCAGGGGATAAATGTCCGTGCCGAGCGGCTTCGGATAAAACTAGTCCTTGGTTGTTCTCGCGCGCGGATTTACACGGGATCCGGTGGTCTGTAAATCGTCCCCGAGATTTATGACGATCATCAGCGATCGCTTGCTCACCGACCGTCCGTAACGGAACTATAATATTCCCGGATCGATCGTGCAGCCGGTGATCAGAGGGAGCACGGCGTCGCGCGAACGATCGCATTCCCTGGCGTCGCAGCGTTACGTGTGCCACACGCATGATTTTGCCAATAAATAACCGGGATACATTTATCGAAGTCCGTTGCACGCGGTTTGCGCTGATCGCGCGTCCTGCCGCGGCGACCGTTATCGTTATCGATTAATCAGACGTAACCGTACGACGAGGCACGGCGAAGGATTAAAAAAAATAGGGGGCTGCGGTAACATCATTAATTGCAACAAAACAGACGGACAACGATATCTCGCGGCACGGATAAAGCATCGAGGAGGAAGTCTTCCCCCGCTATAAACAGGACTCTACCATTGCCTATCAATCTCGTCGTGGCGATGGAATAACGCTGGTGGATGGCCAAGGGATCGAGAGGACGCGGTGCCTGGATGGTTTGAGCGGCGCAATCCTCGCCGGCTCCACGGGGAATCGAGGGAGCTCGCAAGAAAATCCGTGCTGACTAATTCGAAAATAGCTGGGGACCGCGTATCGATCGATTATCCGGTGGCCGCGTGATCCGCAGTGAATCCACGACGCCGTTTATCCTCGCCGTTCCGGGCGGAAGGAACGCTCTCGGAGTGCAGTGGTATAAATGTTTCATAGACAGACCTCGTGGTACAGGTAATATCGAATCAGGAAGACTTACGCGGCTGGGATCGAAGGTGGCTCGTGGATCCACGACGATATGTCCCCGGAAATCCACGGACTCCCGTTGAAAAAGTACGTATTATCCCTCTCGCCCTCTCGCCTTCTCGCTTCCGAAGCTACAGCGGGTTAACGTATCGGGGATTTGGAGCTTTGTCGCGGCCAGCGGAGAGTTATGGACGATTTGTAGGGTGCGCTTTTTAAGAGACTTATTACAGAGCCCCTTCTTGATAAGCGCTACAAATCAAAATTTCCAAATTGGGCCGGCCAGTATTCCCTGATTTATGGAGATCTCTATTTACCTCCCGCGTTATCGTTAACGAAACGACCGAACTTCTCGCGGATCGACAGACCGGGCTCGATGGTTTCTCGGCCACTCCGTGCGAGTCCATCGTGTTTATCGAAGGGCGGACGATAACCCGTCGTACACCACGGACGAAACTAAATTGTGTGGGCTTTTAATCGGACATCTAATGGATTCGCGGCATTTGTCCGTGTTTCGTTGGATTCCAAACTCTCGCCGAGTGTTTCCCTTTGAGCTGGTTCGACGCAAACATCAGCAACTCCTCCATCCAGCCACCCCTCTCTACCCCCCCCCTCTCTCTCTCTCTCTCTGTTTCTCTTTCGATGACTTCAAACGGTTTCTCGAGTGTGCTCGAGCCCGAAGTGCTCTTGCAGTTACAAAGATATACGTTGCCGATCGGAAAGTGTAGCCGCGGCATCCCCCTCGTTCCTCCACGGTATGCAAGCGCACCGGTTAAAGAACGCTCGAGCTTGCTGATGCACACTTTTACGTTACAAAGAATGATTATATTCCCCAAGGTGGGGAAAGGAAGAAATACCTTCGTGCCGTGGACGAGGGATAACGGCGGTGCGCAATCATCGAAAGAACGTTTGATGGCGAAACAAAGCAGCGGCGCTGATATTTGTTGCGCAGAGAAAGCAGCGAAATTTGATAGATGGCACGCGATTTTTGTCCACTAAGGCTGCTAAAAGACTTTGGCAGGTGTTTTGGTATCTCGCACGTACCGCTAGCGAACGTGTATTAGGTTGTATACCTTGAAACTTCTCTTGATTCGCGGAAAATAATTCGCGAAGGGACTGGTTCTTTGACTTGCCCCATCAGCCTGCTCAAGAATACACAAGGCTGACGATAAGCACAACTTTCCTCGTTAAGAAACGTTGATCTGAATAAGCCCATTCTTCGGTTGTTCACCGAATTCCAAAGGAGCGCTCGCGAAAGAGTCTCATCTTCCTCGTCCTTTTTTCTGCCTTTCTTATCGTCTCTTTTTTTTCTCCCTCGCTCTCTCTCTCTCTCTCTCTCTCTCTCTCTCTCTCTCTCCTCCCCTCGTCCGACCCCTTCGGTTCCGTTCATCGCCGTGGTCTTGTTGCTTCCTCAGCCTCGGTAGTTAAGAACTTTTAATATTAGATAAATAAGCCGGTCCACGATTGTCTCGGCTATTATCGAAGTTGCCGCGATACTTTACTCCCTCTTTTAAACATCCTCCGTTCCATAGTTTACAAGTTAAACGAAATAATAACGTCAGTTTTTTTTCTCTGGATCTGCGCCCCGCGCAGCAACGGCGGACAAATGCAGTCGCGAAAATATAAATTTCGCCACCGGCCAAACGCGAAATCCGAGGACCTTCCTCTCCGCCCCGTTTCCCTGGGTAATTTATGGGGAACTTGCGCGAAAGCGGATCCCTGCCCCGTAGGTGGTTTCGTTTAGCCAGGCAGTGTAATGGGCATTTTATTCCCGCGAAATGCAACGGCGGGATGTGTGCTACACGCACCTGTAACGGGCACATTAGCAGGTACACGGCGCAATGCTCCGCATTCGGCCGCGTTACGTGGCGGGATCGCGTGTCGGCAATTATCCAAGACACAAAACGATACCGTGAACCGACGCCACGTCGCTTTTCGACCCGCTCACTTCCGGAATGTAATTACGAGCGTTTTGTCGCGATCGCGACGCCGCGTTTGCACCCCGCGATTTGTCGCCGTGTTTCGCCGGAAAATTCGCCCCGAAACGTCGCGGCGTACGCAACTATCGGGAATGAGTTATTCGTTACGCCCGTAACGAGAAATTTACGATCCTCGGGGCCATCTATGGGGGCCCCCGACTCGAATTCTGCTTTCATAAATTCACAGCTTTTTATCACATCGAATCCCCTCGCACGCTATGAGATTCTTAATTATCCAGCTGCGCGATCAGGAATCCCTGCTCCCTCGAATATCGAACGAATCCGAGTGATCCCCCGCGAGGAACATTCGTGTTCCTGCAGATCGATAGGGACGAACGGGGGGAAAAACTGGCGACCATTCGAAGCAGTCTCGTTGAGGGCGGTTTTCCATGAAAATTAACGAGACTGATACGTTTAACGTGGCAACGGGCGTGGCCCGAATTTCGTCCACGGATTTATTTTTCCTCGGGGTCGGCGTGTTTCGAGCAATCTCTGAGCGGCGTTCAAAAGAACGAGCGGACTTTCCTAGCGTTTGGTAGTTTCGATCGACTCGATATCGTCCTTTGCTCTCTGCCCTCTCGTTGACGAGCGTTCACCGGAATAGCAGAGAGATACGGAAGGGCAGAGTCACCGGCCGTGTCATCTTGCCTGACCCAAATAGGAAAATTGCTGGACAGAGGGGCACAAAGTTCGCCGACGAAATGTCAGGCGATTCGAATAATCGTTGTTCCTCTGCGCCACTCTTCCCCCCTTTTCCACGTTTCACTCGTCCCGCTCGTCACGATCGCCGCGTGCGCCGCCTAAAAAAGACTTTCCCGTTCGAACACCGTGCCTCTTCCACCAACAGAATCGACACGGATCTACGGGGATCGTTGGACCCCCTCCTCTCTGCGAAGAAAAAGTCGAAACTCGCGACGCAGCGTTTTATTTAACCTGCATAATTCTTATAGCTCGGTGTTACTTTTCGGACGCGTTCGAGATGGAGAAACCCGTTATCGGAAATTCCATCGCGAGGAGAATGTACGGTACGGTGACTGGAGTAATCCAGTGATCCCATAAATCAATTCCGGACTAACGGGCGAGATTTTTAGCCGCTTCGCTGCCCGCTTCCTTCCCGCCCGATGGAAATCGCTGATTTTAACCGAAGTCGGGGAAAAAACTCGGCAGATAAGCGGAATTCTGCGATTTGGTGTCGGAGACAGTCGGCGACGGACGGTGAAACGTGAAGGATAGTCGCGAGGGTCTCCAGCTGTGTTTCGCGCTTACATCTTTACGATCATGGGCGATCGAGGAATTTTATGTCTGTCATAAAAGAAAAGGGAGAAGGGCGCTGCAATGCGTCGAAGCTTACAGATCGAGCTTGCAGCCGTGATTTCCACCGTGCGATCTCAATTACTCGGTGTGCTTGATCGTCTTTCAAAATCTGGTAACTATCTGCATTAACGACTGCATCGTGGACCAACAGGAAAGCTGTTCCTCGAGCGGTCCCCGCGTCTCTGTCGAGAATTGCTCGCGAGATTCGCGGCGCGCAGAAAACTCCCTTTTCCCGCAGTTAGTCCAATTCATATCCCGAAACAGCGTCGAGAAGCAATCCCGGCAAATGCGCGCGTATCTCGTAAAAAAAATAGAGCGTCGCGACGCCGGGAACAGAGCGGCGCGGTGGATTCGTCACGCGGCCCGCGCAGATTAAACAATTATTTTCGACGATGCTCTCCGCGACGGGAGTTATTTCGTTTGTGCCCGCGCGCCAGACGCACGCTGCCCAGAGTGCTGGAGGCTTTGGGGCGGCGGAGAAAAAACAAAGCGTTTCGAGGGGTGAGGGAGGACGGCTGGATGGTTTACGACTTTACGCGGGCACGGGGGCTGCCGGGAAATTCGGCACGCTAATGCTCGGTTGGGCCGCGCACGGCGACCAGCAGCGGGAACCGGAAACGCGGGCAGAAAGAGAGGAAAGGGGTACGCGGACGTTGCTGGTCCGCCTGCAAGCTCCGACGACCGATTTCCGGGATTTGCCTGACGTTTAATGAACGCTGGCAGACGTTTTGATTTACGGAACAGTTTGATTCCCGTCGCGAGAGTGGGGGCACAATAACCGCCAATTTGTAAATCGCCTCGTAAATCTGGTACGCGCAGCAGCCCGTTGCAGTCGATTCGTGGCCCCACGACGCATCGGCGCTCCCTGCGCGCCGAGCTAACGGCCATTTGTCCGATTGGATTAAACAATCGGCGCCGTTAAAAGTGGCCGCGCGCGTATTACCGGTAAACAGACCAGTAAAAACGATATAATAATCGTTACCGCCCGGGACAGTCGCGGGCGCAGCGGGGCAATCTTGTAATTGCCACGATTTCGGGGGGCGTTTTTCATGTAACTGAGCTTCCGGGTGTGTTTCTCCTGTGCAGATGTTTGGGATATTCATTTGCCGCGACCCGGGTGTTATTCGATTTTTAAGCCCGTTGTGCTTCTGTTCTGGTCGTAATTTAAGGCTCCATATCAATACTACACAGTATCTACGATATTACACATGCAATTTAGTGCACATCAGAATAGGACACAGAAGATAGTGCACATACTATTCAGAACACATGCAGTTTAACGCACATTTTTTAGTGCACATCAGGATAGCGCACAGCAAGATTTCACGCATAACCATTTTCTCGTCGCCGTCGACTAAGGTCGGTATCAAATATATTGGCCGGTGAATTCGTTTTCGCGAACAGCGATCGAGGAGAAATCAGCCACCACCATCTGACGATCGTGGATTTGTCAGTTGGAGTTGCCTGGCCACCGAAGGGTATGGTGGGGTAACGGGAACGCTGCTCGGCTCCGCCTGAACGTAGCCGTTTGGCTGTTATTTATTCTTAGCGTAATAGTTGTGTGCGTTACGAAGCTATGCGTAGACCAATACGAGATGAAGCTATCGAGAAAGATTCAATGTTCTGACCAATAAAGCTCCAGAATTTTTTCGGAACTAACGCACACCTATTCTGATGTGTGTATTTCTACGCTGACAGCTCGGTTTGGCCTACACCCCAGAAGCTTGGCACCATCCCCACCACTTCTGGCTCACTCTTGTTCTGCAAAGGCGAGAGCGAGATGGAACGAGAGCGAGTCAGAAAATGTTGAGAAAAGGAGCACCGAGGCAGGTAAACTGTGTGGTGGGAGAAAACCCCTCACGAAACTCACCGGCCGATATATATGATACCGACCTTAGGTAGCGTACCGATATGACTTTGGAGATACTCAAAATGAGACTGAGGTTACAAGTATCGCGCGATGGGGCCCATATCGCTATTGTTGTCAAGGTCATCGTTCTGAACATTTCGCTTTAAACTTTTTGGCGGTCAGCTTTGGTTTACGAGATATTCGCAAAAAACTTTACTTAATATTAGAATTATCGAGTTTAACACATATTCAAATCGGTTCGCTACAATGTTTTACGCGCCCGCGAGCGGGCACTCGCCCCCACCTTAATCTAGCCCCAACCAATAGGGAAAATCTGTCCACAACCGTATACTTAAGGTTCTAGGTCCATAACTTTTTAAATAATAAAACAAATTGGGTAGGGGAGACCGGGGCTAAAAGTTTCGGGGGTAAATTGTTCCGACGGTTTTGTCTTCAGAATGAAAAGAGCGTTGTACTTTAAATTATTTTTTCCGTGTGAGTTGATCACGCCACTCTGTCGCCCATTTTAATATCGCCCGCGACAGCGAATCGTGTGATTGTAAGCAAGGACCTATTTGTCGCGTACCAGATAAGTAAATATTTTTCTATCATTATTTTTTGGTCTATTTCGATTATTTAATGTCGATATTATTGATTGATTCGTTCTTATGGATCAAATGACATTTAAGAACATGGTGTAATAGTGTTTATCTTTTCAATATATGTATAAGCAGAATAATCTCTCAAATTGCTACATGTGTCGATAGGGGCTAGTTGTTACCGTGATTTGGGGCACGTTGTTACCGTAACAACTTGCCCCACTGCAAATGTATAAATTATTCCTGCTGTGCTTTAAGATGCGAACATATGAATGAAAGGCGGAGAGGGGCACTATTTCCATCGCAGTTATGCATAAAGATGAAAACTGTCGCTAGAGAATTCAGTATCTGCGACTTGACTCTATCGAGAGTTATTAACAAACTACAATCTGGACACGAAGCCAGTGTAGACTACAAATACAAATCTCAATAAGTAGGTACCCACAAACAGTTGAATGTAAGACTGATTTTATAGATTTTAGTTTGTATACCAAAGATAATGTTTATGGTTATTATATTGTTTTGGTTTTCTATTAAAGATAATACACTTTTGTTGATCCGAACCTTCATAAATAAACATTATTAATAAAATTCCGTTTTATTTCGTTAGAAAATGAAATATTTCATTAAAAGGCAACTCTTATACCTTAGTAACAACTTACCCCAATGCGATAACTTGCCCCATAAAGGGGTAAGAAGTTCCGCTTCGACCAGCCACAAATAAATTACTTTTTATGAAAAATCTATTACAATATATTAAATACAAGCTTAAAATCATAAAATATAATAAATTTAACAAGAAATTAGTCGATAGTGAAGAGAATTATTACATTATTTTCCAGTCATTATTTATGTTTTATCGAAGTCGGAACTTTTAGCCACGGTCTCCCCTAATGAAAACGGTATTTATTAAAGGGTTTCGTAAACAACACAAAATAACAAAAATATAATTGAAAAGTTTAAATACGGTACTTAATTGAACAATAAAACAAAACCTCTTCTTTTTCCGGTTTTGCCCATCCTATGGGGCAAAACCGTATAGTATATATTATCGATCTAAATTAACAACGGTAGCATTGAAAATCGTCGAGTTCTTCGGATCCCCAGCCGGTGCAACCTTCGTGTGCCCATCCACCACACCTTGTACATTGGACCCAATTTTGATCCCATGTTTCGATTAATTATACTCATTATAGCCTTTTTTTATATTTTCCGAGTTCCAATCTTGTCTAGTAGTAGTGTCTTTTATAATTACGTGGCATCTTGCTGACACCTTTAAACAAAAATGGAATACTACTTAGTTTACGAACCGTCGTTCGGTATACGGTTTAGCCCCAAGACGTAAGAACCCACACTTTTGGTTACAGCTAAATGTGAAAATGACAACAATCGGCCACGATCATCAAAATATAATAGAAATAGATCCTGTTAATATATATCTTCATGTAACTTACCTTCTAATTACCAGAACACTATATAATCCACTGGATGTACAGTCGAAAATAAGATCACAGCACGTAGAAATATAATAAATTTAATAATTAGCTGGAGCATATGTATTTTGCCACGAGGATCTGTTGTCTAACAGTTCAATTTGGCGGAAAACAATTGCCAAACGCGCGCGGGCTTCGTTCATTTGTTTTCAGAAATAAGTACGGTATACGGTTTGGCCCCGGTATACGGGTTTGGACAGGTTTCCCCTACTAATACCGTCGGCTGTGAAACAGATTTCAATATATTATGCCGAAAGTTTTTCATATGTTGTTGACAACATATGACAAGATCATTGAAATCGGTGAGGAGGTAGCTTTCAATATATTATGCCGAAAGGTTTTTATTAATATCTCCGAATCTGAGGCCGACCGCCAAAAAGTTTAAAGGGAAATGTTGTCCAGAATGACGACCTTGACAACATATGTGAAGGTCATCGAAATCGACGAGGGCCCAGTTCATCGGCAAGTTTACCGTGATATCCTGTTGTACACTAAATAAAATGTGTGTTAAGCTGCATGTGTTCTAAATTGTATGTGCACTATCTTGTGTGTACTATTCTGATGTGCGCTAAATTGCATGTGTAATATCATACTGTGTAGTTTTGATATGGAGCCAAATTTAATATCGCCGGAGGTAATTCAATGTGCAAGAGATGGGATGTATGATTTTTCGAGAGCATTTGCTGCAGGATACAGTAGCAATTTAGTAATAAACCAGGCTCCATCCGTGCGCTAATAAAGTGAAATGATCCTTGTAAGTCTATTCCCGATGACGATTTTCCGAGATATCCATTCATTAGAATGTGTCCTGAGTTGAGCAGGTGAACGGCGTGCATACGCTTCACGGTGAAATGGTTAGGATAAATCGATAGGAGACAGTGGATCGCCGGGCGAATCGGGGCTCGTTTAAACTTGTTGCCTGGAAAAGCGGAAAGTTCGCGACAGTTTATTAATCGGCGTTCCGTGACGAGCGAAGGGCTAATGGATAATGCCCCAGGGCCATGTGTAGCTTCTCGTTTTGATACTTACGGGGGTCGGTCACGGGGCAGGCAGAAGTTTGCGGGGGGAAAAAAGAATAGAGAAAGAAAGGCTCGAGGGGGAAAAAGGGAAGCGGGGAACGATAGCGTCAACGAACAGGCGTGGTGTCGTTAACCGAGTTTACTAATTATGGGTCGAGCGCGATAGCTCGAGCTGCTGCCGGTAATTTCAACGCCGTGGATGTGTAAAAGCGTGATGTAATAACAAGAGCCGCTTTGCCCGAAGTACCCGGCGCGATATTACTCTAAAAATCTCCGTTAATTAACTCGTAAAACTTGTAATAACGCGATGAATCAAGTTACACGCCCTGCCACGGGCCCTTACCGCTCGAACCACTCGCTCTCGGTGCTTTCGCTCTTCAGCGCGGCGAAAAATCAGCGTGACAGCGTTACCCCCGCGGTACGTGAAATATTTAACACACCTTTAATCTCGGCGCGCATCGATTAAAACTTCTGGCCGCGTGAGGCGTGGGAATTGTTCGCCCGTCGCAGCGCTTCGCGTATTTTACACGCCGAAGAATGGAGTTACAGATTAGGTACGCGAGCATCGGTAGGTACACCTAATACCGAATTAAAAACAATCTACTACAGGTATCGTTCCACGGTGATTGTAAGATAGACCCTGCGAGAGTATCGCAGATGAAAGAAGAAGGGGAATCTATGCCCCCTTGCCACAAAAAATTCTTCATTAAAATGATATTAGGTACACACTTGAATTATCACACTCCCGTGCTTTCGAATTACACGCGAGTAAACCGCTTTCGTCGCGATTACGCTCGAACAACGGCTCCCCAACCCGCTCCAGGGCTCGATTAAAGGTACTGTTTACCCGCATCGATGGAAATTTAAACGCACCCCGTTTTCGGGCGTCCCACCGCCCGACGCCGTGACGAGAAATCGTCCGCGATATGTAATTAGCGAAATTCGAGAGCACTCGGAGCTAGGCGATAAAATATATTCACCTGGGTGACGTATACGCGTTGCGACTTTAATCATTAGTCCGAAATATCGGCCTCCCGGGTCGCCGGGCGAGTGGGTGTTTCGCGTCAGCGAAAAAACTGCGCAACGCGAAATTCAATTTGGGAAGTTGTTCGTATCACGCACGTACTTTCGCCGATCAGCCGGCTCTCCAATTCGAAGTTATATTCTTGGATTAGCAGGCGAGATAGCACTTGCTTTCACGGTTTATAAATGAAGCGCGAGGCGCAGGATTCGAGATCCGAATTCTGCCAATTTGTAGGCTCGAAGGGGAGTCGCGTCTAAACTCGAGATTAATCCGTGAACTCCGGGGCGAGGGGACGGGTCGTATTTCGAGCCGGGTTTCTTTCAATTCTCGTCGAACCAACTAATATATGTATATGCATATATCTCTCGGGACCTTCCCTTTCGGCTCCCTCGCTCTTTTTCCCCCAATCTCCATTCATCGACCGATCGGAGACCGCGGCTTTCTATGCGCGACGGTTCCGTAGACGTTCGCTGCACCGAAAGCCCACCGTCTATACCACCTCGAGTGCTTGAAACATATATTACAGCCCAATAAACCTGATTAACATTGGGCGCTCGTTAATTACAGCGTCCCTCTATTACACTGACTTAGCCATGCGTTAATGATTTCACGGCCCCGTGGATTCTCGACGTATCGACGATACGCTGCGTCGCAATATGCATTCGGACGCGTCTCCCGAACCAGATGGATGCGTATTTACGTATTCCCGCCGTGTATCGTGCCCGTGCTCCGATACGCGCCACCCTTAATGACGGACAAGTTTATTTATTAATTGCCAGCGACCCTTTTCATCAGGGTCCATCGATCTCTGGCCGTTCAGAGCTCCTATATCGCTTAATATTTCACTCGACTGCCTCTGAAGCGCGTGCGAGCTCGCCACTTCGACGTGTCGCGGCGCGAAAGCATAGGAATTCAATGTCGTGCCAGCTATCGCTCATCCAACTTTTTGCTGTTGCATTGTTGCAGATAAGCTTCGAGGCATAAGAAGTGGAACGGCAAGAAAATGGCGGAAAATCAGAGAAGGACGCGGTACCTGACCATCAGCATACTCCACATCATCACCATCATGTGTCAGGGTGAGTTCTCAACTACATCCTACCATAACTCCGAGACGCCAGGCGCTGGAGCAGCGTTGTTAACTCTTCGAGTGGAAACGCGCGACAAATCTTTGCGCGAATTAACTTCGTTTTAATTCCGCAAAGCCCCCTCGCCTCGCTTTCAATCTTTACCCCTTACTTACATGGAATTTAAAAGACAAACGTTCTCACGGCAGCGTCGCCGTTTACGGGCTTAATTCGCGCGGAAACGGTGAAAGGCATTTTCATTGGGGCCGGCCGTGTAACAAGAAAAGTATCCCGTGTAATACGCGCTGGATGTATAGCAGCCGCCGCTAATGGAATTCGCGTAATTATAAAGGAAGCGCGTAGCAGCTACTACGAATACCCCGGGTAAATAATTACACTCGGTGGGGAATAATGTCGGTTTACATCGAGTAAATTAGTATTATATTTCGATTAGATTCGCTCCGCAGACTTGCCCGGAATTCAGCCCGGCGAAGTTGAACGGGGCACGCGAGCTGTTTAAACGAACGCCTTGGAGAGGCGAATGAAAAATAAAGCCCGCTACCGCCGTGTCAGAAAAACGATCGTTTCACGGAATCTAGAGCACCGCCACAGTCTCACCTCTCGAGCTCCTCCGCGTAACGATGGGATTTCATAGGAAATTTGTTGCTAATTCTCTTATGTACTTACATACTCGCGTGCCTGTCTCGCGAACGATAGCGGCCGCGTCGAAGTCGTACGTTTTTGGTTGTTAAGTGTAATTTCTGGCACGGCCGCGGCGTTATCTATCATGCTAGGTGACGTTGAGGGCTAATTGCCACACGCGGACTCGCCGTTCCTCTCTGGGAACACCGGAGCCTCTTTTCCTCGCATTATCCTCCGCTAAAAGAACGAGTGTATCCGTCTTATCGCTCGCTCTGCTACAACTATGCAGTCGGTCGGTCGTTAAATGTAAAGCAGCTTAAATGCCGCCTGAGAGACGAGACTTTCATCGCACCTTTCCACTTGCACGCGAAACTTCAAACTACGCTTCCACGGATTCCATACAGACTGTTCCCCAATCGGAACGCCCTGGGTCGTGGTTATCGCGGAGGGAGGCTAGTCGATAGTTAGGTAACGCTGTGCAAACGAGCACGATCGAAAGGCAGTGAATCGTTGTTCCCCATCAATCATCTAATTGCTCCGTTCGCACCAGGGCGGTTTATCGGCGCTCCAGATTTCTAAGGACCATGCAAATTCGGGGCCGAGGCAGCGCCGTGCATGTGCGTACTCGAAGAACTGCCGGTTATCAGTGAACGCTGATAAAACATATTGTGCTGATGGCGGGTGGCGTTAATCAATTTTCCATTCACCCTGCAATATCTTTCCGTGGTATCGGCGCCGTTGAATGGGGGGAAAGCCGATGCAAGGGGTCCTAAGATCGCGGGCAGGACCAACCGGCTCGTAATTATCGCTAAATAAGAAAATAGTCCGCTTCCCACCTTGCTATCCTGCCAACCGAGGTGTATAGAGGCGAACTTTTGCTTCAGTGGCCGTTCACCAAGTTTTAAGCGATTCGACGCGCCTTAGGTGCATCGAAACGTGTTTCATGGAGATGTAACGCACAAATGGAGGAAACACGAGGGTTCCTCGGGGAATTTTTCAGGTCCGCAGAAGCCATAAGGGGAGTTATTTCAAAATGATTTCGCGGTCCCAGAGAATTCGTTCAGTTTTTTTTACGGCGCACGAATTTCCCTCCGGTGTTTGCGTTTAACTTGCAGGTTGTATTTGAAAGCCTTTAAAATTACATCCGGCATCGTTGCGCTCGGTTTATTCCGATATTTTTAATTTTTTATGGCCCCGACTTGACCGCCGGCAAAAAGAAAGAGTAGAAAATATTTCTCGATAAAATTGAAACGGTCGCCCCATCTATTGACAATTTACCCCGCCCGGGAGTTTGCTTTAAGCGTCACAGGGGCAGCGTTTGAAATTCACCCGATGCTCGGCGTAAAAAACTCTTGCACGTGTTTTTGATCAGACTTACACGTAGCGTAAAACACAATTTGCCGGCGAGCGTAAACAAGCGTGCACCGAGAAAATAACTCGGAAAGGAAATTCGCCGCAATGCCCTCTGTTACCAACGTGCCCTGTGTCAGATCGATTCATCCAACTTCCTTTATTTGCCGTAGAATATTCGAAACTTCCAAAGCCTCGCGGTGTATCGTTCGATAAAACGGAATGGCAAATAAAGCACTCGCGTGACGTAGCGTAGAAAAGGGTGCGTCTACCATGTCATTGTCGCAACCATTCGAATGGATCGTCCGCTCGCGTGTCGCTTTGAGTCGTCGAAATCAGAGTTCCATAGAAATCGAGAATCTTCGAAAAGTCTGCCGGCAGAATACTCGATGGCAATGCTTGCGTCTGAGTGAAAAGAAAACGCATCCGAGATCGCACGTCGCAGGTAGAAGCTGGAACATCCTCGCATAGCGCGCAGCGGTGGCAACCGCCGTCGAAGCGAGCGGCGTAATCTCGAATCGCTTTGAGGCACTAATTTAAATACATATTAATACAACGCGTATGCAATATCCGCCGTTGGGAGGGGAGGGGAGAGGGCGGGGGGAAGGAGACACGGGGCATGCACAGAGAGACAGGTAGACAGGCAGGCATGCAGGCAACGGGTGCATCAGGGCGCAGACTTTGTCGGTGCCGGCGGGAGATGCACGACTTTGCGTGCCAGCCAATCAACATACCGGGCTATGCATACGAACGAACCCGTCGACGGCTCCTAACCCGAACAAATTTTAGTCGGCTGAGCACTCGCGGGACGTGCAGTGATATCGTTCTATCCGGCGAGCCAGATCGCGTGGCCGTCGTCGACTCTCATTGATTCCACCCGCGGCCGGCAAATTGTTTCACGCCGGATCGGCTGGCGAGGTCGTACGGATTCGTGGGTGTCCGCCGAGCACGAGGGTCGAAACGCTTCGAAAGCGGATCTACGTTATCCTCGCTCGAGGTTTCGTTCTTCAACCCCTCGAATGCAAAGTGTTTTTTTTTGCAGGGTCTTTCTCTCTGTCCACCGATCGGGTAATGATAATTTTAATGATCGAAAGCCGGAGCTTGGAAGACTGCCTACTAATTCATTCGCCGTTCAAAGTTCAAGCTCCAGCCGTGATTCTTGGATCGAATTTCGAACCGGGACGCGTTTCTTCTTCGCTCCGCGAAGTTTCGATCGGGCGAGGGACTTGAACGCGAGCTTATTTCGCCAGATTTGGATAGGTACACACGCTGCTACTTGGAAACTTATCTCTCTGTGGCGGCAGTTCAAACAGAAAAATTCCAGCGTGTATAATAGGAAGGTCTGAACACGGATATAAAAGCACGGACTGTGCATATCGTTATTGGAGGTACTGGAGCGATGGCGAAAGTGTTAGAAGTAAAGCATTCCTGAATTCAATGATACACGCTGTTTACCTTTTCGATATTCGATTCGCGGTATCGGTTCGCCCTGCTGAAGTGTCGCGTAGAACAGCACCGCGGACATCGCGCGACCGCAGGATTTCTATGACTTCGCAATATTCCTCAGATTTTCGGATGCTGTAAGGAAGGGACACTTCCACTTCGCTTGCTATTAGAAACCCGTAGGGATGATGCCACTATTTTATTTGAAAGCAGGGGAATGCCCGAACATACAGTAAATACATTCCACCGCGCGGCGAAATGAATTCAAGTTCACGCGGCTTCACGTGCCCCGAAGTGAATTCCTCTGCTCGTAAAGAGAATCCAAGTTTCGCGCTTAAAGTGGCTCGGAACGCATGGACCGCTGCTTATCTCGTTCCCCTTATTTTCCCCATTTGTCAGAGCATTTCCGCAGGGGCACACGTAAGTAGGTACGTACGCGGAGCAGGAAAAGGATGTTAGCTTAAATTTGTTTTCCCGAGGTAGGTAGGTATTGAGTATTTTGTCGCGGAGAGGAATTCCTCGTTCAGCGCTTGCCTTTCTTCGAGTATCATCGCGTAGAGGGAATATTCGACGGGAGAGGAGAAGACCGGAGAGCCCGGGACGAGAATTTCGTGCCCTTTCTCGCGTGTGACATCGGGAGCCCACCGATCCACGGTATTTCGCTTGATTTCGCTAAGCATCGACGCGGCCGAGCAGGGGAAAAAGGGAAGGGAAAAAGGGAGAAGGAAATTCCATGCACGGAGCAGAATAGGGTCAGGCCGTTCTTACTACGTCTTTCCTCCCGTCGTTCCAGCGAATGGAAAAACTTCTGGTATTCCCATGGTCGACAGCGAGATCGTAGATTCTTGATGTAGCCTTTGTGCCGGGGGAAAGAGAAATAGCGGGAGCGGGGGAAGGTGGAAATCCTTTGGAAAAAGTACCTCACCTGGGCGAGCTGCACCGAGGCGCGCTGCTCCGGTTGAAAAAAAACTTTCTTTTTTCCCCGTCGCTCGGGTAGGCTTGGCCGTGCTTTCTCCCGCGACGTCTGCGCCCTAGGTGGCCCGTGCAAAAACATATTTAAGATGTTATCTCGTGGCCGCAGCCAGCCGCATTCAAAGTTAAGACATTAAATGTACATTAGTGCCGTTACACGAGCCGCACTCAGCTCGCTGCAAGCCGACCTTCTTCCATACCATTCCGCTTTTCTCTCCTCGCGAAACAGCCAGGCCCTTTTAGCGCTGCGAGCAACGAGGAAGCCGCCACGCAAGAAGAGGCACTCGCGTCCGAGTGCAGGATGTACATATGTACGCGGCCTTGAATCCCGCCAGGATCTCGTGCAAATACCTGGCCGGGCCAGCGTCCAGCTCGAATTTAGGCGTGCGAATCCACGGTTGGTGGAATGCTGAGAGATCGATTGTTGGTCACCGGCCGGGTCGGCTGGGTGTCTAAAAATAAAAGTGCGCATTTCAAACGTGCCAGTGGGAAATGTGAAACGTTTCTCGCGTATGGGTGGATGTTAGAAAGCTGTTGGATGAGGGAAATTCCCTGTTCTCGTTCAAGTACGCGTTTCTTTAGTCGGACGAAAATCTCTGGGATGTATGTATTTGATTATTCCTCCGGTGTCGTAACTCACTCCTAACCATGGAGGGGCGGCACAAGTTGACAAGCGAATCGCAACAACCTGCGATCGTCATCGAATGTAACGATGTATTCCCGATGCATTCGTCGCGTTCGCCATTGCAACGCCAAACGAAGCCGTAGAAAAGGTGAAAGCGGAGTCGACGGGAAAGGGGTTAAAACAAGAAACATCCAGCCGAAGCTAGAGTTTCTTCCGCGCTGAACGCGTACCTACGATGATCGTTCTTTTGACAATTGCACACCGACACGGCCGCTAACGAGCGTGTGTCTTTTTAACGCAACGAATCGGCCGACTGCGAATCGGGAAACGCGGAGAAAAATGTGGCTCGCCCGTGGTTTGCTTTGAGCAAACGGAACGAGCGAAAGGAGCGCGGCTCGTCGTTGAATTTCCCTCCATAACTGGGGCTGCGTATAACCTTGGAAAACGACTCGGAACTCTGGTTGGAAATAATAGTAGGTAATGATACGCCTTTATCATAAATGCACAGTTCGGGTGCGAAGCTCGAGGGGAATTAGCATTAGCCACTTCACAAACCTACCCCAAGTTCCACGATAAACGAAAGTGTATAACTGTAGGTATAACAGAAACCATTGGAAATTACACTCATCCGCTGACAGACCACTGAAATTCATTAAACAAACTTCTCGCTGCGTTCGTGCCTTCATCTAAATGGCGGTGTAACAGTAGTTCTCCGCGAGAAATGGAAAACGTCGGATCGTCTCCGTGTTACGGCGCAATTTTCCTCTGGGTATACGCTGGCCCTTTGTAGAGCTCTCCGCTCTCATTGACTTAGGGAACAACAGAATTCAGCAGGGACGCGTCGCGGTTAGAGCGGAGATCGCGATGACAAAATAATTTCCTTTGGGCCCCTTTGGTGTGCTCGGAAAATAATCTAAATCATCGCCGGGGAAGGGCGATTTCTTCTCGCGTGAAAGTGGCGAAACTGGGGTAAAACCATTAGCCCGCGACTATGAGATGAAAACACGTTTAAAGGTCTACTAGAAGTCTTCGAGTTAATTGCCTCCTCGAAGGGGATGGAATTAGAATTCCCTTTATCTTGCCGCCGAGCCAGCGGTCGATGAAGTCGCGCGATTAAGTGGTACGGTACAGGCGTTACTGTAAGTATCGCGATTTAGGTGGATGGGGGTATCGAGCGGGGGTGTTACCGTTTCCCATCACGTGCGTACACATGTGTGTCGATGCACCTGGGGAAATGGGAGCACGACGGCCATGTGACGCACGTAACGCGAGAGCGAGCAAACACCATAATACGGGGTGGTTACTCAAGTCGTAAATGGATACCGGGCTGCTCGAGTACGCTCGGGGAGTCTATGGATCACTCTTAAGAATTCCGGCTGGGTGTCGTAAAAGTTCTTGAATTTACATCTCCTGGCGGGCGCTGGGAAATCTTAAAAGCATGCTAATAATAAGATACATATCGATTCAACGGCCTTCCCTCAGCACCACTTCTCGGCTCCCTAAACTTTCATAGCCACCTGCTTATTCCGGCGATCGCTGTCCGTCACCGCTTGTTATGTAAGATTCTCCAATGGGCTCTCGCGCAACGAGTGCTCTTCGCTTTTCGAAATACCTATAGGTATATGTACCTATGTAGGTACTAGCGCCAAGTCTTTGGAATACTACAGCGCTGCTTCGCACACCTTCAGAACACAATTACTCTTTCGTATTACTTTTTCTTCATCGCGACGCTATTTTCGCTCGTACCCAATCCGGGTTCGACCGAATATACTTTACCGCGTATCAGGGCCGGGTGTGCGATACATATGGAATCACATATGTGGCTAGGCATGCATACTTCATGAAATAGTAAGTTGGAGGCGGCATTCGGGACGCGTGTACCGCGCCTAGGTACGGGAGGGACGCCTTTGCAAACTCGATTCGATGAGAACGACGACGGTGGCTTCTCGCGGCCCGTTTAATGGCATTTCCGTGCTCCCCCTCCCCCGAAAAGAGAAATATTAAATTTCGGGACTGGGAACGCGTGTGTATCCGCGTCGTCGTGTATTCTTAGAAGCAGATAGAACGCGATGGTTGGCCCACTTCCGAAAGACCGATAAAACCGGCAGCCCGACTGCATGCCAGTCGTCCTACTCTTTAACTCCGCCAGGGACTGCACATCCTTTCGGTCCCATCTCCCTTCTACTTCTTCTCGAAACTGGAATCACTTACTCGCGCGAATTTGGAAACGTCGATACTCTCCCGGTACATTTCGCGAAACGCTTTTGCATCTTCGCGATGGCCGTTTCTCCTGACGGGAAACGGAACGTCGATAGACGACGAATTTTCGACACATCTAGACACGATTGTTCGATTATTAGTGACCTGTAATCATATTCCAGACGACTTTAATTCGACTTCCTCTACGCTATTAATATTATATAGAAGCATGAATATTACTTAGAGAGTTTCTGAGGTAACGTTTACACAGGAGCAAGCCTGTACTTTTCCATCGTTTAGGTCCTAAACTTTAGGATCTCCATGTAGACGTACGAACGCGATAGAAATTTAAATAATACTCTGTGGTTGGACGTACATCGTTCCTATCACCGGTGTAAACAGAATTCAGAGAAACAGTCACAGTGAAACATTACCTGTGTCTTGAGAACGATCGGCTACCATACGGGGAACAGTAGAAATTACCAGGTTACTCGTTGCTCGCGTTACTATGCAGCTGTCTAGGTGAAAGTAATGCAGCGAGATACTTCGAGTACACTCGAGTGTTGTGTGGAACGATAACCCTGACAGTGGAGATCACAAATGTGCTTTCGTCACTCATCATGGAACATAGAACCCTGGTTCTACGGACCCAAACACCTGTTCACCTGGCTACGTCTATGGTTTAATGCACCGGTGCTCAAAAACTATGCACGTTTCCTCGAAACCTTGACTTTCGACACTGTAGCACGCTGTAGTCTTCATCTGCGTTACATCCACAATTCTGCCACAACAGCTGCGGAACGTAAATTCACGTGGAATCCACGGCCTCGTCGCGGCAACCCCCGTTTTCTGCGCTCAGTAATAGGGGTGCCGCTGTAAAAACGTCCAGGGTCGTTACCAGTTACATCAGACGCGCGCAACATGCTCGGCCATTCATCTTCCTCCTGATAGCGCATCTGTTGGTCGCGTTTTCTTCATCTGCTCGCTCGCTGCTCGCAAATTCCGGCAGCATTATTCGAAAACCAGCCCCTACGAGGGACGCAGGGTCCACCGCCCGTGACTTCCGCACGGTGAATCGTAAACTCGCTCGTTCCCGCTGTTATCGCCCCTTGTTACACGACTTTACAGCTTCCGATGCTCCACGTTGGCCTGTCCTTAATGCCCAACGCTTCTGTTCGACGAATGCTTTTTACGTCCACGCGAGATTTAAAATTTTTATCTCCCCGACACGATTCAGGCCCGATTTACGAAGACGATTATAGCTCGAACAAGTGGGTTATCCCTCTTTCACTGTTTTATTCGTTCTGGCCGCTGTGCCGAGGTCTAATCCCCTCTTTTCAATGCAAGATGCAGCTTTCGCAAGAGAAGCCTTTGTGGCGCCAAGGATTTGGGGTTTGTGAAATATTACGGATGGAAGCGGTTTCGAAGACAGTCTTCTACGGTCCACAATCGCATAGTTCATGGGACACGTGAAAGGTCGTGCGCTGCTAGTGATTGTAGGTATCTTATAAGGAGACTAGCTTAAAGTTCCCGACGTTGCCCGGGTATATCTTTTTTCGGCGAAGGGGCGGGAGTTTTTTAAAAAAAATCTTAGCGAGCACCTAGGACCCAAGAGGAACTACCTACCAAATTTCATAGTCATAGGTTCAGTGGTTCCAGAGAAATCGTGATGAGTCAGACAGTCAGTCAGGACTTCTTCTTTTATATCTTCTTAAGGGGTTATACCTAGTCAGGAAGCCGAACAGAGGTGAATGTTTGTGAATTTTTTTTGAAAAAGCGGAAGCATATATTTTTACAGAACTTTTTGCACTTAAAAGAGCAACATTTAAAGAATATTTGGTAATTTTTTGGTAGAAAAATATTTACGTTTATAATAAAAATACAACGCCATCCAAGAAGCCTTTTTAAAAACGATGAGCACGATATCTAAAAAACTACTGCACCAATCTTTCTGAAATTTTGTGGGCTTATTTTTTATATAAAAATCTACTGAATTACGGAGGGATTTTATTTTCCATTGTATAGTTTCGATTTTATCAACGAAAAACGGCCATTAGTGATACTCATGAAGCCATTTTTCGTTGATATAATCGAAACTATACATTGAGATTTTTATATAAAAAATAAGCCCACAAAATATCAGAAAGATTGGTGCAGTAGTTTTTCAGATATCTTGCTCATCGTTTTTGAAAAGGCTTCTTGGATGTCGTTGTATTTCTATTACGAACGTAAATATTTTTCTACAAAAAAATTACCAAATGATCTTTAAATGTTGCTCTTTTAAGTGCAGAAAGTTCTGTAAAAATATATGCTTCCGCTTCTTCAAAAAAAATCATAAGCATTCGCCGCTTTTCGGGCTCTTGACTAGGTATAACACCTTACTATATAAAGCAGAAAGTGTTTCTGTGTTTGTCTGTCACCAAAAAATTTCGAACGGTAAACTCTGAGGTCACGGAATGTGCCCAGCTCATTATGCCTAGCTAATCCAGATAAATGTAACTATTTTCACAAAAAAATAATAAAAAAATAATTTTTTTTTATAAAATCAGAATCTAAATTTCGGGCGAAACCAAGTAGTAAAGCTACTTATACTTACTTAGTAGGACAGCTATAGATTATAAACACTGGCGGACGTTTCGCTGGGAATTATCGCGATCGAACGATCATATTTTATGCAGCCTCTCCAGTTTGTCACGTTCATTTCGGGTCGGTTGGAAGTTGTTCCGCAAAATGTGCATAGAGGCGGAAACGAGAGAAAATTCATGGAAAGCTGAGCTCGATACGTAGGAATCGATATTAGGATCCTGTGAGATGTCTCCCTTTGAATTGCTGGGTCAGGCTGGAGGGTCTCCACTACAGTTATCACCGATTGCGGATGCTTGAGATGGCGAGAAGGTCGAGCGTGGAGCGCCTTAATGCGCGGGAGCACTCTAATTTCGCCTTTTCAGCCCCGCAGCCCAAGGTTGAAATGCAATATCGCCGGTGGTGGGACGAGGCACGAAGTATTCCCGACATTTCCAAACTATTTCCAAAGACGGATTTCTTCCTCCACGCCCTCAGGCCGCTGGGGAAATCGGACTCGGATTCCGTTCCAGCTGCTAACGATCAGCCGATCGTTTGCACCTTTAATTAATGCCCGGCGCGCTCCTTCGATTTACCCACTAAATTAAAACTATGCGGTAATTGATCTGTTCCGAGCAGAGACTCGCGACCCGAGGTCTCCGTGCCCCGAGATCCTCGATCCTCAGCTTCCACTTCAGAATTTATATCGTGATTTAAAATCGGATTTACTTAGCTACGAATGCTTCCGCGCATACAATAGCCCAACCTGCGCAGAGAATACCGTGAACATCCTTCGAAGCGGAACCCCTTCAACAGCGGTGATCTGGAACCTTTAAATTCCACGCCTCACGCTTGGAGTCCCGCTAACCAATGAGCGAAAGCAACGGCTTTTCTTCCCTCCCAGAATGCCATAGCCGCAAGTCGCAGCCCAATTAGTCCACGCACATTTGTGTACTATGTTTCGGCGGGTGAAAGGAGCGAGCTTATTCAAAGATTCCCGCGGAGCCCCGTGAAAAGCTGAAGGAGGGTAAGGTTATCCATTCCTGCCCGTCCGTCGACCTCCCCCATCATTTTGCAACGATAAATTACACGGGCGTATAATTGCAAAAGGTCGGAGAGGGAAAGTGGCGGGCCGTTACACTTTGAATGTGGGTCAAGAGCCGGCGGTTGTACCGCGGCCCGAACGGTAACAAAATGTTTAATTGCACCGCGCCTTCTAGAGCATTTTCTCTGAGGCCTCACCCTTTTCTCTCCGTCGCCCTTCCCGCGACGCTATCGTCTTTCAACGAAAGGCACTCGCTGCCTGACAGCAGGATGGAGAACCGTTTGTCCGCGGCCTGAAAGGATTACGGCCGGCCCCGCTGTCTCGCAATTATACCGAGGCGAAATTAGTGCCGTAACGGCGGTTTTCTAGCCGTTTCGCGAAGGACCAGCCTCCGTTGATCGAAATTTTCAGTAACAACTTTTACACGGTGATTAAACGGAACAACCGTGTGCTTCGACCGCGTTCTCGCCTGGAAGGGTTGCGCAGAGAGAGAGAGAGAGAGAGAGAGAGAGAGAGAGAGAGAGAGAGAGAGAGAGGGAGAGAGGGTGAGAGGGAGAGAGGGAGAGAGAGAGGGGGGGGGAGAGAAAGACTGCAACGATGAAACGAAATCGCGAATAAATATGTCACTTTGCTTGACATAAGTCTAGAAGGATATCGCGCACGCGACTGGCTAGATTCCATAAGGGTATCAATGGGAAGATGCATGGAAATTGCGCCGGTTGGCTCGGCTCCACGGGACCTGAAGAACAACGCGCCAGCGCCGGACATCCTTTATACAATTATAGTTTTTGCGCGACACTATCCACTCGGAAATATGGACGCGAAAAGAGGCGGGGGACCGGGGGGATGGTGACGGAGGGGCTGTGGAACGCGAGCGGGGGGTGGATGCAGCAGGGTGAAAGGAAGCTGGTAAAGGAAAGTCAGAGAGGGTTGGGGTGGGGGCAGGAACTGGCGGAGGGTAGATAATAGCCAGGATAGAATTGTTCCAGGAGCAAAAAACCAATCCATCCCGTCGTGTTATCGGATGGTAGAGACGATCGCTGGGGGGAGGGGGCAAGTGCCCTTCCACACCCGACCATCCTTCTGGAAATGCCTCTCCGCTGGAATAGGTTTCGGTCGTGTAACGCCGAAATACGTGGGAACGAGCGTGCAATTGCAGTTACAATAACGCCGCGAACGCTAGTCGCGCGCGGATCGTTGGGTGACGCGACGTTGGCTTTTATTTAGAACGAATGCACCTACCCCACCCGTGTAATTTCCCGTCCCGTTGTTTTCGATGGGTTCCGGCTGGCTGCGTCGTCATTGAATATTATGTAAATACGATTGCTGGTTCGGTGAGCGCGCCGACGTCCGTCGGCCGCGTTACATTTTTAATAACAGCCCGACGGTACGCGCACTCCATCCCCCGGGGGCCCGGTACCTTTCGTCGAAACGGGACGCGCCGATCGACCAACAAACCTTGTTAATGCCCACGCTTTTTATCGCTCTAACAAGCGACCAGATACGAGGTCAGTTTTTACGGCGGGCGCTTTTTAACTGTTTTGACAAAATCCCTCGCCGCGATGAAACGCCATGTAGCACCACTTCGGCACGCGGCCCCACGCGTCCGCCAAGTTTTAATTGTAAATGGCGTCGGGAGGTCGCGGGTTGGTAAATTAAACTAATTGCGAGTAATAAGTGTAAATAATTACTGTTCAATGGCGAAACGTCGGGCGGGTGACGCGGACGGATATTTTTATCCCTATTGGATGGTAGCGAAGTTTCAGTTTCTTGCATGTTCGGGTGGCTTCAGGCGCGAAGATCGCCCGGTCGCGGCCTTCATAAATTATGCATCGCAGCGGGTGTATTAAAAGTAACGTAGCTTCAATTAAAATTCGCCCCTAACTGGCTCACCACCGCAATGCGGCGGATCCTTCAAGTGCGATTCGTGTTCAATGAATTGCATCGGCGTTCTCAGCTACCTGGCTCCAAAATAACCGCGACTGAAGAAGCTACCTTTCCACCAGAAGAAGAAACCAAAGGAAATAAACGAAACCCTCTTCGCAATCACAACGAATGGACCATTCAGGATTCGTTCGAACTTCTACGAACCGTTTTACCAACATTCAGCTTACAAAGACCACGATGGAACTTGGTGGGATGGAAAGTGTATAATCGAGGGTTAGAAAGGGGTGCGCGTATCGTTGACCGCTGGCCGAGGGTAATGTCCGGCGTGCAGGGGCAACTTCTCGTAAACGATTAATGCAAAGTAGCTCATCGTGTCAGTTAGCATAACGCTAAAGGTCCGCCTGGTATCGCGGCAGAGGAGGAGAGAGGGTACGCTTAAGCCGGCTTAGTGTCGAACGCCGTGGCACTGTTAGTTCGAGCGTTGCCGCGGCTCGATGCCCGTCCGCAATTTGTAAGCTGTAACGACGACCCTTTGTGCCGATAATGCCTCGTGCACGATTCTTAGGCCACCGCGTGGACGCGGCAATGAGCGGGGCGTAGCACGGGCATCAAGCGTGCTTTTTGTGCCGGGCGCGATTGTTCAACCGTGGCGGAACGAAGGTCGCGGCGGAACCGTGACCGAAAAAACAGCGGTGAAGAAGGGGCCGGACGGCGAACGACGGGGTGCCCGGGATTAAATTTATTCGCGGAATGTAGAACGGGGCCTTTGTCGAGCGTTCCGTTCGCGGAATCCCCTGTCCGTTTTGTTTACGAAACGATTACGGCGTCCTTTCGCCGTTATGCCCGGCGGAATTAACGCCGGTAATAAACACGTTTAGGTACGTGTTCGCTCACCTGTTGACTTTTCCTTGCCCGTACCAGCTCCGGTTTATTAAACCGAGGCTGAAACGGGGATTGATCCTCCTCCCCCGCGGATATGCCCGTAACGAGTCGTATCGCGGAGAAGGAGCAGCTGCGTGGGAAAAATCGGTCGGGGTTTAATAAAACGTTAGGAAGCAGGTAACGAACGAGCGAAACAGATGACTTGCGCATGACAGTTATTGGGCCAGCGGACGAGAGAGCGGGTTTAATAATGCGGGACAATCAATCTTGCCACTAAATGCGTCATACGAAGAAAGATTCCCGCCCGGGAAACAAATAACGCCGTCTCTACGTGCTCTCCGGGGCTGAAACCTGCCCCGGCATACATCGTCGACTATTTTTTTTAAATATTCTCGGCCGCCCGGTATTAACGCCCGAGACGTTCGTCTTCGAGGGAAGGAAAAAGTTGGAAGCCGGAGTCCCGCAGGTCGAACGATCCGTCGAAAGTTTCGAGGACTACCCGCAAATTAACTGGATAAGTCTTGGACGTTAATCACGTAATAACAACCGCCACGGCGGAACTTGACGCGAAACGACTCGATTATTACGCCCAAGGAAGATGTAGCGTCGAACTTCCGCCTGGTCTGCATCTCGCCGAAATTTCCGTTAAAGCGCTGCGACAGCAGCGACGAAGATTAACCTTCTTGCCCGGTTAATCGTTTGAAGCACGCTGAAAATTCGCGGGTGCGCCGGGAGCAGCGAGGCTGGCAGTGGCGAAAGAAGAGGAAAAAGGCGGAGTAGACGCTCAAGAATTCCCCTTCGCCATGGGGTGCTAATTTGAATAACACTGCAACAAATACTAATTTCGCCGCGGAAGCAAGGAGAAGTAGAAGCTCGTGTGCGCGGAGCTACGTAGCCGTAAGGGTGGCGCAGAGGCAGTGGGGAGGGGCGTCCCGAGTCTTAGATTAATCTAGGGGTGTGCTGGTGCTGCTGTTTCCGAGCTAAAGTTTTCCTCTCGAAGCGCGGCAACCTGGCTGGTAACTCTCGTGACAGGGAGGAGAGAATACTTGTCCAATACTCGTATAAGTATAGCCGGGGGTAGACCGACTAAATGAATATAAATGACGTTCTCGCCTCAGCCGGTGACCAGGACGAACGTGTACCGAGGATTCTCGGTGCTTGCTCGGCGCACTTGCACCTCTATGAAGTCCTCGCATCACTTAGCGACGGGATAATGCATGTACGCCGACGACGCTCCAATGCAAACGAGCCACCGTGGCGAACAGAACGGACAGTTCCAAGAGCTATGCACGTTATTTCATTAGGGAGTCTTCCGGAAAAACTGGGGTGTCCCTTTCCGATGGAAATATTAGTGGGAAGGTGCTCGTAGTGTCTTACACGACCTGTTACCGAACTGTACTTATAATAAATTGACGGCGGTAGTGGTGTGCTGCACAGTCCTGCGAGAGGATTATTGCGCAACGTAATATGGGCTATGTAGTAATTAATTTGCCCGTAGACACGCGTACGCGTGATTCATCAAGGGATTTCCATCGGCGCGGCAATCTCTCAAATAAGTCGACGGGTTGTATAATAGACGCGGGAGAATAATCCCGTCCCGTTGTGGTTACAATAAACAGGTGTCTCACATTAAACTACTTCAACTACTTTAGCCTGCTTTAGTGGATCCGACGCGATCGATTAGGCGTAGTTAACCGACTAGCCGCGCGGCGTTAGCAGATCTGAATCATCGTGTCGGATATGAATTTTAAGCAGCGCGCGCTTTCAAAGCCGTGTGAAAAATTGATGGCTACAGTTACAAACGAAACGCTCATCGGGAACGTTTACCGATTCGTATGATGTTTCGTTGGCGATTAATTGCCCATTAAACGTTTCCACGGTGCGCGAGTAACGGGCGGCTGACAGAAGGGGAGCTCAAAAATGGTGTAATAGGGGCGGGCAGAAGGGGTGGGAGCAGAACTATGGAAATAAATTCAACGAAGTTTACGTTAGAGTGGCGCGCGATTTTTTCCCCCTGCCAGTGGTCGATTCGGCCCGGACCCGGTCGTGCGGACATATATTTTCGAATTATCGACAGCCGACCACGCGACAAATTGTACTCGAGCACCCTCCTGTCGGTCGGCGACATGTTTAATAGGTTGTGAAATCATTCTGAAAAATAGGTCCTATTCTCATGGGACTGTGCGCACTTGTAGACACTTGATCCCTCCCCGCGAGGTCCGCGGGATAAAGGAGGCGAGAAACAATGATACACGCCCTGTCGACGCGGAAGGATCGATATTGAACGTCGCTGTAACGGAAAGAAATTCGAATTCTGCGATTGTTAAACGGGACGTGCCACGGTCGACGCTTAATCCGCAATTGCTCGGGGGAAAACACTTTGTTCCCGCCACTTCGCCGTAAGTTCCAAGGCAATGGGGACATCCAGGCGTATAATTGTTAGCTGTCCCTCTATATGGAACTTGTACCTCAGAGGCAGCGATAGTTGGCGGAGCAACTCTGTCCCGAAGATTTAATCGTCTTCGGGGGTCTCGAATTGTCGCCGATCTTTAACGTTGCCCGCGATTATTCCGTGAATGGCGAGGCGGCAGGCGTTTGTGTATCCCGTGTCAATAGAAACGGGGCACCGGGGACCAGGAGGAGGGTGGCAATCGAAAGACAAGCAATAGCTGGGTGGTGACTACTGACTAATTCACCGGAAAGCTCTTAGAGCAACATCTGAACGCACGGTGACGTCGATCATTCCGGCTTGTGTTTAACTTGCTTCCATCGTTAAAGACGCTCGTCGCCGCTGAAATATTTAAGGCGCACTCTTTGCGTAGCAGTCGTCGGCGTCACGCGAGGGGACCAGTTACACCCTTCCCGCTCGGCGGCATTGTTTCGGTGCTGGAGCGCCCAGGAAAATTGCAAACTTTGCTCCATTAGTCCCTGTCCTTCTCTCCGAGCGGCCCTTACTTTACATTGCTAATATAGAGGAAAATTAAGGACGACCTCGCAAACTTCCGCAACGGAATTAAGTCGCCATGCAAACGGTCAATTTAATTACCCTTCTCTTTTTTCCCGCGCGACCATTCTTCTGGCAAGTTCCTCGTCGATTTCGCCTCAGACACACCCCCGCCGTTCGCATCGGGATCGCTGACGAATGCTGCGGGGCGGGGGAATAAAAGCGGAGCGCGGGAGGTAAATTTCGCGACCGTATACCCCCTCGACACGGTGGATTAACGTTGGGACCGTCGTATCGCGGAGGGCGTTAAAAAGTTCATCCGCTGTAACTCGTGATCGCGAACGCAGATCCAGGCAGTGCGATCTAACGATAACGATCGGGGCTCGTCGCGGACGCACGTCCCACGGAATATCCGCGGGATTTCGGTAGGAATTAAAAAAGGCGCGGTTATAAGCTGCGGCGGGGCCGCGCTCGGCCGAAAGCCAATGGGCATCTACCTTGAACGTAACAGATTCTAATGGTTATGCTCATGGTTACTGCCGCTGGGGAAAAGTCACACGGGGGGGGGGGGGGGGGGAGAAAAAAAGGAACGCCTGGAGAAAAGAACAGGGAGAATCGTAGGTCGAGCTCGTCTCTAATTACTTTGGAATATCTGGCTCGTTAAGGATACTGCCGCGGGGCCACTTGCACGCTGCTTATTGGAACGGACTACGACTGCCTCGCTATATCCCCGCCGTCTCGCTCCGCGCTCTTTCGCTGCCACGTAAACAGTCGGTATCAGAATTTACCATTAAGCAAAGTGGTCGGATCTCGGGAGCCGGAGGTACTGCGATTTTTTCGGAGGACGAGATGGCCGGGTGGACAACGAAAGCGTGCTAGAAAGATTAATCGTTTCGTGTCCCGGGAGCCGGGCCCGGCTTTCCATACGCTTGTATCGGCGTATCGATAATCGATTCGGCAATTTCACGCCAGACAAAAGCCAGGAGGCGCCTAAGATTAATAAGTAAGTCGTGCATTAAGACTGCAAGTAATTCCGACGATCCTGATGCCCCCGCGGTATATGCAAATCTCGCTGAATAATTAACGAACATTTTCCGGTTGATAAGCACGCCGCCGGAGTAATCTTCGTAATATTTCCTGGCTCGCGGGGGCTCGGCTTGGCTGGAGGTGGCAGGGAGGAGGGAACATATCTGGCGTTCGACGCTGCAAAGGACTCTAACGACGTCTTCTTTACAAGAGTTGCTCCGCTTCCTCCGCGGCGCTGGAGATACGCCGCGCTGCTTCTTTAATTCGCTTAGCAGTCATTACCGGTAAGAGAAAGGAGCCGGCCAGAAACTTTTCCATTTCATTACTCTAACCTCTTTCTTTCTTCCTTCGGCCCCCGTTCCCTTCCCACTCGCTTTCAGTGTCCCCTCTCTCCTGTTGCCATCAACTTTATTACTTTGTCCTCTTTCGGCGTGGCAGCCTCCCCGCCGACCGAGCGGAGGCTGTACCGGTCGTTGGAGCGGACTGCCGCGCGCCTTAACTTTCGGCTTAAATCTTTTCCTCGACGGAGGAGGCCTGGCCTGTTGGGCGCGGGCTCCACGAGGCTTTACAGTTTTACACTCTCGCGACCATACTCCCCGGACGAATTGGACGAATTTACTTCTCCCCTGCGAACCATCGCCCCCCGTTTAATTAACGGCGCCGAGTCGAAAGTAGGCGAATTATTATTTCTTGGGGTCGCGTCTTGCAAATCATGCCTCTTTCTGTATCTGTGTGTACGCGGTATGAACGTGGAGGCATCGGTGCGCAGCTTGTAACGATAGTAGAACGGAATAAGGATGAAGGATCGTTGAAACGGCTGGTAACGTAACGTTGCGGAGATATTTCGTTTGAAAGTCATTTTGCGGGGAGAGATGCCACCCCCGCGGCATTTCCCCGCACGCAAAATTAAGGATTAAAGTTACGACTAGCGGTGCGAGGGGGGAGGCTGTGCCCTGGGCGCCGGCGCGCAAATGACGCTTGGTATAAAATATTCAAAGCCCAGCGCGATAATGGTGGTGCGTCCAAGCATATTAAACATTCAGTCACGTAACTGGTCCAGCGTGAGGGCCGCCGAGCGGGGCAAGTGCACGTGGTAATTCAACTCCCGAAGTAAAGTTTCACCCGGCGAGATACATCCCGCGGCATAAACTTCGCGAAATTACACCGTATCAAACTCCGCTATACATATTTATTATTTAAGTTGCGAGCACTTCGTTCGCCGGCAAAAGGAACGTCCGCTTTGTGCCCCACGCCCCCGTGCCACCCTCCGTCTTTCGTTTGACTAAGAATCAGCGCGACGACGCGCCAGATACCTATGATACTTCTCGTGGTGGAACAGCCCCGACACGTCAGCCAGCGAAATATTCGAGGGGACCGAACCAATCTGCGAGGCGATACTCCTAAAGTTCGAGCTGCACTAGAAACGATGGGGGGGGGGGCGGGCTCGAGAGCCATTTAAATCAAGATAGATCCAATTATTCAGGGGTGTGTCGCGCGATTTCATTGCTGATGCATAAGCTAGGAGGATGTAAATAGTCCATTCAAAAAGGGATTAAATATTCCATTACGGCGATGGCGGGCGCGCGTGGTCGCGAGCCCGCGCGATAATTCAACCCCCGTAACAAAGTTCCGTGCTCGAAATTATCTGGTTATCCTGCAGGTATGCTGGTAATATCGTTTCTTCTGTTCACTCGAAAGATTTGTCATCCCTCGCCTGTGTTATGTACGTACACGGTGGAAAATCCACGAAAATCTGCACAGCAGGCCATTAATGATCTGGACCGGCGCTAAAATCAAAGTTGGGAGAATCGATTGTCTGAGAAAGGAGCTACCGTAGGACGGAAGATAAATGCATCTCATTTGGTCGATGTGTTTGCCCGTAGACGCCCCGAGGGCGATAACTACTCGGTGCAACGAATTTGACGAACTTGCTGTATTCGATTAGTGCCCTGGCGCTGCTCGCCATGTAACTTGGAAGGTATTCAAGCTGCTCGAGGAGTGGAAAGTTGCGGGACCTTCACTTAACGCATTACGCGCGGTTATGCACGAGCTGTGAGCTTCAAAGTGTTCAAGGTCTGTCAACGTCTGGCTTCGCCGCGATAATTCCAGCATCTCCGCAGCGAAATTTCTTTTCCCCGCCTCGAAAGTTCCGTTCGTCCAACCGCCTGACGAGATTACACTTGAAATTAGCCAAATTCAACCGCGAAACCCCGACGGGCACGGATGTGAATTTTAGCCCGGGTTTGCGCGCGAAATAGGCGGTGTTTAAATTGAATCTACGCGATAGGGATTAGATTGAACGAGCGGGGCCGCTACGCGTAGGCATCTTACGTCGCTCACGTTGTGTACCGACATGCAGATCTCGCAGCAGAGTAAATTTATTCCATAGTACAGACTTCGCCCCTATCCGCGACCGGCTGGAATCCCATTTCGCGTTGAATCTATACGTCCGGTAACTAAAGTGGAATCCGGACGTGCTATTATCCTTTATCTGGTATCGCGAGCACGGACAGTTAATCGTTAGCAGCCTGTAGCGAAGTGTTGCCAGACAGGGGCAACTCTTTGCTCTTCGTATCTCTTCCCCTCGTTGCTCCCTTGTCCGTTGCGTCAGATTGTTCATCTCTCCAATCCCATTCCCAGTGCATACAGTTTTAGTATTCTTTATCTTCCGATCTTTATCATCGCGCAAAGATCACGGATAGTCGGTACAGGAACACACAAATTAATTCGGTACACATAGGGTGAAAACTAATTGTCCCTCCATACCGTGCGACCTCGAAACTTGCCCCCATTCCTCCCCCCACTCGTGGCTACCATTTAATTCGGTCCTTGAGCGGTCGAACAGGGCATTCGAAATCCAGCAAGCCCAATATTTACCAAACGAAACGATCCCCTCGACTTTTATTTCGGATTATGGCAGCGAGGCCGGTCGATTGACCAGGCCGCGCGGCGACACCGGCGCGGCGGGCAATCGCGCGGAAATCAAAAACCTATTTGAAATATCGTGGACGCGGCCCGTTACTGTCTGTTACGGTGGCCGTGTCCCGGCGACGATCCAGCTGCCCATCGCCCGCTGTAATACGGCAAATGCGACGCGTTAGCCTCGCGTCCGTCGCAAATTGAACGAATCCGATTCGATAAAAGTCCGCGCGATGATCCCGCGCGAAGTGGGCTCGGCGTTCCGTTCCCGAATAAATTGGTCATCGCCGGTCCTCGAGGTAATAAATACACCGGTAGTTTCGCGCCGGCCTCTCTCTCGTTTCCGTCCGCGATAAACGATCGCGATGGAAATTTGTAACGCGACCCCGCTATCTCGTTCGTTTTATTTACAACGCGTCGACCATTTTTTTCCCCCCGCGATCCCCCCTCGAAGGACAGGCTCGATAAATTGATTCCAGTTGACGTCGTTACTTCGCGCCGGTAGCGGGGATTTTTTGCTCTTTCCGCGGAAATTCCATGGAATTGAAACGTCTGGCCTGCTTGGTTCCGCGAGCGCCCGCCGGCCAATCCCGAAGATGTCGCCCTTTTCTCAGGGAGGCTTTGCCAAGTCTCCGGCGAATGTGTTAATTTAATAAGCTAATTTGGCGGCTGGCCAACGTCCCGAGGTTTCCGGTTTCCATCCGGGCCAAATTGTGCACCGCGACGGCATCGAATAATTAATTAATTATCGGATCCACCGACTTGCCGCTACTACCTGTATAATGCTAACGATCCCGATGCTCCCGGCCTTAAACGGCTTAAATCGAATTACTTCTTTGGTTTTTGTTTTCGCCGTTAACGACGGCGGACTGTTTCCCCCCGGCCTCGAGTCGATAACAATCGCTTCCTAATCAGTAGAAGCGGGCAATGAAACAATTACTGGGGATGGCGAACCGGTACGCGAGAAGCCCCAGGCGAAAGCCGCGGGATAAATGTATGCGAGGTACAGAGGTGGATGAAGAGAAAAAATCGTTTGATTGTCTCGGAGAGTATCTACATCCGCTGATACATTTCTCGATACGTGAAATTTATGATTTTCCCGTGCACGCTATTGTTAGAAATAAAATGAAAGGTACGCGGAGGAAGGCGAACGGCCTGTTACAACATGCAGTCTGAAGCTGTTTTCGCGTCGTTTCCCGTGGGATATCGAGGATGCTGAAAATAGCGTGTATAGGTATAACATCAATGTCGATATCGTCCGCGTTTTGCTCGTTATTTTTCGTTCTCATATATAAAACCTCCTGATACCCGGAGAATACGGGACGCATCGAATGGAGATCGGTTTAAGCCCTTCTGAAAATGGAAACGTCCCTGCCTCTCGCCGGCTGATTCTTTTTTCCTCCGGAGACATTAGCAGTTCGCGTCGAATCAATTTGTTTCGCGAGAGATTTCTCTGCTTCCCTCCGCACCCATTTCCAGTCGAATACCCTGGTCGACAGCGTAGTCAATCCACGGAGGGTACGATTCTTCGGGGTCGCCCGGCCTCGCCGCATTTCGCGATTGAATTCACGTGCGGAGACGTGAAAATTATCAGCCGTGGAGATTTGCATTTGATAATGCCAATCACGCTAACCAGCGCCGATCGTAGGCACGCGCGCGCGCGCGGCTGTTCGTATTTACAAGGCTGTAGTTGAATTCACATCGTAGTTTCTAATCAGGAAACTACGCCGTCTGACTCGGTCGTCGTCCCAGCCACCTCCCTCCCCGTCGGTTTGTGCTCTCCCTCAGATCATCTCTCCATATCAGATACGGCCGCCTAATGAATTTATGGCGTTCATTTCGAATGCTATCAACGCTCAGCCGAGACAGATTTACCGCCGATTTACGTACAACGCGGAGGCGGCTCCCCTTGGAAACGGCAATTCGAATTCTGGTGCACGCGCGCTGATTTTCTTTCCACCCTTCCGCGGCAGCCACTCCCTCTAGGCTCCGCTGTCCCTGCGAATCATCAAAATTGTACGTTTGCGTGGTAATGTTTGCCCTTTGAAGTTTCAATCTACCTTCAAAGGAGTCTTCTTCTTTGTTCGTCGGCTCTCAACAATCGGAGTACACTTTTACCCCCCAGAAATTGAATCACGGTACCTACCCCAGGTTTATATTATCCGCCTTCCGCTCCGGAGCTAAGTAAGTATACGAGTTCATCGCGCACGAAATGCTCTTTCCAAGTGTCCATCGAGCCTCGAAGGGTCTTCGCCTCTGTTTGCCGTGGCAATCAAAGTGTACACCGAAGCTGGAAAAGTTAATTATCCGAGCTTGCGTCATCGCGTCTAATTCGGCGGCCGGGCTTCCGTTATTAACGGTTTAATGCGCCATCCGCGGCGCACGACGGGAGTCGCGTGTTTAAATACGCTGCCGTGTCGGGCGGACGGTGTGTCAGCAGCGAGGTCAGCGCCGGCGAATCATATTCTCGTCACAGCTGGCCATGACCGATGCCCGTGTGCAGCGGATATTTTAAAACTATTAAGCCCGCAATTTACAGTAATGACCGTTATCGCGCAGCAAAGTAACTCGTATAGGCAAATGCCCTTCGATTCCGCGCAGCATAGTAATTAAGCGGCGGTGTCCCGCAACAATCCACGTCTGCCCAGCACGCTGTAAAATCTACGCGCAGCGTCGCCTCGCCGTGTTTACAACGGACGGCCGATTCGACGAAACTTATTACAGTTGGCGAGTTTAACGAATCCTTGGTTTGCCCTTCGCCATCGACCCCATCGACCAAAACCCGTTGCCGGTGCTGTGGTACATATGTAGGTACGTCGGGGGTTTGGATAAAGGACCGTGATGAAGGGACCCGCGGGTGTGATGTATGACAATGGATTTTCCTGGGAAAGCATTCGTCTAATAACGTTTGCAAAGTTCACCTCGCCCGCGGTAGCGCAACCCGCGCTGTTGCAGCACGCGATTTATCAATCGCGACGTCTCTAAATTTATCCGCAGTCGCTGCGTTAATATCCCCTTGCTCATTTTCTTTATTACTCTTCGTTACACCCCGTAGAATTGCACACCCATCGATCTTCCCTTCGAAGAAGCGTGGAACACCTGTCCGGGGATCCTAAATTGCCAGTTTTGTCCGATTTCGGTGGCGTTGGTTCGCGGAACGGTAACCACCGGCCCCCAGGAACGTGGCGAGCGAGAAATCGCCGGTCGAGTCCATCCCCATCGAATTGGACCCCATCAATCGAAGCGTCCGCGTTACGTATCGAACGAACAACGGTCGCCATTAAATAAACCGAACAATTTATCGTCGACTTTCGCGATCCCCCCCCGTCCGCCATCGATCTTGCGTTTCACCAGTGTCAAGGTAAACCACGCTTTCGCGTTGTTACGCTCTGATAACACTAATCTGTAGTTACTGGCCGGTCGATGTACCCCCGGATGTACGGTCGTGTGCGTGCACGTTTGGCCAGCCCGCCCTTGTCCCCCGTGCCCCTTCACCGACCTTCGCGCAACCCCCCGCGCTCGGTCTAGGTGTGTAGGTAGGCAACATTATCGGTAAATCCGTGACAGAGTCGCGCAGCGGCGTTTCGATGGGGTCGGGGGAAAACAGTGGAGAGAAGGCGTGGGACCAGCGGGGACACGGGGACGAGAATTGACCACCGTTCTAACTGCTACAAAATAGGCGTGCGGTCGCGTTTGAAATCCGGATACGGCTATTCTGCTTTCGAGTTTAATGCCTCGCCTCGACCCCGCGCCACAGGCCCGACCGATCCTATTCGGTATTGATTTATGAGCAGCGAATCGATGCGCGGCACTCGTGATTTCTTGTTTACGATCTTATCGGAGATTCGATCGCTTTTATCGTTCGCCCCCGACCTCGCTGGAACTTTCAGATCGATCACCTTCGACGCTGCCTTGTAACCCTCCGCCGAGCAGGTCCGGTTTTATGGGCGAGCCGAGTGGACACGCGCGGTCCTGTAACGAGGGACACGTCCGAAGTGTCTCTTAGTTCTTGGTTCATGTAGAGGGGCACTTCGAGCTTTTTTATTTATTTATTTATTTATTTATTACGGGACAAGCCGAATTTGTACAATAAAGAATACAGTGGCATACATACAAGAAAGAAAAGAAAAAACAAAGAAAAATAAAAAATATCTAGCTGTAAAAAAGAAAGAAAAAATTAAGCAATGCACCTTACTTAGTCAATGACAATTTTGCACAGATTGCTCTTGAAAATTTGTATGGATCCACCGAAAAAATCAATGTAGTCTGAGTATGAATTGGCAACGCTGACAATCCGATTTACAGGATCGCGAGCACCAAACTTAGATTTAGTGCTTGAACAGTAAAAGGATGTCGTTCCTCTTAAGGGGGTAGGTCACCCTCGATAGCCCTAAAACAGGCCTTTTTTCGAACGCAAATTGTAAAGTGATAAATAACAGTTAAGACAACGTTTTTTCCCTAGTTTTAATCGTTATTCTATGAGCTTTAACACAAAAAAAGAAAAGTCTAAATATCTCTATGTATATAAAAGTTGTGAGTAAAAACGTAAAGGCGTGTACGCGGTGCACCGTTTGATGGTGTACATGAAATCTCGAAAACCGCTCCAATGATTTGGATGAAAATTTAATGAGACATGCAGAAAACCATTCCCTAAGATGTGTCGGGAGCAGAATTTTGAAATAAATTCTTAAAAAAAAGATAAAAAATATTTTTCATACAAGAAATCGATAAAATCGTATTTTTCAACATAAAAATTGTATTATTTTTTTTTCGAAAATCTGCTCCCTATTATGGACGCATGTTCTAATATAGGTCTCACTACAGTGGTACATAGCAATCTAAAAGTATGAATATTCTGGAAATCCGGCGAGAAGCGTAAGACAACCCCAAGTGTCCTCATAGCAGAGTTAGCAATGACCCTATAATGTTTAGAGAAGTCTAATGTTGGAGATAAGTAAACTCCCAGATCCTTAATTTCATTGGTTACCGCTAACTCAGTTTTGCTAGGCCTATATGAGTAAACAATTGGGTTAGTGCAATGCGATGACCTCAAAAATAACGTAACATTTGGCGAGGTTTAGACTCATCCTATTCCTTTGACACTAGTCCTCAAAGTTATTGATATCTGATTGCAAATTAAGAGCATCCTCGTAACAGGATATCTTGCTGAATATTTTAAGGTCATCCGCATATAGGAGGAACCTTTTCACCGATCCATCGTAAGGTTTCGGGAACTCTCATGTTCCAGAGGATCCTTATACCTAGGCGTGATATACCGTTGCTGGAAGACGCAGTCAGAGTTTAGCATTATTCGAATTAATTTGTATAATAATCTTCGAAGAAAATAGATTTTTAAAAATTTATGCCCACGGCTCGAGAATCCACGCAACTTTTCCGCGAGTGAATTTCGAGGGCTTCGCCCGTTTACGGACAGCCGCCTTTCCAGCAGCCGAAACGTCACGCGAGTACAGCCGGCGGAATAATCGTGCCCCGTCGCGGAACGAGGTAAGCCTGGTGCGACGAGCGACGCGTATTAGTGTGAAATTACGGAAACGGGGGTGGCGGGAAGGTTACACAGGGGAGGTTGGAAAAAAAGGAGGAGGAGGAGGAGGTGGAAGATCCCGTGAACAGACGATGAACTCGCGAAACCCTTCTGAAATGGAGTCACGAGCAGATCGGGCTCGTTTCAGCGAGTCTGACATGTCCCCGTCATAAATCTGCGGTGCTCAGTAGCTCGGGCGCGCGGGGCGCAAGTTTATAACGTGACGGAGACCGAGGGAGCTGGCGGAGAGACAGGTCGCGAACGTGAGAGCGAGACGGACCTGGGGAACAAGGATGAAGCGTAGATGGAGAGGGCGGGAGGAGAGAGTGCGCGGGTAGCACAAAAGTTATTAAATTTGATTAGACTCCGCCGCATAGCTGCGCTGCAACGAGGATAGGCTAGGTAGCGCCCTCGTTAGACAGAGAGAGAGAGAAAGAGAGAGAGAGAGAGAGAGAGAGAGAAAGGGAGAGAGAGAGTGTATAGGGCGGGAATGGGTCTGCGAAAGGGGGTAGATTTCACCTGGGGTTAGGTGGGGTTGGTGGTCGCGGCCGAGACACGAGGGTATGAGTTTCGAACTGGTATGGGTGCCTCGGGTATCTACGGCTTATGACGCCCCCTTCTCCCTTCTGTCTTTCTCATTCCCTTCCGAGCCACCCACGACCCAGTCGCATTCCCTTGTTCCGTTCGTCGCGAATTCCCCGCTGCCCTGCCCGTCCCCCGCCCTCGCCCATCGCATATCCGCCGGACCTGTATCGTATTAAATATAATTGTTAAAGTTCTTCCGCGCGCGGGGATTACGAGCGTTCGGGGGCGATTTACGTTATTGTCGCGGAAGGCGCGCAACGGGGTCCGCCCGTTTCGCTCGTTAATACGCCGGCGAAGTTTGGTGCTGACCGCGTGACGCGACGTCGCGTCGCGTTTGGTAGTCGATCGAAATCATCCGCAGTAGGTATTGTTCGGACCGCCTCGAGCCGCCGACGAGGATAAACCACTCGTCTACGTGGAAATAAAGTGGAAGAGCCGGGGCCGAGCGTGGTTTGTTGTCGGACCCGGTTGGCGCGATGCGCTCGCCCGCCCTGCCCCGATATCCGAACGTGGATGCTTTATTTGAGGAGGGGCATGATCAACGTTCCGGGGGCGAGAAGAGACAAACACGCGAGAACAATCTGCGAAAGTTTCTCGATCATCGACCGGGCCACCGGGGAGCTGTTCGCTCGCGATTTACGGCGAGGGAGACAGAGGTGGAGACGAGATGGGTGGAGGACAAAAAAAAAGAGAGACACGGCGTTCGATCGATCGCCTCCTTTGTCGGCAATCGTACCGTGACTGAACGACAGGTACCGGGAATAATCCGTACTAAAATCCTTGGAGACTGTACCCCGACAGACGGCCCTATTCAATCGAACGTCACATAACCGTCGATTTTTCTGCCTCCTCGTTCTATTCACGCTTTGTGCCGTATTGCTTTTTACGCGGTGCGTTCAGCTTCAGTTAATGATCCAGTTCGTTTCCCCGTGAAATGCCGCGATCCTCCCCCGGCTGCCGTGTTTCGTTACACAATCCAAGTGGTAAAGTCGCCGGGGTTTACGCTGTATCTATAGCAAGTTTTTCGCGAGTATTTGGCGAGTTTTTAGCGAGATTTATTCTCCAACTTAAAATCAGTCGTGTCCACTCGTGATCACTCATGATAAGTCATCACGGTCGATTACCATTTACATCGGCAAATCTGGAATAAATTCCAGAGTTAATGCCGCGATATTTATTGGTATTTGTTAGGAGGTGGCCGGAGCTATCGGTGCAAATACAGACATATCGCCTGCCCGCCGTGAAATTCACTGCGGCTCGAACGGGAGGGGTCTTGCATAATCCAACGATTCGCGGCGTCGTTTGCGCCCGGAGGCGTCAAGCGTGGCGCCTTGCCTCGATCCTCGGGCTGCCACCGAGAGGGATTTCGGGGGGAAGCTCGTGAAAACACAGGGCTGCTGTTTTTCCGTGGCCGCGCTTACCTGTGTAGACCCGTCGCTACACGCTCCTGACAGTCGGTGCGCTAAAGCCGACACAGGATAATGGCTCTGCGCGGGATCAGACAGTGGTGCAGCCCACATGTAGGTCAGCCTTGACTGCGACACTACGTGCTCCGTAAGCTGAGCCAGGGCAGGTGTCGCCTCCCTTCTGGTCCTGAATTCCTGCGTCTTCTCGTCAGCTTCCTTTTTTTTAAACTCCATGTAACCGTACCCACAGCCGTGCTCCATGCTCTAACCTCATCGTATCGTCTAGATAGGAATGTATGCTTTTTCGAGGTTTAAAAGTGACTACAACTGTCGTCCGTGTTGTAGTCTTGCTCCAGTAATAAGAAAATTTTCTTACTTCATGCTTAATAAACCTTACCATTTCTTTCATTTCGAATGGTACTAGGGAAAAAGGGGGTAAATCCCGCAGGCAATCGACTTATCGGTAGAAGGATTCGAGCCACCCTCGCTCTTTGTCATCGCGCAAAATTGGCCGAGCGGCCGTGTCCGTGCCGCAGAATGCGCGTTTAATGACGTTATCAAAGGTATGCTGACCGCGATCGTACAGCTATTTCGGTAAATTATGTCGCGCTGCGCACTGGTGCGGGGGAGAGAGAGGGTGGAGGAGGGTATTGCTCCAGGAATCCCTCAGAATACCAATAGCTACGGGTCTAATTACGAGCGTACAGTTAACAGCGACCAATATTGCTATTAAGCTACTCTGACCGTCCTCCACTTGTCTGAGCTGCACCGGTTCTGTCAAATCATTCTGTTGCTTTATGAATGCCCTATAAATACGATCTCCGCGCATCCTTCCATCTGTCAACAGTCGGTATCGTTCAGGGGTCGACTCGAAGCGGCGACGATCGCAATTACCGTGCGCCAATATCAGTGCCAATCGGTTTTCCCTATACTTCCGGCAGTCAGCTGGACGAATTTGCTCAGTCCCAATTACGGGGATTTACCGAGGCCCACGAATGATGATCACGATGGTTGTGCCATTCCAACAGACGGAGCGGGTCTGTCAAATATCCGCTGAAACGGCCAGGAATTTCGAGAACGTTTCGGCCGACTCCGATGAAATCCACGTGGCCGCGCAATTTCCCGGCAGAAAATTTCGTGCTCCTTCGTTCCTGCGATCTGCGGTCAGGGATATCGAAAACCGCGCAGTTTCGGTCTAAATACCGCTGCGGGGGCTCGCGGAATTTCGGATTTTTCCGCGTCCACGCGGCTCGAATTGTATCAGAGTTAGCCGTTTTGGCGATTTCGCGATGGCCAGCTGCGCGACGGGTAGATTTCCATTGGCAGCTCTGCGTTCAGGGCGACTGGGATCATCGAGTTTGGGAAGGTGTTGATAATTATTTTAATGTTATCGGCGGGGACAGCGGTGTAGGGGCGAGTTTTCTAGGCAGCCGACGATATTTTCGGCAAATTTCCTTTTAACTGGGGCGCACGTTCGATTACACGGCGCATCCTAACTGCGTCAACAAAATTACGAGTGCGAAGCGATGGAACGAAGGCAATAAACGGCCGGCCGTCAGTGAAAAACTTGAACGGGCGCGGGTAAATAGAATGCGGTCGCTTTGTCGGCGTTTCATAAAGCCCCGGCAGAATGTTTCGGGACCTTCAAGCCACGCGCGAGAGATGTTAATGAAAGCTGATTGAAAAGCGTTGCCCCCCCAACTCTCCGGGGAGAGAGATCCTCGGATGTACGGCAGTGCCCGATTTGTAGCAAATTTCGCCGGGAATATCTCGTTTGCGGCGTCCGCTGAAAAACCTAGAAATCGTTAATGTCCTCCGCGCCATATGGTGGATTTTTAATTAAAGCTCACGTAATGGCCTCGCGACGTGGATATTCGAGCTGTTCGAAATGAAATCGAAGGATACAGGAACAGAGACGGGACACGGAAACACTGTGAAACGGATTAAGGTACTAAATAAAAGCGCGGAGAGGTTATAATACGCTTGAGGACAACGTTCGGTGATAAACGGCGGAACATTTTGGTCGCAGCTGCTTTTAATTGTCTCCAACTTGGACAAGAACGAGATAGTAAATTCGCCTGCGTTTGAATATTAAATCTGACCGAAGTTACAATCCAGTGGGAGGGTCGAAGGGGTGGACTGAACGAGCAGACAAGTAAGAGATGCGACGCTCTTCGATTTGTCTTTCCGTGGAATAGGAGGTTAAGAGGGTTAATTTGCGCCGGGGAGACCGCTGCACGTTCGCACGCGTGGAATCCGGACCATAAAGGGCGTCTTAACTCGAGAGCTATGGTGGACGCGCTCTACCCAGTCGCAGTAGGTCTCGCTTCGTTAAGACCGTGCCACAAACTTGCCAAAGTGTTCTCAGTGTCCACAAGTCGCCGATCACACGCTTGCTGGGAGTCCGTAGCAGTGTAACCTAGGAATTCCCGAGAAGACACTGCGGATAACTGCGGCGGTTGCGGTAGACGCAACCTCATTTTAATTCCACCTAACGGACGACACTGTCCCCTCGCAATCTTCTTCCTCGCATCGCCTTCTTAAGATGAATTCACTGGACTAAACGTGTCCAAGGGGACGTGGCTCTGGAATAGCAAACCCGCGAATAGGTTCCGGGCATCATCCTAGAATTTCCTTTCGCCTCGTCTACGGTTAAAGGAAGAGGCGGGTAAGTAGGTTCGTTTAACGCGCCAGAAATTCTTGCAGTCGGGGACCAAGTTCCGTCCGATGTCCGTTCGAGTTTACTCCAAGTAACGCGAAATCGTTCCTCCAAGTTCCGCGCATTCTAGCGGCTGGTGAACTGCCTCTGCGGTCGCGCCAAGACGAACGCGTTCCTCCAACTTGGCGGACGTTCGCGACACACTGGAGAAACGCACACGTAGGCGTCACGTATATATCACGCACGGGTTATGTAATAAAGTAGCAAGCGCGAAACCGAGGGTGATGAAACAGGGTACTTAGGGGCGCCTCAATTTTCACGGAGATTGCCGTTACTTCGTGAACGACAGAGAAAACCACGGTGCCCACTACCCTCTTTCTTGCAGGCTTATTTTCTTCTCCTCCTTCTTGCCATTTCCTTTCGATATTTGCTTCCGTGGCTTTTTCTTCGAGCTGGACGTCCTCGTTAGTGGCCGAGGTTCTCTTTGAAGGAGTTGAAGATGCAATTGTATTCGATGCTACGCGACCCCTTTCTGTTCAAATGCGAACCGCGGTTTGTTTAGAGGACGTATTTTCGCGTTGATCGTTTTAATCTCGTGGATTTGCTCGGAGCGTTTATCTCCTGCAGAACACGGGCCTCGTCTGTTGGTCGGTTATTCTTCCTAGCTCGCTGGTTCGCAGCGCTCCCCGCGTTTGCCCTCCTTTGTGGACCGTTAAGCACTCTTCAGCGATAGAAGAAGGCGCGGGACAGCCCCGGCTCCCTTAAGGCGAGATGCCCACAATGAACGCTCTCACCTCGGCAAACGTTTACGGTCGTTGTTCGCACAGAGAAATCATCCTTCTCCTTTCCATTTGACTCGGTCAAATAAAAGAAGAAAGAGACGCGCCTCGAAGATGTTTTGCGTCCCTCTCTGAGAGTACGCCTCCACCATTCGCGGACGATACCGTGATAATGCTTCCCAGCGTATTTTCCTTTCTATGAAATAATACCGGAAACCCGACGAGAATATCATGGTGCTCGCGGTGTTCCGCTTTACCATCGAACGAGAAATCCTCTTTTCCTTCTTACGCCGTCATCTTCCTTTTTTCTCTCTTTTCTCTCATACCTTTCTCTGTTACCTTTTACTTTCCTACAGCTCCTCTATCCCTTTTCAGAGCATCCTAGACACTTTCCTTCTACCAGCTTCTTATCTCCGCTCCTTTCAGCCTCGCCCCACCCTTCTCCCTCTGCCTCTCGCTCTCTGTCCGCGTCCTTTCTTTACCATCGCTATCTCCGTCGATGCCTCCACTTCTCCAGGTATAATGTCCCTTTTCGTCGCAATCTGTTCGCCACTTTTCAATGGGGAAGGGGGGGGGGGGCAGAATGGACAGCCGTCCCCAATGAGAAGGGGCGCACGCTCTCAAGCTGGTAAATGTTACGATTGCTAGTTGCATTAAGAAATCGTCACCCTTCACGTCGAAGCCAGCTGCTTTCGCCGAAGTGCTGCCCTGCCGTTGGTGTTGCTGGTCCGAGAGGAATTTCACAGGGAACTTTCCGCGCCCCGATCTTCCGCGGAGCTTTATTTCCATCGATTTTCAACGGCGCTGCCGTTTTCGTGGAAACAATGGACCTTTCTTTCCGCCAGTAGTTACACTCCCCCTTTGTGCCTCAGTCGGATTTGCTAATTTTTCTCCAACCATCTTCTCCACCGGAACCACCTATTATTAACTTCGGTCTTGATAATATTTTCCCCTCGTAACCGTTTGTCGTATTCGTTCATCAACGTTCCGTGTTCATCCGTCGATTCGTAAGCTGCTTTTATTCTAGCTTCCAGTGACTCGCCATTTTACAGGTCCAGCGGGATTCTTTGCGTGGACAATAACGGTCCTGAATGGCATTCGTCTTTCCAAACACGGCCGTGTAGCGTAGACACATGGAGGAATTACGAATTCCTCGTATCCTGTTCCCTTACCTTCGTTCCAAGCGGAGACTGTGTGTCGGTGATTAACGAAGTTGGGTGGAAACAGTGGTATCGGCTTTCCACGTTCTTTCCCGAAGCGTTCGCCGTTACGCCGAACGAATTTCATAAACAAAGCACCGTGACACGGAACCACCCCGTTACGGGGAAAACGCATGCGATACCTTCTCATGAAATTAAGTACAAGCGTTCCACGGAATGGCCGCCCATAACGTCTTGTTTCCCAGGACGCTGGAAAATTGTAGCTCCTTTGTCACAATTTTGGTAATCCTGTCGTAACGAATTGCATCGCCGTGTCTCTCAGAAAACACCGCTGTTTCCTCTTATCTCCTTGGAGCATTTTCTTCACGCATCCGTATCCCCGATAAATAATAGAGAAGATACTCGAATCTCTTGCTCCGAGCTGGCTGTAGATTCTGCTGAGAGCCTGGCGCCCGCAATGCTCGCCATTCTACCGCAGGATATTACAGAATTTTTGATAGAAGCTTGGGTAATGGGACTCGTGATGAAGAACGCGGAAACCATCTTAATAAATGTATATTTCCACAGTTCCTGAGGTACACAGAAATAGATATATTCGAGATATCTTCTCTTTCGAGCCCGCAGCTCTGAATCAGCCTGTACGTCCACGAAACTCTTGGACACCGCGGGCTCGCCTGCCTTTTTAAAATGCATCTCCCCGAACGATCCGGAGCGAACGGATCCGCGCGCGCAAAACGGAAATAAACGGCGCTCGAACGCGCGTCTGTTTCTACGTACGTGCCAGCAGATAACGCCTGTGTGTACAAACATATATTCCGCAATCTCTGTGGGCAGCGGTTAGCTGGAGCAGAGGGTGGCGGTTGTTTTCTAGTAGCACTCAGACAACACGAGCGCAAGAGGCCTTTTGCTCCCTCGCCGCGGACCTCTTGCTACGCCCTCCCTTACCCCTCAAGAAACAATATAATGTGATTTAGTAGACCATTACTGCCACTGTACTTTCCGAGTAGAAGCGGCTAGGTGCGGTGCGCCAGCCTTCCATAGACATACCGAGCTTCGCCATAGTCACGTATAACCGACTGTTCTCTATCTCATCTGCCCACCCTTCTCCCTCCACCCTTATCTCTCGTCCCCTCCCCTCTTGCTCCGCGGTTCACCTAGCTCCACCATCTCCCGAGTGACCTTCCAATATCGCTTTGATATACAGGGCGAATCTGCGAAGAAGGCTAAAATTTAAGGAGCAGGCGGGACACGCAGCCTCGCGTCACCTGGAAACTTCTCCGACCCTTCTTTCCGAGGCAACGTTTTCATCATACGATCCCTCTCCTCTACCCCTTCCTTGATTGCAGACCAAAGTTATCGATGGAAAAGGTAACCGCCGAGGCAGTTACGATTTCCCGGCGCACGGTCCCGAATTAGGAAATTTATGCCCGGCTCTCCTTTGACGCTGGAAATTGCAACACAGAAACTCACTCCGCAGAGTAGTCGCGTGTTCTTACGCCGGTGCAGGTACCGATGCCTCGGCTCCGCCAGTGTACGTACGCGTTCTCTAACTTTATTAGTCAGTTTCTCCCATTTTGCTCGCTGCTTCATTAGCTCCCTTCATTAGGTAGTTCAGACTCTATCTCGTACCCTCCGCAGGGTATTCGCCAAATAATGATACTCTATATTCCAGCTGACCGCGGCTGCACATGCGATCGCCTAATAGAATAGGAAGTAGATCTCGCGGGGCGATGCATCGCCGGACCGCTATCGCACCTTCGCACACCGGAACGCGGATAATCCCACCATCTTCTTTAAAAATCACAAGAAACATAGTTCTCCTCAGCTCTCTAGCATAGCTGCTGATAAGGCCACTCTTTCTGCGGATCTAAAAGTGCCCGAAGTATTTCTAAATATTCTATATAAGCACCCTAATTAGTGTAATGCATCGAATATCGATAGGTACATCCACCCAAGTTCCATACACTTGCCTTTCTTTTGCCAATAAAAGTGCTGTTTCGCCATCGTTGTGCAGTCGCGCGACACGCAAAAATCGCGGCCGATACCTTTCCGTGTTCATCGCACCGCTGTGTTTGACTTGCTGCCTCGAATTTCATCGAATATCCCGAGTTAGCTGACGGTGGTCCGCAGCTTTCGAGCCCCTTTTTCCCCTCTGTTTTTTCCGCCGTGGCTTGTGTAACAATCGAAATAATAGCCAGCGCGCGTGGCTGGATCATTTCTAAATTACACGTGACGGAATGTGGGTCAAAATCGAGATCGTGCCAGTGAACAATCGCTACCACCGCTCCCCCATCCTCCCCTCCCGCCCGTACGTTCGGGAACCACTCCAGCGGCATGCAAATTAATCCGATTGCTTTGGTTATTTTTATTAATTAATCTGCCCGATGGAAAGTAAATTCCATCTCGTTCCGACTTGATTCAATATTTAAGTTTAATCATACTGTCGCCGCTTTCGGATCGAGCAATAATTCCGAGCGATACGGGGGGGGGGGGCCGCGTGACGGTCGCGGTTCCGTTCGATCGTTTGTAGAACACCGGCGGTTTTATTTCATCACGACTCCCTTCCGTTTCGTGGACTTTGCCCCCGGGGTGAGGAATTTATTCAAACAAGCCGGGGGTGCAGGAAAATCTCACCACACCGGGAGCGTTCGTAATGTCGTTCCTCCAGGCTCGCGGGAGAAAAACGGGGCGAAGGAATGGTGAACACTGCGGTCCTCGTACCTCGTACCACGCACCCCCATAGTCGAATGAGAACTTGTTTCATTTTTACCCTTCACCGCTGGGCGAGGAGTCGCTTAGAATACGCGTTACTTGCTCGGTGGCAAAGTTCAAGGCTGCTCGCCGACGTCTCCAGGGTGGAGCAATACGTTTCTCGCGGTTTCTCGCCGGCTTGTTCTACGAGGGGTGGAAAGCCACGCGAGTCCAGCAACCTTCTACGCGGCCCATCCTCTCGCGGGAGCCGCAATTCAAGCTGCTCCGGGGGGTGGGAGCAGCGGTTTCTCTCGCAAAAATTGCCGCCGGGAGTGTACGTACACTCGCCTGAGGGTGTCGACGCGCGGCCAGCACGAGGGAGGAAGGTCGCTGGTCGGAGAAAAAATACGAAAACAAGAGAAAGAGAGACGCGGACGCGGCGGAAACAGGGCTCCGTTCCCTGTATCTCGTCGCTGCTTTGCATATCCCAAGCGATGGAACCACTAAATCCGCGGAACGAATCGATCTTCCTTTCTCCCCTTTTTCTCTCCTCCCCGCGCTACTCACCTCGTGGGAAATCGCGACGAATCGCCGATACTAACGGTCGATCGTGGCCGAGCGATTCTCTATACACTGCTTTATTGGAGTTTATGTGGTCGGTCGTGGTCTGCCGTGAATTCTTCTTTAAATGTCTGCGCCGGTGGGCGTTTGTTTGCGGGAACAAGGCGCGTACGAACCTGAAATCGGAGAATTTTATTACTTTACAGAGAGGAAGGTGGGAGTAGAACGAACAAGCAGTTTGTTTTCGTTCAAGCTCGTTCTGTATTAATTCTACCGACGATTGCGATGGATATTGTGGCAACTTGTATACTCCTCGCCCGATAGGACTTTCGTTTCTCTCCCCTTTTTTCGCGGTGGCTCTTTCAACGGCTATTGCGACGGCTCTATTTTTTCCCCTCTGTGAACCACTACATAAACCGGGTTACGCGACCCTCTGTTCATCTCGCCCCAGCGTATAAACCCTTTTCACCGTGCCGTTTCGGTACATGGGGTTACACGCGCGGCGAGTCGAAAGGGTAATTTTCGCGGCGCGGTTTTATGAAGGTAGGTATCGGCCAGTCGATCAAGACATATTCGCGTAGCAATTGGCAGGAAATGGCGCCGGCCACGCACCGGCCCATTGAATTGCATTATTTCGGCTCGTTCGGCGCTCCTCTATTTTACAGCGCCGCTTTCATAAAATCTCTCTGTATAGACCGCGAGCGATTCAAAAGGGCGGAATCGTTCTTCAAAAGGGGAATATTGCTGGCAATGCCTCACCGGCAGGAGAAATGGCACGTCACCTTTGCCATTTGTATCTATTCGTTTACAGTGGCCGTCAGAAATTAATAATACCACGTAATATCGTACCGGGTTCCGTTCCCTGTGGAAGGAAAAGGTTGGCCGGACCGTTTCACGGATAATCACCGCGAAGACAAATAATCGGCCGACGATCCCATCGATCGGATACACACCTAATCCCCGGGATGGGCTGGATGTTGCCATTTAACGGCAGCTCCGTGAGCCGACTCTGACCGCAGGGCGGAAGAAGCGCCGATAAAGTCAAAGGAGAATTTATCGTGGTTCTCGCGCCTTCAGCGTCGGGTCCTCTTCTAATCTCACCCCTAATCTCGTCGGGCAGACAGATTCCACGGGGGAAAGACGTGGCCACGGTGGAGCGAAGACGACGACCAACCGTGCCACCAAGAGGGATATTATCCGCGTCCACGCCAACAATTCGTCTTTCGAATTTATAGCGCGTTGATTTAATTAAATCCCCGCCGCCGCGTCCACCGTCGTCGCTCTCTGCCCTCTTTTTCTTAATTAACCGTCAGGACCATACCGAAATCGCGACGTCTCGGCCAATAAACGGTGGGGAAAAAGAGGAAAAAGGTGGCGAATAAAAAGGGGATGATTCAGTCGTAGGAAATACACATGTGTTCTTCCATCGGAATACCTCGATCATATACACCTTTTGGCAGAAGCCATCCTCCCGCGCGTTTGGCCCCGTACGCGACGGTGAATTTCGTAATAATAACGGCACCGTCACGACTGCCATTCCTGCTCGCAGTTCTCCTCGCCGCGGATGTAATTATGAGCACGTCTCCGCGGTTATCGTCGAACGATGGCCCGACGTGTGACGGCCTCAAAGAGCACAGTCTGACGGCTGACGTTCTTGATGGCGTAATAATTGAATTTTGAGCGCCTCTCGCGCAGAGAGCTCTCTAGGAACCGGGTATTATTCGTTGTTTCACGGGAGGCGAGGGTCGTATCGTTTTCGAGCAACTCTGCCGCGCAGTCGGATGTCCAAAATTATGGCTTTCGCCAGTTCGCTGTCGTGAAATTTCTTGCCAGACGGTCTGGGATGGATCCAGACCCTGGAGTCGGAATTCCAAACGAGGTCTCTATAGAAATTAATTTACAGGTGCTTCCATGCATCACAATAGTCGGCTTCCACAGGGTTCGCTCATTGTCGGCGCACCGAAGACCTTTCGGCGTACCGAGGCACGTACGGAAAAATGTCTTCGTCGTGCTTCCCTTGTAGATTCAATCTGGCGAATTGAGCAGTCGTCCGACGGCGTCGCGCGTTGGCGGAACGTAAAAAATGAGGAGAGACGAAGAGCGAGAGCGAAACGGTGGAAAAGGCCGACGAGGCACGCGACTAATGCCATTATCGGAATTAATGTTTCACCGTGGTTCGCGGGAAGTTATCCGAACAATCTCACCGTGGAGCCGACTTACTACTCTTCGAGAATGTGGGAGGGGTTGGTTTAAGTAGTTCGACCGTTTTAACCGTCTCTCAGCTAGCTCGCTAGCCCCGCCAGTTGACCCAGAATGCCTGCCGCGTGTTGCGAGGACCGAGCTCTCCCGCGGCTCTTCGGGCTAGTTAAATTTGTAATTTAAATCAATGTTAATCTGGAAACCGCGGCGCAACACACCGAATTCAGGATTCATGGCGGGTTTTCGCCGAAAAGGCGATTATCAGCCGGATCGTGAAACGGAATCTTAAACGATTTTTCCCGGGGTGAAGCTCCACGGCTGCGACAGTTATCCCTCCCTTGTTAGGAGGGTGGTTTATGTATCTTCAGCGGCACCCCTAATGCGAGGATAACCATGGAGGAATTCTATTTGATCTCCCCGCCGCGCTATCACCCTTTCGACAACTTCACGCGAATAATGATTCCCGATGAAGTAGGAGCAGTTGATAGCGACCCGATCGCCGAATGAATCCGCCGCTGAATTCTACGTTATAGGATCATCGTTACACCACAATGTATTATACTTAGCCCTCTCGCCCATCATTCTTCAAGATCGATGAAATCAATCTTGCCGCGTGATCGAGTAAGAATTCGTGCAAGTTCATCGACTTTAATGCCCTCCCGTTTGCATTCATTTACCCCCTCCTCCTCGGTTGTTTGGCATTCACCCTCGAGCTCGAGTGCCGGCGAAGGACGACGGGCCAGTTTCAACTTGCCCGGCGAAATTCACCAGCGCGTAAATTAGCCGCGCGGCAATAACGTTTTTATCTGAGAGCGGGCGGCCCGGGGGGTGGGGTACGGCGTTCCTAATGAATCGCCCTTCTTTATCTGCGACATTTGGCGTTTACGGCGGGACGTTATACAGTCGCATGTGTAACGACCCGAGGAGGTGCTTACACGCGTTTGCCTCCTCGTTAGGGAGGAGCGAACCTGCCGCGGCGTTTTACGCCAGATTTACGATAGCTCGTGCACGCATGACTTAGGCCCTGTCGCGCGTGCGAAATCGATGCACGTGCTTCCCCTGTAACCCTTATCGACAGGAAATGGGGTATTCCGACCGCCTCCGGTAAAATGTTACCTCAATATAAAAGATACACACACCATCGCCCTCCCCCTCTGCCCCCCTGCCATCGGTGGTTATATTTACTTTCCAAGCCTTATCTGCCGCGGAAGTAAATTTTTGGCACGGCCGTCGCCCGGCGAACTTCCGCGGAACACAGATACCCACTCGAAGCCCCGCGAATTCAGAACGCGAGCTCGTACGTTCACCGCGACCTAATCTCGCACTTGAATGTCGTCGTTCGATACAGAGAAGCGTGGGTACATATACCTACATTGTTAATCACGTCTAGACGAGATCCGGTTTGAAATTGACGAGTCTGTTTCAGGCAAATGGCCTAATAATAATATAAACTATGGGTGGTGCTTGATAGCGAATCGCAAATTTCTCTAACCACCTTGTACAGATTCTCGTAGACGTCGCGTCGGGAGGCGTAGCTCAGGGTTAAATCGCGGCGTATACCTCGCCCGATCAATTATCGGATTACCGGGAGCAGCGGGATCCAGGGTAGAATGAAAAGCATTGCGCTGCCACTGGGGCACTGCTTTTTCTGCCCCTCGTCCCGAGCTTGGACGTAAGACGCTTTCCCGCCCGCGATCGGTGTCGAGATAAAAAAGGTTCGCGCCGCGGAACTCGTTTAAAATCGACGCCGGGAGCTGGCGAGGAATTCTCCGAGGTTTCCCTCGGTGGTCACTGGAAGTCCTCGCGAAAATCGCCAGGTCCAAGTTTATCAATCGAGCATTCGTAGACGCTCGCCGTCGTCGGTCATTTCTCGTTACACTTTCTTTCAACGTTGCTGCTCAAGCTCGCGCTGAAAGTCTCGAAATTTTAATTCCACTCCCACGCCCGCCGAAAGACGTCGCTGCCCACGCCCGCCATTTGACTTAATTATCGATGTGTTTCCATGTATAATTACGCGAGTCGTGTGTCAATTCCCACGGGACGCGGCTCCACGTGCCCGTGGCTGTGTTCAGCTGTGCGCACACGGCACACGGGTACACGTGATTATGCGAGTATACAAGCGCACGTCAACCGGACAGACCGCGATCAGGCTTTCTCCCACGCGCTCCTCGCTATACCAATATGTCGGCGGAAAACGGCCGCGCGGTCCTCCGGGACACGCATAAATTTTGAATCGGGGATAACTCGCGGCCTTATCTGGGCGCCCCGCCCGGCCGTAACGAGCGCGTGCAAGGCGGCACGAATTTTCCTAGTAATTTGCGAGTCCCTTTTAAACGGCTCGCCATGCACCAGCTCCTTCTATCCGATCGAACATCGCGGCTTCGAAGCGAACGCCCCTTTGGATTCAACATAATTGAGCGCCCTTTAAGTGCTAGCGAGTGGGGGGGGGGGGGGGATGAATATTCTTCCTCTTCTTCTCCTAAATTTGTAGACGCCAGAGGAAGGCCAATCTCCGGGCCCAGGAGCATCGGTGTATCATAATCAAGCAACCTGAAACTTTAAACAGTAATTTATGTCGGTGGGCGACAGGCACATTCTCCTGATTATAAATCTCCGGGCGAGTTTCACTCGGCTTTAATTATGAATTCATTGACTCCCTGGCTATGTAAAGCAGCCGCGAGGGATGATTTCGTGCTGCTGCTGCGGGAGAAATATGATCCTCTTTGTCATCGGGTCGCCTCTTCAAAAAGTAGCTTCTGCTACGGCGTGGCTCCTTTCGGCCGGTTTAAAAAGGATACGCGAGGCGCCGGCTATGATTTATCGCGCGGGGGTAAATGCCGGTGGCGCACGTATACGGGCACGGGGGGTGTGCACCTACGCTTCTGCTGCGGGTCAAACAGAGAAACGCATGGAATGCACCAGGTGAGCCATGGTTCACGTGGGAAATGAATGTTCTGTCGCGAGTGGAACACGCCCCGTGCAAGGGACTCGCTCCATTGACGAAGCAACGAGCCACCCCCCACCGTACTCGTCAGAACTGTGGAGTAATTTGTTGCGCGCGAACGTGCAACTGCTTCTTTCACTTCTTTCCCAAGGCCATTCGTAAACTTCCCATTAGGTCGGTGCAAAAAGTTCCTTCGCGTCATTGAACCAAAGTGTTTATTAAAAGTAAAAATGCATTACACGTTTCTTCGATCTCTATCTATCACCTCTTGTCACTTTACTGGTAAAAGTGCAACAAGGCGTGGTAAAAAAAGGACCTAATACAAAATGGTAATTAACGGTGGACGGATGCAACGCAATAAACTATTAAACCTTCCGCGCGAAAGAGGGATATCGCGCTCGAATCGAAGGAACGATAGGGGGTGGAGAAATGACAGCGAACGATTACAGGTAATAATCCACGGTACGGAAATGGGAAGGGGGCCCGTTGGGTATCGGCGCTCGGATACTTCCCTGGCCGATAGCTACACCGAAAGTTAAAGGGTGTGGAGGGCGGGGCTTGATACCATATCTAACCGCATTTAACAGGTTCTCGCGCGAGTGGTAACTTAATCACCGGGCCCGGTGGTTGTTCTTCCGGGGTTTTTCCCAGCCCGTTCACGAGGTTTGCCCAGACGCTGCTGGAAAGAGAACTCACCCTCTGCCCCGCCCTCGCTGCAAACAGCCCACGAGTGCACCAGATAACACTGTAAAAAATACACCCCCCCAGATACTCGTAGAAAAGCCGACTTTCAGACAACTTTTATTCTTCCCCCGTTATCAGAGACGCGCTAACGATTCCAAGTGGAGTGGGTTGCCCGTTGCCGGAGGAGGGGGTAAAGGTGGCCACCCGAGCGGGAGTGTGGGTGCTTCCACTAACTTTTCTATACGCTTTACTATCCGATCTGCCCTCCCCCCCCCCCCATCCTCTGTCCATTTCTCGCTCTCTTTACATTCCATCCTGTTCCTTCCAATCTACTTCTTTCTTCCCCACTGCCTCCTCTCTATCTGCTTTATTCCCTCCGCCAGTTGTTATCTATTCACGGGGGCTACGTTCCGATCGGGACGTTCTGCTAACTGACCCGGCAATTCATTCCGCTATCCGACCGTGGCTTTGCGTTTAAAAGCCGGTCGCAAGAAAAATGGGGGCAAGAATCCTTGGCCGGAGGGGTGGGAGGGGAAGCGGACACGACAGAGTCGATCGATCCCTCGAATTGATTTTCTTGGGGGGATCGCGTGTTTCATTAAACGAGGAACGTACGCCCTGGAATAGTTATCGTTCTTCCATCGTAAATGATCCGGGCGTTTGATAAGATATCTTACCTGCCGATAAATTTCCATTTTAATGCCTTTGTTCATTTGTCACTGTTAATGAGAAAATAAGACCCGCCGGTCGATAGACGACGGGACATGGTCGCTAATGGGGACATTTGCCTAAACGCTCCGAAACATTTTACCGCAGACATTTGAAATGCAAAGCAGTCCATTTAGTCTGGGGAAACACTCTTAACATCAATTTTAAGTATACCCAGAATTCAACCCCTACCGACGCCCACCTCCGTGACAAACTATACTCTCCCGGCGACGCAACGCGGCTCTCTCTCTCTCTCTCTCTCACCGGTGTTGGTCGCTCCCCTCCGCTAAACGCTTCCTTAGATTCCGCGGAGCGAAGAAATCGACTTCTCTCGGGGATGAAACTTCGCGTTTCGGGAGACCGTGCAACTGGCATGGACAATACTCGGCGTCTGGATTGTGACGTTCGTCAAGCAAGTCCATTAGATCCACTTGGAAGGATAGTGGGAACGGTGAGCGGCGTGTTTCTCGCAGGGCCCGGATCTGAAATTAAGTTTTAAAGGATGCTCCGAGTGTATACGCCCGACGGGAGAGGAAATTCTTCACCGAGTCGGACGTCGAATGATCACCTGCCAGGGCCCCTCCTCGCAGTTTATCACGTAACGTTGGCTACGTGTGCTCGGTCTTCTCTCCCCCCGTTGGCAACAAAATATAATAATATAAATCGTTCAGAAACGTCGGTCGGACAACGGGGAATTCCGCGACGCGGCTGCTGCGTTAAACGTCGTCGATCCCGACTGTCCGTTGGATTACCTTCGCCTTACCTTCTGGAAAGGCGGGCCGACGGGATCGGAGATCGCGCGCGTGCTCGGCAAACGTAATGGCGACCTGTGTATATAATGGTTATTTATGTTCGCGCGGTATGCGACGGGGTATCGGGTCCCGTGCTGCGCCCCCTTCAACGGAGCATCGGCAGAACCCACTGACGTATCGATTCACCCTCGCGGGGCAAGAAGTGGCGGCAGCAAATAGCGAGATTTATCGTCCACGTATTCATAAGGGTGGCCGAGGGCGTCACTGCGAGCGAAACACCCGGCGTTCCTGTATTTTACATCGAGCGTCGCCGTGTCGATATCACAAAATGACTGTTTACAGCGTAGGAGATCTTGAGCCGATCTTTGGAAGAGAAGCGCGTCGCGTGAATAATGGGAAGGATAGGTTCGGATTTCCTCTGTAAACGGAGATCCGCGTCGCTGTAGGTATTTCGTGAAGCACAGACTGCTGATGAAGCCTCAAGGTGGACGAAGTTTGAAAGGTAGTGCCGCCGTAAAAGTTACCGCCGTTAGTTGCAAGCCGCGATAACGAACGATCAAATGTATATACGTGTATATTCCGAGAAGAACAAGGAACTTCGCAAGGTATAAATTCGCAAAGTCCTCGAAGTGAGAAGAGCACAAGGGAGAAGTTGGCGGAGGGAAATTTCCAAGACGTTCTCGCGCGTGTTGCTTCGTCGATTATTTTATTTTTCAAATACGCAACGAGAGCGTAGAGAAGTTCGTAACGAGACCGGGATACTTTTAAATTCGCCGGGGAATGCGCTCGACGAGAAACTCGGCCGGTTGTTAGGAGAAATGCAAAACAAGGATGCTCTCCTCCGAGTGGCAGGCAGCTTGTTAGGAATTCGCCTGGCTGCCTTTATTTGACAACATACTAGCGCTATTCCCGCTAGGAGGAATCTTTCCCCGACTTTATATCGCCCTATAAAACGGTTAATCCTCTCGGTTGATTGCTTCGATCGGTGGAAGTGGTTCCGCCGAGGAGTCCACACGATTCGATCGCAGTAGCACGGCGGCGGAGCAGCTTCGCAGCGTCGGCGACTCGGAATTTTTAAGAGCACGTGAGAATTACCGATGCAGGTGTTCGGAACGGTCCGCTTCGTCTACTTTTCATAAAAGGAGAGCACGCGAAACTTTTGCTCCGACTCGCGAGGGAATACCGTTACAAGGGTATCCGTAACACCTGATATCCGCCACAATTTTTATCCATTCGCGTCCACCCCGTGAACGGGCATGCGCGCTTCTGTTCTCCTTTGCTTTCTAAAGGGATGCGAAACGCGGCCAGCTCCTTGTTGCCGCGGCTTCCCGACGATCCCCTTCCCCCTGCCCCTCCGAGGAGAGTTCAAAAAGAGAATCGCATCGAATCGACGTCAGTGGCGCAGCAATACCGTGACGTTCGATAGTCGCTTCTGTCGGCGCGATTCAAAGGATGCGTGCAAAACGCGTATCAACGGCGCACGACAATACGACGGGGGAGGGGAACAAGGCATTGGCGTCCTTTGATTAAAACCAGGCCGAGGGAAAAAATGTTTCAACCTTATGCGCTTTTGTGTCACGATATGCTGGGGGATTGTTCTCCCCGTTTTGCCGTTGCCCCGCGGTGAATATTAATATCGAAAAACCAGCGCGTCGTCCTTCGGGCTCATTCGATTTTAAACTAGCGAGAGACGCAAGGCCGTTCGTGGTCGAGGATCCAGAATTCGGCGAGATTTCCAGATCTGGCGTCGCAAGTGGTCGCGCAAGATTTATCGACGACTCTGGAGAAATGGGACGTCTTCGGTTGTAGTGCGCGGGCCATCGAAGCAGGCCAGTGTCACCTCTACGGGCTAATTAAAACGGCAATTAAATCACGACACACTTTGCGCTCATTAAATAGCGCGAGGCTGGAAAAAGCGCGAGGGCACTTGTTAAGGACGCGGCGGAGGGTTGGAGTGACGTTACCCGCGCCGTTAAAACCTGAAGGAGAGCAACGTGGCACGGTGGTTCGTTAATTTCTTCGAATTTTGCCACGGATATGTCCCGCCGTTTCCTCTCCCGCGCATCCCGAAACTTTCCAATTCCCTTTTTGGAGCGTCGTTGGCAAAGTACTCGGCCCGATCCCTTGATTACAGACATCTGAGTTTAAATTGATCCCAATGTTTACTGTCGCTGCAGCGCGGAACAGGCTTGCGGGCTTTCTCTTTGTATCCGGAGCGGTCCAGAAACCGAGCTATGCGAACGCTCTGTTGATCGTGCCTCGTTAAAGCCAAACTTTATCTTTGCCTTGATACCTACGCGGCTGATTGGACGATGAACGATGGGCGAAGACGCGTCGATACTCACGGAACGCCCCGAAACTCGCGATATTTATATTGTTCGATGGACCAGGATGAGATTTTACACGAGACAAAAATGCAAAAATCTCAACAACTAAATGTAAATAATGGAAATAGTCGTGAGAGATGAATTTTTTGAAAATATATCTGGAAACTTGTCTCGTGAGAGTTCCATGACAATAACGACAAAATAATTAAAAAATAATAGAATAATGAAATAATTGTGAGACACGATATTTTTGTCTCATCGTGGATTTGCACCTTTAGAGGGATCTCTCAACACAATTTCATCGCGACTAGTTTCGATTCCAGGATACCGAATTGTAATGTAAGGGAGAATGGGGTAAACACGAACGCGGGGTAATCGCGAATGCGATGTTACGGCGTTTTAATAAATAAAAACGATGTTCCCTCTCCACTAGCTAATAGTTTAGGTTGTATCCAACGCCGGGCAGAAAGTAATAAATACAGAACGCTCATGCTATTCAAGATAAACACAATTTATTATTTTCATCATGTTTTAAGTAATATTTTGTCCATTTTCAATTGCATGTAATTACTGCTGCATTAATGATACAATTGTTTTTTTTAAGTTGAAATAAAGCACTTTTTACCAACATTTTGTGTTGGTATAAATTCTAGCCTCTGAAATAAATTCTTTTTTATTTTTTGATGTCGTGGGGTATTGACGAACAACTCGGATGGGGTAATCTCGAACCTTTGAGATTAGCAACGTTAACCGATTTTGATGAAATTTTCAGCATGTATAAAACTTACTTAAATCTACAAAAGGGATTTTTGAATTTTCATTACAGGCTCAGAAAAAAAGTTTAAAAAACGACCTTTACTATTTTTTTCGATATTCCAACCAATTGCAATTTTTTTCTAACGCACAAGAAGAGGAATTTGAAAAATACATTAGGTATAGGTTGTAGCAACATTTTTTATGGGTTGACCATTGAAGTCGCGCTTTCTGTGCGACTTCTGCGATATTTAGCACTCTGTTCGTGATTACCCTACGGCAGTCGAGTAATCACGAACACCATGGGTTTTGCTTTTTCACTATAAAGTTGATTTTTATTATAATTTTTCAAAAATTCGTCACAGTACTTTATAGATGAATAGTTTAAGTATGTTTGTAAATAATAAACAAATTCATTTGTCATATTGTTTTCGTTTTGTTTGCTTTTTTGCTTAGGTGTTCGCAATTACCCCACTCTCCCTTACTAACCCTTATCCATGACTCACGCATAACTCAATATTGTTCAGCTACGACTTTCTCCGCAAACATGTAGCATATCCTTAAACGCTACGTAATTGTAAACTCTGTGTCATCCCAGCTACTACGTCATCCTACCAAAGTCCTGCACTTCTCCCCTATCTCGTCATCCCCTCTCTTACTTTCCGAAACCCTTAAAAACCCACTACATTTCCTCATCCAGAGCTATTACCATTCCAAAAGCCACCAACCTCAGACACAGAGTCCAGATTAAAACAGTTAAACGTTGAATACTCTTAATTTAGTATAATAAATATACCTATTATTGATAAACAGAAGTACCTACAGAATATTCTTTGTGTCCATTACAGAATGCTTTCTTTCCTTCTATGCTGGATTCCTATTCGAAGTAATTCCAGATTACAAATGATTAAAAGTTACCTCTCCCAGGCAGTTTTGCTTCCCCTATGGAGACTCAGTGCGAAACTAGCCAGTACTTAATACGTAACCGAGATAAAGCCGATAACGTACGACATAATAAACCGAGATTCGAGTAGCGCGACTTTTACGACCCGCTATATTTCGCTCGGTATTGACATAAAGTTTCTGAAACTCGCGCCGCTCCGCCTTCTATCTCTTCCAGGCTTCGCAGCTCGATATCGATAGCGACAGTCCCGGCTCGATAACTCAATTCGCTTTCAAAAACGAGTCACAGTTTACCCTGTATATCGTACTTGCAACGGAGCTGAAACAAATACCCCGCATAGTTCCCCTGCTCGTCTAAGCTCTGATCCAATCCGGCGCATTTTAATCCTCGAGGAATCAGACGAGACTCCTTATTCTCTTCGCCCATTCATCCCCTGGAAATTACTTCTCCTACAATGAATATCCTGCGTTAACGTTCGCCGTCCTCTTCTCCGAGGCTCGTGCTCGCCGGCCGAGAAAGACCGGGGGATAGCTGGGCGACGATGGGAAGATAGAGGAGAGGAAAGGAGCGAGATACGTGGGAAAAGCGTCCTCGGATTGGCTTCTCTATGCATAGCATTTTAAAGTAACTTCTTAATGCCATAAGCAGCGGCACGTAGCTAACAGGTGTTGCATTTTCTTTTGCGCGTCGGCGAACTTTGATACTTACCGGGGAAATTTATCGGGCTGCTCCCGTCGCGGAAATAATTCATGTCGCCGGCCGAAAAGTCTCCCGTGCGACCTCACTTTTCCACCTACCCGGGTTCGCCAGGTACCCCCAGACGCTCGTATATCCTTGGACGGGTTCGAGTATGGTAGACTTTGAGACACTCTGCCTGTTTAAAACGTGCGATTTAGCCTTCGCACGTTTTATATTCTTCTTGGTATCAGCCAGCCTGGCTCGGAACTTGGAGAGCCGGCGAACGATCTGACGAGTGGCACTGGTTCCCCTAGCATTCCCGCAGATTTATGAAACGAAAGTCCCGGCGAGCTTCGAGCAGGAGTATTCCAAGCGTTCGGCAAGTTTATGGCGAGTCGTTGGAGTTACGAAGGATGTAGAAAGTAGCCTGTACTTTGATTTACACGGCGAAACTGCAACCCCATTGTTTGCGGGAGTGGTCGGTAAATGGGCAATCAAGTGTATCCCAGGCGTCTGTATAATTAACATAACCATGCAGACCGAAATGATAGCTATTCGGGTAGAGAAATTCCGGAGTCGTAGCGGGCAGAAGCCGTCCTTGCAGTTGCAGCTGCCGCCACGGCTGCGAAAGTGTTTCATCGTGTCTGCTTAAGCCACGGGGATCCAGGGCCATTCCAGGGACCAGTGAATCGCGCAATTAATCTTCGATTCAGAAGCCTGCCTGTCGACCACTTCGGCAATCTCGGCTCCTATTCGAGCATTCGGGGGCGTAAAACGACGGGTAAAACGATGACCGGTGCGAAATCTCCACGTCGAGCGCAGCCGTGCTGCGTTCACCGCTAGACAGGACATTTCCGTCTTCCGTATTCCCTGCCTTCGTTGTACCCCCCGCTCTTTTTTCCCCGCAGGGAAACTCCTTTTACAGGGACAGGACCGATCAACCTGAAAGCCTCCCCGCGCCCTTTTGTCCGCGCTCGTATATCGGTCAACGTTGTTCTCTAATTCCTCGATACTGTCCGCCATCGTCGCTCCTAACTTTACCAGCCTGGGCTCGCGCCTTTCCACTCAACCACGGATTAAGTTATTCGATTAAACTTCCCAGCAATATCTTTTTCCGCGCTTTCCGTTCCCCCCTTCGCATTATCCCGCAGTTTTCTTCCGCTCCGGGATCCCGGTGAAAAGGTAAGCGCTCTTTTTCTGCCCCATCCAATTTGTCTTTGCCTATCGCGCCTCAGCCCGCAAGATGGAGGAAATGGTGGGAGCTACTTGGACGAGCGTAAAGCGAATTGAAAACGTTCCGTAACTCGACACGAAAATGACCCAGGAAATTTGTCACGTTCCAGCGACGAAGCCACTCGTCGGCTGATGTGTTTCTTCCTCGCAGCTGCGTGCAGGCGATGGGGAACCTTTGGAAAACGACGCCGCCAGTCCAGAGGCCTGGGCTCGCCGCAGTCTCGTCACGGAGTGGCGTTCATTTGCATGTGGAAGTAGGCGCGGGTTTACTTATGGCGGATCGTTTCATCGCTTTTAATTAGGTCCGTCGCGAACGTTTCCGTTCGCTGCCCGCGACCGTCCTGTATAATTCACCGAGTCAAGGGACCCCCTCCTCCCGCGCGGGAACCGTCATTCGTAATTGTGCAGCGTTCGTACGAAGATTCAGAAGTAAACTGTTTCAATTAGCGAAAGTTGGGGGTAATCGATGGGCCGGGGCATAGGTACCCGTGTTTGCCCCGGTCGTTGCATTCGCCCCGCGTTGTTTACGTTGCATCTAACTTTCTGTTTCGAGCGAGATTCGTTCAAACACCCCCGCAGGGTGTGTATCGTAAAATCGCTTGTACGGTTCATCGTACGATTTACTGCGGACGAGCGCAATTTTACTAATAACGTCCCCGATCGCCCATTCGATCCGGTCAGACCGAATCGGTGCGCAAGCTCACGCGAGTTCTCGACGGGAGTCGTTGCTTCGAACCTTCCCACCAACCTAACTACCGCCCAACGCGCCTTCACCGGTGGAAATTTCAATCAGCCTCCCGATCCAATACGTTTCGCGAATTGTCATATCGCGGCGCCCGCTCGCGGGCCTCGGCCTCCGTTGCTCGTACACGTAACCTGTTCGTTCTGGTGGGAGGGGTGTCGCGGCAACGGAAAGATGAGGTAGCAAGACGTTAGGCGGGGGTGGCAGCCGAGGACACTGTATGCTCGTCACGTCGAAATTTCGCCCACGTACCACTTTCCCGAAGTCTGCAACCGGGAAAAGGGAGAATGGTGGAGAAGAGCGGAACTGTCGAAGTTCGGTTTTATAAGGAGAACTGCGCCTCTCCCCGGGGGCGGGAGGGAAGGGACAGCGGCGGTGGCGGAGGTGGTGGAGGCCAGATGCCTCTTGAATATCTGTATTCCGCGATGCAGATGGAAAATATTCAGGTGCCGCCTCCATCGAGGTGGTTTCATTTACATTATGCACTGTCCCTCTCCTGTCTCTGTTTGCGTTTTATCGACCGCGCGGTCTCCTCCTTTTCTCTATCCCAACCCCGAGAATTCTCGCTTTTTACCAGGATTTCCACCTCCTCCCCCCCCCCCCATCCCTCGCGCGATGCCGGTGTTTGCACGTATCCTGCTCGCTCGTAATAACGACAGAAGCAGGCGGATGGACACGGCAGCTTTTTCACGTGGAGGTGAGCTCTCCTGGAAGATACGTGCCGCGGATAATTCGTCGTGATACGAGACGGCGGGAGACCGGAGACGCGTGTTCGTCCCTCTTGTCTGTGGTTTCGCACGATCCCGCGCTCGTCCCGATTAAATTTCAATTTTCAGAGTTTTCTGCCGGGCGCTTGAACGTGATTCGGTGGCCCGTCCATCATCGACCCGCCTGAAATCGTCCGGTAAATATTTGAAGAGCCGTGGTATTGAACGTATTCGAATGAACACTGGGTGATCGCGGTCGAGTAATCGGGGAAGAACGAAATGGAAAATGCGTCGGTTAGCAATGCGTTTAAAGTTTAGAGGGACTAATCCTGCGTGTCGAGAGATAATACACATAATTACAATTTCAATTGGAAGGATAATATTAGACCCGTGCGCAGCGTGGAGTATTGATTCGCGTCCGACCATATACCTGATGTTTCTACTTGTTCTACCCACCCTGTGCAATATTATTTAGTAATGTGTCGACGATGGGGTATAGAGGATACCCAGAAGGCTTCATTTGCGTGACTGGCAGGCGAAGAAAACGACAGTTAGATAGGGGAAAATGAGAAAAAAGAGGAAAAAGAGAACGAAGAACAGGCTGCCGTGAATATTTCAATCACGATAAACTCAGCCGGCCAGGCGATCAGTCGATTCCATTATCGCGGAATTACCATTATTTGCTCGATGCCGCGGATAGCTGAAAATTTCACGTCGAAGGGCAACAGTGTACGGCCGGTTTATCCAGGAAATGCGCGTCCGTCGGCCGCGTAATTCGTTCGTTTGACGTGTGCCGTCACGCGATCCGACCGCACGCGCGTGCGTTCCGTGCCGAAATCTACGCGAAATATTATTCACCGTTTTAATGATATCCCTTCGGCAACGATAAAATGCGAGCGAGCGAACAAACGGACGCGGCAGCGAACGGCCCCCCGCTATTCACCAGGATTTCCCGAGCGTGTCGCGTTTTAATCAACGAAACGTTCGTCAAAAAAGTATAATAAACTAAACGCGAAACGACCGAGAAATTGGCAAAATTTGAAGCACTTGATTTCCCGGTAATATTTTTCGGTTCAGCCGGGCTCCGAAGCTCTCGACTTTTTGTCGCTTTTTTACTGAATTCACCACGCCTGCTCTGTTTCCTATTCATCCTGTTTTATTAAATACTTTGGCTGAAGGATTAGCGTTTATGGCACGCTTCCGGCTACTTCATGCGAGACAAGAACGCTAAGTGTCTTTGACGGAACAGTTCCAAATCCTGTTGCCGAGTGAATTCCATCATACTCCTGTTATTTGAGACGTAAATTCACGGCGAACGCGTCCTTTTATTTCAGCAGGATCGATCGTTCTTGACAACACTCGTTCCGCAGTACTCGTTCGTTTATTATTTTCGACGTGATTACGCCCCCTCTCGGCTGATTCCGTGCAGCGTAACAATTGGAATCGTCGAAATTTCACACGGTCATGCGCTCGCCGTCGACGAAACGTTTCCCAGGGCGTCAAGTTTCCCGCTTTTCGTATCCTTTGTCGAGAAAGAGCCGAGCTGACGGATAGCCCCGATCGCGAAAATTTCTCTTGACGAGCTGGCGTTTGTTGGAAACACGGGGATCGTGATACCAGAGCAAATAGATTTCGAGTGGTCCGTGTTGGAAAATCGCCCGGCTCTCGTAGATGGTACGTCGACTTTGGCAAAATTGAAAACTCACGTTCCCAGGGCTGGAAAAACCAATCACAGGATCAAGACTGTCCGTCCAGCAAGCGTCTGTATTTTCTGCTCCGTGACTGACGTCTAGCACCGATACATCTTTCTCCGTCTTACGTGCAACGCGGTGGTGCTGTGAATTTTTCAACGCGGGGTTAATTATAGATATCCCACCCAAGGGAGCGTAGAATTCTAGTGACTTCGGATTCCGCTCGGCAATTTTTTTTCTCCTACTTTCGTTTCTACTTAATCGTGCAGCCATTCTCATCTGCCATCGCTAATTGAGCTCCCTATAAGTGGCAACGTTTCAACTACAACCTGTCGTGGACTTCTGGCAACTTGAAAATAGCGTTCGCGCGAAAGTTTCAATCTAAAACGAGCCCCGAAGGAGAGTGTATGTGCATAAGTAGGTATGTACTTTCAAGTGATTACATCTTACAATTTACAATTTGCCTCAAATTCCGCAATCCATTTGGAGCGCGAAATTCAGAGGCACTTAAAGTATTAACGACAAATTATCCGTTTCTCCGGATCGTTAATTCCTCCTGACTCGTCATTAGGAAATTTCTATAAATGCTGTGGAATATAGGCGACCAGCACAAAGCAGATCCCAAGATGAAATTCAGAGACACTAAACTCGGAGCATAATATATCCACAGTGTTTTTCTCTGAAATCGATTTGCCGTATCGCCGAAAGAATCCCACGATACCGCCAACGGTAATGACGACCAGTAGCGTAGCAGAGCGTCGATCAGTTTCCCGTGGAGCCGTTCGGAATGGAACCGAGCCTTTCATCAAACGGTCCCCCTAACACATTCAACGCTCTTGCCGTGTACGAAATCGAGGAAAAGAGTCGGCAAAAGGTGAAGTCCGGCGGATGGGATGCAAACAGTGTCGGTTGGGGGACGATTCGATATCGTCGGACCTTTCGAGCTGGCTCGTGGCGAGGGCCAGACATTGTATCCAATTCCTTGGAATCAGATTGAACGTGGAAACTGTGCAGCGGTCGGTGTACAGCCTGACAAGAGCTACCTGCGCCGGTAAGGCGAGACTGAAAAAGACGGTGGACGCCGTGCCCGAATCGTTCCTTCGTTCTAACTTCCCCCTTCCCCTTCCTGCTCCGCAGTTTCTGCTCTTTCGCCGTTTCCCCCGGCCTTTCTCCTCCACCCACTTTCGCCAGCAATTCGACCGTCTCCCTCCGACGCTATTTCGATCGGGGACCGGTTATGGCAAGGGATTTTAGGACCTAATAACTGGAATTGGAGATCGGCTGCTGGCATCTCCCCGTTTCTCCATCTAGGATGAAGGAGGAGGGAGGGGGGCGGGGGTGGAAGGCTTACGGGTTCGACTACCTTTCTACCTCCAAAAACACCTTACCCGCTGTTCCATCCGGTTTAACGCCGCCTGGATACCCAGCACTTTGGCCGTGGGAATGCAACGAGTACTTGGTGCCAGTAAACTTAGTTCCTCTTCGCGTGGATCACTGGTGCCATCGATCTCGTCTCGCTAGTTACACGCTGCAGTCGATCCGCGCGCATGAAACGCTCGCCCTTTGTTCCTGCACGGTTTACGAGGCTAGCCTTTATTTCGCCAGGCTGGTAGAGATATTGGCCAGCTCTTATTTCGCTCGCAGCGGCCCAAGTTCGCCGTACGTTGCCAGTGTTTATTAGGTGCACGCGGAACGTGGTGAGCTTGTATGAATAATAAGTCGCATTTGCCCGGAAGTTTGGGGCGGAAATTCCGTGGCGGGCATCTTCCGCGCGTGCACGCGTAACCGGTGACACACGTAAGCCAACGAATTCCGCGCAGGCCCCGGCGGAGCTGCTGTGAAACGGCGAGAGAGGAAGAGAACTCGCCGGGTACACCTTCCAGATGGTATTAAAGTAGCCGAGCCATTGAAAGTTTAACGTGCCGTAAGCACGTGAGCTTCTCCTACGTAGTTGTATCGCGCGCATTCAGCTTTTTCTCCCCCGTCCAGGGGCCAAGATTGTACCAGAGATATGTGCGGTACGGGCCAGCAATAAATAAGCAGCATGGAGGTTTTACTCCCAGCCGGGACAGCGATATACACTACGCCCCCGTTGCCCTGTCGAATCTTCCATCCCTTACCACCTCGATCGAGCAACGTAGCTCTGGTTAGGGCCAGCGAGGAACTCGTAGACCGATCATCTTGTAGGAATACAGTATTCTATATTTCAGGTTCTTTGTACTGTAGGGCTTACTGTGAGATCATTGATAGATCAAGACAGTATGCAGTAGGGACACGTTCTGCACAGCTTTTGGACCTTGGCATCCCATATGAACCATACACTGCGCATTGTAGATGATTTGATACACCACCTTTAACTTCAGAATAAAAGAGAAAAAGAGACATTATTTCTGCATTGACACTTTTAAACATATTACTACTTAGTTCCCTGTGTACTCTCTAGGTGTGCAGTTTGGCGTTCAACCAATTTTGTGGTTAGTTGCAAAAGCAATGTGTTGAAACTATTTAGGCAAAGATGCAAAGTCCTAGGATGCTAATCAATTTCATTTATAAAATGTTCAAAATGTTGCTTGCACTTCTGAACAAAATTAATAATTGTTTTGGAAAATTTCTTAATCAATAAAGCACTTACATTAAATGTACTCCCACTGCACGATATAGCAGATAGGTATGATCTATGTACATTAATTTCAATAAAAACATACGCACGTAACCCAGAATTTTTTCACTATTTTTCCCGGATTCACAGGTAAAATCTACGTTAGGATCTTTTTTTTGCACAGAAAGATACGCAGTGTAGAAGTAAAAGTGTATTTCGTGCAGGAGACATTAACATTGAGTCTTGGCCTTTGGTCTCAACTTCTCTCTCAACTGGGCACCGATCAAATCAGCAAAGTTTCTCCCTGACCCCTCGCCTACTTAGTTCCCGAAATCTTCAGCAGATACGTAAGAGGCAGCATGGAAAATGTCACGCGGGTTCTTCGACCTTTTCACCGAGGTCGTTCCCGTCGTTCATCCTTGCAATCGCTTGCCCAGCTCCGTCGCGCTCCCATAAAATCTTGTCATTCGCCGGATCCGCGACACACCACAATAAACACTTTTCATTAGCAGCCACAATACGAGTCACGCGTCCGCTCGTCTCCCGCCCCGCTCGCGTTCCACATTTTTGCGGCCATGGAATTTCAGGGTTTCAGTGCGGCGACGGCGGCACGATAAAAATCGTAATTGGCATAGTTATTTTTCCCGCGGCTTAGGTTCTTCCCTCGCGCAACGAGCGCCCCCCCCCCCGTTCCGAGAGCAAAAAGCCCTTGCCGGGCGAGTCGATCCCCGAGCTGTCGGCCGAAACGAGGAGTGCCTTTCTTGGCGGCAACCACGATAGCAATTAATCGTCCGTCGATGCGGCACTTAATCATCGCGACGCCCCCGATACAACGATACTTATACGCGGGCACGACGATCCTCTCGATACGTCATCGAGAAGTGGCAGCCGTCGGGGAGGAACTCGTTAGGATAGAGCTGTAATTTCGATTTTCTTTAGAAACTCGAGAGACACCCTCCCACAGCGGCCCCGATGGGATTGCACGCCGCGAAAGAAGGGAACAGCTGATCGCGCCGTGTCAGGTATAAGAGTTTACGTTGGAAGTTTCTAACGATACTTTTACATTATCGTCGCATCGGCTTCCTCCTCGCGCGCGACTGCACGCGCCTCCCACGGAGCAGACTTAACAAAGACACACAAGACACCAGCACAAACGTGGACTACCCTCGGAAAATATTGCTAGCAACTTGAAACTTTCTTTTTGCTCCAGTTCCGCGACATTACGCGCACAGACGCTCGAGCGCACGCTCGATGCACAGCACCCTCTTGGGAATACCTAGACCTACATACTCTCGATGTATGTACACTTGGATCGAACGAACTCGAGCTTAATCTTATCGATATTTAACCATGCTCCTACTGCTCCTTAACATTTCGGGTCTAGCAGTGGTATTAGGTAAGGGAGACCGGGGCTAGTTGATACGTTATCCAAGTTTCAATTTTTTTCATTTTTGTTTGAATTAACTGCTTAATAACAAATATGCTAAAATATACTTTGGTCCTTCCTGTTTAATATATAGTAAGCGAAAACTTGAGAAAATACATACAAGATGAAAGAAAAAATTTTATTTGGACGAAGGCAAAATGTATCAATTTACCCCACTGCGGGGCAAGCTGATCCTGCTCTGGAGTATGTTGATACATCTGTAAAATATCCGTTTAATGAATAACTAATAAATTTGAAAAATATAATATTAATTAAGATACCTTCCCAACAATATAGACTAAAAAGGAACAAAGACGTAGGTATTCTGAAAACCAAACAGATTTTTAAACAAACATAGAAAAACTTTTTTTTTTTTTTATGTCTGGAAAATCCCACTTTAACATGAGGTGTCTTCTTCTTTTTGTTAATATACTTTAATAAACTCATTTTACCAATATTGTATATTTCGCGCTTTGCCCTAATGATATTGAGTCTTTTTCTACTGCGGCACACGCTTTTTTCAAAAATATCTTGCGATATTTCGCCACGATTTGTCTTTTTCATTGAATTTCGAACCATTTTCCTAGAAATAAAAGGAAAAAATTCAATTAAAAATAGTCGGGGAAAATTGATACACTGTATCAACATGCCCCAGAGAAAACGTAACCTGCGTTCCATATAAGAGCATACCGACGCCACTACCGATATGCGACCGATCTGCGCAGCTCCCACGGATCTGACACACGCGATTGGTCGTAGCACTTTCCTTGCCAGTTTACTACCAATCAACAGTGTATTCCTGCGCGAAACCAATATGCTCTAATGTGGAACGCACTGTAGAGTGACTGTACCTAATATCGCCTAGCAAAAGTTAAAGCGCTGTCAATTAATTAATAATTTTTGCATGCAATTCGTTTCAAAGTAAAAAGAAATTATTCATCTTTCATGTAGTATAAGTTAGAATCGTTGAAACTCACATATTTTGAATTAGGAATTAAAAAACGTAAGACATGCAAAAATCCGGTCCTGAAAAATGTGTATCTATTGATTAATTCATGTATATATGAGTTTTTAAAGTCATTTTCACATGTGCCTTTATTATTTTTTGCTCTATAAATGTTTTCTATCCATCTTTGATTTTATTTTTATTAGAATAATATATGTAGAAATTTAAAAATATAGATTTTTAAAATATTTTATTTTTTACGTCCCGAGGTACATATTGGACAAATAAAGGTTATGTCGGTTGCTCCGCACATTTTGTGACCCCACCTGTAACAAATATTACATCGAAACCATTGTTCTCCGGTAGGCGGGATTGAGAACACGCATACTGCTAAAAGAAAAACACTATTTTCATTACGAAAAATATTTGAATCGATTTCATTCCTTAAGTACATCATTAATTAGGTATTTCTAGTAGAAATTCTTGCATTCACGGAATTATTAGACTTACCTTTTCCGAATGTGATGTAAAATTGTGGCAGTCCAATAAATTTTTACACTATTAAGATTCTGTAAAATCCTTCCCTTTCTGTAATTGTTGATCACATGACACTGCAATTACAGTATGTCTTCCTACATATGTTTAGGTACTAATTCAGTGCATAACCGATAAATTTTAGTGCTTACTTTGCGAGATATACCGAGTGGCGATATTAGGTACGGTCACCCTATCAACTTATCCCACAGGAAGGCATTATGTACAAACATGTCCATAAAAAAATGTAGAATAAACAAAATAACAAAACGTAACTATCTTACCTTCAAAAGACTCAATGTGATGCCAAATTAATTCGGGTTATCAAATTCTCTATACCGTCTCAAGACAGATTGGAAAGTGGAAACACAACTAAGGTAATTGCCCCAGTTGTCGATCAGTTAGTAGGAGGTCGAAATGTTTTTAATAAAAAAATTGCTGTAAATGGACAAAAATTAACTTTTTTCTTTTATCAGTTAATTTTAACATTAATATAGATAATAGCAAAGTAAAAAATTAGAATCTATATCTATTTAAATGTGGAAATTATAATTGAGAATAAAAATGTCGATGCCCCAGATGTCGATCACTATAAATTACGGTCGGAACCAGTTGTCGATCAGCAATTGCTCTAGTAGACGATCAAGAAAAAAGAGGTTATAAAGAAAACTTAAAGTACGAAAACGGGTAAATCCTTGTATAAACATACAAAACACGTCCAACACATAAACTTTTATTTAAATTTAGTAATAAATAGTAATAATATTGTTAAAAATGCTATAAAATCATAATATTTGTGAAAATGATCGAGAACTGGGACTTGATCGACAACTGGGGCAATTACCTTATTTACTTTTTACACATACCCTAGTAGCATTTTTGGTTGGCCAACGGTAGCCAACAGTTGGGAATTAGTTGGGATATAGTTAGCGTTTTGCCTACAAATTCCCAACATAGGGCCTATGGTAAAAAACTTACGACAGTTTGCCAACGAATATTCAATGTTGGGCCTACAATTATTATGGTTGGTTATATAACAAAAAATTACGACAGTTTGCCAACGAATATTCAGTGTTGGGCCTACAATTATTATGGTTGGTTAATTAACAAAAAGTTACGACAGTTTGCCTACGAATATTCAATGTTGGGCCTACAATTATTATGGTTGGTTATATAACAAAAAATTACGACAGTTTGCCAACGAATATTCAATGTTGGGCCTACAATTACTATGGTTGGTTAATTAACAAAAAATTTACAACGATGATTAAATGTCGTCTGACAAACGTCAGAAAATTTGCTACATCCAAAAACCTGTTATTATATTCCAAGTTGTGATTTTTCTTTTCTTATTTATAAATACGTAATGAGGACGTCTGTCTTGAGACGAATGTGAAATTTTAAGGAATGAGTCTAAAGGTTGAATGATGATATTTTGTAGAATATTTCGCTTCATTGCGCAGTTTTTATAAACAATTAATACTAGGTATGTACCTAGAAATTCGAAGTGTTTACAAGGAAATGTGTTGGGTAAGTGCGAACAGCGGTTGCTTCGTAAGCGGAAAGTTTGGGTTGGATTCTCCTCACCGGGAATTTTTTTTTTCCTAAACCAGGCCTGAAAAAGACGTGTTTAAGACGTCTTTTGAAGTTCTTCAAGACGCCTTCTGGACGTCTGTGAGACGTCTTTTGGAAAGAAACTGTTGGGCTTATAGAAAAAAACCTTCAATTGGGCCTATGGAAAGAAACCTTCAGTTGGGCCTGCGTTGGTTACAATCGCTGGCCCATTTAAAAATAGCGCGACACTTCAACCGTTGGCCAACGGATAACACGTCATTGGCCCAACAAACTCCCAGCAAATAAATGCTACTAGGGTACGTACGCTGGATCGTAGGAAAGTATTGAACAACAAACTTCATATATGTCCCTCAAATGAAGCTACATATATAAGGTGTCAAGATAATTCGTCTGTAGCAACCTGCCCCTGTATCAACTAGCCCCGGTCTCTCCTACTATCGCAACTCTGACGAATCCATCTATTTTCCTTAGAAATATTCAAAAGCAACACTCCCCTGTTTCGACCATACTCAGACTCAAAGAAAGTATGCACGTCCAGTAACGTCTTACGCATATAATGTCGCGCGACGGTCGACTGCAAACAGTAAAAGAGAAACGCCGTGGGACGGGAGTCTGCGTTCGTCGGCGTCGCTTTAGGCTACTTTTCGATACTCCGAAGGAAACGTATATCGATTCAGCCCCGTCGTCTGACTCTGACATCCTATTCCACTGCGTGGCGCGACTGCCTGCGAGCACGCGAGACCCCTCTCCCTTTCTCACTCTTTCTCCGCCTGCCTCCCTCTTTCTCACCCGTTCGCCCCCTTTGAGAGACAGTTCAATGGCATAAAGGTATCCGGATGAAAGGGACGCGGCTCGCAGGACGCGTCCCTTAAACGTGGATCTCTTCCGTCGGTCGTTATCGGATGCCCAGGGGAGGAAGATGTCGTCGTTCCAAGGTCGAGGGAGACCGAAAAGGAGCCAGTGACGTAGCTTACATTCCAATAATGCGAGATATGAGTAACGGCGAGCGCCATTACACTCGAGGGCCTCCGCGATATGAGCGGCGTCCTTTTTCAACGGCCGCCACCCACACAGGGGTGCACACCCTCACGTACGCCTGCTTCTTCGTCCGCTCATTCCCGTGCCCCCCCCCCCCTCCGAGCTTTTCGGGCTGGGATATAGGGTCCCTGGAATCGGGAAGATAAAGTTCCGTCAGCGTTTTTGAAATATTCTTCTTTTAAAGCCTCCGCCGGGTCCGCCGCTGCAGCTTCGACTCGATTCCGAATAACTTTCCGCGGCCCTCGATCCCAGTCCCTTTTATCCGCCGGGGATCTCGATAAATAGGAACGCGTTTCTCCTTTCATTAATACACCGTTGTCTTCTTTCCCAGCGACATTGTGCTATCGAGGACGTCGATTTATCGAGCACCGCGCATACACGACCCTCCCAGCGAAAGGGTTAACGATAATACGAATTGGTTTTTCAAATAGCATCGCCCGACCGTAAAAGTGACTCGACTCCTGCCGCGGCAATTTATGGACACCGTAAAACGTACCTATCGCCCGGCCCCCGCTTCTCCTTTTTAAAGCAGCGAAATTACGCGCAAACACCAGGCTTGTTTACCTTTTTCCACCGCCGGTTTTTAGTTCCCTTCTCGCGCGGACATTACGTGGCCATTCTACCGACGGACGTTCTATATTTTTCTTCGGCCATTACCGCACGCGCCCGCCTCTCCTCTCAGCCGGAAGTGCACTCAAAAATGCCAACCACCCTGCCTCGTCCCCCTTCCTTCGAACGTTTTTAATGATGGGCCAGAGTACGTCATCGTCAGAGACAATACAGCCGCGTAAGAGTCACTCGTCCGTATACACTCGCTCGCGGCAAGAAAAACAGATAGGTACGGCGCTGCCTCGCGCGAGACATCGCCGATGGGAGAATTCGAACAAACGGAACGTTTCTAGGCGAAATTTCGCGGGGCCGCGGGCCGGCTCTGCTCGATTCCACGCGACAAATACGCGAATCAGTTTACGAGACGTTATCGTTACCCCGTGTGCCATATAACCCGAGTGTAACAATACACCGCGGTGTAGTATAGCCTCCGCTGCGAGGCAACGCGAAAAGTGGATGTACGCGATTCAGCGACGGCATTGTTCGCATTGAAGATGATCACAGCGATAATCACGCTTCGAGGCAGCGCCTTCGTCGCCCCAAAAAATTCTATTTTCCCTAATGCACGAGGGTGAAGAATTGTGCCGCACATGTCCATATATAGCTACCCATACGTGCATTCATCCTCATAAAAATCTACCCGTGCAACTCACGGCTCCCCGAAAAATACCGTTCCATGCGACGCGGCCTGGAGCTCTCTTCCACGCTCATTGTTTGCCAGAAAATCAAACGAGACGGGCTCGCAATTGCGGCGGGGACTCGATGGATCGTGACGCGATCATGGGTCGGGTATTTTGCAGCTGTTGGTCGCCGTGTAAACAATCCGGCAACTACAGGGTCGAATTAATTGAAACTTTGTGAAGTAGTGTGCGTGGGTGGCACGTTCCCGTGCCGTGTGTCTGCCTCACGAGCGACGAGCGTCCCGCAACTGTCTGGCAAGGCGCGTGCACACACGTTCACAGCTCAAGTATCTCGGCCGGAGAACGGCCCATAAATTTGCCCAAGTATCAAGCCATAAATTGAAAATGCAGGCCGCCCCAGGATCCGGTGGACGGGGGCATGGGTTTTGGTTCGTGGAGGGGAGAGGAAGTAGTTCCACCTGGTAACGTTAGAGGGGCTCGTGTAAAAGGCTCCACGCCAACGGCAGGGAAACGCTTCTTCGCCGGGCCATAGACGCCGTATCGACGTCGTTTCTTCGCCGTAACGACGGCTCTACGATCTAGAAAGGAAATTTCTTTCCAGCTCGTTCCGCGTCGTTGTGGTTGCACAACAAGTGCCGCAGCTTGGTGCCAAAGATTTCTCGCGCGTGGGTCTCCGCGCGGAATGGCTCAATACGAATACATATCGGGGGTTGCTTGATCGGCACCCATTGGATGCTGGAAAATAGGCTCGTGCCGTTTTACGGCGAGATGTCAAAGTGAAACGCGAGCCGGCGCGAGTTCTCGCGTTAACCCGAGCAATAATCAGCGCGCGAAATCCGACGGACCCAAATTGAATTTCTTCGGTAACTCGCGAAACGCGCTTATTCCCAACCGGTCGCCTAGGATTCTTAGTTTCCACGCCAAGTTTCCCCATAACTTTCGCGAACGTCGCGTCAACTCGCGCGGTTCGTATTTAAAGTTTCTGCGGGAAGTCGACCGAGGGCATGTTGATCCCCCGGATCCGACGTCGCGCGAGAAATCAGGGAGAATTTTTATTGACTCGAACAATCGAATATCCTTCCCGTCCCCTTTGCAGCTCGGGGGCAGGAGCTGCTCGTCGATATTCGGATATCAGGGCCAGGGACGAGCCAGAAGTACACAGTCCGCGGCAGTTTCTCGCGATTGCCGGCGTATATTCGTGTCCCCTCGCAATGCCATCCAGCCAGAGATGGGCATAAAATTATCTAGATAAAAATTTCAAATTCGAATAAAAGAGAAAAATTTTATTCGTTCGTCGTCGAATAAAAAGACAGCCGAAGTATCTTTATTCGAAGCGCCAGTTTCTTCGACGGGAATTCACCCGACGAGGTCAAGGTACTTTTTTTATTCGAAGGTCTTCCACTCTGAGGTTCGAATACCTTTTTCTACTGTACCTGTATCTATATTCGAAGACTTCGAATAATTTCGGCAGGCGCCTGGGTCGTTCAAGGGCTGAGGCGAGCGAGGCAGCGGTCCCCTGCTACGGTCGCTCCGCCACGTGTCACCAATTTTACAGAAATTAAAGTTCTTTAGTTTTCGTCGTATCGATCTGAAAGTAACATCAATAGATTCCTGACATTCTCCCGATTAAAAGGACAAAATATCATGCAAATCGGACAATTTTTAACGAAGTCAGCTTGAAATTCTATAAATCGATTTTACGAATTACGTCCTTCTTGGTGTTAGTTTCATTGGCGAAACATAAGGAATCGTTTGGCGTCGTTTTCGCAAAGATCTGATGAGAAATTCGGAAATTCTAGACATTTCTCACTTTTTAATGGTATTCAAACCTCTTCGAGGGTCGAAAGCCATAAAATTTGGTGAGGCACTGGGGAGTGTTGTCCTCGCCACGGGGTATCTGGCGGCACGATTCATTATTGGCACTACTGCTCGGTACTTTACTGTACGACCTCGCAACTGTTCTCTTTACATATGTATACATATCACCTGCATATGCGTACTTATTGTCGAACAATAGATATTACTTTTTATATTAAAAAAAACAATAACAAGATAATTATTGCCGACTTTGATGCGGTTCGCCACGATTATAGTCCTCGAATAAATATTTGACCCGTATTTTCTTTTATCGGCAATCATCCATATCTGTCGGTGAAAAACACGTTTGCCCCAATATCTCGGAAAGTAGACACCATAGAGAAAAATTCTTTAGGCGAAACTGATGTATTTTTTTACAACTAATTCAGCCAAGCGTAATCAGATTACGAATAATACGTCAATTTTTTTAAACAATATTTTATAAAGGAGTCATTTTTTACTCGTTTTTCTTACAGATAATAGATCCATTTTGGCAGAAATTTGTCAACGTAAAATACAGACCAAACTGTGAAATACGGATATTTTCTTAGAATTCTTCAATTTCGACTTTTTTAGGAAAAAGTAAATACACTATATTGAACTCACTAGGCGTAAGGAACGGGAACCTCGGGTATACATTATCGTAAAGGATGTAAAATTTTATTACATTTCGGGCCTAATGGAACTAGTTGTTTCCGAAAAACTAGTCAGGTTGTTCGGCCAAAGCGTCTCGTCAGAGTCGCGGTTTATGATCGTATTGTCCCGCACTTCGACGGTAGGCAACGGTAGGTACGGGTGCGAAGTCACCATGTACCCTTTGTATTTTTACGAAAGCGTCATGAATTGACTCCTTGTGTTTTAATGTTTTCTCCATGAAAATGGTACCAAACCCGACATAATTCGGGCTATAATTAACGAAGTTACACGAAAAATTGGTTTGCAGAATTTAAAGCTTACTTCGTTAAAAATTGTCCGATTTGCATGATATTTTGTCCTTTTAATCGGGAGAATGCCAGGAATCTATTGATGTTACTTTCAGATCGATACGATGAAAACTAAAAAGCTTTAATTTCTGTAAAATTGGTGACACGTGGCGCTGCTTCGCTCGCCTCAGCCCTTGAACGACCCAGGCGCCTGCCGAAATTATTCGAAGTCTTCGAATATAGATACAGGTACAGTAGAAAAAGGTTTTCGAACCTCAGAGTGGAAGACCTTCGAATAAAAAAAGTACCTTGACCTCGTCGGGTGAATTCCCGTCGAATAAACGTTTCATCCGTTGGCGCTTCGAATAAGATACTTTGGGGTCATTCGAACTTCGAATAACGGATAAAGATATAGTATCTTCTATTCGATTTGTGATTTAAATAATTTTATTATCTAGATAATGCCCAACTCTGCATCCAGCCATCCCTTCAATCCTTTCGTTTCCCATCTCTATCTGCGGTAATACCAATTCAGCGTCGTCAAATCGCGGAACTCCGATCGAAGTGACTTGGAAATGTGTCGCCCATGCCTGTCCGCAACCTCTGTACACGCGTGTGCACGTGCACGGGGTCTATGTGAATCGCGGAACACCGTCGGGCTCTTATGCATAAAGAGAAAACGCGAGGACGATCCGCGCACCGGTCCCCGCGAAAATAGCCATCCGCGCGTTGCAACTGTTCCCATCGCCGTCTTCTGGATGCCCCGATACCTCCGTCGTTTCTGATTTTACGCTCCGCTTATAAACTGGACCCGGCGGACAGTTTGCGGCGGTTGTGATATTCCATTGATCGCGCTGGTGCACCTGTACCTGCGCTTCCTGACAGCGACCCTTTGTGGAGGCAGCAATTACGGTTAAATTCCGCGGAACTCGACTTACGCGCCAGCCAAATGGTCATTTCGACGCAACATCGCTGTCCTCTACACTGAGTTACCGAGTTGTATTTGTTTGCGCTCACCTGTTTGTCGGCTTGATGCTGTCCGTTTCTCTGAAGTGGGAGGCGTCGGATTTTTCTACTTTACGTTGCGATCACCGTTGTTTGAGATAGACTCTACTAGGGTACAGTGGAGTGGCTTGAATTTAGTAAAGCCTTTATTAAAAATTTAAAGAAAGCCCGACGTGCATGCCACTCGCAGGGGTTCGGTGAAACGTGCCGCGGTACCGCTTGCTGCTCCTTGCGGCTGCAAGTCGAATTCCACCCGAGTACGTTAAATCAGAATGAAATGCATCGGCGCTCTTTCTCTTTGCGTTGGTGGGAGTCGGTACCGTGTTCGTTACTGTTGCCCTCCGTGCAGTTCCGTAAATGGATTGTTTCCTAAGTGCAGCTGCTTTTATCAGGTCAACGTTATTATTCATTTAGACAATACCTGCAGCTACTACACTTTTTTTCCTGTCACGGTTCGACTAACGGATTTCTGATTTATCGTCAGCGATCCATCGATCTTATCAATGCCGCTGGACCGCGCTCGTCGCCAGATAAAATTCAAATTTTATGCGCCGGAATCGCGCACTGCAATCGCGCGAGGAAATTTTCGCTCCCAACTCGTGTGAACGCGTTATTCACCGTCCCTATCCGTTTCGCCTTTTAGCCGCAGAGATGTTTGAAACGCTTTTTCGCGCGGGAATATGTACGTGTAAGCGCACCGACCGTCCCTTCCGCCCTGCTATAAATGCTCGTAATGCACGCAGCCGCGCGTATCTGTGTGAAACGTGTCGGAGGCTCCCGCTGCCTGCTCCACACGTTGCACCCGTTTTTTCCCTTCCTCGACCTGCGCTTTCCGAAATACCCGACGCGTGCCCTGAATGCTCGCGAGGCCGGAGGAAGACACGGGTACTGGGATAGAGCAAAAAGCAGGCGGAACGGGATAAAAGTAATATCGAAGGAAGGAGCATGTAAAGGAAGAAGGAATAAGGGTTGAAAGTGGGAGAAGATCGTACAGAGGTAAATGCTCGACGGTACCGCGAACAGTAGACATGGAGAATAAACGGAAAGTAGAATAGGGATTAAGGTAGCCGTGAAGTAGCATAAAGGGAGGACAAAGGGAGTACGTTATGAATACATCGGGAGAACATATTGTCGATTGAACGAAAAGGAGAATGACGTGGTCGGTGGCGGGTGGCGGAAAAGCGGGTAGGAAGAGTTGTGGAACTGTAAAACGAGGGCACGCAGAGCGATTCGAATAAAACCTCGAATGTTTCGGGACGTAAAGCATGAGGAATGACGCCGGAAATCGGGGTGCACGCGATGACGTGCGTATTCTGACACACGAATTGCAAACGAGCGGGTATCATGGCCTCCTCGTGAGTACCGAATGTGGTCTGATTTTTATTGTCTTCCACGGTGGGTGAATTTTAATTTTTTTCTGAATCGAGGGGGCCGGGCGAATGTAGCGAGGCACGGGATAAACTGCATGGAACAACTCGACGATGTCCCGCGGATTTATCCAGAAATCGATCGGCAAGCCGTTTCGCCCGTGAACTATACTCGACATTATTTTGATTAGGGTAAATCCGGGAGACGCGGTCGACCTAATATAAAGTGGCTGAGAACAAACCTAATATGTTCAGAATTGTATGCTGATTCAGAAAAATTGGACGATATTTGCTTTAATACAGTATTTACTGTAAATCGGGTTGAAAACTGAAGTCATAACATCTGACCACCTCTCCCGAGGTGCCGGGAGAAATGGTTTTCGTCGTTAGCAGAGACCACTCACATAATTATTCATAGAAAAATAACAAAGAAGAAAGCAAAATTATTTATGAGTGAATACAACTACAGATTCATTGATATTTAATTTGTTTACGCTAAACAAGTAAAGAATACATCAAAGAAAAAGTGAACTACCTACCGGCGATTAGCAAGGCAAATGAATATAAAAGTGAATAAATAAAATAATTAAATAAAAATAATAATAAAATTATGATAAAAAAATAAAAAATTAACAGAAACAATAAAAAAATCATAACTCAACCATCTCTCCTTTCTGCAGCGGGAGATGGTCTTCTCGTTAGTTTTGAGAGGAAGAGTTAATATGTCCAAATACTTTGGCTGCATTGTCCCTCGATATCTCTACTATCTTATTATCTCAAATATTAAACGAAAATAAACTTAGAAGTATATTTTAAATACGATTCTGTACATCGTTGTTTGACAAAAGAGGTTAAATGTAACCCCAATTTACCTTTTATACCCTATAAATCCAGAAAAACACAGAAGGAAGCGAAGTGGCGCTATTCATTCAACTGTTTGGCTTCTAGAGAAGTAATTGACCTGCATTTTAACACGTTCTTACGTATAGAGTCTGAAATTTAGCGAATCGACCAACTCTCCGGCCCGACCGCGTCTCCCGGATTTACCCTACATCCAGTCGCGGACTGACTCTCGTCCGCCGCGTCCATTAATTAATCGCTAGCTGGAGTCGCTCTCGGCGCGGGGCGAAATTAGCCGAACACTTTATTGTCCCGTCTCGAAGCGACGGACGCGCTGTTGGAAAGTCAACAGGAGTAGGTAAGCACGCAGCATACATGGAGGGCCGCGAGGATCGCGAGACCACTCGTGCTTCCTCGCGTCGAACGACTTCTCTGAAGCTTTGACGTGGCGCGCGTCAAAGGCACGCCGATGCTAGGCGGTGCGTACGCTCTTTGTGCCCGAGATAAATAAAAAGGGAGCGTAATTTCGCGGCTCTTGTCGTCCCCGCCGCGCCGTTTCCGCTAACCGATACGCATTAAGTACACGGAGCCCACGCACCCGTCCGCTTCGCAGAAGACCCAAAACGATTCGCCTGTAGCCGCGGCTCAAAGCCTTTTGTGTCTGCCTCTTCGAGCAACGACGGGCTGAAGCCTTGAATCTCGTCCTCCGCCCCAGTCAGCCCACATCCCCCTTTCAAACCCTTTCCAGACCCTTTCGTGGGGTTGCATCTTCATCTCTCTTTCCGTCTTCCCCTCTCTTCCTGCTTGCACGCCGCGCCGGAAGACGCGGGTCGGACGCAGCGATATTACTGGAGATTAATCACATCCGCATTGTTGCCACCCCTTTTGTCGCACCTAGGGTGACAGCCCGCCACGATGTAACCGCGATTAGTACCCCCGGCCAGCTAACTGCCTGACGAACTTATCAGCAGACTATTGGGAGCACGCCGGTGCCGATCAGGATGACAGGCTCGATCCACTTTCACTCCATTATAGTCCGGGATCCAGCGACACATTTTTTGGCCAATTCGTTTAAAGTTGGTTTATATTTTTTTCTACTATATTTGTCCTACATATGTACAAAAGAACCTTCTGCCAGCGCATCAGCGGAACAACGCTTGACAGCAGCGTGTCAATTATGTAAGAAAATATTGTGCAAAATTCTTACACGTTTAAATTTGAAAAATTTTGTACTAATAATAGACACCATAAAACAACGAAAAATGATCTGCTGCCACCTTAGTTGCGGAACGACGTGCTACTGTCACTCGTATAAACATGTTAAAAAAAAATGAAATCGATTGACTAAATTGTTAAAAGCTGAAAATTTTTTTGGTGGTACTTTATATCACAGGATGGAAGAAAAATGATTGCTGCCAGTCCTATCACGGGACGAAAGCCTTGGCAGGAGCCACCAAAGGTATGGCGAGACGCACCGCATGCAGTTACATTTACAAGGCGCGTGCAATTCAACGTTAATTTTCTCCGCTGCGGTCATATATTTAAAGCTAAATTTCTTTATACTAATTGTTTACATTAAGAAGTGCAAGAAAAACATTTGCTGCAAGTCCTATTTTGGAACAAAAGGCTTGGCAGGAGTCACCTAAGGTCCTGCTGTTGGCTGAGGGAAAGAAAGGTGCAGTGTGGCGAGTTGCATGAATTTAACCCGAATATTTGAAAGTGCAATAAAAATTTTCTCTTTATCATAGTACATAGGGTAAATGTACTCGTAGTAGACAGTGCACCAATAGTTGACACTTTTATTTTCAGTCACGAATAATAACCTTTCTATTAAGGGGAGGTTCCGGTCTAGAGCTCAAAGAAATAGGTGATCTTTAGGAATTAATTAAAGGAAAACCACTATATATAATTTAATGGGACTTTTTGTATCGTATTAAGGATGTCTTAAATAATAGAAATATATTTTTTGTTTTAAAATTAATCATTGCAAACGGTACTGGGGAGTCGTTAAAGTCAAGGCGTCAAAAAATTCATCCCAATCGGTGGGACCTGTATTTCCAAAAGTTATTATCCGATTCGACTGAAACGTTTATTATTTTGAAGAATATACTTCTGGATAGGGGGGATACCAGAAAAAATTACAAAAATGACATTTTTTAGAAAATAACGACTTTTGAAGTTTGAAATCACTTTTTCCCAATATTTCTCGTCCTTTCAACGCCTTTGAAAATTATACATTTTCAATTTTTTGTAATTTTTTCTGGTTTCTCCCCTAGCCAGAAGTATATTCTTCAAAATAAAAAAAGTTTCAGTCGAATCGGATAATAACTTTTGGAGATACATGTCCCACCGTTTTGAGAACACTGTTTCGAGAAAAACGCGTTTAAAGTTTTACGTGAGCGCCGAGTGGCCGGGTGTTACCCACGCATTTGCCGCTACTCAAATGCCTATAGCTTCGGCAAAATTAACGAATTTCGACAAATCCTTTTAAACACGTATTCCTAAAAGGCCGAACATTTTAAAAATTAAATAAATAAAAATCTACTTTTAGACCGGAACCTCCCCTTAAGAAAATGTTTTTGACTAATACTTTTTCCAACAGCGTATTAGTCAAAATATTTTTTTAATACAAAACTTATTATTCGTGACTGAAAATAAAAGTGTCAAATAAGTATATTACACAAATAGGTATATTATGAATACCGTACAGGGGAGAGTGGGGTAAATCGAAACGCTTAAATTTGAAGGGTGATAACATAAAATCGGAAGGAGAAAAAGACACGGAATTTCAACAGAAGTCTTCAGTGGACCTCAGACTATAAGAAAATCCAGGCCATTGTTAAGAAAAATCTTTGGGAACGAAGGAAAATGAGATTTACCGGAGGTATTGAAATCTTCGCCTCGCTCAAGTGGTAGGGTAAAACGGAACACCCACTTGAAGACCATGTAAACGTACAAAATGTTTATTTTTAACATTTAAAAAGTATTCATTTATGTAAAAAACTATAAATATATGTTTTAGGTATAACTATTACAAATAAAATATAACAAAAATATATATTACACGCATAAAAAAAATATTTTACCAGATAACATAAAAATTACTGAAAATAATCAAATACACATGGATTTTTACATAAATAATGAATATCAACACGTGCATGGAGAATTTTTTAGTTTCTAGTGCATTTTAATTAAAATTGTTTAACATAAACAATTTTTTGTATATTTTTTTATTATTTACTTTTTAGTGTCTAAGTTTTGATTTGTGGTTACATATATGCTGATTGCGTATCGATTGAATTGCTTTGATTTGTAGTTACAGGCTGATTTCAAGTCGTTTGGATTTGTGGTTATGGGTTATATTTATTGATGACTGGGTAATTTTTTCAGCCCTCCCGTTTTTTTCCATAATTTTGTATTGTCATCATAACTACGCACGCCTGCAAAGTTTCAAGACAATTGTATTGGTGAAAGTGGGTTAAATAGGTGTTCCGTTTTACCCCGCGAAAAGTGTTCCGTTTTCCCCCACATGCAGTAATTTAGTAAATATTTAATATTTACACTTCAGTGTGAGGTAAAGAACTTTTTAATACGCCAAACTGTAGCGTAAGGACTATAGAATCCAACGATGTACTTACCGTTATTCATTTTCGAAATCCAAGTGCCGAAAAGTGGTCGAAAGTACAACACAATATTGAAACGTCGATACCGAAAATTTGTCCAACTCTCTTAACGGAAAAGTAACGGTGCACGGTCCTACGGTCTGTCCCAAAATGCTGTGAGGACCCTTTGGCGCCATGTCACGCGATACAAACTCATTCGCAACTCTTATCTAAAAGAAACATTGATGTTCCGTTTTAGCCAACCGTTCCGTTTTACCCTACTCTTCCCTATATAAATCTATATATATATATATATATTCTTCATCGTTGTTCGCATACGATGCGGATGCTAGGTATATCATCATTTTTAACATTATCAATATCGTCATCGATATCATCATCGCTATCATCATGATGATCGTCATCAGAATTATACTCTTTCCGGTCCCTCTGATCACGTTCTGGTTCTTGGGCAGTATCTATATTCGATAACAGATATTCAAGTATTATATATTTCATATTACTAATCATTTAAATCTTAATTAAATTTTAATAATTTTAGTTGATGTATTGAGAATTTAATTTAATTCTTAATTTAACAAGTTAGAATTTAGAAGTTTAATTTAATGTACACATTTAAATAAATAATTTAATTTAATATTTAATTCACACGGTTTAATTTTTTTTTAATTTTTAGTCTACTCTTAACTACAAAATGTTTAATTTAATAATTAACTGTCTAATTAAAAATGAAGCAACCCTGAGCTATACCTAATACATTTTTTATTTATATAAATGAAGTCTTATTTTAAGTAAATCATTTTAAAATACAAATAATTTCATGAAATGTAAAAATTATAATTATTTCATGTGTATATTAAATTGAACTTTTGAATTCTAACTTGTCAAATTAAGAATTAAATTAAATTCTCAATACATCAATTAAAATTATTAAAATTTAATTAAGATTTAAATAATTTGTAATATGAAATATATAATAGAGCAGACCGGGGGCGATAGTAACAGGAACACGATTGCAACACGTTAAATATCTCAGAACATATGATAGATATTCATAGAACATATGAAGGATGACATTTGGAATATACACATCCATCTCCTAGCAGTATAGATACACAATAGACATGTATAGCGAAGAAAATAACTTTTCGATACCCTAAAGTAACTTTTTTTTACGGATTTAAAATTGTAATATAAATACTCCCTTTGCAAGTACGTGTTTTTTCTTTTTTTAAATATTTAATCTGGCCATTTTTAAAGTAATACCGATCGTTAGTTATCACTTTTAAGTGTCTCGTTAATCAAAATTTATAATTTAACGCGACAGAACCGAATAGTGACAAAGAAGATGAATAATATTGTCTTGTTTGCATGGAAGAATATAGCACAGCACAAGCAAACAAATGAAAAATGGGTGCAATGTAGGGGAGACCGGGGCTAGTTGACTAATTTTTAACATTTCTAATTTTTATAAATAGACCATTGGTATTTTGTTGACTTGCTGCACACCAAAAGTTTACAAATTTCATTAGGTATACAGGCTTAATTTTGAAAATCGTTTTAATTGAGTCTAGGTTGTAGTTTTTATTGTATTTAGAGTAGTGAAACGAATAAGTCAACAAACCCCGGCTGCGGGGTTAGTTGACAAATATGATGGGGTTAGTTGACTTGACATTTACTTTTCAGCTTTAACCCTTTGTCTGCGAAAGGCGTATATATACGATGTCACAGTTCCATCAATATATACGAAAGGCGTATATATATACACTGCCAATTCCATCAATATAGTATACAAAACGCGTACATATGTATACCACGACCAATAAATTTTTTTTATTTTTTTTCACTCCTTCACAGTGTTATTTTCTTTATTAATTATCATGGTGTTAGATACTGTAATTATTTTGTACTTGTTTGTTATGGTCTATATGGAAGGCCTGAGAGTTTGAAGGGAGGATAGGGTGTAAAACTGGTAGGGGTGAGTTTGGAAGGATTTGTGGTGGGGGAAGTGGACTTGAGCAGCTAAACTCTTTGCCTCGACTGCATCTTGAGGATAAAAAATGCAATTCTTAGTGGTAATCCTATGCTTAGTCAAGTAACCCCGTCCGACATTGTTAACATTTTAAGGGCCGTACGTACAAAACCTCCACGCACTGGATAAAATAAAATACCGTAAATTATAGTCAATGTATCACGTTTCCACAAAATATTCATGAAAAAATATCAAGCAGTACTTAGTGGACAAAAATTCATAAATAGTCGAAACAAAAATATTTACTTCCCGCCGACCTTTTTAAATTTTTCATTCTCACTGATAGAACACGCAAGTTTTTGTCACGGCGACACATTAAATGGCAAGCTGGTCGTTCGTATGCTTCAATATCGCGAATCGCAGCACAATTTACTCCATAATACAACAATTAAAGGGAATTAGTCAACTAACCTCGTTAGTCGACTAGCCCCGGTCTCCCCTACTGAATGTATCTAAGGATTAATCACATGCAGAATGTACAGTCAAAACGTTTTCTATTTCTTCCACAATTGCGATACCGCATAATTGGTTATAAATTTTACTCTTTTCATTTACTATTATAATTAAAATTAATAAATATTTTAATTTTGTAAAGTTAAATTTGTGCTACTATCGACTCCATGCAGTATTACAACCGACCCAGGGTCAGGGACGGTTGTAATACTTTGTCCGCTTCTCATTTTTTTATTAATAACCTGGATATTACTCGACAAACAGCGAAGCTGTTGTGGCTCAATAAGTGTCAGATAAGTAAGTAACATTTTCGTATAAAAACTTTTGTTGTAACTTTAATAGTTTTTGCATAATCGCATTCCAAAGTCCAAGTGTTACTACCACCCCCGGTCTACCCGACTTGATATAACTATGTTATAGATATTGCCCCAGAGCCAGAACGTGATCAGAGGGACCGGAAAGAGTGTAATTCTGATGACGATCATCATGATGATAGCGATGATGATATCGATGACGATAATCATAATGATGAAAATTATGATATAGAATCCGCATCGTATGCGAACAGCGATGAAGAATACATTAAGATTTATAAGTACGGTATTCATAATATATGTGCGAATCATTATGTACTAAGATAAAGAGAAAAATTTTATTGCACTTTTAAATATTCGGGTTAAATTCATGCAACTCGCCACACTGCACCTTTCTTTCCCTCAGCCAACAGCAGGACCTTAGGTGACTCCTGCCTTGTTCCAAGATAGGACTTGCAGCAAATGTTTTTCTTGCACTTCTTAATGTAAACAATTAGTACAAAGAAATTTAGTTTTAAATATATGACCGCAGCGGAGAAAATTAACGTTGAATTGCACGCGCCTTGTAAATGTAACTGCATGCGGTGCGTCTCGTCATACCTTTGGTGGGTCCTGCCAAGGCTTTGGTCCCGTGATAGGACTGGCAGCAATCATTTTTCTTCCATCCTGTGATATAAAGTACCACCAAAAAAATTTTCAGCTTTTAACATTTTAGTCAATCGATTTCATTTTTTTAACATGTTTATACGAGTGGCAGTAGCACGTCGTTCCGCAACTAAGGTGGCAGCAGATCATTTTTCGTTGTTTTATGGTGTCTATTATTAGTACAAAAATTTTCAAATTTAAACGTGTAAGAATTGTGCACAATATTTTCTTACGTAATTGACACGCTGCTGTCAAGCGTTGTTCCTGTGTCGTGATGGCAGCAGGTCGTTTTGTGGATATGTAGCACAAATATAGTAGAAAAAAAGATAAACTCATCTTTAAACAAATAAAACATCAAAAAGTGTCGCTGGCTCCCGGACTATTAGCAATCACGTGATTCCAGGACAACGGATCGACCGATACGTTCTTTGTTACGCGAAACCCGGCGTGGCCCCTCTCTGAGGATGGTCTTAGTCTCAAGGAAAGGCGAGGAATATCAGCGAAGGGAGCTTTTACGGTGTCGTAAAGAACAACAGAGTTCCTCAAGTTCAAGCCGCGCGAGGGTATCGATCTGGAATAATACGAGCCACTAGCCGCAATAAGTGCCATAAACTTGGGCGAAGGAGTCTCGAGCGCGCGGCCGAAACTTCCATACGAATGATCCACCGCCCTCGTAGTCGATCGATCCGCGGCCCTTCCGAATTCTCGATCGCGCTGCGATGAGTAGTCGTGCAGCCAGGACGCTCGTGCATACAAAGTAGCCTGGCTCTTTTTACGACGCTTGGTTCCTGGATGCGCGTGACGCCTCGCGCGTGTGCCTTTTCGCGTCACGATTCGCAATAACGGGCAGGCTTGGTGGCCTGTAAACGAAGCCCGTACGAGTGCGTTGTCCCACCACCGTCTACACTCGTCCCTCCTCGTAAATTCTTTATGCTTTCGTCGCAGCGTGACCTTGCCGTTCTTCCACCCGATGCCTCTCGACTAGCGAGGAAGAATCGCGAAGTAACAATTAGCCAAAGATCCCACCGATTTCGACCACTGCACACCTTCTCCGGCCTGTTCCCGTCTTTTGGGACATTCTTGGCACTCGGGACACGCCTCTTTGTCTTCATCTGGACGTGAAAGTAGCGTCGTTCGCTCCGCGCGAGAGGAGTACCTATCTTTGTCGCGCGTAAGAACGTAACTTGATTAAAACTTCAAGACGGGAAACGTAAGGGAGGCGAAGAAAGAGCAGCAGGCGACGAGGAGGCGAGGATGGGAGCTCGGCGTTGCAAGGACGGTTTAAATGGTATTCAGTGTTTTCGAGACAAATTGATGCCGGCAGGGTAGGGGAGATAAGCTGGAAAACGAGAAACTGAAGAGAGACGGTATATAGTTTGGACGCGATGATATCAACGGCGCGAAAGGCTGGAATTGGGAGCAGTAAGAATTCGCCCAGCTTCCCGCCGCGTTACTTCCTCCTCAGCCACCATTACTTTCGAGCCGTTGCCTGAAATGCCGCCGCAATTCCACGACTTCTAGTTCGAACCAGAGCGATGAATATTCAGGCGCCCCGGCATCGACGAGCTCGCCACGAGACAAGCGGTGTTCGCGCGTGATACACGCGACTTGGTAGATCAATTAAAGTGCTCCTGTTGCTTGCTCTTAAATCGTCCCCGAACCGAGGAAACTGCTGCGATCTAGTTCCCCGCGCTAGTCGATCTTTCCTCCCCGGCGAACCCACTTGCCGGAGAAAGCCGCTTACGCTGCTCGCCGCGCGCGGCCCCTTGTTATTTCTTGCGAGTTATTGGAAATTTATGCGCGACGACTGCCACGAAAGCGGACGGAGGGGCTCTACGATCGATCGGGATTATTCGTTCCCGGGGTGACTTCCCTTTTCGACGATCAGCGCGCGGGACAATCTTTCGCGCCGATCGGGAAACTTCACCTCGTTAAAGTCGAATCTGTTTGTTACGCGACTATCATAAAGTTCGGAGGCTCCTTGCCCCTTCTCCTCCCTCCGGCTTCTTTAAACGCGACCGTCGTTCAAGTTCCAAGTTTCCATTCGTTTGGTATCAGCTGGCGCGAAAATTCGGTTAATAAACGGGACTCTCGGTCTCGCTCGGTAACGTTCGGTCCGACGTCTGTTTCTCGCTGATGCGATAAATGAAATTCTGGCGGTGAAATTCGGCGGAGGTTCCAGCCCGTAATTGAAGGGGGGCGGAGCGGGGCGAGGGTTAATTGTGCATCCGCGAGATAACTCGTGCCAAAGATGAGAAGCTCACGGGGCCAGAATTTATACGCACTCGTTTACGCCGATTGATCATACGCTCCGCGGAGCGAAAATACGTCGCGCCAAAGTACCGCTAAATTACTCAAGTGTTTCGCGAGTGTGCACTCGAGAAATTGCAGGATGCACGGGCCCGTGCTCGCTGTGCCTGGCTCACGACTGCGCCCACCGACGCCGATGCGCAATCGCTGCGCCAGTTCGTCCACTGCGTCGTTAACAGGACACTCGGCTCTTCCCTTTCAAACTTCTTGCAGTTCCCACCGTCCCTTACGCCGCCCCCAAGCGGATTCCTTCGCGTGACTTCTTCTCGCGTGCGCATTAACGAGGGGACGACGAACGTCGACGTCGCAAAGTGATTTTTCATGCGGCAGCCGGTCGGAATTCTCGGTTAAATAAATTGAAATAAGTGCTTGCCACGCACGAACATTACGCATCGATTAGCCCGCGTTACAGTATTTCTTCTCTCACCTTACGTCTAATACGCGGGATCAATAGTGTCACGGCCAAGACTGCTATTTTTACGAGAGATGGCTAACATGTTTCCCACATTAAGAAACATGCTGTTCAACCGTTTGAGAGATTAGGAACTCTGAATCACGCCACCGGTGGGTTCGCGTGTCTTTAATCGGTCTCGGTGCTGTTTGTTAATCCGCGTCACGTGCTCTTGACTGGCACTCGAGCCTCCGCTCTCGAGGACAGAACTTTATAACAAGTAGAGTTTAGCATGGCATTGTAAAAAGTATTACCACCGTCCGCGGTTTCGTCACGATTTCCGTTCCGTCTCGTATAAAAACGAGGTATTAAGGTACGGGCGGTTGTCCTTCGCAGCATCGATCGTGACTTTTGAACTTTCAAGTTCGCCGAATGTCGCGGGAATATTCCTTTCCACGTACATCTGCTTGATTTATTTACACCGTTATGCAGATATCACTCCAGAAAGGAGGACAATCGCGGTGCCTCCCGGAGACTTTTCTCGATCAACGTATCGTTGGTTAACGAGCGAACTTCCAGACGCTGGAGTGAATGCGGAGAAGGACTCGGAAACTTTCCTCCCTCCCCCCTCCGGCTCTGTAAGTAGTCACAATTGCGGTGGTAACTCGAGGCAAAGTGCAACTGCACCTGGCACAATTTGAAACATTCCAGCGAGGCGATGGATAACAATCCGAGCTATCCCTCCCCCGTTCCTCTTCTCGCTCCTTTCTCCTTTCATCGATTCCTCTGCCTTTTGCCTTCCGCCGAAGCCGGCACCCCCCTCGCGATTCCTTCTTTCTCTGACAAACGAAAGGATTTTAAACAACTCTAAGCGAAGCTGACGCGTGGAACGAGCAATTGTGTCTAATTGAAAGACGCCACCGTCCCCGAGTGGAAATTTCATTCGACCGTTTTAGCAATCAGCCAACCATCCCCCTCCCCGCCGCCCACTTTCCTCTGGTTGCTCGGGGAAAAATTGCGCGCCTAATTAAGTTTCGCAACTTTTAAGTACGTCACTTAGCGTCCCTCAGCGGCACGCGAATAATCGCCGGGGAAATATTTCGCGTTGTTACCGGGGCGAAGTATTACATTATATTTCTCGCTATTGCTGCTCCCCTATCGACTCCATCGATCCTTTACTTTCAGTAGTCCCTTTTTACGACTCCGAACGACATCTCCGACACGAGGATCAGGGGCTCGAAATCTCGGTCACGTGTCGCGACACGCGTTCTGATCGGCGGGATACAGAAACTGCCCACGCGATTCGAGAGTAACGTGGCGCGGGCGGTTGCGTCGGGGGCTAGTTACGATGCGGCGGGAAACGAGGAGACGACGACGGGCTACGCTACTCGTAGACATCGTCTAGCCGACAATAAACCGGAAGAGCGCGGTCGAACGGAGAGAAATGGGCGAAGGCTGTCGTGCCAAGCCCAACTGTTTTCCGTGGAAGTGGTTTTGTGCCAGGCGGCGCATCGTGTCGCCCACCCTCGTGTAGCAATAAACCGGCTGAACGGTCAAAGGTTCTCAACTTTTCATTTCTCCGGGAGTAATCGAGTCCCCCGCCTCTGTCGGGAGAGGAAAGCTAACAAACCGAGGGGATCAAGGATCGAAAGGCGTAACGAGGGTGGACGGGTGGGGTGGAGAAAATGTGAGCAAACGAAGGTCAAGAAAAAGAGGGGCTGAGGGAAATATGGATATTGGTTTTCAATCAGCTACCGAACAGGTCCTTCCCTTTCGTTTACCGTCACATGAACGAGCTTAATCCCTCCCGATTTATCTAAGCAATTTCGACGACGGTATTGTCGCTCGTGCCAGCGAGCCTTGTCTTCGGCAATTTCCCTCCATCTCTTCCCCGCTCTAGGCATGTACCCCGTTTCGCAGACAAATTACACGGCCGGGGGAACGATTTCCGAAATCAAATACCGGCGCATCGCGTTACGCCAAACGGATAGTCCCGGTTTCGTATCATAAATCCATCGTCTTTTCTTCGACTTAACGACACCATTAGCAAGGGAACGACCAAATGCACGGGCGAGCTAGACGCCGGCACGGTTTAATGCCTAACGACGCGATCTCTTTGCACAAGACAACAGAACTGGTCTGAAAAGCGTCGTGCCAGTCGAGAAACGGCACGGACCGTCCCACCCGGTGACTGGTCCCGCACGAAAATTCCTCCCTGCCCTTGGGCCACTGTACCTCCGTTCAACTTCCCCCCCTGGCCATTGACTCCGGTCGCTACGCGATTCTACAGAGCCTCGATCGATGCATTCGGAACGAATTCTTCTTAATTTATATATCTAAGGACATTATTAAATTCCTGCTCGAGTGTTTTGTATTTATTTTAACTATGGAGTGACGATTCACGGGCTCCGTGGTTAACTCTCTCTCTCTTTCTCTGTCTCTCTCTCGCTCTCTCTCTCGCTCTCTCTCTCTCTCTCTCTCTCTCTCTCTCTCATTACTGGAAGCTAACACGCGCGAGGATTTCAATCTTTTTATTTACATTTCAAAGGTGGCTTGATTGCGAGGAATTGTCACGAACAGAACGGCTCGCGAACCGCTAACATATTTATCCGAAGTTTAAAGTCATTCGTACGAGTGCCCGGGGACCCGCAGGTGTCCACGTCCATTAGAAATTCTAAGTTCATCGTGGGGTAAACCGCAAAGTGGGAAGTTTCGCCTCCGTCGGAATCAACAGACCGTTAACAGCTCCTCCATTCTCGCACGAACGGCTTCGTTTCCTTATTTCCTGGCGAACGGGGGCCGCCTTGTTCTTCGACGTGCGGTCGTAACGGATCCACGGAACTTATTCGCCCAGGAAATCTTCTCGGCTTCTCTGCAAAAGTGCTTTGCGCGAATGCAGGCGGCGTCTCGGAACTACGGGCACAGATTTCATTGGTTAAACAATAAGTCTGTTGCATAGAAATATTATAAAAGGGGAGCATCGCAATTCTTTTCGACGCGTTTAATCTTCGAAAAGCTTTTATATTCACGCGCAAAGGGCCTGGCAAACGTCAGAATGATCGCGAACGTTCCTCCTGGGCTGCTCGATTTATTTTTCTATTACATTCAAGTATCACGTCGAGGGGCATTCTGTTATTTTTCGAGTGCAATTATTCGCGCTGGAGCGCCTCGTTATTATTATCACAAATCAGCCCTTCCAATTACAGCGCCAATTAATTTCATTTCGCTTCCGCGGGGCAGGAGGAAATTTCGATCCCCCGGGAGCAACGAATTATTCGCCAGCCGGCTGTCGGAAAAGTTGCCGAGGGAGGGGGCAATTTTCCAAATAATTAATACACCAGCGCGATGATTGTCGACGGTGCTTCGTAATTTACGAATCGTAAACGAAGTTCCAAGGTGCCAGCGGAGAAGCGCGAGCGAGGCGGCAATTTATTACAAACGATAGCGGCCGAAGGAATTACGCCGGTTGGCATTCTCGCGGGTTCTATCCGTCCAGTTCGCGAAACGGTCGTTGCCCGAAATTTGCTTGAGACTGTGTCGCGCGGCCGCGCGATTATCATTCGACCCCGGAGCGGGGCATTTTTGCGACGGCCGCGAAATTATTTCAAATGACGCGCATTTGCGAGGATTCCGCGAAGCGTGACGTAAATTGCAATCTCTGGTTACTCGTTCCGCGCGTCATTCAGAATTCACGATCCAGCCGGCGAGCACAAGAGCGCCGCCGTGGCCGCGCGACGTTTTATTTCGCGAGCCTCCATTAACTCGAATCCTTTGGTCATGGTCGGGAGGTAATTCCTCTCTCGCTGATGCCGCGGCGGGAGAAATTTAAAATTAGCGGAAAAGTGTTTTGTATTTTCGGTGGGGAGTCGATAAACGGCCGGGCGAGTTTCAATTTTCGCGGGCTCGCGGCAGCAAGTTGTTTCACCAACAGAATTTTGCGTAAAGGCACGATAAATTCAATGGTTATGGACGTCGTGGAGGGCTTACACAGGTACTTGCCTGGAATCCGCGAGTAAGTTCTTATTTATGCCGCCTAAATGCACATTACTTTCGACGGACGGGCTGCAGAAGTTTCGAGGAACTTTTCAGGAAACGTAATGGCGAATGCAAGGACTCTAGCTTCCCCTCGTCAAATATTTACCCTTAAAACTCCCAGCCATTTTGTTTGACCGTAATGGATTATATATTTCATTGTACCGCCGCGCTGCACGGGGGAACACGCTGTTGTTACAAACTCGAGCCACTACTGCGCGATTGCTTCTCTCGCAGGCCAGCAGACGATCCTCGCTGCAACACGGTGCAGTACTTTCTGCAACTTTTATATTCTTTAAACAGTAAAGCGAATTAAGCCGATGGCGTTCCCTGCAGTTTCTATCTCCAACGGGGATTCGATACCTTCCTCCTCATTTCTGAGCTGCCAATCACGCTCGATTTTATTCACGTTTTTACTCCGCCCTGATAAAGGATGCACGAAGTACGCGTGCTCCTGCTGATGCATCCCAAGCAGCTCCGCAGCCCCGATACGGTCACGTAGCAAGCGAAACACGGAAACACCGCGCCTACATGGTTAAAGATGCACGCTATCGCTTCTGGGTATGGCTCCACGCTCCGTTTCGGTGGTCTAATGGAAAACAGCATGACACAGACACTGTCACAGCTTGTTATCCAGCACCGTTGTCGAGTGACATCTCAGGTTCAGCGCGACTGATATTTCTTTACTCATTCAACAAGAACTAGCAACCCTAGAGTACTGTAGCACGTGTGCGCGCAAGGTATCCCGCAACATGTCTCGCGCACAGTGCGCAGGAAAAAGAGCCGACGAGTCAGAAGCATGGTGAAGCGCCAAGGACACTACCGGGAAAGGAAATTTAAGGTAGTGACCGCAAATTTACGGCAGTGTATGCAGAGGAGGAGCGAAACTGGGCCAACGAGCTATCTCAACAACGAGACTTTTCACCCGACGTCTTCGTGTCCTCCCACGTTTCTCCACTCCCTCTCCGGTGTCTCCAGCGTTCTCGGTTGCTGGCCGCGAGCCGGCTGCGAGGTAGATTCATTTCGTATTTATTAAATTTCATAAAGCATCCCGGCAGACAACGGCTGTATTTTCCATTTTCTCGTCTGCGCGCCGCGGACGCGGAGAGTAGAGGGTGTCGTGGGAAATGGAGAACGCTGGAAGATGAGTATGGCCGTGGCATGCCGCTAGTCCTTTTCCACCCCTTTTCTGAATTTACATCTCCTCCCTTTTCGCCCGCATCGAGCATCGCGCTGTGGTGTCTCGCTCCTCCAGCGCCCCGCTACGCGCGTCCCGTTCTTGGGTTACGTGTCATCGTTCAGCCGGCCCGTTTTACATTTAAAAGCACTCGCGGCGCCGTTATCTCGGCCAGAAATGGGATCTACGTGCCCTGGTAGACCGTATCCAGCGGGGAGTCGGTTTCGACGCGTCTCGTTGCCGCTGGTCAGTGCTCCTGAACTTGGAACACGACCGCAGGGGGCCGTTGCCCGGCAAGCAGCCCGATGAAAAACTTTCGCCCGGATCCGCTGATTGAGACCCTAGATTTTTTGCTGGTTCTCGCTTGTCGGGAAGAGTTCGCGGTACTTGCACTCCCTTTCCTGGGGATCCGTTTCCCAGCTCCAGTCGGGGACTACTTCGGAGCAGGGGGGCTCCTGGGGAAGAATCCGGGAAACGGATTTGTTGGTTGTTGCACTTGGAAGCATTCTCTGTAATCAGCGGGAAATGCTTATTTCATGTAAGTGGGGCACGGTCCCCCGTGGCACTGGAATCGCGAGGCCAGCGGGATAATCCGCAATGAAACTTCCTCGAGGGCGTTCGGGCAGAAAAAGAAGAGGAGCTCGCGATACATAAGCTATTTTTCCACGGACGGGCGTAATAACGATAAACGAAGTTAGCCGGAGAAAACGAGGCGGAGCGGCTCCCGACCCTATCCCCCGATCCTATATTGGAAGTGTTCAATATGGAACTGCAAAACGCCGATACATTACGGTGGCACGTGTACGAGATATTGACCAATGACGTTCCGCTACTGCTATTATTGCCTGAGATCTTATTGGAGGTAGCCTGCATCGTTCTGGGTCAGTTCCTACGCTCAGACGTCTATATTTCGCGGCGGCCACGCCGATATTGAAATTCGAGAAGATTCACGAGCCTTTTAATGGGCTCTGGCCCCTTATACTCTACTTTTTGATCGCCCCGGCTCGATAGCACCGTCCCCGCGAGTATTCTGTTCATTCGTTACGCGACACCCAACGGAGCTGTAAAATAAAATCTGTAGCACCGTCGCGACTCGATTCAACATTCTTCGCTACAGACACTGGCCCATCCCCTGGAATTATCTGCCTCTGCAGGACGTAGAAAGGGATCATGTATCCTTCCTTGTCGAATCGTCGTAGTTTTGATCGCGTTCAGCATTCTTCTGGCATCGAAGCAACGGAAATTCGAGGCTTAAGGGGACCTTCCGGTCTAGAGTCCCAAAAAATAGGTGATATTTAGGAATTAATTAAAGGAAAACTACTGTATATAATTTAATGTGACTTTTTGCATTGTATTAAAGATGTCTTAAGTTATTGAAATATATTTTTTGTTTTATAATTAATCATTGCAGACGGCACTGGGGAGTCGTGAAAGTCTGGGCGTCAAAAAATTGATCCAAATCAGTGGGAACTGTATCTCCAAAAGTTATTATCCGATTCGACTGAAACTTTTTTATTTTGAAGAATATACTTCTCGCTAGGGGGGAAACCAGAAAAATTTACAAAAAATTGAAAATTTATAATTTTCAAAGGCGTTGAAAGGATGAAAAATATAGGAAAAAAGTGATTTCAAACTTTAAGTGTCGTTATTTTCTAAAAAAAAATGTCATTTTTGTAATTTTTTCTTGTTTGCCCCCTAGCCAGAAGTATAATCTTCACAATAAAAAAGTTTCAGTCGATTCGGATAATAATTTTTGGAGATACAGGTCCTACTGGTTTTGAGAACACTGTTTCCGGAAAAACGCGTTTAAAGTTTTACGTGAGCGCCGAGTGGCCGGTTGTGATCCATGCATTTGCCGCTACTCAAATGCTTATAACTTCGGGAATTTTACGAATTTCAACAAATCCTTTTAAACACATATTCCTAAAAGGTTGAACATCCGAAAAATGAAATAAAAAAAATCGGCTTTTAGACCGGAAGGTCCCCTTAAGGGTATTGGGCAGTCGTTCCTGTCTAAAATGAAGCATTTCTGTTTCAATTAATTACAAAGAAACCAATTCGAACTGAGATTTGTTCTTTGGCATGAAGTGTATTAACATCATAAGATATAAAAAACTTGTTTGTTTAGTCAAAAATATGCATTATATATGACGCTACAGATGGATGATTAAAAAGGCTTTTTAATAGTACATTGCGTGACAAGGGAGAGAAAAAACGATTTTGACGAGCGTGAAATTTGCTGCCCGTTACACGTATGTACCGATTTCTTAAATAAATTATTTTTGTAAAAATGGTGCGCTTTAGAAGAAACGTTTCGAAAATCCGCGATTAAGATGGACAGTTTTTCGAGTGTATTTCATAAAATTTGTTTTCGATCAAAGAATCCGTACGTGCAACGGAAACTACACTCATATAGTTGATAAAAAAAAATGAAATTTGATTTCGGACCTGCTGTTCCATACTTACACATTCGACCACCGCGCATGGAGGGTCTAGAAAATTAATTAAAATATTAAAATTTATGCATGTTTTTCTATTCATTTTTTTATAGTCTCTTAAGACATTGTACTAAAGGTAGGTAATAAAAATTTCCTATGACAACTGTAAATTATTCCTGAAAAAAATTCTTAAAAACGGCTTACTTTTCCGGCCGCCACAGTGGCGTTCCTCCTTAAGAAGATTCGATCCTATCGAGAGAGAATCAAGGACACCAAAATCGTTCCGCAGACAAGGCACGCCGACTGGTTATTTACCGGGCGTTAAATAACGAACACGAAGCTCGCGTTCCCGGAGGCAAGGGAGAAACGAAACGGGCGCACGGCGCGGCGGCGCGAGCCAGGGAAGCCCGCAGGAGTTTCTCCTCCCGCGTGGATCGTCGCAAAGTTTTCGCGGCTTGCGACGACGGCCTAAACTAGCAACTCCCTTCCACATACCCCTCTGCCCCACTGGGTTCGCCACCCCCTTCGCGGCTCTCCCCGAACCGGAGCAAAAGCGCAAGTCTCGCCCGCCGACGTTCCACGAAGGATTTGTACGCTTTTAGCGGTAATCCCCTGTCCCCTCGCCCCCTCACCTCGCCGAGGCCTTTCCATCCGGTATTGCAGTAACCCCCGAGCAATCCCTGAATCACCGTTCAACCCTTACGACGACTTCGGTCGCCCGCTTCAGGGCCAGCCGACGCTGAACACCGGATGGCGGCAGGTTCTGCGGACACATGCACGGCTTGCCACCGTTGAAACTTGTGGATTAGTACACCCCTGCCCTCATCTCGCCCTCCCCCTTCTCCCGTCGAATTAAATTTTAATTAAATCTAGCCGCCGCTATCCCGGCTGCACCACCGCCGAGGGACGCGACGACTCCTCGGACGGCTTAGCTATGATTGTTTTAAGTAGCTATAGATCTTGAGGATCTTAATGGGTCCGCGTAATTTAACCCAGAACTTCGTGCTGATGTTTGAAGGACCACAGGGCCCCGCGGCCTGCATCCGATGGACACCGCGATTGTGCTAAACTACTCGTGGAGGTTTCTTCGGTAATTCGAGAAGTTGGACGTCGTTACATAAAATTCGTTTGCTCGTAGAGAGTCCCCACCTGTATCGTTGAAATTTAACCCTTTAACTACGGCTGTTGTCAATAGACGACAGTACGAAACTTTCGTGAGATACGGCTGTCGTCAATAAGCGATTTGATGAATTATGCCGGGAACGGCGGTCGCTTATTGACTGTTATTTATTTTATTGAGATTGCGTCGATGAAACAATTTACAGCACACTATCGTTGCAGAATGCTTGCAGGATCGTTGCAGCAATATTGCTATATCCGCCTCCTGCAACGTTTCCGGCAGTGGGGCCAAAAATATAAATAACGATATATATATATATATATGTGCGCGCGCGCGCGCGCGTGTGTGTGTGTGTGTGTGTGTGTGTCTGTGACGGACGCGACAATAAGGAATGTGTGCAGAATCATAGAAGTACAAAGCCCGTGTTTGTTTCCTTTTCTCATAGAAATTTTTTTTCCCCTAAAGGGATTCGAACCGGCGACCTGTAGACGGCGTAGGCAAACACTTTACCGCCGCAGCTACAACCACTGATTGATAAGACTGCTCACGTATTCGAACTTATACTCCTACCGTGCAAAACTTTAAACTCAAATTATTAAAAAACGAAGGCTCATTTTGACAAACTCCATTAGGGTTTTGTAACACTACACTAGCGGCCACAAAGTTACCACTTCTTTGATTTATTCTATTTTTGTAATTTTTTAGCATACATTTGGGACTGTGGTATGTTTAATATGCATAGTCTGATAGAGAATTTAAAACTGTATAAAACTCAGTTAAAGTTCAATTTATTTAACTGACAAACAAAAGTGTTATATGACATTGAACGGGGTAACACATTTTTGGGGCCGACAAAAAAGTTACCACGTTTAGTAACTTTTTAGGTTGTCCTATAAGCAAAAGGTGCCCCTACAAAATATTAGATTTTTTTTATTAATGTTCAAAAGTGGTAATTTTTTGTTGGCTTTAAAATTTTGTTGTCTTGTTTAATGTTATGTAGGGGTTTTTGTTTGTTAGTTAAATAAATTCAACTGTAACTGGGTTTTATACAGCTTTTAATTCTCTTTCAGAATATGTATATTAGGCACATACTGCGGTTTTAAGTTGATATTAAAAAGTAATAGACGTAGAGTAGTTCGAAAAAGTGGTAAATTTTTGTCCGCTACTGTAGGTATGTGCTACAATTTCCACCCTGTGTCATTCTACACATTAAAATATACAGGGCAAGTCACCTAACATTTAAGCTTAAAATATCTCCGTTGTTTTTAATGATACGAGAAAATGTTTCAGGAAAAAAATGATTGCTAAACAAAAAGGACAACATATTATACATGGTTGAACTTGTATTTTTATTGGCTATAACGTTACAGTAATTAAAATACGTCATCCCATTAAAAAAATCATTGATGATCTTGAAATTTCGGGAAATATAACCTTGAGAAAAAAAACGTCTCCGTTAGAATAATTGTCTCCCTGAAGCAAACATTTTTTTCCTTAGACATTTTCTCGTATCATTAAAAACAACGGAAATATTTTAGGTTTAAATATTTTAGGTTAAGCAACGTTGCCGCCACGAAGTATACTGTATAGGAAGTGCGTACAGTTTTTTTTTGGCGTTTAGACAGACAGATTTGTGAATATATTCCAGTAGCTAAAGGATTAAACGCCGACCTACGACACCCGCTGGCACCCCGAGGGAACCGAACCTAACCATAGAGTGGGGTGCTTAGCGCGATGAAGAGTTATAGTTTTCTATTAACCCACTTGTAACCCCGGGACAAGAATCTGCTGGCGGGGCAGCAGGAAAGTTGGAGGCGCGGGCTTCGAGCTACTCGTACCGTAAATTTCACTGACGGCCACCAGGTAATTGAATATTCGTCCTGTGGAACGGGCGGAAAAAGTGTGAGCGACGTTCATTCGAGGACCATTAACGGTAGCAGCCGAGCGCCGTTTTCAATGCCAGATCGAAGTCATTACAACATCGGGGAGCTTTTTTCGCGAGCTCGCGGTAATACCTGACATTTGTAAAAGGGAAGTGCAGGCACAGAGGAAGGGTTTGGCAAATGATCTTGCCGCCATTAATCGCGCCGCTGATCCCTGAATCGCCGTCGATGCCTACTGGCACATTATAGAACAGACGACTCCCAAACCCTCTACCTTCCTCCTCCGTTTTCATCCCCTATTTTCGCTTTGTATCTCCATTTCTCTTTCCCGACTCACCATCGCTTCCCCTCTTTTTCTCTCTGCCCGCTCATCCACCGCTTTCCCTCGCATCCCGACGCTCTCTCTCTCTCTCCGCCCTTTTTCCACCGCGTGGCAACGTTCACCCCTTTTTTGCCCCCGGTCGATGGGAGGGAAAAACGCGCATTGTGGGCCGGACCGATGGTCCTTGATGAGCGGTATCCGCTTCCGGCCCGTCGAACAAAGCTTCGTTCTCGTCGGAAACGACGCAACATCGTTATCGCGGCAGCGATTCTCCTGCATCGCGCGTTTCCACGTGGTTCCATCGAAACGTCGAGCCTTTGCACAAGCAACGTCCAAGGGTTGGCTTTCGGGGTGGGAGGGAGGGTGATTCCGCGTAATTAGCGAAACCTTTCCATCCCCGCGGCGCCCGAGACGTCCGCGTTTACTCGTTTAACGAACAGCTCGATTCGTGGCCGCGTTTCTCGGCCATTTTTTTTTGCGGCGACCTGAATGAAAAACGCGCAGCAGATAAAATACTAAGCAGATGTTCGTCTCGAAGTTGTCAGCGTCCTCGAGACTTGAATTATAATTAAAATCTTCCACTATCCTTCGAACGCTTGTGTACCAAGCATGATTTCGACAGTCCTCTGTTGATTTACAATGCAACCCCGCGGAGCTCTGTATTTACAACGCGGGGCGAGCTCATCGATATTCAAACGTCACCCAACAAGAACAGACGTTCCATCTATATTTATAAAATCCCCGTTCCAGGGAATTCCGAGGAACTCCTGTATCCGAGGCCACCCGGCGATCGTCATTTCTAAAACTCCTGCTCGTGATCTGTCTTACGGAGTGGCTGCCCCCGCCAAGTATCCCGATTTACGTCTAATACGTCGTCGCCGCGATATTAACAACGCCCGCGGATAAAGCAGCGCGAGGAGATGAGATTTTAACCGCCAATGTGTCGAGATAATGTCGGGGTCGGGGGTTGAAGGGGTCAGAGCAAAGTTTGAGAGGGAAGGAAACGTCGATATCCAGAGATACGTAGGTCGCTGGCGCATTCGGTTGCCCCTCGTGGCGTACGAGCGAGATTTATGCACTGCGCGCGACATCAAGATGCTGAAAACAATGGGAGCTCCGCGTAACGGCCAGATGAACTTCTCTGGATAACAGATAGTGGCGCAGAGATATGTAGCGGTAATCCGATCGTCGCTTAAGAATTCCAGGTCGACGATAGCCCTGGCCATAATTCAATGAACAGAGGAGACACCCCTCCCTCCGCCTCGCAATCCTATAAAACTAAAGCTCATTGTCAGCTATTCTGCATTTGCACAACACCGCGCCGCCCCTTTCACGCACCCCGCTTGCCCGTCGGAGCGTAATTAAGAATCGCCTCGTATTACACCGGGGAACCCCATTAGCAAGGACAATCGTCACCGACCGTCGAAGAAAACTGTCGAACACAATAGCCGGGAGAGAAAAAAGGGGCGATCAAGAAGCGAAGACAAGAGCGAAAAGCAATTACGCCCAGAAGAGGTTGATTCTCTTTCAGACTTTGTCCCCCGCCGCCGGAACTCGCTTCCCCGAATCCTTCCAGTCCGCAAATAGACGTCGCAGACAGCGCTTCCAACAAAAGTAATTCCTCCCCCGAAATGCCAGCAGTGGGGGGAGGGAAATAGTAGTCCGCGACTTTGTACGGCGGGCGATAAGAAGTTCGCGCGAAGTCAATCTCGCGCCGCGGCACACTTTTCTCATAACGACGCCGCGAAAATTTCCACCCTCGAGCTGTTGCCCGCGAGACGCGTGCACCACGGATTTACGAGTCGAGGGAGGCATGCCTCGTGACCGGACTACGCCTCGTGTGGCGCGGAAGGAGCGACTTTACACGGCGCATCTTTAAATCAATCCGCTCGAAGGGACCAGGGGGTTCTTAATCTTCTCCGAGCTCCCCGTGCAATACGGAGCGAGCCCCCGTCGCATCTGCGGCAAATTAATGGCTATCGATATTAATTTTCCGTAAGGGGGATTGATGGCCGTTATTTCACCAGCGACGTGCTACCCCAGTGGTGTCCATTGTCGCACCCCGACTCGAGAAACCCTGGTGCGTGTTTCGAGAGCGCTTCCTCGACACGAAAAAGGCGGTGGAAGTCTCGTCCTCGTGTTTCATGCCTCCGTCTCGTTTTTATCCAAATACGGTGCTTCTGTCAACCACTGCATCGCTTTCTGGCGACGAGCCGCACGGTTCGAGAAATCATAAAGCTGCGACCTGTGCATTGATTTTCCTGTCCCTCCCTTTCGTGTTTTTAATTGCGCCCAGCCCAGGATTCTCTTTTACGATGCAAATGTTTTCACGCCTGCAGCACCGGACCCAGTGGCCAAGGATGGCTCGAGGAATCGTATTAACGCGGCAATAAAAGTTCTAACGACGCGGCGCTGCCCCGAGGACCGCCGCGGGGGGGATGCATCAACCCCTAGATTCTCTAGAATATCATTTTCTAAATACAGTTAATTAGCCAAGCCGTTATCCACGATCCATTAAATTGCATTTACCTACCCTTGTAAAAGTGTAAAGGCAGCCAGGCTGCCAACCGAAGTAACTCAGAGTCTCGATTGACTAACGTTGCTCGTTTCATGACCCTCGATTTTTGTAAAGGCCACGAGAACTTCTAAGTCGCGAGACCTGGACGTCGAATACGTACCTCGAGCCGTGAACGGTAGTACTTTTGAAAAAAATGAGGCTGCCCAAGACGAGGATCCGGGGGAACACGATTTTCGCGATCTCTATACCTCCTTCGTGCATGACAGTCGAGGGAAACGCCGTCTGTGATCGTTCTTATTGTTCTTCTTCTGTTTCCTGTAACCCTCGAGCTGGATTCGCAACCCCAACCCCCGACACCTAGGGACATACTTCTCTTTTATCTTTTCGACTGGAGGAACTAGCGTTCACGAAGTAGCGTGCAAAGGGACGTTTTGTTCTCGTCGATGTTCTCTCGTGTCATTCGACACATGTTCGAAGCCTTCGCATTTAATCCTTCAACTCTTCATGTAACACCTAAATTAATCTTCCTGTGTCTTTGCTACCTGTGCTATAACACGGAGAACTAGCATTTACATTTTCATATCAATCAGTATCACTGCTTTCAATTTTCACTTTTGCTTGTTCGTACAAAAGAAAAGGTCGCAGATACACGCGAGCAGAAGATGGTTTCGCGTGGCGGAAACTGCTAAAATCGATTTAAAATTCGGTAATAGAGGTTTTATTTGTTTGCAAAAAAATGTTACACATAAACAATTTATATGTATGAAAAGAGATTATCCAGGGGTATTTCAGCATGTATTTACAAAATACAACAACTTAATTTTAAGAGCTGGTGCTGGAGGTAACTTGATAAATATGGATTTCTTGAAAATTATTTTTACGCAGTTTTGTAGATATAAGAAAACGATGTACCTTCTGTTTAAACTTCTTTTTCACATCTCTCACCGTTCTCGAGATATTCCACGAAAAATAAAATTCTGCACTTTTTCCAAGCGTTGATTTCACCCCCAAAAATTGCATTATGGCACCAACAAAAAATAGGGTTGCGTTACGGATGAAACGTCCGGCTTGCCAAACGTCCCTTGTCAGCGTAACCCCTTAAATCGCATTTTTCTTCGAATCCTGAAGGGCGAGACAATATCTGCGAACAGATTTGAATTCAATGCGTCAAAATCTATCGGAAATGATTATAACAAGTCATGGAAAAACTTCAACCACACGTTATAACGAAACAACCGAAATTTTCTTTGAAAATGACAAATTTGACTTAGATTTTCAAGGTCAAAACTTGTTTGCCATACATTCTCAATATTTTCCCCTTATTCTGCAACATCTTAGCTTTAACCTCGAAAAAGATTCATCCCTCTATCTTATTCCTATCAAAAGTTCTACGATTTTGACACAATAAATGTTAGAAGAACTTTGCTCGTCGTGCAGCTTAAAGTACGTTACAATGGGATCCAAAAGTTCTTCGATTGTCGAGCAGCACAGTTCCGCGATACAACAAAAGTTGAAATTATATGGAAAAAATATGGATTATGCTGTTTCATAATTATTTAAACATCCAGTTCAGATTTCACGTTGAAAAACCTAGTTTAGAAAACATTAATATTTTTGTTTATAATTTTTTTCTAATTGTTTAAACAATTGATAAAACTTTTAAGATTTCATAGATCTAATTAAAATAAGTAACTTTTGTCTTGAAACTTTTTTTCTATCTCTTACAAATTGCGTGTTACAAAATAAAATCGAAAAATAGACGAATCTGCAGGGGTTAATTTCACCCCCTTAGAGTGAATTTGGGCAACAAAATAAAATTGCGTTGTAATCAGAGGGAAATGCCTGATATATTCACAATGTTTCAGAATTTTTTGAATTTTCGGGTTCGGGATCTTCCCTTTTCAGTTCGAGATTTTTGTATGCGTGCATGCATGTATGCATGTACTTATACCATACGTATTATGTTTGTCCGCGAATTTCTCCGTAAATACTGGACCGAATTTTGTGAAACTTATTGCATTTAGTTTGGCTTCAAGCAACTTAGGTCATGGAGAAAGAATTATCAAAATCGGTCAATTAGTTTTGAAGTTACACAAAAAAATAAGAAATCTGTCTCATTACAATAGATTGTATGCACGGGCAGGTAAAGTACGGAGTATCAGGCGTCCGAAGAACGGAGCGAGACAAAATATCAACGCGTCGTCTGTCTGGTACCGTTTCTCGGTCGCTTTCAGTCCTTCTGATTCGCACTCGTTCCATCTCGCTCTCGCCATCGGCAAGAAAGGAGCGAAATCGATCGCTCGGAATCGTGCTCCCTTTACGTTATAATATTATATTATATTTATTATATAATGTTATTTATATATTATAATATATATATGATATATTATATTATTTAAATAAATATAGTTATATGTATAACTTAAATAACTAAAAAGTACGAAATAAGAAATTATAAAAAAATTCAAACCGACTTCAAAAACATAAAAATGCGCAAAAAAGTAAGAAATAATTTTATTCCCTATTTAATCTACGACACTCAATTTTTTTAAGTCGGCGCCAGATTTACATTGTGCAAATGATGTGGTGCCGCCATAAAAAAAATTGATAGTCGTAGATTAAATAAGGAACAAAATTATTTTTTACTTTTTTGCGCATTTTTATCTTTTAGAAGTCGGTTTTAATTTTTTTTATAATTTTTTTTATTAAACGATTTTATTCTGCTTCGATCCTCTGTTGGTACGTATGTTTGTTTGATTCAAATCCGGAAACTGAATTTTAATCCACTTCCACCAATCCAATTGTCTTGAAACTTTACAGGCGTGCGTGGTTATGATGGCAATACAAAATTATGAAAAAAAAACCCGAGGGGGTGAAAAAATTACCCAGTTCATCAATAAATATAACTCATAACCACAAATCCAAACGACTTGAAATCAGCATATATTGGAGAGTGGGGTAAACACGAACGCGGGGTAATCGCGAATACGATGTTACGGCGTTTTAAATAATAAAAACGATGTTCCCTCTCCACTAGCTAATAGTTTAGGTCGTATCCAACGCCGGGCAGAAAGTAATATATACAGAACGCTCATGCCATTCAAGATAAACACAATTTATTTTCATCATGTTTCAAGTAATATTTTGTCCATTTTCAATTGCATGTAATTACTGTTGAATTAATGATACAATTGTTTTTTTTAAGTTGAAATAAAGCACTTTTTTACCAATATTTTGTGACCAAAGCGTTGCTTGAATCATGTTTCTAACCTCTGAAATGAATTCTTTTTTATTTTTTGATGTCGTGGGGTATTGACGAACAACTAGGATGGGGTAATCTCGAACCTTTGAGATTAGCAACGTTAACCAATTTTGATGAAATTTTCAGCATGTATAAAATTTACTTAAATCTACAAAAGGGATTTTTGAATTTTCATTACAGGCTCAGAAAAAAAGTTTAAAAAACGACCTTTACTATTTTTTTTCGATATTCCGACCAATTGCAATTTTTTTTCTAACGCGCAAAAAGATGAATTTGGAAAATACCATAGGTATAGGTTGTAGCAACATTTTTTATGGGTTGACCATGGAAGTCGCGCTTTCTGTGCGACTTCCGCGATATTTAGCACTCTGTTCGTGATTACCCCACGGCAGTTGAATAACCACGAACACCAAGGGTTTTGCTTTTTCACTATAAAGTGGATTTTTATTATAATTTTTCAAAAATTTGTCACAGTACTTTATAGATGAATAGTTGAAGTATGTTTGTAAATAATAAACAAATTCATTTCTCATATAGTTTTCGTTTTGTTTTGCTTTTTTGCTTAGGTGTTCGTAATTACCCCACTCTCCCTTAACCAAAAATCAAAACTTAGATACTAAAAATTAGAAAATAAAAAAATATATAAAAAAATGTTTTAAGTTAAACGATTTTATTTAAAATGCACTGAAAACTAAAAAATTATTCTTTTCTTATACTACAATTTCGATAGTGTTTTTTCACTTTAAATAAAACCGTGGAGCATGATACCTCGCAACAAATTATTCATTTCGACGCTTGATTATGTATTAAAGTAATTCCATATCCTGTTATGAAATATCCTGCCCCGCGATTTTATTGACAGTGAAAAAACACCATCGGAATTGTAGTACAAGGAAATAATTAGTTTTTAGTTTGTAGTGCATTTTAAATAAAATCGTTTAACTTAAATATGATTTTTTATTTCTTCGAGGCTCGAGGAGCCGAGGAAAAGTAGGTGTAAACAACTAACTAGCTACAAGAAAAAGGAGGAGCGTATCTCCAGATGAACACGAGAAGGAGCGACGATGTTGCGCATGTGTGCAAGAAACATACAACCCGAGCCTCGCAAACAGGGTTTTTTCATCGCCGCTCGGGAATCTGAGAAAAAAAAAGGTGTGAACAAGCAATGCTACGTAACGAGTGATGGTGGCTTGGCACGTGCGCGAGAACGAGCGAGACCGTGAACGAGAGCAAGGACGCATGGCGAGGACAAAAGATATAACCTGATCCCCGAGTCTCGACGAACAGGTTTTTATTTCATCGACGGTCGCGGGGACGAGGGAAAAAAGGGTGCGAATAAGCAATGCTAGAAAAAGAGGGGTCGGTGGCGTGCACGTGTACAAGGACAAGCGAGGCCGTGGACGAGGGCAAGGACGCGCGGCGAAGTCGCGAGTGTCGGGGCGTCTTAAAGAAGGCATAGCAGAGTCTAGCGATCAGTGTCTTCCGAAATTGAGATTAGGTATGAAGAACTACTCGATTACATATCGCTGATCACAGCCATTATCAGTCAGCAAACGAATAAAGTGATCCACAGCAGAGGCACATTACCGCGAGGATGGTAATGAAAGTTGGACTTAATCGCGCCGCGATAAGCCAGCGAAATCCGGTCGTTATCGATCCTGGGGATTCCATCGGCGGCCCCGCAGGCGAGACTCGGAAAAATCAAGTTATCGTTACAGCTGAAACACCCCGCGGGGGTGAACAAACTCGCGAAAGGAGGGAACTATTCGAGGAATCATTACCGTCGTTCGTGGAACTTTCACACCTTGGAAATTCCTTTGGAAAAGCATTCGTCCCGGGAAGCGCGGGGATAGACGGAGGTGACTCTGCGCGCCCTCCTCCACCCTCCACGGTCTGAAGCGTCAAAAAGAGCAGGAGCGCGAGCAGCTTTTCGATTTCCGTGCCACTTTGCCTCTTTCACGAGGGCCGAGAAACGCTTCGAAAGGGTGGCTGACTGCTCTTATTGTCCTCGTCGTTCCCGTAACGGTCTACTCGGATTTCCATCCGGTTTTCTTCGCCCTCCCACCCTACCACCTGGCCCGCTCTGTTTTTCCAATCCCTCTCTCTCCGTCGCAGTTCAAATAATTGTTACGGCACGCTGCTGCTGGCCAAACAGTTGGCGGAACGAGCGCATCTCGTTAGCCAGGCCGTGATCCGCGACAACCGGAAACCTCCCTCTCGTTTTTTTCACCCCCCACTCCTCTTATTCTGAGTCGTCGCCCCTTTCTTTTTTGCCCTCCACCCCTCGAAGCGAATCGAACCGCTTCGACACACTTTGTTCTTCCTCCTCGCAGCCTACCGGCGACTTTTTAATTGAGGAACGCCGGAACCACCGTATTCTGGGTCAAATTGTTCGAGCGGGGTAACGCGCTACAGGATCGTCGGGAACACGGTCTTTTGCGCGAAGACAGGATTATTTGTTTCTCGAATGTTGTGCATGTCGCGCTCAGGGAACCGGGGACAGGTCCGCGCGAGTAAAGGTTCGGGGATCGAAGCTACTTCTTTCGAATTTCCCTGGAGAATGAATTCCATGCGACCGGGGCTCGGGAATTTTCAGCGGTGCAGCGAAATCGGGAGCGGAAACGGCGCAGAACGGCGCAGAACGGCGCGCCGTTTACGTGAAAACATTTATTCGAGAACGAAGGATAATTATCCCGGTGCCGGTGTTCCGGTGCATCGTTCGCGATGTTTAATTGTCTTGTTCGTTGTATCGCGTTATGGCCCGTAAACAGCGGATGATACGTTACAAATTAATGCAGCCGCATTTTACCTCTCTCTCACTCTCTCTCTCTCTCTCTCTCTCTCTCTCTCTCTCTCTCTCAGCCCCTCCGCGTTCCGCATGCATTATTTTTCTTTTTATGTAAAACGGGAGTGCGACCCCTATAAATTTGCACGTGGGAGGCGGGGGGGGGGGGGGAGGGGGGCGTGGAGGACGCTGGACGAAAACGAGCGTTTCGATGCGACTCTCCATATTTTACACATAAATGCCGGTGATTTATCGCGTTAGCTATCCGCCCGCTACCGTTCGCGATTTTCCAAAACTTTCGCGATAATAACGGCGAAATTGAATGGGACGGGATCCCGGCGTCGATCTCGATCGCGGGTATAATACACGACGAAGTGACTTCTCGCGTACCCGTCGATCCGCGATGGCGCTCGAAATATGAAATTAAAATAAATTATCGATTCGCATGGAACAATTTGCTTCGTAGCTTCGAAATACACAGGGAATGAAAGGGTTAGGAGAGAAAGGGAAAGCGGGGGGGGGGGGGGGTATAACGCGTGTCGTTGCGCTGCATCGTGGAACGCACCGATTGAAATTCCACCGCCCATCCCCGCCGCCGCGCATTTTCTTTTATGAGAAATTCAATTAACGACCGCGAACGTTATCGCGATACATCGGGCCCCGTGATCGCCATTAGGAAAATAGAACGGGCGTCGGGTGCCGCGAATGGTCCGAAGGAACCCCTGGGGATCTGTCACGTCCGAGCGACAGATCGGGGATGAAATGAAATGAGCGATAAATTTATTACGCGATGACCCCGCCCCCCGCCGAGAGTGGATCATTTTTCCGGAACGACCAGGTCGAACGTTACCGGGGGAATCTGAGGAGAGATTCCGAAATGAGGGAGCCGAATCGAAAGATCCACCCTTCCGCAGAGGGTGGAACGGTCTTGGCCGACGAGCGCGAGGAGGGGCAGAGCGGCTGGAAATTCTCCGTACGTGACTGTCTTCTAGATCTCGTCTAAACCCTCGAAAAATTTCCCAGCCGGGGCATAAACCTGCGAAGAAGTCTTGCCATGAGCGCGAGCGGCAACTTCCAAGTCGGCCATTTATTTCTAGCGCTATGGGGGCGGCCACCCCTTCTCAACCCCTCTTTTAGCGTGGATGCATACGTGTGGAGCCTTAAAGGCATTCGCTATTCACGGAGTAGCGGTTACTTGCGAACTACAGAGAAAAGCTTTTCAAAGTAAGCGCCCCGTCATACTTCTGTCTATTATTTATTTTGCGAGCTCCTCTCGAGCAGAACTCCAGCCGTTCCTCAATTATTAAGGGACCAGTCGAGCTTACTCGCTCATTACCTTCTCCCTTCGACAAACTACCGACGAATCGGTACGAAAAATAATTTAGGAGCAGAAATTTGCAGCCTTGTATTCGTAGAAATAAACACGCAAGCAGCGGTGAACTCCTAAGATCTACCAGTGAAGCCCCGCTCCGGGAGTAACACTGGGGATTTTGAAGAAACACTCCTTCCAAGCAACGTCAACGACCGGTGCCCTTGCGGGGACGAGGAAATTTTGCGGAGGTGTTGTGTCGATTGCCTGGGAGACTTAGAAACGTATTGCTGCGAGCGAATTATCCGTGGAAAGCAGTCGGTTTCTCTTCCCTATCTGTGCAACGAGTTTTCTCGTGTCTAGCGATGATAGTGGAAGGGGAAATTCTCAAGTGCAAAGTCAAAGTTCGTCGATTCACTTATCCAGACAGGCCAGGCGGCCAGGCAGAAGTCAGGGCTGTAATCGACGCGACGGTAGGTGGTAAATCAAATTTCAACTTTAATAGCCCTCGGAACTTATTCGATTCATTTATGCCTCGCGGAGCGGCCGCATGCCGCGATAATTCCTTTTCCCCCGCTGCTCATCCTTCTTTCACCATTTTCCGCGAACATACCCGTCCTCGCCCTTCATCTTTCATCGAGCTTTGCCACCTTGGAATTGAATAATTGCTTTGTCTTCACGCTCTGTCGATTTCGTAACTTAGATAGACTCGCCCTTCATCGGTGGGGTGGAATCGAAACGATCCTCATTGTTCTTCCATCCCGCTTGATTAGCCACAGTAATCCTTCGCTTGGAATTTCGTGCATTCTGCTTCGAGTGCACCGTCGCACTTTCAAGATCGGTCGAGTTTTAATTGACATTAATCTACCTGTTATGCAACAAGAATTTCACCCCTCCGGTTGTGGGTGAAGCGTGCAACTACCCTCGAGAGGGGCACGAGAAACATTTTTTTTCCCCCTAACGAAGTAAGTTTAATTAAAGTCGACTGGATCTTAATCTTGATTTATGGCTCTTTTCAATTACATCGCCTGTAAATGCCTGGAATCGCTAGCAGCTACCGTTAATAGTTTTACTTCTTGGATCGATGGCCGCTGAAAGTTAGTTCCCCCCCCCCCGCCCCCGCTTTCTAAATATGCCTGGGCGAACTTTGTGCCCGGCCAACGAAAGTGATGCATTCGCATTCTAATTAAAAGCCGGTTAAACGACTGCACGATAAATAAACGCGATAAGTTTTGGTAACCAAGGGGGGAGCGTTTCGCGACGAGGAGCTGCTGGTTTCCACGAAACACCCGAAATTTCCGGATGCCGCGCAGACTTCCGTTTCCCACGGCTTTTCATCGAACTTGTTACGCGAGCGGCAGTAAACACTTCGCTCTTGAAACGATAAGAAAACTTGAGGGATGCTTTCATAGCTGGCTACGCCATCTTCCAATTACTCTGCAACCGTATGCTCCATTTAGCCTCTAACCGATTTTTTTATTTTTTTATTTTCCATCTTTAATTCACCAATTTTAGTACATAGGATGGTGAAAAAGGCGAGGTCCAGCTAAAGCTGCTATTAAGCCTAACCCCTGTATAAGTATAAGTGTCAATGCATAATATTAGAATACAATAGATGGAGAAAAAATATATTATGCTAAAAATAAAATACAAACTAAAAGCTAAAACTATTTAGGTACTTAAGTCGTAAATGAATTTGCCCAGGTGATAAAAGTAAAGAAAGTGGGAGTAATAAAAATTGCAATCACATTTCATTCCTTCACATTTCACTCTCTGCAACAGACAGATGAAGTTTCTTAATAATTAGATACGAAAATGTTCTCCTCCGAGGTTGCATTCCTCGACATCGAAATATAAAGATATTTGTTCAGGGCAGCGAAAGCATAGGCTCCGCGAAATTAATCAAACGCTCGTAATCGGCGGGAACACGTTCGTGTTGTCAAAATTTTTCATCCCGGTAATAGCTGTTTATCTTCTTAGCTGAACGCAACGCCGTCCGCTTGAAAGCGCCCTCGTGGAACGCTCGACGTCGCGTTTCCCTGTTATAACGGATTAAAGTAATTTAACTGCGGCCGTGTATCATCCCGACCGCTTTCTATAATGTTTATTAGACGAATATAGTCGCCTCGTCGCGAGCGGGGAATGAAAGGGGCGGGTGTTAGCTAGGGAGACAGGGGACGACGCAGCCCCCGCGACACCCGAAGATCTTGAAAGGCGACGGGGTGGCGACGAGCAGATACCCCCGGCTCCCCAGCCATAAATTACGAAAATATGTCGCGAAATTTCGGCATAGTTCGCATCGGTTAACGGGGGAACGAGGGTGGCGTACAACGACAGCGGAGGGTGCGTGTAGGAATGAATGGAGACGTGCACGTGAAATTAATAGAGAGAGTCGCGAAAGATTTCGAGGCAAGTATGCGGAACTGATGAAAGATTATTTTGCGTTGAATGAATTGGAGCTGTTAGGGAATGGACCTTGATCGATCGTCCACGATGATGAAACTTTGATTAGTTTCGTCGATAACGTTACCGAGCCATTTGGCGTAGAGTCACTTCCCGCACCATTTTGCATTGCTTACATTAAACTCGATTCGTCAGCTTCCTGCGAGCGCAAACTTTTGTTGGTGATTGTTTGGTGGAAAAGGGTCGAAGGAAGTTCGCAGTGTCAATGCGCTCGGCGCTGGCGGGGCCGCTGGCCGTCGTCTACGCGAAATTTCCACCCCCTGTCAGTTGTCAGGCGCAGAACAATCTCCAGCTGGTGTCTTCCCTTTAATAGAGCGGCACTTTGACGTCTGCCACTAATCCGAATTGTTGCACGCGCAGCCGGGACACTGCACGCGACTTCGTGATTTCCGCTGGAACGGCATTGACGCGTTACGCGCGGTAATAATTGCGTATAATAGCGCCGATAGCAGTCATTGTGGCGTCGTTGCATTGTGTTGCTCGTACTGCGCTGACAATGGGCTCATCCTCTCCTTTGTACTGCAATTTTAAGCCTCCGAGCTGTGCTAATTTTTGGTAAAATTTCGAATATTTCTTCATCCTGTTTCGGCCATTTATTCGTTGTCAATTCCGCGTTACGCGATTGGAGGAAATTTGCAAATTTGCAAATGGAACGGGGTGAAAAAGAGGGATTTCTTCTGCAAGCATCTACCGCACCTATAAATGCGCTGGTTATTAGTATTTACGAGGCAACACTATGAATATCTCTTCCCCCACGCGGCTCATATGTAGCTTCCACCCTCTTCCCATAAATTCATGCGCCCTTCCATCCCCTCATAAACCGTGAGCAATATTTTGGATGTTACTTTAGGTGTAAGGACTCTTCGGGAGCGTCGAGCTACGCCCCATAGATAAGGTTTTACGACGAAACGAAGTCGCGTTGCTTAAGAATATAGGGAGCAGAATGATCTTGATATCTCCATCAACGATCCTCGAGTAATACAGTGACAGAGAGGAGCTTTTGCGTTTATGAATCGTATGGTCATCCAATTAGGAAAGTCGACAGAGATCTTGAAGCCATAAACGTCTTTCCAGCATTGTACAAGTCTCATTCTCGGATTGCTTTACTCGCGTAATAGTAATGGAGGTTTTCCAACTTGGAGCGAATCTAATTTTCCACCCCCAGGGGGTTCGATGACACGCTCTGAATATTTTACCAGCGCCGTACTCTTTCCCACCGCGAACGATCCACCAGCGATTCCGATCCAGTCGTTCCGATAATTCACAATACCCCGAGATTTCCCTGCAACAGTACGATGGTGCTCGAATCGATACTCCGCGGGTGTAAGACATGCTAGCTCTATTTGCCGATTGTTAGCGAGCCGTTACGTCATTTTACCGCAAACACATTGTCAGAAATTCACGTCAGTAATAACAAGATAAAGTCTGCAAGTTCTTCCAAGTACCTACCTACTCGTGACTCTTGTTTGGAAGTGCGGAGTTTCTTAGAATATTCCCTCCGTATTTGCCTCGATAAATCTGATTTCAATCAGCGAAAGGGAGGGCGGTAGACATATTTGATATCTGCCCCCCGCGCATACGTCTTCTTGAAAACTTAATTCCAGTAGGCCAGCAAACCTTCGGACGCTCGATCCTCCTAATCGCCGGCGATTATCTCCTAAATTATGTACGATAAGCGTCAGACGGGGTGGAGTAGGGGGGGGGGGGCGGCGACGTTAATGATTCCGATAGAGTGTGAAATTGAAAAAGAGCGCCGTTTCGGGAGCGAAACCATTAAGTGTTGGAACTTGGAACGTAGAGATTGGCGAGACCTTCCCGGCGTCGACCGATCGAACCCCCCGGAATCTTCCGGTTCGAGTAAATTGAAAGTATAAATTACAGATAAGGGATGCCGGGCCCCACCCAGCAGAGAGTGGCAAGGGATGATGGCCTCGGAATGGCCACTGCTCGAGAAGTCAGTCAGTTATGCCTCGAGCGTGATACTCGTACCAATCAGCCGCCACCCCTTGGACGAGTTAGCTCGCGGCCTCGGCTCGTACATCCGGATATCCACGTAGAACGGTCTCCTTTCTAGAGGCTCTACGCCTATTCCCTCGGATCTGCGCGCGAGATTGTACGTAGCATGCCGGGCACGATGCTTTCGGCGTAAGTGGAAATATTTCAGACGCGGACGCCGCCACTTTGACGTGTTCCCTCGTTAAATCGGTGGCTTCGCTCGGGCACAAATCGGCCGATCACTGGGAATCGATCGAAGCTCCGAGAAACGATTTCTCTCTCCTTGTGTATCATCTAAGAGAGCACGGTGCTCCTTCAATTCCTAGAATTTAAAGCATAGAATCGACGCCCTGAAAATTCATTAGCAAGCGATTTTCTTTCCGCGTTTTCGATCGGCATGCTTGGGGTTACCTTGTTCCTAACACGTAGCGGATTTGCAAAGGGAAAGATTCTTCGTTAATTACAAAAGTGTGATACGCTGAGAGGCACGGGTATATCGCAATCGCTGTTCTCCCGCAGTCTCGGTACGGGGGAGGGAAACGGAGGTCATGGAAAAGGGAATTCACCGTGGGAAAGGTGATAAGAAAAATTCAGTTCTTGGGGCATGCTTCGGGGGCACTTTAGCGAGAGATAATTGCTTCGTCGGCTAGAACAACCTTGTAACTGACGTCGCGGTGAAAAGTGAGGAAGCCGCGCGCGGCCGATTATATTCTATCTGCTTTTCAGTTTTGCTCGCTCTACTCGAACCTCATTTCCCTCCTCATAAACGACGTCCACCTTAATGAGCGCGGCGCCTCTGTTTGCTTTACCTCTTTCGGGAATAATTTCGCTGAAGGGGTGGCCCCGTGCCGCCTCGATCCCGTCGCGCTTCCTCTTTCGGCGCGAGGATCGTGACACCGGGCTTAATGCAAAAATAATAATTAGGTTATTATTGCCCGCGGTGGCCGCTGGAAGGAGCCTCTGGAAATTGCGTTTGCTCCTAGCAAAGACTAGCGAGAAGCCAAGGGGAACGGAAGAAAATGGGGATCTCTGGTGAACGTTGTGCCGCGAGAAAGGTAATATTTCGCGTTTAAGCTTGTCCTTTTGATGGCTGCAATGGATAGAGAAAAATATACTGTTCTGTCCGGAAAAATCTGCAAGACTCATCTTCCAAGCTCATTGAAGATTGTAATTTTCTGTCAACAGTTTGATATGTACATTTATTTAGTATTAAGGGGGGAGGGGAAGCCACTATGACAGTTGAAAATAAAAGCTATTTTCAAGGCATTCTTTTGTAATAAAGCGAAAAATCTTTATTACCAACTGAAAATACATATATTTAGCTAATATTGCATGCGTCTAGATTGCAAACATTTTGGGTATTATGGCCACAGCATACGATAACGTTAGGCTCTGGAAAAAAAATTACAAAACGGGCGGTCCTGTAACTTTCCAACATTTGCTTTGAATTCAAAAATTCGAAAGTTTTCTTAAAGTATAATGTAATAGCTTCAGGTAAGCGTACAGATTTAAAAGAATATTAATTTTTGAAGAAATGGCGAACTTTGAAAGAAAAGGTATAAAAAAACATCATGTTTTTCAATGTTACGATTAGATGAATTACCTATTCGATCAAAACAATTGTACGCTTAACTGAAGATAATTTTATTACGAATATTCTCTGAAAATTTCAAGTGAATCCGATAAAAATTGACTGAGTTATTAATCCGCCCGTTTGAAAAATACCGTTTCGAGATAATCGTGTTTAAAGTTTTGAGAGAAGTTATTTTCTGCAACTCAGGGATCGCAGCTGTATACGGTCTCGTAATGGCCAGTGATTCTCCACCTAGTTCTAAACAATATGTAAGCTCATAATCCCTCTTATTAGATATATTGTAAGTCCGGGATAGTTCGACCACTTTTTGGAAAAGAAATTGTAGCATCGTTGCTTTTCACATTTTTGTTGTGTTGTGCAAATTAAAGCAAAGTCCAAGCAATTTAGAATATACATAAATTATAGTATGCGATAATTCCAAATATTTATTTTCATTTTCAATCAAAAATATTGGCACTGTAACTGGTCGGTCTCACCCGCATGTCGGGGTTAGAGCGTCCACCCACTACGGGTGAGACCGACCTTGAAAAATAACAAAGAGTGTAGCTTAAAAAAAGTATAATATACGAGGAAGTTAATTGATATGTTATTTCTTTTTCAGTTTTCCACATAAATCGCAAACACTCTCGTACTCGGAGCACCTAGTATCATGAAACCAACTACTGCAGCGCACACATTTAATCCAATTGTCGCTTTTCGAGATTTCGAAATAGTTTTCTCCGCATCCCACACATTCGTTTTCGTCCGACTCTTTTAACGATATATCACTATCTTGTAGAATGGAATTTTCGTTCCCTGACTCTGAAGATGGGTTTACAGTAAAAAAGACACATGTAGGTAGTGTTTAGAAAACGTTTCGATGTGAGTTACAAGAGTAAGAAATAAAAAATACGAGCATGCTATGTCTCCCTCGACATTCTACAATTTGCGTCTGAAAGAATTTTTTGTACCATTCATATTTTTCAAGATAGTTACACTTTTTCAGATACAACGGGCACACTGTATATTTAACTAATGTGGTCGGACTGTCCCGCATTAATGTGGTCGGACTATCCCATAATTAAGGGAATGATCGACCACCTTGTCAAAATAAATTAAAAACGAATAGGTACATACGTATTGTTGGGGTTACACTGTAGTTTTATGCATATTATATCCCCCAATATCGGAATAGTGTAAATAAACTTACCTGTCTTTCAAATATCACCAACACTGTAACTTGGTCAAAAAACTTTCAGACTCGTATAAAGTCTTAAGTGTATCTTATAATTTGAATATGGATTTGTGAGAAACAGTAAATGCGAGATCAACAACAAGCGCATTCATTTTTTTTTGTATCAATGACACACGGCACTCTCTCTTGCGCCAGTCTTAAAATATCAACACTGGCCGGACTCTCCCGGTGGTCGAACTATACCGGACTTACCCTACTTGGATTCTGCGCTACTTGTACAAAACCTTCCGTATCTTCCAGAATTTCTCGAGATCCACTTTAAAATTGTGCAGGTATATTTTTCAGACCCCAAATATTAAGAAAATGCACAAAAAGAAAAATCGGAAAAAAAAATTCTCAGTGGCTTCCCCCCTTAAGTGGTGGAATAGTACATTTTTCCTTTTTCCCCTTCCAACACCCTTTCCTCCGAACGGCGCGCGACATTCAAAGTCACGCGCGCACGAGGACAGCGACAGCCGCCCTAATGCAAAAATAATAATTGGGTTATTATCCGCAGACGTGCCTGAAGACCGATTAAGAAGGGTGAAATTGTGCTTCATCTTCGCTGAGGCGGAAACTTGGCCCATAAAGAGGTTCTAGAAAGAAAGTTCCGTCGTAAAGACACCCACCTTTCTAAGTACCCTCGCTCTGAATGACCAATTACCTACAATTAACATATATATATATAACAGCGAACGTATGGAGCCTTCTATATTTCTGCAAGTGTATAACTCTTCGTAAGTTTATCGAACTAGAAAATAACCCGAATGCGACAATTTATATCGTAATTAATTACAAACCGGATTTCTCATCTCCAACATATAGAGTTTGCCTTCGTTAGTTGGAAAATTCGGTTTCTATATTGTTTGCGTTTGAACGTTTTTTGTGCATTTTGAAAACCGAATAGTTGTTACATGCATATAGATGCCCGTCACTGTGTTGGTTACATCGAGATAAAACTGGCGGACCATGTTGGGAATCACGCGCGGCATGCCTGAAAGCTCGTAGCGCGTTCACCCCCTAGGCAAGGGAAGGGGGTAGGAAAGGTTCGAGCAGTTTCTAATAAACGTCGTTTCGTCGACGCTGAAAGTTTGCTTACGCCCTTCCTAACTGCGTGCTCCGTCGCGATGCTGGACGAAAACAAAAAGACGCCTCTCGTCTCGCGAATATTGGATTTAACGAGGCGTTCGGTTAGACGATCGGACGCGCTCGTCTTTGTCGCGCGGAATTTTCCCATCCCGCCAGGGATTGCCAAGAATTTTGCATCAGTTGCAATTATATAAGACCAGACGGGTCTGACAGATTCATCCACGGTCGGATCGGTTAAAATCTCAAAGGGATGCCAACGGTTTCACGGCTCGCGAAATCTTTCCGGGGCGCTGGCGCAACGAGCGACGCGAAAACGAGCTAATTCGTGATATATTAATTCGTGAATCGTCGGTGCTCCTCCAACGGTGACATCTTCCCATCGCCGGGGCCTTTACGGGCGCGAAATTCTAAAGGTTTTTTCTCCGACGAGATACTTCTCTGTCTGGCTGTCGCCATTCGACGCGCCCTTTGCTGAGGAGCGCCGGGCACGGGGCCGAAAAGTGTCTCACCTGAAGCAGCCCCTAACGAGTCTCGAGCGGAAAGAACGAAGGGAATGCGGGAAATAAGCCATCGTCGTTAATTAACGCGGCAATTACGCTTTAATGTCTCTTTCGACTGGCTAATAAACGTTGCGCACACGTGCATACATCCCTTCTCTGTCTTCGCCCCCACACCCACCCCCCTCCCTTCTGGCTCCACGCACAGTTTAATTACGCAATTTTGCGCGCCAGTTTCGACTGTCGTTAAATTACTCGCTAATCGAATGATCGCGAGCAAGGCGTTTAACGCGAAATTCTGGCCGCAAGCGGCTGCTGTATGCCTTATTTTATCTTGTTGCCAGATAATGTTATTTACAAGGGAATGGGGCGGTTACACGCGCGCCCTATTATTTCCAGCGAGTTACTGCATGCGATCGCGGCCCCGTTACCGATGTACGAATATAATCCGAGCGTAATCCGAGCGTGCATTCGGTCCCGCACCGCGGAACGACGCAACATTTCAGCGATGCGCTCAGCTGCGCTCGCAAGATAGCGATATTCCTAATTAGCTGGCGCGTTACGGGTCGCGGGGGCCCGCCTTGCCGATATTCATCCGGTTTCTCCCGCCAATCCCGAATCCTATGAAATATTCAACTTTCCACTCAATGGCGCACCCAGAGGGGGGTAAAGGGGCCCTAGCACCCCCCAAAGAAGGGGCTTTGTAAAAGGAAAATGAAATTGGATTTTATTCTTTAAATAAATGAATTTTACTGAAATTCGTCCAATGAATTTTATTGAATTCGCGTTCAAAATATTTTTATTCGTTCATCTTGCCTCCCCCAAGATTAAATCCTGAGTGCGCCACTGTTCCCACTGATCTCCAGGAAACTGTAATTCCTCGCCACGCCGAACCAGCGCAAGTAGAATGAACTGGGTGGTCACAGACCGAGTGCGACAGATTTTACGTGAACCTGGTAGTTTGATAGGTAGTGGGACTCTTGGGACCAGCCGAGATTCGGTGGATAAACGAAAGGTGGAGGTTAGGAAACGAGTGAGGCGTAAGATTGGACTCGGTAATTAATTTGAAATAGCTTTGAATGCAGCATCCTCTCCGGTGAAATTTCATCAGCGACGCAGAGACGAGGAGCCAGGATTTGGCCGTCAAAGGGATGGCGGGGCTGTTTTATGGTTGACGAAATCGCGACGGTCGAGAGGGTAGGAAGAAAAGGAAACGGGGGGGGTGGGCACGGCATGCCTAATTCGCGAGTTTCTGGCTTGCGTCGTTAACCCTTGTTGGGATGCAAAGGTTGGGCCCTGCGGAACAGGGCCCTCGAGACTCCTCCAGCCCACCGATCCCCTTCACGTTCTTCTTGCTTGAACGTTGCAGTTCTTCCTCGCCGCCTTTTTCTTCTTTTACTTGGCGGCTCGTTCCCGTTCTCTCTTTCGAATGACGCGGACTGCGAGAAAAGGTGCTCGCAGAACGGTGGCGGCACGCGTCCCAGACGCTCGGAGAATATTAAATTCCCAGGACGGCGCATAAATTAAAAGATAGCGGTTTTCTACTCGGTCTGCGTATAAATTTCACGCGAGCGAACGAACGAACGGACGAAGGAGCCGGAGGGGGGAGGCGCGGAAGCTTTCGAGCTTCCCCTTACGACCGAGAACTCTTCCAGCGGGCTGCAAATCTTTTCGTATTCTGCCCGCGTCCGATCCCGTATCTGCGTCCCGCTCGCGTTATCGGAGTTGGCTGGGCTTCCGGTAAATTGTTGCGTCGCGAAAATTGACGCAATTTCGTTGGCCTGAAAAGGGACGGTGGGGGATAGCGGCGCGGTTTACGACGACAGTTTGCGGAACGATGGGGGGTAATTCGCGTACCGCGGCATTTTTGCATTTTCCTCCAGCGTCGCGTCGCTCTTTTTTCCACCTCGTTTCGGTGAATCACGCTCGCCAAGTCGAGTATGTTTAATGGGGATGTTTTTTAATAACGGGCAGATTGGAAATTCTTGGCCGAATCGATATTAGGTCGAATGGAATATGACGCGGGGGCTACCCGGGGGGTGAGTTGTTATTTCACGTGTAATAAAAATACTTTACCGGTTCGCTGTGATGTTAAAATGAAACAGCAAGGCACGAAATGAAATATTCCTGTCATGCTACTCACGATCGCGCCAGGGAAAAATGCAGGAGACAGATAAATGCGAAGCGCTAGAATGTTTAGAAACGATAACGCTGATACATTTGCAACGCGATTTGCTTCTTCTACGATACTTGTAACGAAACTTTGACTATCAGCCCGGAGTAGATGATACTTTTTCCGTGGCCAGTTCATTCCGCACGAATGAGATGAGGAGCGACGAAAGAAAAATCTCTTAACCTCTAATGACGGCGTTGTTCCTTCACCCGGCAGAGTGTTCATTTGTGTTCTTCATTTTTAATCACCTTTCCCTTCGTCGTCCACCACGCGTGCTTAATGCAGGGGCCAAAAAATGCTACGAAATTGAGAGCCACGGCGGACATTCGCACACACGGCCAAGCAGACGCTACACCTTCCTTCGTGCTAACCGCGTCTGCGGCACATTTAAATCTCGTAATTCAAATATGCTACCCCCGACGCCGCTCACGGTGAGCATTTTTCACTACTTTCTCCGCGCCCCTGCCTCCCCTTGTTTCTCTTCCATTTCCTTATTTCCTCTTTTTACGTGCATATGCATATTATCCACTTCATACTTTCCTTTATTCTGCCCGCGGTCCCCTTTCCACCCTCCCCTCGCCCCGGCCCCGACCGTGTCATCCGGCGAGAGATTTTCGCCGACGCTTTAGAATTCTTGTTTTCTCTAAACGGTTCTTTGTCGCTTAACAGAGTGGCAATCTCGCTGCTTTATTTTCCCGCTCTCCCTTTCCCCCTTTAATTTAGGCAATTTCGCAGTCCCCTCGGTATACACGGTGCCCCGTTCAACTGGGTCAGCGGAACAATCTTCGCGAGGCTCTCAAAAAGGACGAATCTCAGCTTGATTCCGCGAAGCGACGATTAAATCAGCGTCGGACAGATTATACGTTCGCCACGAAAGAAGACTAAAGGCATCTCCGCCATGAACAATGGTCAGCGCCAGAATCAAACCCTTATTCTTCTTTTCTGTTAGCCACGGAGCCGCGGACGACAATCGATTTCTATCGCCGTGAAATCGACGACAACGGAACAGTATTAGTCGAATCGAAACGCGCGGACAATCACGCGCCGGTCCTCTGCGGCTCCCGTTCGCATTTTCCGGCCGCGCGTATAAATCTTGCGAAATCGAGACCACACGCATATGCCCCGCCTGTACGTGAGGAAAATCCACTCAGGCCGCGATTGCACCCGCGGCCCCGTAATTCGGCTATGCAACCTCCCGTCGACATTCGTCAAACATTTCACCCCCCCCCCCCCCTCCTGTGCCGCCCCCCGATTGCCCCCAGCCTCCCTGCGAGCTGCGCCCGCTCGTTTCGCCTCGCGGTATCGTTTTGTCTTTCTTCCCTCGCTTTTTCATCTGTCCATCGTCGGCCGCGAGGCGCGATTTTTATGCCGCGATCATCGCCGGTGTCGGGCCGCGCGATTTTTTCGTGCAGCCGATATAAATCGACATCTCCCGACCCCTGTGACCGTCGAGCCACCGAATACCGCCCAGCACTTTTGCCTCGCTGGCCGACTCGACACCTCGCGATTAATTGAAACTATTAGGTCCGCCGTGCAATCGATTTCTATCGGGGATTATTCGACAGCTTCCTACTGTAATTTAATCTTATCGCGACGGTGCTGGTTTTGGGTGGAGTCGGGAGATTCTTCCACTGTTGAAAGTAGCCCAACGATCATTGAACGCGAACTAGAGCGAATGCTACAGACGTCCAGCTCGTTTGATGTCTACTTACTTTATGTTCGCTTTGCCAAGGAAAATCAGATGGGGACAAGAAGCGAGGCTTTTAGGAAGCCTTTAACCCCGACACCCGACGACTCGGTGTGCTGGTCTCGTGACGAATTCGACTGGATGATATTCGCGCGGCCTGGAATATGTATCTGGATAATGATCGTGGTCGCGTGGCGTTCAGATTTCTCCTCGGGACACTAGCATAAATTGGGAAAGGGAACAGAGGGTGAAAAAACGGGAGGATAAAAAGAGGAGATGTACACACGCACGCAGACGTGTACAGTGACACCCGAAAATATTCAGACACTTTTTAAAATCGCATAACTCTTTCAAAATTAATCCAAACGACTCGAGTTTTTTTTAGAAGCTAGAAGGATTAGTTTGCTAAGTGACATGTTTCGTCGTTTTGGAAAAAATTACAATTGATCGGAATAGCGAAGAAAATAGTGAAGGTCGTTTTTTAAACTTTTTTTTTGTGAGCCTGCAATGAAAATTCAATAAACCCGTTTGTAGATTTAACCCTTCTTGGTCACACCTTCTTATAATCACAAGTTGGTCACACGGGGTTCACTGTACCCCTGCGTCATTTTTTGAGTTACCATTTTCGTATTTTTTAATCTTTTAACTTTTCAGTGATCATTGTACATTCGTAGTACTTATACAATCATGGTCGAATAGTCTTTTTCTAGAAATGAAAATTTTCATATGATAAAATTCGTAGTCGAAAATGACCGATTTTCCACCGTTGAAGGAAAAAACGATTTTTTAATTTTTTTTTATTTTTGTCTTGCGATAAATCCCCTTTGGAAGGCGTAAAGGCGCGACATTTTAACTCGAAAATTATTCTTGGGGTACAATACACCCCGTGTGACCACGAGGGGTTAAGTAAGTTGTATACATGCTGAAAAATTCATGAAAATCGGTTAACGTTGCTCTGAGCTACAAACGTTTAAAGATCGCAGAATAAGGTCGAGAATCGCTGATTTCGGGAATTTCCGCGATTCTCGACCTTATTCTGCGATCTTTAAACGTTTGTAGCTCAGAGCAACGTTAAACGATTTTGATGAAATTTTCAGCATGTATACAACTTACTTAAATCTACAAACGGGTTTTTTTAATTTTCATTGCAGGCTCACAAAAACAGTTTAAAAAACGACCTTCACTATTTTCTTCGCTATTCCGATCAATTGCATTTTTTTCCAAAACGACGAAACATGTCACTTAGCAAACTAATCCATCTAGCTTCTCTAAAAAGCTCAAGTCGTTTGGATTAATTTTAAAAAAGTTATGCGATTTTAAAAAGTGTCCGAATATTTTCGGGAGTCACTGTACCTATATGCGTACACTCCTGTCCATAAATCATGGAACATTTATCGTACTTCGGTCTCAATGTATTCAAAGAAATGAGGACCTTGCAGCAATAGTTTATATTTATAAAATTATTGCTTTGACTTAAGGGGGAACACCACTGTGCCCGTCGGAAAAGACGCCTTTTGTAAAAAATTTTTATCAGGAATAATTTATAGTTTCCATAAAATTTTTGTATTACCTACTTCTAGTAAATGTCTTAAGAGATCATAAAAAAAATGAATGGAAAAACGTGTACAAATTTTAACGTAGGGCCCTCGCAAAAAACATAGGTCACTGGCGGATGGTGTAACTTTGGAACGGCAGCTCCGAAATCAAATTTAAATCTTTTTTTGTAAGCAATTTGAGTGTAGTTTCCGGTGCACGTGCCGATTATTTAAACAAATTATTTTTTAAAAATTACGAAAATCCGCAAATAAGATGGATGGTTTTTCGAGCGTATTTTAAAAAAAATTATTTTCGGTCAAAAAATCTGTACTGGCAACGGAAACTGCACTCATACGGTTTACGAAAAAAGAAGAAATACATTTGTTTTCAGAGTTGCTATTCCATATACACATTCCACCAGCGACCTGTTTTTTTTCAGGAGTCTAGAAGCGTAATTAATATATTAAAAATTAAGCATGTTTCTCTATTCGTTAATTTAATGGAATAGTTAATTTAACTGTTCATCCAGCGAACGTTTGAAACTGTGTATGTATACATGTAGGTCAAAACGAGGTAATAAAAGTAGTGAAAATGATGTAGCCAGGGTGAAATATCAGGTCTTATGCAGACACAGCTGGTGTCCTAATACTTATGGCCGGGAGTAGGTATATGTACACGCATGTACGAGGGAGAACTGTCGAAATTTAAATATCCCCCGCACGATTTTCCCATGGATTTTTTCGTGCTCCCTCTCTGCTCGAAGCCGATGCCACGGTTTTTGAGGTCTCGTATTTCGTGCTGATGAGAAGCGCTCGCGCCGCGCCCCGCGCACACACCGGTCGCCAGGGGTACATGGGAACGCAGATAGCGGTGTGGTCTTTGTAAAAATTATTCCAGAGGAAAAATGTCTCGCATTTCTGGCCTCCGGTTGCCCGGTTGCGAAACGGGCAGAGATGTAATTTCTGGATGTACCGGCGGGTATTCTAGTTTACTCCGTTAATGAAGGAGAATTATGGGCGCGCCCAAAGACGCTAATTAAGCTAATTAATTTTATCCTTACCCGATAACTTCGGCTGCCTTTATAACGAAGGCCTAGCGCGAACACCGGCCGGTCGTTGCACAATCCGCTAGCGATGAGCTTCCCCTCGACGAAGTAATATTTCTTATTCAGTCTACAATGCTTTACGAATCAACTGGTAAATATCTCGTTGTAGTTGTTTATTTAATGCTAGATTGTAGCAGAGATTTAAGTAACTATTCGGAGCGACCAAGCACGGCTTCATCCCTAAAATAGGTTCTCTTTGGATACTTGAAATACTATCTTCTGTCGATGGATGTTAACGTAAAAATCAACCACTTCATCTATCTGATCGCCGAGCTATCTGGTACGGCGGTTATGTTTAGCTCTTAGTTGACCCAGTTACTCAAATCTCGTGACATTTCTCCGTCTAATGGTCGATTAATTTTTCTGTTACAGGTGAGTGCAGTCTAAGAATGCCACAATCACCTTCGTATTTCGTTGAATGGTCAGAAATAACGAAGCGGAGGGCAGCCCGTGGGTAAGCTCTTTTCCCCGCTTGGGAAACGGACTCGTGTGTCTTTCAATTTTAAAAATCACACCAGGCAGACGGCGTCGGTCAACGCGATCTTCAAATATTCATGCTTAATTAGCACGGCTCGGGAAGCCGTTAAGTGGTGCTGGCCCCTGGAAGACAACCTCGTTTGCCTTCCACACCTCTTGCCAGCCGAGGGATGTGTACCCCCGTACTCGAGACCTCCTAGCGGTCTTTAACTATTTTTTAACGAGATACGAATATTCAGGACGGAAGCTCCTCTGTTTTATCAGATGACGCGTCGAGTTTTAAGATCCCCGGGGGAGAAAGTGGGCGGGAGCCTGGAGGTCGTAGGAAATTATTCCAGGAGTGGGCGCGGGCTGAAATTTTTCCTGGAGCCGGGAATGCCTCCTGGTAGCTTTCCAACAGACGTGGATGAAGGTAGATCGTAATTCCACGTCCCGCCACTTTCCCGGCAAGGAATAAACGACGAGAAAAGTGCGTGGGGGATGAACCATTTTCACTCTCGGCCCGACTCAAAATAGATTACATTAATTTGCATTTTTTAACAGCTTGCTCGCCGTGGGGAGCCGTAAAAAGAGGCCCACCAACCGTACAGCGGCTTCCTAACGGGTTTTCACCAGGCAAGGGAGACGTAAGGGTGACAAAGTCCGTTGTCAATTATTAATGCGCACGAGGCGAGGCAGTAGATACCTCTGCCAATACTCTAACCTGACAGGGAATTGAAGACTTACATTGTACATACACGGAGGTGACCAAAGAGGTGCTGTATACAGAGTAGGGGAAGATGTTGTACCTTTGACCAGTTTGAAGTTTTTGAATTTTCTCCACCTCAGTTTTGCTCAAAAGAATTTGGAAAAGAAATCATAAAAATTTTCGAGACTTTTACTAACACGTATATTTTTAGTAAATTTTAATATATTTTTTATTACCATTTACCGCAGTTTAAAGAAAAGAAGAAAACCACCAGGTATATAATCACCTAAATAATAAAAAGAAATAGGCTTACATGAATACAAATGTTTATTATAATGTTACAGTAATATGTTACAGTAACTTATAGACTATAAAATATATACTATATCATAAAACTATAAATTACTCTATAAATTTTAAATTTCTCTACCATAAAACTATAAATTTCTTCTGTTCAATAGCAAGTTTCTCTGGTGTATTTGTTGATGCAATGACACCAATTTGTTTCTTCCCTTTTTGGGCTAAAATTTTTGGAGGTACATGGACTGTTGTGATGCCCGTTTCATCACAGTTGCAAATGTTAGTTGCATCAAACATATATCATTCTAAAGACTGTATGAAATTGTTAAAAACTATAGAAACAGCTTCCCGGTTAAAAGTTGTTGCTCTCGCAAAGAAAAAGAAAATTAAAAATAAAAACAAGAAATGTGAAATTTTATATTGTTCTACAGGTACAGGAGTATTGGATTTCATATATTCATATATGCAAATTTGACTATTTTTAGCGAAGTGAGCGTTTCATTATGCAAACAATTTTTATCCTTTATTTCGTTAGTTATAGCTCGAGTTATGTTAAATTCTTTATCCATACTAGAGTGTTGTACCTTTGACTGGCCATGATTAAGCACATGGCAAATTATAATTTTTAGGTCAGACCGACCGACTTCAAAACTTGCTTGCTTCTTTGTCACAGTCTTTTCTACAGCTTACAATTAGTATAACAAAACTTAAAAAATATTAACTTGTTAAAATGTTGTGAGGTTGTGTAGAAATGGAGGAATACTTACTTGTTCCTTATGAAATTGAGTAATATTTTTCTGTAATCACATGAACTGCGATGTCCTTACAACAAGCCATTAAATTACAAATCTGATGGCTAACAAATGCACTAAAAATTTTATTTTCACATAGATTTGACAGATGGCTCCGTAACACATGGTGGTCAAAGGTACAACTGGTCAAAGGAATAACCTTCCCCTACTTAAAGTCGGTTGCAGGGCAGATATAACTTTAAAATCTCATCGACACCCAGCGGTGCATATTCTGTCCATCTCTACATACTGGAATCTTCTAGATTTAGTCCCAGATACCGGTCTCGCTCTCCCCTCGTATTCGAAGCGACCCCCAACCCCTGTCCTCTCGGTGGCTCGTTTCGTACACGTAGCAAGCGTGTTCTCACTTTTCGCGAGACTCGCCGATTTATCACCCCTCCTCCCCCGGCAACTTATTTCTCGGCTCTCAACGTGCCGCCAGTCCGGTCCATCCCTTTCCACCCTCTGCTCTTTTCGCCTCCATTCTTACGCTTTTCTCGCTGGATGGCATAGACGCCACTCTCCCTCCTCCTCCCCCGCCATCGTTCTCCCGTTCGGTCGTCCCTGTTTCACCCCCGTGTTTCGAGCACCACTCGGAGGAACCCCCTGGCGCCTCCGCCCGCCCCTCCTCCCCCCCCCCCCAACCGTCGGCCCTATTATTTTCATCGCTAACAGACTCATCCGCCCTCTCCATTCCGCGTTATTTCGTTCACGAGGAAGCCTGTACGAGCCTCCGCCGACGAGATCACAGCGCCGGCTCGCTCTTTGTGCCCCCGCCGCGACAACTAATCTCGAAATGTGCTCTTCGAGTTCGTTATCACGGGCGACGTTTCGTTGGCCGCACAGTGTCGAAATTTCATTGCACCCCTGTGTACTCGCCTGCTGGGGAACGGCCAGGTAAAAGTACCCAGCGCCATTATCTTGAATTATTCGAATTCTTATAAGAATCGCCCTGTGGACCGTCTGTACGGCAATTTACTAGCGATCTCGCAACGCAAGGCGGCGAAATACACCCCCGTGCGAGATCAGCGGCGTGGAAAAGAGTTAACGAGGGAGCGCAGGCGAGCGCGCGGAGCAAGAATATCGCGAGGTCGTTATTCACGGTGTCGCATTAATTAATTGTTCGCGTCCCGTGTCCGGTTCACTCGTATTATCCGGTCTGCAAACAATTACTTTAATGCCGTGATACTTCGAGGACGCAGTTTGTCCGGCGTTATGAATTTGGTTTAAAGCTGGCGCGAGCATCGCCCGGCAATTTGCGTAAAAGCGTGCGCCAGCGGCACGCCCGTGTCGTAGGAGGGTGGGTAGGGTGGTGGATATGTACGGGGGCAGAGTGTCACACTCGCCTCGTGTTTTCTGGGGTCCCTCCATTATGTTGAAGCTCGCTACTCGACGCCCAGAATGGCCGCTAGTAGTTGCCATTGTACCTACGGCCGCCTACGTAACGCGCTCGCGCGTGCATTCAGGATTATTAATTACGTCTTGCGAGGAAAAACTTTCGTCCCACTTAGCCCGGGTGATCCCTGTAGCGCCGGTGCACGGTGAAATATGGACCGCCGCGCTCGAATTTCGGGGGAAAAGCGGCACCTCGAGGTCCACCGTCACGGCCACGGGAGAATGAACGATGCCGTTCTAAGTGACGTCGGTTTGTTCGATAAATGTTCGCGGGAACGACGGGATACGGCGGCGATGGTTGAAGGGAGGGCGGGATGGACACTCGAACGGTAAGTGTTTCGGGCGTTCGAGACCCTCGGAGAATGTATTTAGGTGCGGGCCACGGGAAGAGGATTCTTAATGGGAAGATGTTGAAAGTTTCTTGTTCGTTGAATAAACTGCGATCTCGGGTGGCGATGGAACTCGATGAGCGCGATACATTCAAACGACTTGGCGAAAAAAGCTTCGGGACTTTCCCGGCGGAATTGCGAACTTCTCCTTTGCCCGCGATACTTTCCCTCGGTGGCACGGAACTCGCCCCGAATCGAAGGGAATCACCCTCCAAGGGCGGTAAAAACCGTTACGGCTCCACGAAATCCGTGGCGAGCGTTTAAAAACGGGTTAATAAGGTCAGCTGGAAATTCGCCTGTGGCAGCTTCCCTTCTCGCCGGTCTTTATCTTCCATTTTCTCGTGCGCGATCTTCCGGCCACATCGCGGCCCCGGCTTTTTTCATCAACGCTGACGAGGCCTTCGAGAGCCGCGTTTGTATGAAAAGCAGACCGTAACGGCGATGCACCGGTCGAGCAAGCTGCAACAACGTCCGCCGCGGAATATTGAATAAAATTTTTTACTCTGTGCCCACCGAATGACTATGCACGCGCATTTTTTGTGTTCAACCGCAGTTGCTATTAAAAACTGCAGGGTAGACAGTAGGTATCACTAAACCCACTCTGCTTCGATATCGCTCAGTCTTTCGACACTTAAAGGGTTGCCGCGGATGAAGCTGGTCTCCTAAAATCCACGATCAACGATGGGGCTGTGAATTCGTCAGTCAGCCGGACGTTAATCGACGCAGCGTCGCGGTGAAATCTCGCGACGTACCTGCGCGACCCGATGCAAGGCGTACAGACACCCGAACAATAAACCGCTGCGCTACGTTCCCTCGGTCGCTTTGATCCTTCAATTTGTCGTCGTCCGTCTCATCCAAGATTCAATGCCCTCCACCCCCGCCGGTGGGTCGTCGAAAACTGCTGCTAGGAGGAATCGCGCCCCGTCCGCTCTCCTCGTCGGGCTCTCATCTTATTTGTTCCTTGTACGTCGTATCCAGGAGCCTTTTTCGTTCTCTGCACGACCAACCGGAAACCGGCACTCCGCCTTGCTACACCGTTGAGCTATCCAGCCCCCGGATCATCTCTAATTCACGTACTCCTCTTCCTGTCTTCCTCCCTTCTCCTGCCCCCCCCCCCCCCACCTTGCCTCTTGCCGCTCGTTTTCTTCTTACGACAAGGGAGGCGAAAGGGAGCTGGTTACTCAAAAGGAGCCGGAGCCGTGCGATTCGGCAGCGGGGCACATATCGAACAGCGGTACTACGCGCGAGCGTACGCCCGTTCCCCGACGCGTCGAGTGGGGTTCGACGGGTAGATGAAACGAGGGAAAAGAATGTGGAAAGTTCGTTCCGCGCGAGGAGAGGCTCCCGAGGAACGCGAGAAGCGAGCTTACGCTCGGAAGTCGTTCATATTGATTTCGCTCCCGAGTTGTCGCGAGCGCCAAGAGTGCTTCCTTTTGATTACCTACCGGAACGCGGTGCTCGATCTGGAGAGACGGTGTTAACGCATAAAAGATCGCGCGCCGTTAGTTCTCGAATTCCTTCACGGCACGCGGCGGAACGCTCGATTTCCTTCCGTATCGGAATAATAAAATCTGCCGTCGCGTTCTGCTCCCCCCCCCCCTCCCCTCGGGGTGTCTGTTAACGGATCATCCAGAGAAGGGGAAGTATAATGAAGCCTGTACATCCCTTCGTGAGAAGGGATTCTTCAACCCTTCCAGATCCACGTCGGTCCGTCGCACTCGCGGCGTTCGAACGCCCCCTGGCGTCTCGCTTTAATATTCCCCACGAACGCTCCCGCGGAAACGTCTCTATCGCGATCCAGCGCCGTGGGTCGGGGAGAAGAAACTTCGTCGTTAGAGGAGCGGCCAAAAAGAACGAGGCGCGTCCCTTACGATTTCATAACCGCTGCTCTCACGGTGGCGATTTGCATTTTCCAGCAGAAGCAACGCGAGCGCAGGCTGGCGGCAGAAGCGGGGATGGGGCGAAGGGGTGCAAAAGGAGGGGCCGGCGAGCTGTGGATGCAGGCGAGGCGTGCATCGAGGGCTGCGGAGGTTGAAGCGGCTTATCCGCGCGGAAACCGTGGCGTAGCGCCTCCGTGAGGCACACGATGGCTCGGTATGATGTTTGAGCGCATTTGAATATCAGGAAATGAAGCCTCTTGTCCCAGGGGCGTCTCAGCCGCGTGGAACCCTGCCGCCGGAGGAGAGAGAGAGAGAGAGAGATAGAAGGGAGTGGGAAGAAAGATATCGAATCGAGGGGGTGAAAAAAGAAGGGTAAAGGGCGAGGGACCGTGACCGAAGGAAGGGAGAATGAGAGAAAGGAGGAGAGACGCTGGGAACAAGAAAGAGCAATAAGGGACAGGAAGAGGGCGCGCGCTGAGACACCGGGGGGTGGGGGGGGGGGGGAAGAAGGCCATCATTTGAATAATACTTTGCATTTAAATGCGAGGGCCGATAAAAGAAAAGGTTCCGCCACTCGAAATATCCTATTACGAGCTATCATCTTTTCGCTGGACACCGCGACAGCCACCTTCGCTTCGACGTCCGAGGAATGCCCCTCGCTGGTGGGCCCTCCAGACCCTGCGACATCCTTGCGCAGTGTTTCGCGCCCGAGTAAGTCCAATCGATGGCCTCCTACAATTTTCTTCGACGCACCCCTCGCGGATAAACGCCAACGGGGGCTGCTCGTCGCTTCCCGCGGGCGGAATTTACGAGACTACTTCATGAGCGCAGTTCCAGTCCCGTTTTTCAGAATTCTCGCTACGCCAGAGTAGATTCGGGACGGCATTAAAATGGAAATTCTGCCCGGAACATCTCCATACTCTTCGAGAATATCTCTGCGCTCTCGTAATAAACGCAGAGCCGGGGCGATCGTACCCGGAGTTGTATGGAATTGTAACGCGACCGAATGAGACTATCGCTGAAATTTATACAATATTCGGCGGGGGCGTTTTTAATTAAGCTTTCTTTCGGGATAGTTCTCGATCCTCGAAGAAGCACGTATATACCGTGCTCGTTGCGAATCGAACGGAAGGTCCGCCCTCCTGCACCGCGCCAGAAATTACTCCCACTTTCCTTCGCCGTTTCCTCCATTCACCTCGATGCTAACTCGATTTCCCCCTGAATCGACTACGACGTTCGATTGCGTGCCCCGGTAATAGTTATTTTAAGAGAAAGCTCCGCGGAAATACGTGGCTGCGGATTCCTTAATTCCAAAGATCAAGCCCTAGCATTGGGTAAGGGAAGCGAGTCGATGATTCCAGGAAGCGACCCTTCCACCTGGAGCAGTTATTCTGACCCAACGGATTTTATCAGACGCTAAAAACGGCACCAAATTAGACAATTTTTTTTTTATGGTACCTACTATGAGGTTGAAAATTATTTCTAGGCTTCTTATGTTTAGGGCATGTATTAACGAATACATTGTAGCTATAATGAATTGTACAGAAATATTAAAAAATGGCCGAGTTATGTGTTGTACCGCGAAGCTCCTCGGAATCACTTTTTTCAAATTGGCTAGCAGCACAACTTGAACAATCATTCGATTCTCTTGAAATTTTAACAGTATCTTCTATAATAGAGTGTGTACAGAAGTACTTACGGATTCTTCGATTCATTAAAATCTTTTTTGCGACAGACACTTTTAGACACAATTTATGCTTAAAATTTTAAGCAAATTTTTCGGCTAAAGCTGATATTCTCTTCAAAAATCAATATTTTGACAAATCGCTATGTACTTCTTTAGTAAATGTCACGTAAATAATGAAAATTTTCGGTTTTTTATCCTACGTCAAAGTATACGGGACTTCTACTGCTAGTCGTGAAGAATGAAGATCTTTTGAAAAACTGCAAGAATGGAAGACCACCAGCAACGCCATTTTGTTTAAAAAAAATTGTTACTATTTTTTGGGATGTCCAGATTTCACGGTAGCCTATAATTTCTGCAGTGTTCTAAACAGAGATTGGTTATGCAAAATTTCGTCCAGATCGGTAAAAAAATCGGGATAAAAAGTATCCTACATGTTATTCCAGGTCCTAGACTACGTGTATACCAAATTTCAGAAAGATCCGTTCCGTAGTTGCGATGTGATCGAGTAACAAACATCCAAACACACTTTCGCATTTAGGTATTATATCAGTAGGAAGCAGAATACCTATTCTATTTCTTTCCTCGAACGACAGCGATAGTACGCTCGATCGTTCCCTTCTTTAATTACAAGCAATCCTCTTTCGCCCCAGTGAAAAATCAGCATCTGAGAGCCCATTAAACCCACAAAGAGGGCAAGAGTACTTTGTGCCCGCTTTGTTGCCTCTGAGCACGTTACACGAGCGAAAGTTGCAGACGGAAATGTTTGTCGCCGGGCGAGCTTTAATACTCAACTACTTTCGTCCCCGTTTTGAATCGGATCACAAGTTTTAATGAAATATCTGTCGAGCCCGATGGAACATTAAGTAGCTGGGTTTCGGAAAATCGGAAAGTGGAGCAGTCCCGCGCCACGGAAGGGAAGGCACCCCTTTGATCTTGCTCGGCTGCGCGACGTGAATTTAAGTTCCTGCCAGGGGTTAATCGCGGAGCATCTTCGGCGAAAATGTTAATTACGTATACGCGAATCTTTCTCCGAATCGATCCAGCGTCGCCTTTCTACTTCGACATTTCATCCTGATACTTCGGTGACGCGAAAGTGCACCGCGACGTATCTATAATCTTTGATATTCAAATCTCTGGCATTCTAGGATCGTGAAAAAGGAATACGCGATCCCATGGACATTCATGAATGCACCCTGGATCGCGTTGGTCGTCTCTGTACCTGGGCCTTTGACGAATTTTTCTCCACGTTGCGTGTACCTATACTCGATACCTACTACGCATCCTTTGTAACTTCCTGTCTGGTTTACTACTTAGTTCCGAAATTAATGTTTCTACCGAGCCACCCCAACGCAGCACCCTTTATTCAGACGTCAGCACAAATATCTTTCGCTCTTTCGTACGATGTAAATATTTCATTCCCCTTTGGATATTGCTAGCGCGCGATTGGCAGGATCGAATCGTAATCAATCTGCAGAATATCAATCGGTGCGCCTCGTATCATTCAGCCACGGATTCCAGGCATCGGTTTATCAGTCATGCGAATTTCCATCGGAGATCCGAGCAATGACAATCCAGCCGCGGTAGAGCGTCTTGCGCATTAGTTTCGTCTCCGAAGACGATCCTCAGGAATCTCTGCGAATCTCCCCCCTCCGTCCTGCATCCAGATCCTCTTCCTTCGTATTTTCGGATTGTACGTCCCATTGTGCTCGCTTCCAGACACGAATTAGGATCGGTAAACCAGCCCCCAATAATCCCTGAGCAAAAATGGCCGAATCAGATCGCTGGAACTGCTGAGAACGCGATCGATACCCGAAATGGATTACGTGTATTCGCGATTTTAGTCGCAAGATAATTCTCCCTGATGCGATCCACGGATTCCAAATCGATGCCTCGATGAACCACAGAATAATTCCACCTTTAAATATTTAAAACTTCGCCTATTAATTGAGGATCTTGCAGCGAGAGGGGTGCAGCTGCATTTTTGATAATTTTTTAGTTATAACGTGTAATATATGTAAAATAAAACTCGATAATAAAAGCTTATCAACTCAATAACTACTACTTATTCTGTGAAAATATATATTTTCCAATCAGTTTTCTTTTTTCACTATTAAGTCAAAGCAATAATTTTATAAACAGCTTTTTTTCTAATTTACTCGAAGTTGGTAAAAATGGAGCAGCACCCTTTTATCTGCAAGGTCCTCAATTGAGCAATCGGTTGACACTCGAAAGCCCGAGGAGCCCGAGACGTCTGGCTGTTGTTGGTCTGACCAGGGAGCTACCCTATCTACTTTCAAGCTTGGTTGCGCCTCGCAACGCAAGATAGTGTATATACTTCTTGTTCCTTTTCTACGGTTGGACGGAACGAGGTGAAGTGTTTAAGATATGCAGAGTTGCATCGCTGCGGAGTCCCCCTAGGACAGTAACTTCAAACCTGGGACCTTTTCCAGAGACTTCGTACATTTCGCAACCCACAGATCTCCCTTATGTCGAGCTACAGCTCCAGCGTACACACTCGCTTAAACTTCCGCCTTCACGCAAAACCACTCATCCCCACATCGGCGAAGGACACGAGGAAACAATGCTCCGCCGCATGGGCTCGGTTGAATTTCATCTATTATTACCGAGGCTCGTTCCGCGTAGAAACGCTGGGGCCAGAATCTCGGCAAACAGGAGCGACGTATTTGCGATGGTTCCGGGAGTCCTTTCAAGAGGATCCAATCTCAGACGAAAAGATTCGCGACAAGAATGAGTCGGGCAATATTATCCTTCCTCGGGGGACCCTCTTATTTATTTTGCGCGCGGTCATGTTGCGTACACGGTACCGGTCCCTTTGCCAGGGCCGACAATATTTTCCTCGGGATCCGCGGAGCAGCCATCGGGCTTATTAAGACGCGATCCGCGTCTGGCAGGCGGCTTATAATTCCTCGAAGTACCCCGACATTTCGGGATTGAATCTTTACACTCGCGCGGCTCCATTCTCCCCCGTAATTCCAATGAATCCTCCACGAAAGGATTCCCCGTCGGCCCTTCTCGTCGCGATAACGTCGTCGAGCCTATCGAAGCGCCTCTCCATTCAGCGCAGCTGTTACACGCTCCTGGGGAAGAAGTAAGACCGACAGTAGAATGATGCGCGCTCGGCACATGCACGCCAGCCAGTGTACGTGTAGGCTGTATCCTGCGAGGAAGGCAGCAACGTCGACTCTCCATGGGAACCAGATGGTTCCATCACTGAGGCCTGTCTGTCTGAATGTCTGCGAGATCGCAGTCTCCCTTCGCATTTTACTTCCCGTCTCTTCTTTTACGCTTTATTTAAAAATACAGCGTGCCACGGAGGTATGTACCCACTTTGGTGACTCGCGGAAAGTGCGCGCTGCCGTTCGCGCTAAAGTCGGTTCGTTACTTGTGCATCCCATCGGGAATTTGAAGTAACAGACTCGCGTGGATAAGAAAGTCGGAAGATTGGAGGGGCGTATCGTCCAGGAGCCACCCTCTCCCGCCCTCCCCTCAGTGATTATTCGTATTTCACCTTTTCTTCCATATATAATGGAAATAGTGGAGGGTTTACGAGCTACCTATCAATGGAAATGAAGGCAATTTCCCGTTACGACCACGTCAATATTTCTCCCCCCTCGTAGTACATTGGCAACGATTTCGGTAATAATTAATCGCGCCGCGCGAATGCTAATTCTCGAATTGTATATTCTCGTGTCGCAGCGGCTCATATTGTTATTCCCGTTGATGGCCGAGTGCGGTGAAATTAAATTCAGCCCGGGGAACGGCAATCCTTGCCGCATAAAGGCTGGTCGTCTGTCTTGTCGCGAGCGAAATTACTTTTCGGTTTTTGCCGACGAATCCCGCCGTGTTTGCCCCGTGCATGCGATATATCCGTCTGCTCTGTGTAGTTCGCCTCGGATCGCTCTCGCAGCTGACTTTTAATTGAAATGTAACTCTGGAAGGAAATTCATTATCCTCCATGGATGGAATTTCACTGAATTGTGATCTTTGAAGGGATGCTGGCCGCAAGGTTCCATGCGCAGGGTGGTCTTTAAAATGTAATTACTGAAACCGAGAATGCTTGTGAATGCATCCCCCGTTACTGGGCAAACCGTAGAAGATATTTGAGAACTATATATACCTAGAAACTTAACTGGATAGAAGTACCTACTCTTAAAAAAGAGTACTCCCATTTCCCTCGCCGAATTCCACGAAGCAATCGAGCCTGTATCCACAATTCCGCGACGCAACAGCCGTGTATCGGTAAACTTTGTCTTTCAATGGCCACACCACAATCTCCCTCTGCTCGGATGCCACCAGTGTTTGACGAACAAATCGATTCCGTTGCTTTTTCTTGCTTCCGTTTCTCCCTTTGGAAGCCACCGCTCAAGCGGTCATACCTACGGTTTGTTCCCGGCGGAGTTCGCCGCGATACAGGCCCCCGTTAAACTGGAGGGCATGAGAGGCAGGAATTGGAGACGTTCTCGGTCCTCCGCCTTACGTGCGGCCTGAACGGCGCACACACGCGGCACTCGTACGTGCACTCGCGCGTATATTTCTCAGGACGATTACGTGGGGCCATTTCATTTGCGCTCTAAGTCTCTGTGCAATAACCCCCGTAAGTGGCGCGCGCATAAGGAAGATAGGGAAAACGTATGTACAGGGGCGAACGGGGGTGGAGGGAGGGGTGGAAGTTTCGAGATAACGCTGGTTATCGGCGGATCTGGCCGAACGACCCCGATGGAATCGTAATGAAAACGATCCGCGTATTAATTGGTTTTAATGTCGGGGGCTGCTTCGCGATCGGGTGGCGTTCCATTCCACCACCCTCCCCCTCCTGTGAAAGCTGTTGATGCAGCTCGAAGCTGGAAAGAGTGGAAATTGGTTTTAATGTCAGTCGATGAGCTGGAGTTTTAATTCCAGCGAACTCGAAGGAGTGGGGAGCGTTTGTTGCCGATGTTCGAGCAACCCTTCTTCGTTACGCTGTTGATTGCTGTTCTGGATATTGTAGGATTGCCGGCCAGGTAAATCGGTTTCAATGGAGGCCGATTCCCTGTTAATAACTCAAGCACGTACGCGCATTGGAACACGGGGCCGTTTTTCAACTGTAGGCCGGCGCTTAATTGGCCGGTAGAAGTCACGATGGATTCCGCGATTGTTTAGGAGAGCCGCGGCTTCTCGAGGTAATTGCCGGTAGCTACTATTTGGAAGCGCGGGCGAGGGTATTTCCAGAGAATGAGAATAGAATAGAGGGCGAAGGAACCGTGGCCCAGCGGAATCTGGCTGAAGTAATGAACCCGCTGGCCGTTGTTCCCTCATTTTTCTAACGGAAGTCAACTGTCCCGAGCTTCCTGCTCCCGTCTTTACTTTCGAATTAACTTCTATTTAATCCGAAGCTCCGAAAAACTTTTGACTCACATTTCTCCTCCCCCCCTCCCCCCCCCCTCCCCCCCCCGTCCTGCGGAATGGTAAATTTTTCGTGAACAAACTTGGAATGCCCGCCACCCAGAACGCGGGGTGGATTATTCTCCCCGACGCAGACCAGCAGAAAAATGTCTGCCAGGAATACCAATCTGGGATCGCGAGATCTAGCCGGGCGACGGGACGACCGGTCGCAAAGTCGCGTAGACGCTCCAACTCGCCCGAGAACCGTCTCTAGAATCCCGAAAATAGGAACCGTACGGGGGAGTAAAGAAAATAGGACGGCCTGTACGTTGCCATTGCGAGGACCAAGTGGGAAGCAAGGATGCCTGGAAGACGGTGGCCGATGGGCGCGAACATTTGTCCGAAATATGGGGGGCGTGCTGGGACCAGACGGTATTCCCACTCCAATTCAAGTAATGGAGTCTGAAACACATAGACAAGACCCCGGGCTTCGTTCCTCGCGCTCGTATCCTCCTGTCCTTTTCATCGCGCGGAGGGACGCGTTTCTCTCGTTCCACGATCGCTGCAGGACGTCTTGTTTCGTGAAATCTTCGCGTAAATACGCCCGGCGTCGTCCAGGCTCGAGCTGCCGCTCGTCCAGACGAAGTTTAACGTCCTCCACTTCAATTTCCGCAGGAATTCCAGCCGTTCCCAGCCGCCCGTGCATCTGGCTGGGCCTGCGGGAGCCTCAACCTCTCTGAGGGAGCGTCAGAAACGGAGGGAAAATTGGCCCAGACGTGATCGAACGTACGAAATCACGCGAAAGGAACGCGGCTTTTTTTTTCGCCGCCTCTCGTCGTTGAAAGAGTGTACGAGCGAATTCACGAGCGCGAAACTGCGGTTCCAACGGGACGAGCGAACGCGGGACGCTGTAAATCGGATTTCAGGCGGGAAATAGGTAGCGCGAGTGGCCCCTGGAGTAGCTCTTTGTGAGCCGATGAACCGTGGTCGACGCGAAAACAACGCAACAGAGCCTCGATCCTTGTGAATAGTTGGGTCCAGCGATTCATCCTCGGCTGCTGGTCGAGCGACAGAAAGGTCGATCCTCGTTACCTGCGTCACGTACGTCGAAACACAATCCCTTGCAGCCTCTGTGCCCGGCCGGACGTACTCAGCTACGTGTTTGCAGTAAAATAGATTCGCAATGAGGAGGGGAATTCCTCGACGCTCCCTGAGAACTCCGGTTCTTTTGCACTCGTTGCCGAAATTGCGTTAGATTTCCGAGTTATCGGCGGGAATTTGTGGAGCACTTTCGGCTCTATGGATCAAATCAGCAGAAAGATTCTTAGGAGAGCTGGGTACCTACTAAGGCTCTGCAATGCTCCTTTATAGAGAAGGCCGGTCCTGACTCCATTTGCAAGATATATTTTGGGGCTCCAAACAATTTCTCAACGGTAAAATAGCACAAAATATTTTCACAGAACGAAATCACGAAGAAAGGAGTATAATAACAATAATAAAGAAAATAAAAGAAAAAAATAAAATAAATAAACAAATATTTATTATATACATTAAATATATGACTTTTTTTATTGCCATACCATTAATAATATTAGATTATTAAATATAAATTCTGTTGTAATTTCTTTTTTCTTAATTTTAATCAAATAAAAAAATTTCATCTTGTTCTCATCTTTTTCTCTTTCATTTTCTCTCCTCATGTGCACTCCCTGTGGCCTGTTATCAACTTTAATGTTACTTAACTAAATCCCAGCGTCGAAAAATATTGAATTCCATTTCGCAGCAATGAAAAGACTCCCCATCGCCGAGGCAGCCCTCCGGGAAGCAGTGCCGCGAGTTCTGCTCTGGTCCGCGTCGATGTAGGGTTCATGAAAATTTGATTAAGCGGTTCATAAATCGTAATCGACGGCTGGTTATACCGGCGAAGGTCGATCCGGCGGAAAATTTCGTTGCCGCATGAAAGTTCTATCGATGCAATTCACCCGGCGGGATATCTCGGCAAGTTTCAGCAATTACATCCCCAGATTGAAATTCTATTTGGTGCAGGGCCAGGGTTCAGGGCAAACACGGGGGAGCCCAGGGTCGCTGTCCCGTCCACTCAAACGCAGCCCGCTTCTCTGCGGGAAATAAAACTTGGCCCAAGAGTTTTATCGCGTGTTTGCTTCGTCGTAATTGCTATATCAACCGGCGGCGAACGGAAAAACGAGAGGAACAGGCCGGGTCCGCGGTAACGAGTTTACCTCGAGGCAGCGCGGGGAATAACAGACGTTTTTCGGGGCACCGGCGAAACATTTTTTTTCGCCAGCGGAGGCGCGCGAGAATCGTTTACCGTTTCCCTTTGGAAATAGCGCGCGGTAAACAAACAGTCGGGTCGGAGCCAGCGCACTTTCGAGGATCGATTTTTAATTTCTCCCACCGCCCTCGTCCAATCTCTCCACTTTCCGTTCAATTCGAAAATACCCTGTTCCCGTTGTTGCAAGTTCTGCCGCGACTAAATGGAACATTCTCCTTCGACCGTGCTACAAACTCCTACATATGCGAATGTCACTCTCTTCGGAATGGAAGAGCGTAGCCACTCGTGCTCGGCACGGTTCACGAGGAACTCCACCTGCCTCCCTATAACAATCGATTTCCCATTCGTGATGCATAAAAATTGTAGTTTATCGCGGAGTAGGTGGCTCCGTAATCACGAGCGCCGTCGATACGGCGAGGGGGGCGGACCATCGGTCGTAAAAAGGAGCGCAGAGCGTGATTGATAAGGATCGAGGCTCGGGGACCTGGATCTCTCGATTATCCTAGGTATGCACGGTTATATTCGTTCGATAGATGTCAATCGAGATCAATTGGCGAAGTACGAAGCTCGATAGCCTGTGTGAAACAACAACGGCTAGAAGAATAGCTCAGCTGGAGGCTGAAGAACAATCTTCTAGAAAGAGGAGGGCCCATATTTATAAGCGCATCCAGAAGAGTTCGAAACGAGCGCTGGTTGCTGGGTCGCGTGTTGGTTTAATGCCCCATAAATCGTGCCGCAAAGTGCTGGTCCACCACCCGCACACGGGCACACGTACACAGCGGGGCTCGACCGCTTGGAGCTTGTGTGGCCCGTGAATGGTTCACCTTAGGAAAACGCGTGTACAACACACCGCGAGCCAGGTGAACCACGAGATGCTCGTGTGCGAAGGGTAGCTCGTTCTTGCGCGCGCGTGTGCGCACCTGTGCCGTGTCCCGTTGCAACAGGGTCGCTGAGAAACGTGCACAGACACGCGAGCGCGCCTGAAGTATGCGCGAAAGCGAATGCAGCTCACGTCAGTGAGGATATTCCCGGGCAAGTTATAGTTTTTCAGGGGAGCACAATTTAATGCTATTGGGGTGGAGGGCTGCGCCAGGATTTAAGGAGTACGTAAATCTTGCGCTTCCCCGGGCCTTCTTCTTCATAGATATAGACTGATTTCTTGTAGAATGAAATTGGCTGCGTGCTGTGAAAATACCTTCTAAGTATTCTCTGAGATATTGTCCACGAATGCCCTCAAGTTCAACCCCCTCCACTGTGCATAACTTGCTCGTGGAACGTGGCAAACTGTAGCCCGCTGCAATTTCCTAATTTTATCGAACAGTGGCAGGCTTAATTAACCAGCTCAAGTAACAGAGACTTCTGCAGGATAGGGCTGGGGCCGTTAGGTGTCCCATTCGAAGCGCGCACACGCGCTTCAACGAAGTTTGCCCGGGCACGTACGCGCGGACACATGCGCCCGCAAATTGACGTATTCCCGTGTCTATAACTAGATGGATGGACACAGAGTGGCGGGCGTGCGCGCACGTGCTGCGTGTAATATTTATGTGTTCAGGTGTGTGTACGCGGTTACGCGCGTACATCGCAGTCCGCGTAATTAATCCTGCGTGAGGGCTAGTCGGACGTACCCGTACTAATTATCCACTTCTCGCGCGACCACATCGCGCGCACCAGCGTCGAGAGCTCGCGGCCTCGTTCGCGAATTCCTCCACGAGGTTCCGCTGCTGCGTCAACTCGGTATTTCATACGAGAAACTTCCCAAATTTCTCTATCCTCCTTGTTGTCTCTTTTAATCACAGACGGTCGAATGGTTAATTGAAACGAATTCTGATAGAAGATAGTTGACTCATGTACAGCATCGTATCACACGATTCATTATCGAGAGAAGACAAGCACACCCTTCTATCTGGAGGTAACGATTCAAAGGGACAAAGCCATTCCTCTCGAGACGACGCCGACGCCGACGCCGGCTCTTCTCCCTTTTGTTCTCGTTCGGCAGTTTCGTCGTGACCGTGAAAAGAATCGCCCACCCCGGCCCCCGTTTTCGAGCTGCTCGGCCCATCGAAGAGCGCTTATTACGAGAAGAACGATGTCCTCCCCGCCCCCTCGTAAAACGCCGCGCGGTTAATTTCCTTTAAACATCCCTTTTTACCATCGGGGAAGTTCGATCGGTCGTAACCATGCCGCGTCGCGAGCGTGTCTCCCGGGCATCCAGCTGGAGAGAGGAATGGAACCGAGGTCCTCGGTTAAATCGCCCGATTCAGACTTTATGGCTGGTCTTAAAGCAGGCGTGCGAGCAGGATTGATAGTACGACGAGACTGATTCAAGGCTCCGCTGCTACCTCGGGCAGAGGCCACGTGTTCCGAGGCAGCTTGGAACGTTAGTGGACGCGTTTAACCGTTGAATTACTACACCCCCTGCGCGGCCAACAACGTATCCGCTCCTTTATCGCTTATTGATTCTGAGCGACGAATGTGGCCACGCGGAAATAGACATCGGATCGCTCTGCTAACCTCTCGCGGCCGCTTTCCATTTTCGGTGGCTTCCTTCTTCCACCGATAGCTACTGCAGACTCCTCGAAGCTTCGCAAACTTGGGCTCGGATATAAAACGCGCTCCCCTTAAATCCGTGCATTCCTCCCCCTTCGAATCCAGGCCGCCTTTAGAGCGCAAACCTTCAAATCAAACAAATTCCAGCACCGACATCGATACGCCTCGCTAGCCGTCCTCTTATCCTTGGCAAATACAAGCAACAATCTAAACCAAACCCACACCCGTCCCCGATCATCCCCCGAGCAAACGTCTTGGACGTTGCCTCGAGACTCACCCCCTAACTCGACGGCGAGGGGACTGAAACGATCCTGCCGTCCCGCTCCGTCGAAAGAAGTGCACGTATCAATAACGCGACGCTGCACACGGGAAGGAGGGCGTGTCGCGTGGGGGGATGCAGTTTCGTGGGGCGAGAGGGTGGCTGGGGACTCACCCTCTGCGAGACAGAGACGGAGAGACGGAGACGATAAAGAGGGAGACTCGACTTTGAGCTTCACTGACCCGTGTAACGTACGGACAGCCTCCTCTATCTGTACTTTACAATCGAGGGTTTTATTGAAATCTCGCCGCTGCCTATATAAACTCTAACAGACATTTTTATCTGCCAGATAAATTTCTCCTTGGGGCTTCTCCGCACCCCCCTCGCCGCCGTACAGCCGAAAGAACATCGAACGCCTGCCCTCGTGCCCCTGCGACTGTCCTCGGCTGCCAGTGGCTACAGGGGAGGAATTATTGGCAAGATATGAAAGGAGCAAAGTTATTGCTGATAGCAACCGAGCATACGTTTGGAAATCGCATTGTACCAGCGATCTCCCGTAGGCAATTTATGCGGCCGCTTGAGTACTGCGGCCAGCTAGGAGATTGGAATAGTAAAACTTCCTGGCTTGCCCCTCCACCTCCCCCCCCCCCCCCACCCCCTTCGAATTTCGTCGAGAAATTCGTCAGGTTCCTGGGTTATGGCGCGGCGTGGGTGCCCGCGCGAGACTTCTCGAAAAGAGCGATCGGGAATGGAGCCCAGGGCTGCGGCCAGGATTTAGTGTCAGTCAGCTGGGAACACGCTCCAGTTTCAGGGGTTGCATTTCTAAGGCCGCGCGCTCGATGGCAGGCAGCTTATTAATAGCGACGCGGCTCGCTGCACTTTCGAGAGTCTATACATCTTGGGCGGCGCGGATGGACGGATGAGTGGACGGACAGCCGCGTTACAAGGATCGAGTCGCGTATCCGACAGGCTACAGGTGTATCACATAACGGCGAATCGTGTGTAATATTAGGGTGGCCCTTATTTATACGTGACGAAATTTTTTTTGTATTGCTTTGCTCTCACCCCCTAGAACGGTGCCATTTCATAAAAAAATAGTCCCTGAAAAAGATTATTGCAATCGGACAAGAGGAAAGGGTGCCAACCAGGTCTTAAAGTTTAGAATTCATTAATGGTTTGAATTTGAAGAATTTCTCAAAAATGGTAAGCCCTATTGAAATTTTGTTCAATTAATATTAAACGAGCATTCAATTTTCTACAATTACTGTCTATATAATTTTTTCATGCTTCCAACCATCTTTTAGATAATAGCGTTTAAATATCAACAGACGATGGTCGCGTCTGGAGAAGCTAATTCCCCTTCCCCCTCTACCAATAGGCACACTGAGCGACCATGTCTCTATACAAAAATTCTAGCGAAATGGGTACGATCCCGCAGGTATTTTGGCCTTATTATCTATGTAATCTCGAACCTTCGAGATTAGCAACGTTGACCAATTTTGATGAAATTTTCAGCATATATAAAACTTACTTAAATCTACAGAAGGGATTTTTGAATTTTCATTACAGGCTCAGAAAAAAAGTTTAAAAAATGACCTTTACTATTTTTTTCGATATTCCGACAAATTGCAAATTTTTTCTAACGCACAAGAAGATGAATTTGGAAAATACCGTAGGTATAGGTTGTAGCAGCATTTTTTATGGGTTGAGCATGGAAGTCGCGCTTTCTGTGCGACTTCCGCGATATTTAGCACTCTGTTCGTGATTACCTCACAGCAGTTGAATAATCACGAACACCAAGGGTTTTGGTTTTTCACTATAAAGTTGATTTTTATTATAATTTTTCAAAAATTCGTCACAGTACTTTATAGATGAATAGTTTAAGTATGTTTGTAAATAATAAACAAATTCATTTCTCATATAGTTTTCGTTTTGTTTGCTTTTTTGCTTAGGTGTTCGCAATTACCCCACTCTCCCTTATCCAATCAGGAATGGTTTTGAAAATGCGGTTGCGCAGTTGACGACAAAGACAAAAAGCCGCTGCGTTCGGATCGCTAGTAAATGTCACCTAGCTAGTGTCAATCAATCATAACCTGCCAAGTGTCAAATAAGGTAAGTTGTCAAATTTTTTGAAATGTCACGACTTCTTACACCATATAGGACACTGAATTATTGTCTCAATTAACAAGGTAAGTCCCCAACATTTTTTAATGGACTTTTTATGTAGAGCTTATAGAAACGAATGGAACGCACAGACTTGGAACTTGTCCGGAGAAGGTTCGACAGAGAAGCATCTTCTTACGCGCAAGTTTCTGGACATTTGTCAAATAAGGTAAATCGACAAAATTTGTCAAAAAACATATCATTAAGAATTAAGAAAATTATGGCGGATTGCTTGCAATGTAGAGCAAGTCACATTAGTGAAGAAAGTACGCTGAAAACGCATCTCCCTTGATACTTTTCAATCTTCTGTGAAAGAGTTGTTCCCACGCTATTCATTAATTTTATTAGTTTCCCATTAACAATATATTTATTTCAATACACCAATAAACATACTAAATTAATTTTATTAATATTATTAATTTTATTATAGCCATTGTGCGTTAAAAATATATTGGATCTCTTTGTTCATTTTCGCTAAATTACCATTAGCATTCAATTTCATGCAACAAGAATTTCTGCCATACGCTGTCACCTCCTTTGGACACATTTTGTAGTCTCTACACTTACTATAGCAAAAGGCCACTCCTTTTCTATAAGTTCTACGTTAAGTTGTAACTAAAATGTGGCTTTTATATATTTACAGATAATCAAAGCAGAAGAGAAAGAGAAAATAACCCTGCTACACGAACAAATGCAACGTTTTCATCTTCCCTTTGCCCTCCTCTTTGCTGCACGTTTCTTCGTTCTCGCGGCGAACGAGCGGTCTCAACACGATCGAATTCGGCAGATTGAGTTATTCCTCGTCGTTTCTTGTGAATTAGTACCTCGGTGACGTTATCTATTCTTCACTTTTAGCTTCGAATAGATTCGAACTCAAAACTATACTCTATTAAATTTATTTCAGTATAAGTAAAACAAATTATGTAAAAAGTGATGAAATCCCCCACCATAAACATGACTCATGTATGAAAGAAGCTAATTTCCTTTAATTCACGGAAAAAATGAAAAAAGTTCACATGCAAAGATTGTGAAATCAACTTTGCTAATTCCAATTGTATTCTCATTCTCCGCTCGAACACTGATTCCTCTGTCACTTTTTATACTTGACATTCCTTTATTGGCCACAAATCAATTCAGTGCTCAGATTTTCAGCTTCGGATTTAAGGAATTAGCGGGCATTGTATAAGAAAAAAAAATATGAAGTCGACTTAAAACAAAATGTTTCACATTCTCCGCATCTCTCTTAATCTATTACCGACTTTGATTCATTTAAATTAGTCTCTACCAAGTTTTTATTATCTTCCATCTTAAAATGATCTTCATACGACGTTTTTAACAGATGTCCCTCTTATAAAAGTTTTTGTGTCAACTACAGGCCTCTCGCCCGCTAATTCCTTAAAACTGCAGCTGAAAATCTGAACACTGAATTGATTTGTGGCCAATAAAAGAATGTCAAGTATAAAAAGTGACAAAGGAATCAGTGTTCGAGCGGAGAACGAGAATACAATTGGAATCAGCAAAGTTGTTTTTACAATCTTTGCGTGTGAACTTTTTTCAGTTTTTCCGTGAATTAAAGAAAATTAGCTTCTTTCATACATGAGTCATGTTTATGGGGGGGGGGGGGGGGGTCCCACCTGTACGGCGTGGCGTATTGTTTATACGCGCGTAGTGCAGACCTCCCTGCATTCAAACGCTATTATCTAAAAAGTGGTTGGAAGCACGAAAACATTATATAGACAGTAATTGTAGAAAATTGAATACTCTTTTAATATTATTTGAACAAATTTTCGATAGGGCTTACCATTTTTGAGAAATTCTTCAAATTCAAACCATTAATGAATTCTAAACTTTAAAGCCTGGTCGGCACCCTTTCCTGTTGCCCGATTGCAATAATCTTTTTCAGGGACTATTTTTTTATGAAATGAGCCCATATTAGGGGGTGAGAGCAAAAGAAATCGCAGGTTGAGAATAAAAACCACTCTAGTGTAATATGCTCGCGTATCGGCATCGAGACGGTGGGAAAAGTTGCTTTTTTGCCACTTCCGATTGCGAATTTGCTTTGACGCTGCTTGTCTTTTTCAGTAGGAACGGGGTGATTTTTATTTAGGAATCAAGGCTGCTGGATGCTTTAGAATCGCTTGTCTTTGTCCAATATAAACTTATCAAGCTAGCCTCTAACCGAAAGGAAATCCATATCGCCCGGATCCCCTTAAAAAGTAAATAATACCGTCAGGCGTCACCGTCAGCGTTCCAATACGTCCCGAAGAATTATCGTCGGCAGGATCGATCCGTGGAAAACGTCAACGACTTGGCGCAGCGTATCGGCTAAAGTGTCTTCTATCTGTTGCAGATGCAACTGGCGCGGCGCGCATCGTCGTCCCGATGCAGACACGTCGCGTCCTCGAAAGCCTCTGTTACTGGCAATTTCGCGAGTGCGAGCAGACGTTCCACGAACAGCTTACTGTCACTCTGTCCCGGGCCCCTCCCTGTTTCGCGATCCCTTTCACTCCCATTATTCGACACCTCGACTTGCCCGCGGAATCATGCGAGCCGGGGTGCTGGAAATCGCTGGAACGGTGCCTGATCGTATTCGCCGCGCGGAACGCTGCCGAAATCTCCCGCTTGAAATCTCGCGGACGCGCCTCGCGTTGTAAATATCAATTCCGGACTACCTCGCCTAAGCAACGCTCCACGCGCTTATGAAATTTAAAGCGCGCCGCTATCGTATCCGCGGATTTACGTGCCACGCAGGCTTTTCTTCGATTCGCGAGCGGTACGAATCGGGAATATGGGATTTGGGAACGGGGGGGTGGAAATGATTACCCTGTTGCGTGGGGATGTATCGAGGAGAATATGTGGAAAATCTATGGCAATCAGCAACTCCTGTGATCTGTTGATTAATCTGAGACTCGCATCTTGAGACTGCAGAATCAAGGCTGGGGATTACTTACACTGAACTCGATCAATTTCGAATGCTTCCTCCGTTGATCTATCAGCCACTCGCTATTAGTAGCCCCTTGAAGATCCTCGCGGAACAGCGCAGTCGAAAGCACCAGCGCGCGGCATAATAATTTGATTAATTGCCGGAGATATCCTCCCCGGCGGCTCCAATCAATTCCATTAATCGACTGTTGCACGCGCCGATACAATGGAAAAGGAGCGACCGTCGGCTGCTTGACTTTCATCGATCCTCCCGTCGAATATCATTCCTGGTATCGGAAGCTTTGTCCTCGTGGCGCACACGCGTGGCCGATGCTATCTCCGTCAGTTTATTTCGCTAATTAACGCCAGCCAATTTGATGGCGCGAACGGAATCCTCCTTCGTCGAGAAGGGAAACCGGGGCGTGGAGGCGGGTCGAAGAGCAGTAAACGGTGTTGAAGAAAGGGCCGACGGCGAGGCGATAGCGTCGGTGATCTGGGGGGCGAGCTTTTTACTGCTGTTTCGCACGATATGCCGAAGGAGTGGTGAATCTGAGGGTGGCGCGTCATAGTGAAGAAGATAATGACGTTCTAACATCGAGCTGAATCCACTGGGAGGTACACTGCCGTTCAGGAGTATTAGGACGCCTGCTGTATTTCCACAAAATGTCATATTTGCTGCTTTTAATTTAAAATACCAAATAATTTAAATTTATTAGAGTCCTTCAATAAATTTGCAACGTTTCTCACAATTGAACCTAGTTACGCAGAAAGCTATCGACCCTCAAAATGACAAAAAATTAGTTAAACGCAGTATGGATCCCATAATTTTGTGGTCTTTATTTTGCAAAAAAATACCAAACCATAGAACAACTCTTACATTATACAATTATTAAAAACACCAAAGCTACGGAAATTTTAAAATAATATTAATTAAAAAAACGTTGTAAAACAATAACAAGAAATAAAATATACCCAACAGGAATGAAGTTGCTTTTCTTTAATAATTCAAATCTTCAAACTAAATTTACTCAGTTTCAGATGATTGAGGGTTGGTAGCTTTCTGCATAACTATTAGGCCCAATTATTCTTCACATAATACTTATGAACGGCTGTGTATTTACATACACACATGCGTTGCAGGGGTAAAGAAGCTGGTCAGATTGTTTGCAGATGTGGCATTCCAAACTCCAATGTAGATCTTTTGTAATGCTTAAATGGAAGATTCAAGTCGCCTGGAAGTTCCTTCATCGGGCGACAGACATTACCTATTCTCCTTAATCCGAAAACTCTCGCCAGTATGCGCGAATGCTGAAACCACTTGGCCGTTGAGCAAAGAAGCCCAGAGGAGGCGACCTGCAGGGGACACCTGTAAATCAGGTTACGAGTACGGTGCAGGGGGATCGGGAAATAAGTCCGAACAGTCGCGCCGAGAGAAAAAAGTGGAAGAGAGCGCGGATATAATGGGGCGAACCGGGGACGAAAGGGGGTCGAAGTGAGGAGCGAATAGAGGTAGAAGAAAAACACCGGGAGGGTCCAAGTGCGTCTGAGAGGCCAGTAATTTCTTTTTATATCCATCCGGCGCGATTCCAGCCGTACTTTCACAGTTTCCACCCCCCATATTTATCGCTTATGGCCTTAACCTTCTGGACGAAGTTTGCGATGTAGAGACCGCTTCGAGAAGCATCGAGAAGTCCCGAGACATTTCTTTCGTTCGACTTCGACCAAGTTACTGGCTTCGCTGTTACGCACAGGGATAGGAAGCGTTACAATTCTTATATACCAAAGATACCGGCGAGTTACCATCGCTAAGATACATCATTCAATACTCGCCTATACTCTTCGGTCTGTAAATCGCAGACTTCATCTTCGTAGTGATCCAAGCCAGCGCGCAACGCGCTGCAATTTTCTCATCCCTGAATCTTTCGTACCAAGAAACGCGAAGTTAACGATCGACGGCGAACCTGCTCTCCCATTCCCAGAACCGTTTGTTCTCGTCCGTTTTCGCTGTTCGCTAGCGTTAACGGCCTCCCGCTTTCAGCGGCGATGTTCCAAACTGTAAACCGTTGCGGCGCCCGTGGTATGGTTTTTAAATAAAAGAAGAGGCGGCGGAGAACGGGTCAGCACTAACGCGCATAAAGTGTAGCGGCGACCAGCCGCGCCACCATTTGCTCGAGTGGCATCGGCAGCTCGGCTAAACGAATGAACCCATCCAACGGCCGATTGATTACACTTTGAATTTTTCACTAATTGCCGCGCTCCCTGCGCCCGTGTCGGCTGAATATTTCAGGCGAACGTACGACCGTGTCTTCGGGAATTCGGTCACGAGTCATCCTTCCTAAACGATACTTTTCCTCGCTGGCTCGCCCCTGCTCGTTCTCCCTCGCAGTTCCGCCGTTCCACGGGCGATTCATCATCCCTGATAGTAACTCAATAATATCTACGAGTGTCCACGTTACCTTTCCCCCAGACTTTTTCCCGGTACGCGGGCAAACAAATTGTTTATCTTGAAGGGTATTACACGCCATTCGCGAATCGATGTCAACAAACACAGCAGGAACTATGTTTTTCCATCGCTGTAGGGCGTGATAGGTTTTTCGATTTTATTTTATTCACCTTTTTTGACAACGAGGAGATAGGTGCGCGCAGCATCGAAATTCGAGCGACTCGAAATACAAAGACCCTCGAATTTTGCTCCCATCGGATTTTCAACCCTCCCTCTCTCCCTTCCTGGCGTAATAAACTGCACCAGCGGAATACAATTGCGCGAGTGTCAATAACACGCCCGCGAATTCCGATACCCCATCGACGGGGGGTGCACACTTTACGTCGCAATAATTAATATCGCGTTTAGAATTTCTGGTATAAACACCGTGACAGGGCTTCAGGTTGTATTACCCTTTAATTAATTTAGAGTTTGGAAACAGCCGATCATTCGCAAAAACAACGATTTCGTTTTCTAATCATCACACACACAATCGAAACGAACGTCCCCATCCCAATTTTACTTTTCACTGCAGGGAGGGCCTCAGTGCCACTGCCAAAAGTCAGTTGCGAGAAAAGTAGGTATCTGTAAACATTGCGAAGTTAGATATTTTACATACATAGTGAAGTTGTTGAAAAACTGTCTATAATATTTCAAATTTGATATATCTCCTTTGTAGTTGCATTATTACAATCGAAACTATGTAATGAATTAATCAATGGAATTAATTTTAATTATAGCCCTCTTAGGCGCTTCTTGCATAAAATGAAGAAATATAGAAAAAATGGTTTTGACATTATTTTGTATTATTTATTTAATATTTACCATGTTCGGGTGGATGCATGTTTGGCTTAGATACCAGTTAGGTCAACATCGATTCACAAAATTTACCATAGCTCTCTCAATTTTAAAGATATGCCAATGAAATTTCCAGGGCTAATGTAGAAAAGAATGAGGAATTTAATTATGCGTTTTATGCCAAAAGGGTTTGAGTGTCCTGTGGTCGTTCTTGCATCCAACAGTACAATTGCGGATTTGTAAAAAGTGCATAGTCGAATCCTCAGCCAATTTCCACAGCTTCTAAAAATTTCAACCGTGCCATTTTTACAGAACTCACCCTATTGCATTCCAACGCCAATTCGAAAGGATACCTTCTAGTGCGTCGCCGAAAGCAAAGAGCACTTCCTCTCGAGAAGTTTTCCCTTCGAATTTCTTTGCCACTCAGATGGGAGCTCGCTAGGGACGTTAGGTAAATAAGACTCATTTACACCGAGGCGAAGGACTCTGTTAAGTGGAGGCAACCGCGAGGTCGAAGGACGGCTCGGGCGATGAAATCTTACGCGGCGCAGTTACCGTTTCGTCGCCCGAAAATTCCATCGACTTCGCGAGCAACTTCCACGAGTTCCGGATTGTTGATAGACGTCGAAATGGCGGCGCGAGCCTCCAACTCGCGGCTAACAAGGGACGTTCGGCAACCCGAAAATTATGAAACTCGGTGTGCAAGTAGAGTAGTTCATCCGCAACACAACCCTATTTTTTGTTGGTGCCATATTGCAATTTTTAGGGGTAAAATCACCCCTTGAAAAAATGCAGAATTCTCTTTTCCGTGGAATATCTCGAGAACGGTGAGAGATATCGAAAAGAAGTTTAAACAAAAGTTGCACCCTTCTTTTATATCTACAAAACCGCGTGAAAATAATTTTCGAAAAGTCCATATTTTTCAAGTTACCCCACCACTAACCCTTAACATTAAGTTTTTGTATTTTGTAAATATACGCTGAAATACCTCTGGATAATCTCTTTTCATGCGTATAAATAGTTTATGTGTTATATTTTTTTTGCAAACAAAACCTCTATTACCGAATTTGAAGTCAATTTTGGCACTTTCCATTAATAACATGGTTCCTTAAAGTCATATTTAAATTATTATTTAGGTAAAGTTCAGACAGCTGTCAATTATTTAAGCAAGGCAGTACGTACATAAAATTGCATCCAACTCGTGGACGGGGCACTGCCCAAATGAGTTACAGCAGTTGATTCCACAAGACAAGGAAGTATAGTGCCTCTACGAGCTATAGTGACTTAGATGTGAGGTCACTCAGAGGGGTCTTAACCGATACCCTGCTGGATATGGGCCTACCTCTAGCAGAAGTGTGTTTAGGGAAGACCAGGACAAAACCGGGGCCCTATTGGGCTCCCGGGGCTATTGTCATCACATATTAAATACAAATCCAGTACCAAAGCTTAGTTGATGTCTTTTAATCATGATAAACCGTATCTTCAATTTCTTTTTTATTTTATTAAAATCGAAGTTGTAACACTTAATCTTTAGGGCCCCGGTTTTGTCCTGGTCTTCCCTAAACACAGTCCTGCAAGATGTAGTAGGGGGGCACGTTTAGCGGCCCGTACCCAGCAAGGTATCGGTTAAGACCCCGCTGAGTGACCTCACACCTAAGTCACTATAGCTCGTAGAGGCACTATATTGGCATGTATTCTGCCAAAAGATGCTTAATAATTGCACTACAAACTTCCATTACTATGCAGGAAACCGTAGTATGCCCTAAGCGGTAGCTAAATGCTATTGTTCTATATGAATCGCCAGTGTTCAAAAATCTGAAAACATGAAAACGAATCTATTATATGTATAATCAATTTGAAATATACAATATAACAGCATTCTTTCTTTTAAACAAACAATGCAAACAGACTTGGAATAATCTCCGTGATGCGTTTCGTAGAAATTTAAAAAAACGAAAAGAAACCAAAAGCGGTCAAGCTGCACCTAAATTGAAAAAATGGAAGTATGAAGACGAAATGTCATATCTGATTCCATTTTTTAATGAAAGGAAGTCTATTCACGTCAGTGGTGATTGATGAGGAGGAGGATGACAATGCTGCCGAGGTTGACGAACCAGAATTAAATACTGACACTGTAAATAATGCTCAGTCAAGAGAAGAATACATTGCAGTTGCACCAACGCCATCTTCAACACGCAGAAGAAATTTACAAAGTAGAGAAGAAAATGCATCCGCAGCGTTAATGAAATTCGTTTTAAACAATAAAGACAATGCACCGAAGCAAAAGCCGCAGTCTCGGGATGACGTAGATTTGTTTTTTAACAGTATTGCCGCAACAGTCAGACAGTTTTCCCCATATAGTCGAGCAATAGCTAAATCAAGAGTATTTTCAATTATATCTGAACTGGAGTTACAGAATACATCCAGAATCGAAACCGGCAGTCAAAATCGAATTTCAACAATCATTCCACTTATTTCACCCTGCTCAAATTCGTCAGGTACCTCGCGCCAATCAGCACCCACAACATGCAACAATATTCACAGTCTTCACAAGGAACATCACATATAGAAATTCCATCGACTTCATACTCCACTCTAACTGCCACTACACCCACCAGTAGTTTTTATGAGCAGTTCGGTGGAAAATATCAATAATATTACTTTATTTATATGCTTGCATTTATGAATTGTTTGTGAATTGTACCTATGTTGTGTATTTATGAATTATTATTGAAAAATACTTGCCTTAAACATACTGCTAATTTTTCTTTTGGGCTAATTGCTTCCTTAAAAGTCGTGTTCTTCTTTCTGAGAGAATTTTCAATTTTTCCCAAAAGAAAATTGAAACTATATTCCGACATTCTAAAATATTGGATTGGTGGAAGTGGGTTAAATAGGTGTTCCGTTTTACTCCACGCCAAGTGTTCCGCTTTGCCCCACATGCAGTAATTTAGTAAACATTTAATATTTACACTTCAGCGTGAGGTAAATAACTGGGTAAAACGTCAAAATGTAACGCAAGGACTATAGAATCCAACGGTGTTCTTGCTGTTATAAATTTTCTAAATCCAAGTGAAGAAAAGTGGTCGAAACTACAATACAATATAGAAAGTTCGATACCGGAAATGTTTACAACACTGTTGATCGAAAAGTCACGTGCGCACGGGTCTGTGGTCTGTCGCGAAATGCTGTGAGGACCGTTTGGTCCCATGTCACGTGATACCAACTCATTCGCAACTCTCATCTAAGAGAAACATTGATGTTCCGTTTTACCCACCCGTTCCACTGTATCCTACTCTCCCCTACAACTCTTCCAATGTATAATTAAATAATACAGCATGTACAAAAAGAGGCTGCAAATATTTAAATATTGCTTTATGCTACCACTTCATTAATGAAAACTGCTATAATGTTATAATTAAATCTAATATTAATAACATTAATGTAATATTATAATATTTAACTGTGATATTATATATATATATATATATATGTTATTAGTTGGATAGGTAAGTAAAATTGATTTACAATCATTTAAAATTCATATACATAGGTATGCATTATGCAAATGGGAAAGTTCGACAAAGTTATCGGCATCAATACGTTTCTGCGTCATTTTAATGATAACATATACAATGTATATGTTATCATTGTATACATTGTAACATATACATGTATATTTTGCAAAATCATTGTAAATTTCCACGCATTATTTATGTATTTTGTGGTTCTAAAAGTGGCTTTAAGATAATACATGCACGCCACTGATTAGTTTTAATGAGTTTTACCTTGGATGCAATTTTAGGTACGTATACTGCCTTGCTTAAATAGTTGAAAGCTGTCTGAACTTTACATAAATAATAATTTAAATATGGCTTTAAGAAACCATGTTATTAATGGAAACTGCCAAAATGGACTTCAAATTCGATAATAGAGGTTTTATTCGTTTTTAAAAAAAATATAACACATAAACTATTTATACGCATGAAATGAGATTATCTAAAGGTATTTCGGCGTATATTTACAAAATACAAGAACTTAATTTTAAGGGTTGGTGGTGGGGGTAACTTGAAAAATATGGATTTTTCGAAAATTATTTTCACGCGATTTTGTAGATATAAAAGAAGGGTGCAACTTTTGTTTAAATTTCTTTTCGATATCTCTCACCGTTCTCGAGATATTCCACGGAAAAGAGAATTCTGCATTTTTTTCAAGGGGTGATTTTACCCCTAAAAATTGCATTATGGCTCCAACAAAAAATAGGGTTGTGTTCCGGATGAACTACTCTACTTGCACACCGAGTTTCATAATTTTCGGAATTTCTGGGTTGCCGAACGTCCCTTGTAAGTACTTTTACTGCGCGACCCACGCTGCCTAACGTCCGCCCCGAGGACCCTGTTTCTTCTCCAATTCTGCCACAAATATCAGCTCCGAAGTACCTACGAACTGTATCCAGCAAGTTGGTCGACAGGCTCGGCCCGGTTTATCGCGAGTCGATCGTTTATCGATGGAACGGATACGCTAGAACGAGAGTCTCCTTCGTTAAAAGGGAGCGTTGCGAAGCCCTGTTTGCGCTTCTTAACGCGCGTCCGAAGCTGACAGATTGCTCCCGAGGGACTCTTCCTGCTCTTTCTTTCATACAGAAAAGGTACCGAAGTAGTGGCGCACCCAGAGGGGGGTTAAGGGGCCCTAGCAACCCCCAAAGAAGGGGCTTTGCAAAATGAAACGAAAACTGGATTTTATTCTTTAAATAAATTTTTGTAATTCCCTAATGCATTTTATCGAATTTGCAATAAAAGTATTTTTATCGGTTCAGCTCGGCTCCCCTCAAGATTAACTCCACGTGGACCGGAAATTTCAGCAATGAGGCGAGGATCGGTGACAAGATTTTTAAGAATGTTAGGATAACGTACGTCGTTGATATCAATGGGACCAAATGGATGTTTTTAGTCGATCGAAGTCGGGGTGGCGACTGTCGAGCGTTCTCGACGTTGTTGAATCCAGGGACGTTACGCAACGTTCAAGGGAACTCCGTTGTTCGGTGCTGCCAACCGAATGGAACGCTCGAGGACACTTCTGGCCGATTGCATTAAACTACGCGATGGATTACGTGTCGCCCTGCTCGTGGACTGCATTATTAAGATCCCTCTGTTCGACTTTGTTGACGTAACTACCGTAGACGGAACTTGATCGAACCAATTCAGTCCTCGGGAGGGAAAGCTCCCCTCGTCTCGGCCGGATGGCTAGTCGAACAGAAGCGACGGGAGCTCGTTATTTCTTCATCGAGCGTTTTTCGGTGGCTTCGGCCGTCGTTCTGTCGCGCTCGGGAGACACTGATAGTGATCGAGAGGCAATTCCCCGTGATCTCGAATGGCAGAAGTTGGTCGTTGATCGCGATCGTGTCGCGCTTCAGTGAATCATAGGAATTGTCAGTATTAGCGTTAGAAAATAGTACTTGCCGGCGATTTGGATAGCCCAATTAGTGGAGCAACTGTCCCACAAACGAACCATCCGAATTTGCATTTCACTTCTACAATTCGATCAGACGGATAATTCGTCCCTATGCTTCTGTGTATTCAAGTGTTCCCCGAGATAACAGTCAAAGGCTCGGAGAACCGTTTAATCGCCATTTCGCTGGATGTCTTCTGGTATTCCCCGCCAAATAATGGCGCCTGTGCGATCGTGCGGGGTAAACACAAACCTGCTGATCCGACACAGTGCAGTCGCGTTACCAGTTCGTTTGCGCGATAACACAGCATTACGCGTTCGTTTGCTTATCAACTCGCTTGTACCTATTTAAGTGCTGCATTGGCGTAACGACTGGTCTAACGCGGCACCTATCTGCCTACTAAATACAGGATTATGTGGGTCTACCTTGGAACCCTATACAGAACGATTCTTTCAATATTCGGGAACAAGGAACTGCCAGAACTAAAGAAGAAGAAGGCAGCCGAATTGATCGAATAAATCGTGGATAGAGTATAGCACTCCTGAGGCTCGTATACATATGTAGAATCTATGATTCGCGTGCACAAACCCCGGTTAAGGAGCCAAAAAGTGTACACCGGATTTTCAGCACTCACAATCAGACAGGACTGGCGAGCAACCACGGCGACACGAATTTTTATTTCCAAATATCTCGAACCAGCTCTCTCCCATACCACTTTGTCGATTTGAACATTGCAGTTCCGCGCTTGGACAGCGTAGGGCACGCTTACAGCGCAGAAGTGGGGATGTTTTATCGGAAAGTACGTGTCAGTTTTTATTATTGAACGTGGCTCTCGTGACATAGGTTGATCGTGCAAAAATCCCTGCAACTGACACCGTCCTTGACTGAACCACTCCGAGAACATCCTCTGGAACACTCGTGGCCCCTGTTCCTCGTGAAGAAATCTGCACAAATCGCAGGTGACTCGGTGCGCGCCGCGCTCGATCTTGTAGAACTTCTTCCACAGGAAGTACTTCTCATACATCTCCGGGCTCTTCATCAGCCACTTCAAATACTGAGCCAGCTTTTCGGAAGAGTCATAATGGAGCACGTTTATGTGCGGCTGGGGCGGTGCGAAGATTCTGTAATCAGCCCCTCCGTAAACTATCGGCACCACGTTGTAGCTAAAATCGAAATATTCGAAATGGAGATGTATTTCCATGCAATCGATGTGCCATTCGCGACACCTTAGAATACAGGTCATTTTCCGCGGTTAAAATAGATTTTGTCCTCGATTGGCCCATTCACGCTGAGCACGAATTTATACAATCGTGCATTCCGTGGAACAATCGTTCGCCGCGATACCAAATTAGAAACAGTCTGGTCTGCTTTCGCCTAATAATAATGATTCCCCGTCCAGCCGGGTCATCCATTGTTTTACCTGAGAGCATTGTACAGCTTGCTAGTGATGAAATCCTCGCGGATGGCGTGCTCGAACGACAAGTAGAAGAAGTAGTCGCGCTCGGCGATGTTCCTGAAGCAGTCCTCGAGGCCAGAGCAATTATGGTCTCCGTCTATGTGCTTGGACAGTTCCTTGGCGTATTCTAATCGGCCGCTTTTCGCCGTGCAGTTGTTCACCACCCACATCACCGACTTTCTTTCCCCTCCCACCGTGTCGAGCGACGACTCGCCCCTTTCGCCGTCTTCCCAGACATCTATGCAAACGAATTCACGTCTCATCGGCGGAATTGACGCCCGGGGCGAAGCTCGAACCCGAAACACTAGCGGTATGCAAAGAAGTCGAAACGGTCCGGTTGCGCGGGCCGTTTCCGATTCAGGGCGAATGAAAAAGGCGGCTGAATCCCGGAGCGTTTCAAACGTCAAAATTTCTTAAGAGCCTCGACGAGGAGGGTGTATTAACGAGCAACGGTGGACGGCGCGGCAGGAAAAGAGCGGTTTTCACGCGCGGCTCGGTCGGAAAGCGAGGAGCCGGAGCAAACTTCTTGAATAATCAATGTGTACGGAACAGCCGATGGCGGCCGCTGAACTTTAAGAACCACTTGGACCTTCAACGGCACTTATCTGCGTAAGGGAAATTAGGACAAAACCGGGTACCTGGGTAAAACCGGGACGTGCTATTATTTTTAAAACGGCCTTAAATTTTCCCGCTTCGTTGCAGCGACATATTGTCACGATGTGCATTGTTTCATCAACAAAAGACGAGGTCGTCTTACAATCGTGCATTGTAAGGTTATATCGTCTTGTGTGTTCTTGAAGGCTCTGATCTAATTTTCGATAGTTAAGAAACTTCAACACTTCTGACAGTGTTCTGGTAAGTACTTTTTTGTGTGAATTATGTTAATTGTTGCATATTAAAGTGTAAATAACTGAGACAGTTTGTTTGTACTTCGCCCCGGTATTGTTGATAATTCGTAATATTTACAAAATTGTATGCTGGGGCAAAACCGTACGGGGTAAAACCGAGTACCCAGTTTTGGACAAAATAACAAAGAAACGAAAAAGAGGATGTTATCAACATTGAACTAAATCTTTATAAAAGACTACAACTAAAGAGAAATAAAACCACAAAATTAAACAAAATACGGAAGGATAATGTTAACAGTGGTGATGAAGACGGCGAAGACATTTGCATTTATGTCCAAGAATCCTATGGTTCATCCAAATTGAATGAAGGTTGGGTGCAGTGTACAGCTTGTTGTAATTGGGCTCACGAAGGCTGCACTGGTTGGGGGACTGAAGAATTGGACGAATTCCGTTGTTATAGGTGCTAGGGTCAGTTTTTAATATGGTACCCGGTTTTACCCAGGCCTTGAGATAAAACCGTAAAAACGGACCATATTTTAAATCGTAATTTTTTGTATTTGTTATTGTATTAAAAAAAATGGATATATACTATTATTTAATAAAGAGTTTATTCTAATGAATCCTAATTTCAATATTTTTTTTACATTAATAATGTCAAAGTTATGAGCATTTATCCTTAACGTCCCGGTTTTGCCCCTACTTCCCCTATATTTAAACTGTTACTTACCTCTGGGCCCGGTTATACGATCTTCGCTCTGCAATCCATTAAATTGTTTCACGGAGTCCTTCTGTCACAAATTACCTGACCGATTGTCAAAGGCACTCCAAACGGTGTTCCTCAGGGCGGGGGGGGGGGGGGCGACGATTTCGTCGGTGGCTGCGTCTTTGACAACCCCGTACGTCCACGCCAGGTCGCTGTCCAGCCTGTACGACATCGATATATTGTAGTAAGGTAAATGTCCCCATTTCTGCTCATTTCGTATTTTTCTTATTATTGTAAGCGTTACGTTTGTGCTATAGTTGCAACAAAATAATTCTAAATTATTTGAACATTTACGCGAGTGTTGCACGAGGTTGGGGCTAATCAATGTGCAGCATAAGCAACGACAAACTTTTAAAACGAGGGACTCATGATTTTTCGATCCTGTTCTAGCTGGTTCTGCTAAGGAACAGCGTCGCTATTGGTATTCGATAATTGGGCAGAAAATAGTTTTTGCAGTAGAAGTTGTCATTTAATAACATAAACAGATACCGTATTGTGCTCTGGATTTAGATTTTTTACTATTTTTAATTTTTTTAAGTAGAAAACAGGTGAGCAGCTTTAGGGTCAAGTGAATCACCGTCATGTCCGCATAGAAATGCAGCGTACATGGAATTGTGAGGTTATGTTACTAAAATTTTGGTGAGTTTCTACTCACCAAAATTTTAGTAACATAACCTCACAATTCCATGTACGCTGTAACCTTTATTTCTTTTCGAAGGCATTTTATTTTTTGTTTATCATTATTCGCCTGAGCGATCCTATCACTAGGGTTTGTGTGCAGGGAAGCGAGGTAGCCGACCGGATTAATTTCTTTAGTTCATCGCTTGAAGTATTCAGACGGTCGGTAATCTCGCTTGTCGGTGCACCCATGGCCTAGGGTTTTCTGCGGTATTGTAACTGTCTGTATTGTATTGTATACTACTGTAATTAGTACACCAGTGTGTACTTTCTTGTTTGTTATTATTGGGCTGGTCCCGTGAAATAAATAAATAATAAATAAATTTTATGCTTTACTGTTGTGTTACAACACCTCCCCATAAAGGATGTAACTTATTTTAACGTGAAAAGGCAACATATTATGTGAGCAGAAATTGGTACAAATGGTGAGTAGAAATATGTACATCGCTATTTTTCGTGAGCAGAAATACGGACATTTAGAGCATCGTATTTAATTACAAATTTCTAATAGTTAAACATCTTGAATAGTTTCTTAACTATTCAATGCTTTCTTAAATAGTTTTCGAATTAGTGGATTTATTATTAAGGAATTAATCAATTACTCTGCAACTTTTGATCACAAACAAATTTTTTACACCTTTATGACGAGTAACCTCTTAAACGAGCAGAAATTAGGACATTCACCTTAGTGCTCGAACGGGTGGTCCACCAGCGGATAGTCCACCGTATTGTCCATTTTCACAATGACGAACAATTGCCGAGGACTCCTCGACAGAGGCACGTCCCAAATCATCATATCCGTGCTGTGGAAAAGAATGGCATCGAATTCCAGCGGATTCACGTAGTTTCTGTCACGAGTGACGAAGCAGTTTTTCACGGGGCAGTGGCGGAAAATGTCCCGACGAGTACCGCGTTCCAGAATAGTATCTTCTTGATCTCTCTGGCATTTTCTCTGCTCGAATTTGACGAGCCTCGGATGCTGAAGTAGTAGATCAGGTACAACAGGAACACGATCAGTATCACCGAGTAAATGAAGCGTAACATATTGGGGATTAATGATTTCATATCGACAGTCATTGAATTCTGGGACCCTGGCAGGCAAGGTGGCTTCTCGGTGTAGAAGTTTCTTTGATGTGGAAGAGTTCGTTTATTTACTACTTAAGGGGACCTTCCGGTCTAGAGCCCCCAAAAATAGGTGATCTTTAGGAATTAATTAAAGGAAAACTACTATATATAATTTAATGGGACTTTTTGCATTGTATTAATGATGTCTTAAATTATAGAAATATATTTTTTGTTTTATAATTAATCATTGCAGACGGCACTGGGGAGTCATTAAAGTCAAGGCGTCAAAAAATTGATCCAAATCGGTGGGACCTGTATCTCCAAAAGTTATTATCCGATTCGACTGAAACTTCTTTTATTTTGAAGAATATATTTCTGGCTAGGGGGAGGGGCAGAACAAATACAAAAATGACATTTTTTTAGAAAATAACGACACTTAAAGTTTGAAATCACTTTTTCCCTATATTTTTCATCCTTTCAACGCCTTTGAAAATTATAAATTTTCAATTTTTGTAATTTTTCTGGTTTCCCCCCTAGCCAGAAGTATATTCTTCATAATAAAAAAGTTTCAGTCGAATCGGATAATAACTTTTGGAGATACAGGTCCCACCGTTTTGCGAACACTGTTTCGAGAAAACCACGTTGAAAGTTTTACGTGGGCGCCGAGTGGCCGGTTATTGCCCAATGCCCATGCATTTGCCCCTACTCAAATGCCTATAACTTCGGGAATTTTACGAATTTCACAAAACCTTTTAAACACGTATTCCTAAAAGGTTGAATATTCGAAAAATGAAATAAAAAAAAAATCGGCTTTTAGGCCGGAAGGTCCTCTTAAATCAGTCGATAGTTCTGCGGGCAGCGGTTTAGCGATTTTTACCAGTATGTCGCGGTAGACACAGTTACCACTTTGTCTGATAAAGCATACGTTAGTTAGAGCCTGAAGTACTGGCAAGTACATTTGTGTGTGGAGTCCAAATTGTTAGAAACGTTTTGGTCATTATGAATATAAAACCATACAATCGCTATTCGATCGCGCTGAATGGACTACTCTGGAAACCGAGGGGCATTTTATAAGGAATGCATATGGAATTTCGACTGCATTTCGATGTGTTTCTAAGTAGTCATTTAGCTATCATCGAGGGGGGTGTTGGAAAAAAGAAAACGGGATCGGCACTTGGGGGTGTCACAAACCAAGCCCTTCCAGGGACTGTGACGGGGCATAAACAGGGGATGCTCGGGACGACTGCGTGGGACGTTCTTGAATGCATCGTCGTCGACGACGCACAGTGGCACGCACTGTACGAAAACCTGGCCAAAGGTGAAGAAATTTTTTTCCTGATTTTTACAGATCTATGTATTGCATTTCGTTTATGACTTATCAAAGCATGATTTTTCACTAATACCAATTTTTAATGTACAATCCTCTTAAAGATATGCGATCTCAAACTTGCTACTTAGTGTTGTAATGTGGAACTTTTAGACCAGAATTGAAAATACCTTTTCCATTTAATGTCGAACTATAATCCTTTTTTTCTGTGCTGGTAGCTAGCTGACATGCTCTAAGGTAATATATATTCTGGTGTTATTGGTTTATTTCACTTTTTACAGTTATGATAGAGGAGAATTCATGACCTATATATTTTTTTTCTTCCCCTAAGGAAATAGTTATGTATTAAGCGAGATGAAGCGGCAATGCTTGTTGTAAAATAAAGTTTGAAGGTTCTTGAAGTAAAGCCCGTTGCATTTTCCTGCGATAAATTGCGATCTTATGAGTTATTGTCATTTCTTTGCCGCCTGCAACGTTTATGGAAGGGTACATTTATGGCATAGGATCGGAATATCGTGTTTCCAGTTATCGTGTTGATGAAGATGAAGAAGAAGAACAAGACGAAGAAAAAACAGTAGAAGAATATTAGGGGAAGTAGGGGCAAAACCGGAACGTTAAGGATAAAAGCTCATAACTTTAATATTATTAATGTAAAAAAGATATTGAAATTAGGATTCATTAGAATAAACTCTTTATTAAATAATAGTATATATCCATTTTTTTAATACAATAGCAAATACAAAAAAATTACGATTTAAAATATGAACCATGGCCTGGGTAAAACCGGGTAGGGGAGACCGGGGCTAAAAGTTCCGGGGCTAAGTTGTTCCGACGGTTCTATCTTCAAAATGAAAAGACCGTTGTACTTTAAAGTATTTTTTTCGTGTGAGTTGATGAAGCCACTCTGTCGCCCATTTTAAGCGAATCATGTTGTTGTAAGCAAGGACCTATTAGTCGCGTACCAGATAAGTAAATATTTTCTATCATTATTTTTTGGTCTATTTCGATTATTTGCCGTCGATGTTATTGATTGATTCGTTCTTATAGATCAAATGACATTTAAGAACACGGTGTAATAGTGTTTATCGTTTCAATATATGTATAAGCAAAATAATCTCTCAAATTGCTATATTTGTCGATAGGGGCTAGTTGTTACCGTGATTTGGGGCACGTTGTTACCGTAACAACTTGCCCCACCGCAAATGCATAAATCATTCCATCGAAGTTATGCATAAAGATAAAAACTGTCGCCAGAGAATTCAGTATCTGCGACTTGACTCTTTCGAGAGTTATTAAAAAACTACAATCTGGACAAGAAGCTACTGTAGGCTACAAGTACAAATCTCAATAAGTAGGACTTATTCACAAACAGTTGATGTAGGACTGATTTGTAGATTTTAGCTTTTATACCAAAGATAATGTTTATGGTTATTATATTGTTTTGGTTTTCTTTTAAGGATTATACATTTTTGTTGATCCGAACCTTCATAAATAAACATTATTAATAAAATTCTGTTTTATTTCATTAAAAGGCAACTCTTATATCTTAGTAACATATATCTTACCCCAATAATAACTTATATCTTACCCCAATGCGATAACAATTTACCCCATAAAGGGGTAAGAAGTTCCGCTTCGACCAGCCACTAATAAATTACTTTTTATGAAAAACCTATTACAATATATTAAATATAAGCTTAAAATCATAAAATATAATAAATTTAACAAGAAATTAGTCAACAGTGAAGAGAATAACTACATTATTTTCCAGTCATTTAGCCCCGGTCTCCCCTACCATACTAAAAACTGGTCCTAACACCTATAACAACGGAATTCGTCCAATTCTTCAGTTCCCTAACCAGTGCAGCCTTCGTGAGCCCGCTTACAACAAGCTGTACACTACACCCAACCTTCATTCAATTTGGATGAACCATAGGATTCTTGGACATAAATGCAAATCTCTTCACCGTCTTCATCACCACTGTTATCATTATCCTTCCGTATTTTGTTTAATTTTGTGGTTTTCTTTCTCTTTAGTTGTAGTCCTTTATTAAGATTTAGTTTAATGTTGATAACATCCTCTTTTTCGTTTCTTTGTTATACACATTTTGTCCAAAACCGGGTACCCGGTTTTACCCCAGCATACAATTTTGTAAATATTACGAATTATCAACAATACCGGGGCGAAGTACAAACAAACTGTCTCAGTTATTTACACTTTAATATGCAACAATTAACATAATTCACACAAAAAAAAAATACTTACCAGAACACTGTCAGAAGTGTTGAAGTTTCTTAACTATCGAAAATTAGATCAGAGCCTTCAAGAACACACAAGACGATATAACCTTACTATGCACGATTGTAAGACGACCGTCTTTTGTTGATGAAACAATGCACATCGTGACAATATGTCGTTGCAACGACGCGGGAAAATTTAAGGCCACTTTAAAAATAATAGCACGTCCCGGTTTTACCCAGGTACCTGGTTTTGTCCTAATTTCCCCTATAAATAATTAATTACAGTATAGTATTGTACTTAGTATAATAAAGTATAATAATTATATAATTAATTAATTCATTAATTTAAAATACATAGAGACATCACAAGGAGAAAGTTATTATACTCTTAATTATAATATTCTTCTCCTTGTGATATCTTCATGTATTTTAAATTTTTACACTTATAATTAATTATCATTATTTTTATATTCAATATTTAATATTAAGAAGTACATTATTATCAGTTTAGAGTCATAGTATTGCAATTTATTTCAACAATCTATCTTAGATTTAAAAATATTACTTTTGGCCAGCCTTCCCTATGACACGCGCCACTGTGCCGACGCATCGTTGCTACCTCATGAAATACAGTGCTTCAAAGCTTTCTAAAATCGCGGAACATCCTTTGAACCTATGAACAGAGAAGATATTGATTTTAATATGTAACAATCGATATGTTCGCACATCTGCAAGTGAACAGGGTGAAGCACCTTAAAGACCTGCGAACCTGCACGCGCAGGCAAAGCTAATTGCTCGCCATTCCCCCAGTCTTTGTTCAAACACTTCACGCATAATTGAAACGACTCTGCTCGAACGTTACGCAACGAAATCCCGTTCCAAGTCGCCCATTGAGTAACTGCAACCCCTTCTAAGCTCGCCCCAGCGAACGAAATTTCTTCAGCTCGCGATCATCGCAGAAAGTGCAGAAGAATGCCCCTCCGCTTTCTCCCCGCTACCGTCGTCCGCCTACGGCTCGCTTGAAAGCCCCTTTTCACATTGATAACGATGTTTACGGGGCCACATAGACTCGTGGAAGATACGCGACACCATTTCGCGGCGACTCCAACTTTCGTGGTAATTGTACGAGTTTCGATTAACCGTCGAGCAACTGGAAACACTCCCCCCCCCCCCCCTCCCGTTCGGGCGTTTCTTTTCGCTCGAGGAAAGTATGTATTGTCGCAAGTAGCCGTGGCCAACGAGCGAAATAGGCTTCGAGGACTTTGCCAGTGGCTGTAGATCGGTCAAACTTTGTCGACGATAACGTTCTTTAAAGTGAATCCCCTTTTGGTTTTGCATGCCGCCGCGATGACGCATCGTAATGATATGCACTTGCACGGCTCTAATTGTCGCCTGTGCCGATTCGCTAGTCATCTTTAGGGACACAGGACGCAGTGTTCAGGTTCAAATGAACTAGAGAAACGTAGCATGTGCTCAGCTATTTATTCGCTTCGATTCGTCATCCGAATGCATAACCAGACAGCTGTGATTAGCCGTGGAATCTCATTCCGCGGTGGCCATGGAGATCGGTGGTTGCGTTGGCGTTGTCAGTGTCACTGTTCTTTTATTCTACAATTAATCAACCGCTGACGAATACAGAAACGATTTTCCAGGCAGACTATGTTTATTCCGTTTTTAAATATAAATGGGACAAACGTGAACGGTTGGCATTGTCGGTTAATTTACACGTAATTAAGTCTTATTCACCCACGTGATAGAGAACGACCGATTGCGACACTGCAACCTCACTGCACGAACGCTAAACGTTGCACAATTAGTTTTCTAAGAATACAGCCGATAAGTGGCCTTTTAGACGCACCGTGCAATTTCTAGTTGCCTGTTCAGATAGCCCGTACATACATTAAGTAGTCTTTGTATTTCAAGAAGCGATTGCAACGCGAATCCGTTATCTGCGTTCCGGTGATTGCACGATCGCCGCCGTGCATTAATCAAAGTGCACGTGAACGTGTAAAAGATACGGGGACGTGGATCTCATTTGGGGAAGAGGTAAATGACGAGCAAGTTTTCGCGTAAATAAGTTTATTTAAATTTTAGGAAACATAACAGAACTGAGGTCAGATAGAATATACAATATGTGGGGGAGGATGCAGGAAGCGTCAAGGGCGATCAAAAAATAAATGAGCTCCCACAGTAATTTAAGACTGCACATGTTCCGTATTTGGCGGGCCCGCGGCATCGGGGCCGGCGCGTCACCGCGGTGGCGCTGCACGCGCCACTCACGGCGGTTCCGTTTCCGGGATTGACTAGTAGAAGAGGCGGTAGGTGAGATTCGATAGACGACCTCTTGGCTGTTGGAAGGTCCGCGAGTACACTTCGCCGTCAGAATAGTTTTATAAGTCTACATTGTTCGCGCACGAGAGTACATTGTTCGCGTAAGGCATTGAGCCAATCAACGTTCTAATATATTACAAGTTTACTTAAAACAAAATAAAACCTATTGCAATTAGTGCGCGTCATCGCACGCAGCGTCTCGCGGTAGAGAAACTCCCGCGTCCACGCCAGAGCCTCAGAGAGGCTCACTTTTTTGCTCGGCACATATATAAATATGTATATATTCGGAAAGACTAAGCTCATTAAGCGAACGTAGTTTTCTTAAGACGGTCGACCGCGGACTGCCGTTCGGCAAATCGGCGGGCGAACTTGATCCCTTGAGAATTCAGCATACCTCCATAAAAAAATCCAAGCCCAAATATCCTCATAAGTATTAATGTGTATCTCCTAAAAACGAACTCGAGACTTGATCGAACTTGCTGTTTACGCTCGACTTTAATTCATCAAACGTCAACTGCCCATAGAACCTCGCGACTAGTGTACGCCTCAAGGAGCAGTGTTTTATTTAAGGGATACATGGTTTCTGCGTCGCTGGCAGAAACACAATATTTGGCCGGCTTTTGTACTCTCATGTTTCGTTTGGGTCGCGACGACAGGTGTCGGTGAAAAAAGATTTTATCTGGTTTCATGCTATCGCAGCGTTTGCTTCGTTTCTCATTTACAAAATATCCTCGCGCAATAATATCTTCTATGACGGCAACCTACGCAGAGTTGGGCAACGTGTAGGGTAGACCGGGGGCGTAGTAACACTTTGACTTTGGAATACGATTACGCAAGAACTGTCACAGTTAGAACAAAAGTTCTTATACGAAAATGTTACTTACTTATCTGACATTATTGAGACACAACAGTTTCGCTGCGTGTCAAGTAATATCCAGGTTATTAATAAAAAATAAGAAGCGGAAAAAGTGTTACAACCGTCCCTGACCCCGGGTCGGTTGTAACACTTCATGGAGTGGATAGTAGCACAAATTTAACTTTACAAAATTAAAATATATTTGTTGTAAAATTTATAACCACTTATGCGGTATCGAAATTGTGGCAGAAACAGAAAACATTTTGGCTGGTGCATTCTTCATGTGATCAATCTTTACATTCAGTACATTGCACCCATTTTTCATTCGTTTGCTCATGCTGTGCTATATGATTCCATGCAAACAAGACAATATTATTCATCTTCTTTGTCACTATTCGGTTCTGTCGCGGTACAACCGATCCCGACTGCCAATATTACAATCGCCCCCGACCAGGCTTTTGAACTTAAATTATAAATTTTTATTAACGAGACAGGTAAAAGTATTAGGTAACGATCAGTATTACTTTAAAAATGGCCAGATTAAATATTAAAAAAAAAAAAGAAAAAACACGTACTTGCCAAGGGAGTATTTATATTACAATTTTAAATCAGTAAGAAAAAGTTACTTTGGGGTATCGAAAAGTTATTTTCTTCACTATACATGTCTATTGTGTATCTATAATGCTAGGACATGGATGTGTGTATTCCAAATGTCTTTCTTCATCATATATTCAAATTTTGTCTTAATATCTATCATATATTTTGAGATATTTAGTGTGTTACAATCGCCCCCCTGTTACCATCGCCCCTGTCTGCCTTACTCTAATTACAAATTACTTTCTGTAATCGTTAATTTAGTTGATCACAATTATAATTGTAATTGTCGTTGTAATTGCAGTCACTAGCAAAGCAATTAAGATTACAAAAAGTAATTTGTACAGTAGAGATTATCCGAACCAGTGCTGCATCATCGCTATCCCCACGACTTCTTCGAACCAGTGTAACGATAACGATTGATTGATTGACTTTTGCGTAATATAAATTAACGCAGTAGTACTCTTGCATTTAATAAGTAATTTTAGGTGTAATTCCTATAGTTATAAACTGTATAAAGTACATGCATGCTTTATTCTCCGAACTGTTCGATTATCCGAACAATTCGAATTTCCGAACCACCTCGGTCCCAAGCAGTTCGAATAATTGACGCTCTACTGTAATTGCAATTACTTTTTAATCAGAATTACACAGTAATTGCAATGCAAATGAAAGTGATTGATTACACAATCAATTGCATTTGTAATGAATTACGCCCGACTCTGAACCTACGTTTCAGTTTAAATAAATAAACTGAACCTTCTCTGAACCTACGTTTCCGTTCCCCTTGCGACTTATCTTTCCCCCGTTTTCTAGAACAGCACAGGAATCCTAAGACTATGAGTGCGATACGTATATGGTGATGTAAGTATGCAAAGTTACCGCCGCGATTATCGCAAAGTTCGAGCCACGCTAGATGGACGAATCGCGAGTGAAGAATACTTATCTTCGAATACTGAAATCCTGGAACCGCGCGACCAAATAGATTGGTCAGCCTACGGAAGAACACCATGCGCGCGGGTCAGTCTTAATTCTTCAACATGTCGCCCGTGACGTACGCATGTCGACCCAGGAGCTCGTGCAGTGGACAGTTGTCCAATGGGCTGTACCACTCTGACAGCGCGTTGCGCGTTCGCGGCTCCCGTTTCTCGTGAAGGAACTCGCAGAGCTTGCAGGCGGTAGGTCGACTACTTTTGTCAATCCTGTAGTGCTTCTTCCACTCGAAGTACTTGCTGTACTCGCGCGGGTGCTTCATCAGCCAATTCAAATGCTCGGCCAGAAGTTTCGGCGTGTCAAAGTTCAGGGTGTCTATGTAAGATCGCGGCGGGGCGAAGATGCTGTAATTAGCGCCTCCGTAAACAACCGGCACCACGTCGTAGCTGAAAAAAGGAAAACCCACAATTTATTCAGACGAGTCTGCTTCCCCCCGCTGGTTCTTTCTCGCGCCCTGGCAGCTTGCTTCTGACGTTCGAAATGAAACGGAATCGATCACATTTTAAAGCTCCTTTCTCCGAGTGGAATAACCGAAGCACGAATTGCCGTAACCTGGGAATGGAACGGGAAGCGCAGCAGTATCTTTCGTAATTAGCAGGAAGTTATCAACTACAAAAGACTACTTAGGTGAATATTCTTGCAGCACACGCACGCCAAAACAGAAACGAATTACATAAGTACAATTGTCTCTCGCATATCTCGACTGGCCTTTATTCGCCAGGAGGCCAGATGGGGCGATATCAATTAACGATCCGCTATTCATTGGAGTCGTGCTTGCCGGTGACAATCGCGACAGAAGCCGGCTGCAGTCTCGTTTCGTAATTCCCGGTGAATCACCGTTCGCACGAGCTCGAACGGCGGAGAAGGAGGAAAAAGAAAGGAGGAACGCGGTTCCGAAACGTGACGGGACATAACGAGACGGAATAAAAGAGGAGGGAGGCTAATAGAAAGGATGGTGGGACAGTGTTGTCAGAGGAAATCATTCGCAACGCGTCCACGCGTCGAAACAATTTCAGCGTGCCGCAAGCTGCAGGCTACAAGCGGATCGACCATCGTTTCCAGGCCTCGGAATGAGCCCAGCGGCCGCTTGTCATTTTAAATCGGCCAGCAAATGGCGGACGGGCCGCGCTGCGACTGACAATGTCACCGTTGAAATCGCTTCGTCCGCCCTCCCCCGTTCTATTGTTTTACCTGAGCGCGTTGTACAGCTTCTCGGTTACGTAATCCTCGCAGAGGGAGTTCTCGAACGACAGATAGAAAAAGTACCGGGGCTCGGCGATCTCGGTGAAGCAGTCCTCACTACGGGGACACTGGCGGCTGCCGCATTTCCCATAAACGTCCACGCTTATGTGCTTGGACAGTTCGTTCACGTACGCGTGTCGGCCGCTTCCAGCACGGCAATTGCTCACAAACCATATCACCGGCTCCGTCTTTCCGCGGATCCTCCTCCAAAACGGCTCGTCCGTCCGATCCTCGGCCCCGTCACCTGTGCAAACGAATTCCTCGTTTCTTCACCGCGATTCATCGATCTGACCCACCTAATCTTCAACAGATCCGCGATCCGAGTGTCCGAGGGAGAAGCGTGCGCTAAGGAAAGGGCGAAGAGGGACGGGGATGACAGAAATCGACGAGCGGAGCGACACGACAGAATGTGGGCTCGATCCAGCGTGGAGTTAAAGTGTCAAAAGGTCGTGGCACGTCGAGGAACGAGGGTCGAGGAAGGCTCGTCTGCAAAAAAGTTAATCAATTCACTGGCAACACTTTAATTCGAAACGTTTCCGTAGAAGCTTCCCGCGTTGCGTGACGCGGTTACGTAATCCGGATCTCGCAACCTGCAGCGAACTTTCTAACATTCACCGTCTCTCGGATGCTTGATTTGCTACTCGCAGTTGTATAATTATTGCAAGGAGAGATGCTTCGAAGCGCCGTTGGTCGAGGATTTAAATTAAAGGGGACCCTCGAACATCGCGCTTTCTAAGCAACTCCTTGCACCCTCAGCGGAAAACCTGAAGCAAATATCTGGGAACAGCGCACAGTGGTACATAATGACACTTTTTGTTCAAATCACCGTACAGGTCGTAATTTTTTAGTAAACTTAACGATTTTTTTTAAATTCTTCACAGTTAAATTCTCTATCGATCTGTCCGGCCGGAATTTTGAATTTCGTTGCTGTGTTTTTTATATTTAGCGAAATATACAGCACTTTTAGAAGATCAGTGTCTGTGGGGTTTTTTGGCCGCTGGTTCCGAATTTAAGGGGTCATGCTCAGTCAGGAGGCCGAAAAAAGGGGTGGTCTTTGGAAATTTTTTACTCAAAAGCCATAACACATTTCTCAAAAAATCTTTTTTCCTTTTAAGGATTGCATCTAGTACCGTGCATCGTAATTTTTTTATTTAAAAATATTTATCAATAACTAAGTTATTGTCCATCACTCGAAGGTTCTCTAAAAAAAGGCTTCCGCGGTGACCACTGTTGCTCGAAAGTCGATCATCTAAAATAAAAAATTCAAAAGAATTTACTTATTATATTATATTATCTAGTATTTGAACGAAGGATTTTTTTATCCGATGCTTAGTTTTCTTTTAATTGACGAAAATCAGGCACAATTTATGATAAAAATTGAAACTTTTACTTTAAACATCAGCCATTTTTTCCCAAATCAATATTTCGAAAAATCCTTCGTTCAAATACTAGATAATATAATATAATACGTAAATTCTTTTGAATTTTTTATTTTAGATGATCGACTTTCGAGCAGCAGTGGTCACCGCAGAAGCCTTTTTTTTAGAGAACCTTCGAGTGACGGACAATAACTTAGTTATTGATAAATATTTTTAAATAAAAAAATTACGATGCACGGTACTAGATGCAATCCTTAAAAGGAAAAAAGATTTTTTGAGAAATGTGTTACAGCTTTTGAATAAAAAATTTCCAAAGACCACCCTTTTTTTCGGCCTCCTGACTGAGCATGACCCCTTAAGCTCAGATCTTCTGAATTGAAGATAGCGAATTCTATATATCGAAGCGAAGTTTCAGTACATGAGCTTATTGGGAAGAAACTTACAAGGGAAGATATCGAACCCGAAAATTAAAAAAATTCTGAAACTTTGTGAATATGTGGGGGATTTCCCCCAATTACAACGCAACAAAAAAAAACAACAACGAAATTCAAAATTCCGGCCGGACAGATCGATAGAGAATTTAATTGGGAAGAATTTAAAAAAAGAATCGTCAAGTTTACTAAAAAATTACGACCTGTACGGTGATTTGAACAAAAAGTGTCATTGTGTACCATTGTGCAACGTCCCAACGTTAACCATCGATTAGCAGGGTCAAGGGAAGATAATCGCGAGTGAAAGATTAAAGTCACAAGCGTGCTCGATAATCCGTGAGAGGTTCGAATTTAATGATCACAGCTTCCAGCTGCCCCGCGACCGTCCCACGTTCTCCCCGATATCAATTACGTACATCAAAATCACGGGAATCGGATGGCAGGATTATTCCGATTTATTCGAATCGCCGTAATTGCTCCCCCTTGCTTCGCAATTGTTTGCTCCAATACGTTTCTCGAAGCTTCGTCGTGCAATTCTTGCATCCTCAAAGCGTTGGATTTCCATTGGAATCCCTCCGCAACGAATCAACTCGCGAATTCGTCTAACGAATTCGTTCGTTATCACCAACAGCGTCTCGCGAATCCGTTTAATTCTTAGGGAAGTAGACTCTTTCGAGTATTCTTCTACCAACGTTCAAGTCACTTTTCACCAGTCACGCAGCGATGTAAATTTACCTGAATAATTGTAAAGCGCTTTCCAGCTGGTGTTCGGGAGAGGAGCGACAACCCGGTCGGTGCTCGAGTCCTTGATTCTCCCGTACGTCCACGCGAGATCACTGTTCAATCTGTACGTCATCGTGAGATTAAAGTAATCCTCGTAGATACGGCCAGGATACGGTCTATTTACCGGGCTTTCCAGATTCACGAAAACGTACCACTGCCGCGAGCTCCTCTTGCTCGGCAGGTCCTGCTCGGCGAGCTCGTTACCGTGAAACAGGATTGCGTCGAACGCCTCCACGTCCGCGTACCCTCTGTCGTGGGTGGCGTAGCAATTTTTAACAGGACAGTCGATGAAAATGTCCCCGCTGCCGAAAGAAAACAGCTCGTCGCCGAACATCGTGTTCCAGAACAGGATCTTCTTGGTCCCGTTGCCGAGCCTCTGGCCCCCGGGCGCGAACTTCCGGAGCAGCAGGATGTCGCGGATCCTACAGTTGAAGTAGAACGCCAGCAAGTACAGGGAGCAGACGGAGGTCGCGAGAACGATCAAGCCAGACTTGCTGAGGATCGGCGCTTTCATATTGGCACGCGTCGAGTCCCCGCTTCAATTTCTATCCCTGCGCTCCACTTGCTTTCCCTGCTGGAATCAATGAGGTTTCGCTTTCACTAGGCCGCGCAGGAAGCTTCAAATCTCCTCACTCAATCGCTCCCGTATTCGATGCGCTACTATGTCGGATCTTTGGTTACGTTCTTAACCTTACTATACCCACGAAACATTATTCTCATTTGTTTCGGAAAACAAAAGTGCGAGGGACTTGAATCGTTCAGTACCTTCCTATTTTGCGTGCCTGTAATGGACACAAGGACAATTGAACTACCGTTTTTATGATTAATATTTATATAGATATTTATTCAACTAAATTAAGAATATTAGAGATTCGACTGTTTTGAACTGGACTCCGTGACTGACAAGGGAAGATCCCGAAGCCGAAAAATCAAAAAATTCTGAAACTTTGTGAATATGTAGGGGATTTCCTCCTGATTACAACGCAATTTTTCTTTGCTGCCCAAATTCACTCGAAGGGGGTGAATTCCTGAATACTTGGCTATTTTCCGATTTTGTGTTATAACTTGCGAACTGTAAGAGATAGAAAAAAGTTTCAAGACAAAAGTTACATCTTTTAATTAGATCTATCATTTGGTAAAAAGATTATTTTACAGTTCACGAGTTACAACACAAAATCGAAAAATAACCGGATTTTCAGGGGTCAATTACACCCCCTTAGAATAAATATGGGCAGCAAAGAAAAATTGCGTTGTAATCAGGAAGAAATCCTCTACATATTCACAAAGTTTTAGAATTTTTTGAATTTTCAGGTTCGGGATCTTTCCTTGTAAGACTGGTGGCTTTTGGAACAGTAATGCTCGAGAGCAGGGTTGACTAACTGGTGGCTCACGGGCCATCGGGGGCACCTCCGCCTTGCTGCCACGCTGAACGACGATCGCAGTCGAAAAGAGAAGGAAAGAAAGAAGAATCCACTGCGATCGTCAGAGTTTACATGCCGCTATAATCATTTCTTTTTAACCGACTTCCAAAAGGAGGAGGTTATAGATTTGACCCGTTTGTATTTTTTTTATGTTTGTCCCCGCATAACTCCTCAGCATATGGACCGATTTTGATGATCTTTTTTTTATTCGAAAGAGGGCGATACCCCGGTGGTTCCATCCTACACTGCATCAACATTGGCCGAATATTTTGCCAGTTCTGGTTAATAATAAAGTCTATTGTCACCTAATTATTATTATTTTATGTACGTACGCGCATATCTCCTCAGCATGATGTGTCAATATATATAAAACTAAAAAGTTAAATAAAAAAATTTTAAAAAACAATTAAAACCGACTTCGAAAAAATAAAATTACACTAAAAAGTAAAAAATAATTTTTTCCCTTATTTAATCTACGACTCGCATATTTTTTAAATCGGTGCCTCATCATTTGCACTGTGTAAATCTGGCGTCGATTTAAAAAATATGAGAGTCGTAGATTAAGTAAGGGAAAAAATTATTTTTTACTTTTTAGTGCAATTTATTTTTTTAAAGTCGGTTTTAATTTTTTTACACATTTTTTTATTAATATTAGAATTAAATACCTTCCCTAATTTTATTTATCAACCAATTTGAATAAATTATTTTAATGATCTAAACAATAATCGCGTCATAATAGTCGGTCTGCGACACCGCGCGCCGGTATACGTGTGCTTTTCAGAAGCGAGTGTATAGAAAGGTTAAGATTGCGAGTTACCTTGGCTAGTTACGCAACGGAACGCTTCAGAATTCTTTCTGCCAGCGAGACAACCAACCTAATTCCACTTAGAACGAACCGAACTGTCGTAAATATTTGCCGAATAACAGATGCTCGTAGCATCCAGCGCGTAGTGTTCTTTAGTGGGCGTAGCAGATGCCTAACCCACCCATGGCTCTTCAATTCTCTTGAGGCCAGGAATGGGTTTAGAGATTTGGCGCCTCTAGGCTAACGTTTGCCACCCTTTTCGTCAAATATCATCATATATTTTAATTTCAAAGATTCGAGGCAATTTTAAAATTAATTCAATATGACAGCTCGCGTGTGAGTTATTGCTAATCTGCTAGATGCAAAGAAAGTGAATTGCTGTTAAAATTGCCTCAAGCGTCTATGCCCAAAGATCAGCCGGTCATAACTACCAAAAGAAAAAAGTGATCCTGTACTATTAAATTATGTTTAATATTTTATTCGCATATTACAGTAAATTCTCGTTATAGTCCCGTTTTTACCATGCGTAGTACGCCCGGTGATTATTCCCACCATTTCTTGGAATCCTTCGGTCGAGAGTGAGAGAACGAAAGAGTCGACGGCAACTTCGTGTCAACTGTTTCGTTCCCTCTCGCTCGCCCGAATAGTGTACGCATCGCGTCGTACGCCCGCCGCCAGGCCCGTTCGTCGGGTTTATTACGAGGAATTACTGTAATGAAATAGGCATATAGGTTGCCGGCTGCATACAGATCCGCCTTTGCTTGAGCCACTCGAATGATTATCTACAGTGTGCTCTAAAGCGTTTGCTTCCGAATGAATCTGTGCCACCGAAGATGTACCTGTTAAGTTTGCATTGGCTTTCGTTATCATTTTACAGTTAGAAGAGCGTCTGAGGTAGCCTTGAAACGAATGTAACCGCATGGTGTGCCGCGCCGCGATTCAGCCGACGAGTCCGCTCTTCTTACAGAGCCAGCGAATGGCAGACAAAGGCGCAATTTAAAGTTAAAAAGATGAACGGTAACTACTACGAGTGTTTAGCGGTCGATCGAGCGAATTTTCCAGCCAGAGAAATCCTTCGTCCTGTCTCTCGCCTCCGCGGCCGCTTTCTACTCCCTTTCCCTCCAGTTCTTCGCGCACGGGGCAAGGAAAAATTAATATAAAGCAGGAGAAAATGGGCCACGAATTTAACAGGTTTCGTTTGATTAAAAGTAACTCCTGCCACGAGATCGAGCCCAGAGAGAGGGGAAAAAGAAACCCTTCCCGCTTTTTGCAAGGCAGCTAACTCCCGCTCCCGGGGCCTTTGCGAAACGATCGAGAATTCTAATTAGCGCAAGCTCGACGGCCACCTTTGCTTAAAATCAAACGAGTCCCCCTTTCCCTCTCTCCCTTTTAACACGCAGTTAAATGAAACGTCAAGTTTCATCGGGTTAGGTATATTTATCCTGTTGCTCACGGAGACGTCTTCGCGAGGAGCTGGAGCTTTCAGGCGAATCTCAGCTGAAGCGACATCACGCATATCGAATACGGGAGCCGTGTCTCTGTTCCTGTTCGCGAATCGGGGATGGAAAGGCCAATAAAACGGGTGATTGATCCTTCACCTTCGTATGAGGCGTAATCCGTGTGTATGTGTCTGTGTGTGTGTGAGAGTGGGACACAGGTGTCCGTCGAAGGAAGTCGTGGAGGATCGTCGTTAACCACGATTTACTTTCTCAAGGACTCGTAAATTTCCGTACCCATGCCCGTCTGCCGCCGCGACATTCCACTTTCTCTTTCTACTGCCATCCAGCCGCTTCTACTGCAGGCCGATCATATTTTATTAGCGGTTTACGAACGTGAATCATGCATATGTCACTTGGCGTCTCACTGTCTGCCCTATGCTTCAATGAAATCACGGTTCCGTGAACACATGCGAATGACTCGGACGGTAGCACGGCGAACCAACGTCCCTTGGACTTTGGAGCCTTCGTCACGTGAGGTTAGCACGCCGGAGCAATTCTGACTGGACGTCGCTTGCACTCCGGAGCAGTGCTTGCTCCGACATTCATCGCACTCGGGTGGGGTTTAAGGTCCGGCTTTACTACTAAAAGGATACGCGAATCGATACGTCCGACCGACGACGATGACGCGCAGCGTATCCGGATTCACGTCGACTAACTCACTGCGCAGCTGCTAGTCTACTGGTTCAAACAGAACGTGCATGCCACAACGCCTGTAAGGCGGTGTCCCCACTGTTACTCGGCCGGTCGCCGTTACGCAGAACGCGCTCGAAACGCTCGGAAAATTATTGATTTTCATGGGGCACCGCACAAGCAGGCTCGCAGCTCTCGCCGACGAGTGCAGCGCGCGCGAACGATCTATTCCAGGGAATATTAGATCGCTAGCCGAGTAAACGATCTGGCTTAATCCACAACAGGTGCGCCAAAGGGAAAGTGAAATGCCTCGTGGATCGCGGCATTCAATCGCTCGCTGCTAGGCCTCCGTTCATAGATCCACCTCCTCTGCTATCGCCCTGCTTCTCTAGATCATTGAAACAGGGCCCATTATGCCAGTTACGCGGCGCATAATGGCGCGCTAAAAAAATTATATCGCACGCTTAATGGGACCTTCCGGTCTAGAGCCCAAAAAAATAGGTGATATTTAGGAATTAATTAAAGGAAAAAATATTATATATAATTTAATGGGACTTTTCGAATTGTATTAAGGATGTCTTAAACCATAGAAATATATTTTTTGTTTTATAATTAATCATTGCAGACGGCACTGGCGAGTCATTAAAGTCAAGGTGTCAAAAAATTGATCCAAATCGGTGGGAACTGTATCTCCAAAAGTTATTATCCGATTCGACTGAAACTTTTTTTATTTTGAAGAATATACTTCTGGCTAGGGGGAAACCCAGAAAAATTACAAAAACTGAAAATTTATAATTTTGAAAGGCGTTAGAAGGACGAAAAATATAGAGAAAAAGTGATTTTACACTTCAAGTGTCGTTATTTTCTCAAAAAAAATGTAATTTTTGTGCCCCCCCCCCCCCTAACCAGAAGTATATTCTTCAAAATAAAAAATGTTTCAGTCCATTCGGATAATAACTTTTGGAGATACAGGTCCCACCGATTTTGAGAACACTGTTTCGGGAAAAACGCGTTTAAAGTTTTACATGAGCACCGAGTCGCCGGTTGTGACCCATGCATTTGCCGCTACTCAAATGCCTATAACTTCGGCAATTTTACGAATTTCAACAAATCCTTTTAAACACGTATTCCTAAAAGGTTAAACATTCGAAAAATGAAATGAACAAAAAATCGGCTTTTAGACCGGAAGGTCCTCTTAAGGGTAGAAGCCCCTACAAACGGCTTATTTTTGTATCAATTTTTAGGAATATTTTGCAAAGATACTAACGCGCTAATCCTTTGGTAACTTTAAGGATACTTTATTTAACATTATAACAAGTAAAACAAATTTTTATAACAGTAAACTTATTATAAATACAAAAGAAATAGAACAGTATCTGAAATAGTTTTTTTCGAGATGCAAAACGGCACCGGCTGTAGTAGCGTCTCTGGTAGTTATGTGAAACAAACCAATAAATTTTTTTTCAGTTTATGTGCCAATTGTAAGACTACGAATCACAAATTATGTAAAAAATTGCATGTTTTAAAAATTGCGGAACTTCAAACATTTTCGCCAAAAATTCGCGTTTTATTTGTTTAAAAACAGTCATTAAAGTTAATAATTCGATTAAACATTGTGGTTCATATTCTGAGGAATATTATAAACTAAAAGTGTGCAAAATTTATAGTCGATTGGTCAAATAGTTTTTGAGTTATCCCCGGCGCCAATTTTGAAAATGTGGTTTCGAGAAAAATGCGTTTTAGGATGCTCGGCGCTCGGAGGTGCGCTAACTCACCAGGCCATAGTATCGATACGGAGTTCCATTTCGGCCTATAACTTTGAGAATATATTTTTGAAATGTTTTAGAAGCAATTTATGGAAAACAATTTGTTTCTATTTTTCGTTCGATTTATACGGTCTTCTTCCCTTAATAATAAAGGAATCCATCTCTCACATAAAGAAACTGTAAATGTAATTCTTTTTTCTTTTTGTACTCTGGAAAGGCAAAACATAATAAATAGGAAACAGGTGTAAACGTTTGGGACCCCAAATTGGGGGCATCAAAAATTCTTTTGCATAAAGGACCATTCTTAGGGACCTTGCAACAGACCTCGCGCCAGCCCTGCATTGAAACGCCGATTTTTAGATAGCGTTAACATTTTCTAGGTTCTACCTTCAGATTCCTTACTTATGTATGCCTATTGTCTATTAGAACTTACTTTTTCTTCGCAAGTTCCGTCAAGCAATTAAGCTTCTAACTACGATCCTGGAGTATTTCATTTGCAAATCTGTCGTTATCGTTTCAGCTCGGCGTTTTCAATATCCCGCGAATGCCACGTCAGCTGTCGTCACGGTGTCCCCCGCTTAATAGCCACGAAATTCCTCGTTTCAATTGAAAACTCGCGCTCCCTGATATTTCGGGAATCGAGAAGCTGACGCCGTTTCTACGATAGAGTTGCCGCGGAATGGAGGCGAAATATCGACAGAGCCACGGAGCCGGGCAATTCGCAAAGAGAACGATCGAAATCGATTCCGGTGTCGACACGCGCAGATTTTATCGACAGATCTCGCCGGTAGGATTGAATTTTATACAGTGCGGGTATCGGCCGATTAAGTGGCTCTCCTCGGTGGAGACCGGCGTACAACTTGCCGCCTTATATCATTCAATCGTAAAAACTTGGCTCTTTGCAATCGCGCTGGAACGACGTCGCAGTTTCCATCGGGACGATAGAAGAGGGTCACTTGCCTTGCGGTATCGTGATTTACGAACGGAACTTGCGCCATCCACGGAGAAGAGAGTAAAACTCTCCGCGTTAATGGCCCATCCCAGCGAGATCTATTCGAGTCAATCGGGGCAGCTTGAAAGACTCTTTGAAATTAGCGCGGAATATGCTCGTCGCAACGGCGGCAGGCACTGTCAGCTTGCTAAATAAACTTTCTTATCCGCGCTGAAAAATGTCGACTGGTTCGCGATGCGGGGCTTTATCAAATATTCCCGCGCTTCAGTCGACCCGGAGCGGAGCACTTCCATTTTCCCCCCTCTTTTACATATTTTATCGGGCTAATCGAATAGAAGATCCATCGAGAAGAAGGAGATTAATTCTTCACCGTCTTGCCGAACCGGGGCGGCCGTAATCATCCACTCTCCGCGCGCGCCAGGCCGTAGCGTTCGAAACACTCTGCAGCCAAAGCTGGCGCAATTCGTCTTCGTGCTTTAATAATAATTCGAACTGGGGCTGCTGGTTCTTAAAGCCTCCAGAAGTTTGCCGAGAGATTCCCCATTGGAACAGAGTCCGACGAATGTATCCGGTTAACCATCGTCTGAGGAAAGCACTACTCGCGATAACGCGGCGCGCCTCGCACCGAGACGATGCGCCGTGAGATTAATTTATTCTTCTCGTTGATCATTGCTCTATCCGTCATCCACGGTATCCGCCACGTTATTCCTCGACTTTAGCCACTTTAAATGGCGCGGGATCGGTCATAATAATCGGAGCATAAAATTGCCACGACTTTATGGCAGCTCTTTCTAGAGCTTACGGATTTATCGCGTCATATACACTGTCTCTTTTTCCTATACCTACCACCAATAGTTTTGATTCATCGGCAGAAGCCGCGCCGCATTCGCTATAGCTACTATCGTTTCACGATGTCGTAAAGCGTAGCCGATGAACGAGGAAAGTGAAATCGCGGGTGGGATCGGAGAAGAGAATAAACGGTACGTGATTCGAGATTCGTTTAGTAAAGCGCCCGAGAGGAGAAGATTCCAAGGTACAAGCTTCCTTGAAATTTTTACATCAGGTTTGTAGAAAGGGAAAGATATAGTAGCCAGCGGAGTATCGGTTTCCAAGGTATCGAAAATTTATCACGAGCATCGATGGTAGCAGCATCCTCGCTACGCGCAGTGTCCTTCTCCTTCCTGCGTACACTTCCGCTGAATACAGTCTAGAAGTGGAATCGAAGGCTTCCCTCTTCCAGTCGAGCGATCAACCAACTGCCCTCTTCCTTCACCCTTGACCAATCCTGAAACTTTCCCAAAGGATTTCTTGACTGGTGTGACTCGCGGTGACCCTCTTCCTCTTCCTTTTCCTCTTCCTTTTCCTCTTCCCTTTCCTCTTCGTCTCCTTTGGAAGCTTGTACTCCTCCGCCCCCGAGTTCTCTATTTGCGTCGACACCGTGGAATTTTCGAGTGAGTGCCCTTTCACCCTTTACCAACCGAGCGCGTTCACTCGTGCACCTTCCGTTCGCTGCAATGCAAACAATACATTTGAAATGACAGCGATTAGAATTATAAACTACTAAGGTATACTTGCTGTCTTACTGTTAGAGTTATAGTAGGACGGAACTTTTTCGAGCATTCGCAATAAAACTGATTCCCATTGTTGATCTAACTTTTCCCTTGACCGAGGCTAATTAAATATTGAATCAGTATCGACAGCTAAATGTTTTAATAGAATTTTCCTCGATTTCTCTGCGCAGCCCTCTCCGAGCAACCAATGTTTGCCGAGCCAATACCGAACGTCACGGTGCCACTGGGGAGAGACGTCAGCCTGCCCTGTGTCGTCGAAAACCTCGGTAATTACAAGGTAATTAAATTGAACCATCTGTACCTGCATGTCACGTCACTACATAGCCACCAAGCTTAAGCTAGGGAAAAACTGTCCGGTCCATTCTTTTTTAACCTCCATCGTTGTCGAACTACTGTCTTTCTAAATTTCAACCATTTCGTTCGCTCTCTAAATATCCATGCCAGCCCGCGCGATTCGCGATCGACAGCCTATGGCTGTACAAAGGATGCATGTACCACGGTTGCAAAATGTCCGTAACAACGATTCGATGCAGTATCTGCTGTAGCGTCGCAATGGAACGTAACGAGAGTAGCTGATTCGCCGATCCGGTTGTCACCCTTCAATTTGCCCCGTATTTCCGCTAAAAACTGTCCCGCGAGGAATTTGACGACCATTGCATAGGTCGCGGGCGAAGTGTAGCGCGCGGCCAGGACTAGGCGCTTGCATAAGCTTCGTCCAGCGCTCCGTTATTACGCAATGCCGCGAGTAAATAATAAATGCCGCTACAGACATTGTAACGCCAGGCTGCCGCAAGAGAGCTTGCTCTGAAATATTTACGGTACCTGCCCTCTCCGATGTATCGATTCCTCGGGAGCCCCGCGCTCCATTTCCCCGGCGAGGGAATATGTATCTCGAAAGTAACACAATATTAACCGTGCCAATAAAACACTTCATCGTGGAAAAAATCCGGCGTACGATACCGAAGCAGCGGAATTTCAAACGCGTAACGAGCATCCCCGATGCAAAAACCGAACAGTTAATAAATGATGCAACGATCGATCCGGGTGGAAATACAACCGAACGACGAAGCAACCCGGAGCGTAAACATTCGAATATGGAAACAATGAAGGGGCTCGCAGCGTTTCGCGACGATAATTCTCGCAGTCTATTAGCAGGGAACAATGTAGGGAAATGGTTGAGCTGGGCGGGGGATCTTCGGAAACGATCACTCGAACAACTCGTACAGATTAATGCGCGGAGGAACGAGACCGCGGGGTTGTACAGTGACTGGCACGCCATCGATTAAAAAAGAAAATAGAGAACGACGGAGGAGCGGGGGGGTAGGCCGGGGAGGAAAATTACGAGGGGCGCCTCGCATCGGTGTGTACGAGATCGCGCATCAGGATAATATCCCGCGGCGGAGCGCAACGCGTGTTCCACATTATTCTACCATTTGCGTTTTCGCGATCGTAAATCATTAAACGGAGAAGCGGTGGGTGAAGGAGACGGTGGAGACGAAGGCCGCGGAAGGAATGGCGGAAAAGGAGGAGAGAAGGAAAAGGGACGGGAAGCGTAAACGTAATGCGGCTCGTGCTAGCCTCTCGTTCTCTAGCTTGTTCCTCTCCCGTTCAATTACCTCGGGTTGCATCGTTGCAGCGTTATTAGCATTACCGCATCCCCAGACGAATCGGTTCCGCGATGGCGTGTCGGTAATTTCTGTCGGTCCTTTTCACCGCGGACCGCAATCTTGCCCGGGGCGAGGGAAGAGATTCTTCTATGTTATCTCGACCGATCGTTCTGGCCTCCCCCCTCGGCCATTCAGGACCACTGTTATGCAACAACGGTATTGGAAACGCATCAGTTGTCCCGTGAAGAAGCTGCATGCGATGCATCCGTTGCATACCTACGCGTTACACGCCAACAAACATATCGGCGAGTGTAACGAGCGACGCGATCCCTCCGCTGAAACGGGTATAGATCTCGCAAGCAAAACTGACGGGGTTGGGTAACGTGAAAAGTGGGGCCGCGGGTGGAGTCGCTACGCTATGTGTGTACTTATGGATTGATTGTATCATTGTATGATTTGAAATGATTGATAAAGTGTAATAAGTAATACGTGGCATATCTTTCATTCTTTGTATGCTCCGTATAAAACACGGTACACACATAATTCGAAGCGGGTATGTTACATTTCAGTGTAGTATTGTAGTTTTGGATACTGGGGTGTGACTGTTAAATAACGCACCACATATATATAACAATAATCACGTATATTTAACAAATAACAGTAAGTATACTAATAGCTTGTAGAACGGTTCTAACGTCTAAAGGTGGAATCTGACAGCGCGTGGATCGGCGATCTTTGCGCGGCTCGCCTAGGATTGCCCAGGCTCGCGAATGGGTGTTCTCACGGCGCGTGGATTGGCGAGTCGACTCGGCTCGCCCAGGATCGCCCAGGATCGCGAGTGGACGAGCTATGAGTGTTCTCACGGCGAGGCTCGGCTCGCCCAAGATCGCCCAGGCTCGGGAATCGGCGATCCATGAGCGTTCTCACGGCGCGTGGATCGGCGATTCACGCGCAAAGATCGCCGATCCACGCGCCGTCAGATCCACCTTAAGGAGCACGAAACGTTCAGTGCGATGTCCCGAAAGGTTCTGCCCTTTTCATCGGCAATTGACAAACGCCCGAAAATTAACGGACTGGGAAAACAAAGGACAATGTTAAGCCGCAGAGGGGATTAGTGACCTACGAGCCTACAGCGTATGCTATACACCGTTGGAAAGATCTCGCCAAGACGAATCGATTGGTACCATTTTTAATTTCAAAGTTCGTGATTTTGCGGTTTTGAACAAAAGAAACCGGTAGTAAAAGCCCATCCGGCCCGAGGGACCCCGGGTAGGCACCTGAGGGAAAACCGCGGGATGTAAGCGATACTCCAGCAGGCTGGAGCCTCATGACCTTCATTTCAGGGCCGTGTTGGGCCTGCGTTTGTCCTATGGGCCCCTTTCCTAATGTCCAGTACGAAATTGCCAATGGATTAGTGGCCCATGGGGCAAACGCAGGCCCAACACGGTCCTGAAATGAAGGTCATGAGACACATTTACCGCTCCAGCCTGCTAGAGTATCGCTTACATCCCTCGGTTTTCCCTCAGGTGCCTACCAGAGGTCCCTCGGGCCGGATGGGCTTTTACTACCGGTTTCTTTTGTTCAAAACCGCAAAATCTCGAACTTTGAGGCCATTTTTCGAGGTGATCCCATCTGATTTCGAAATTAAAAATGGTACCAATCGATTCGTCTTGGCGAGATCTTTCCAACGGTGTATAGCATACGCTGTAGGCTCGTAGGTCACTAATCCCCGCTGCGGCTTAACATTGTCCTTTCCCACGCGCCTCAAGGTTGCGAAAGAGGACACGCTGTCCTTAGCCTTCACCGGAGGCTCTGACATCCCTCACTTTTATTGCCTTGAGCAACCGACCGTTTTAAGCCTAGAAGACAATATAACTTTCTCCTGAACTACAGTCCGCTACATAGTTATAGATGGAAATCGGGAAATTCATTTATATAACGAAACATTAATTTATTATTTACTTCTATAATATGTGTGGGATTTCAGAAAGTGTGACGACTACGGATATGTAAAAGTAAATCAGTATGTTAATAGTGGAGAGTTGCCTATTTTGGACCACTCTTTTACTTTTCTCTCTTACAGGAGCATAACACATTGCAAAAAGCAAACAGAAACGGGAAAAAGATCTACATTTTATGTAGATTTTATCATGTATTTAGTGTGTTGATAAAATATGTGATTAAAATAATATCTCAAAAAAAACTAAACTAATGACTTCGGTCCATTCCAGGCAACCGGTTTCGTAATTTGGACCGTCGGTTTCCTAAGTCGGACCGTTCCTAAAAACCAATAAATTTAAATGTACAATCTAAAAACACTGATCAGGGCATTGAAAAACAATAGAAACAGGAAGAAACAAGTATCTTAGGGCCTATGCACACGGCGACTTTTTGCAGCGATACAGTCGCGCGTTTCGCGACCGCGCGACTGCATCGCTGCAGAAGGGCAACTGAAACAAACGGGCAGCGACTGCATCGCGCTAGCATCGCGTCCTCTTTGCGAGTGTATCGCGACTGTATCGCTGCAAAAAGTCACCGTTTGCATAGGCTTTTACGGTGCGCGTTACGCATTTTTCAAGTCGATGCCTCATCATGACTTAAAAAATATGAGAGTCGTAGATTATATAAGGGAAAAAATTATTTTTTACTTTTTAGTGCAATTTTATTTGTTTGAAGTCGGTTTTAATTTTTTTTTAAATTTTTTTAGTTTTAATTTTTTAGTTTAATATATATTGACACAACATGCTGAGGAGATATACGCGTACGTACATAAAATAATAATAATTATGTGACAATAGTCTTTATTAATAACCAGAACTGGCAAAATATTGGGCCAAAAAAAAATACAAACGGGTCGAATCTATAACCTCCTCCTTTATGAAGTCGGTTGAAATCCTTTTTAGTATGCTTTTAACTATTCGCTATCATAACATAGATTGTATCCTAGAATGGACCGGTCCAATTCAAGCAACTAGTGATGGTTCAATATTAGGCAACGTGCAGGTTACATCAAAAAGATATGTTTTCATTGTTATACTTATACGAATATGGGAAAGTAAGGACATGAAGTTGTAGCTAAGACAGCACACTTTACACTAGTGTCATTTAAAATTATGGTACTTGATGTAGAAAGCAGCTGGGTTACAAGATGTAGAAAGAAATTCACTTGAAATAGCACGAAAAATAATGATCGCGCACCACGTGTTTCTCTATTTCGACGATGCTGAACGATAAACAAATGGATAACCGTCTCGCTGTTCTCGCACGTTCCATCTCCACTTCCTAAATCAGTGTAGCCAAAAGAACCACTGCAAATATGTTTGTTTATCAAGATACACAAATGGTTCAATCTAGGAGCCGGTCCAATAAAGGCAACTCTCTCCTATATATATAACATATATTATATATATATATATAGTGTGTGTGTGTGTGTGTGTGTGTGTGTGTGTGTGTGTGTGTGTGTGTGTGTGTGTGTGTGTGTGTGTGTGTGTGTGTGTGTGTGTGTATTAACAAGACTCCTCGCACTTATATTCCACGCAACGTCTCTACATATAAGTTCTCAACGCAATCTGTACTACACGAAACGTATTCTACAAGGTCTCAACGCAATTTTGCGCAATCTGTCCTTTCGTACCGCTGACCCGAGGTTCCCTCAATCTCCCTTGCATCCCCGCGCCAGTTTCCCAGGAAAAACCACCCAGTGCGTATGGCACTTGACTTCGAGGAACGCTGAAGCCATGCACCTCATTAATTCTGTCACACCATGCTTATCGTTCGACTGCCCCCGGCAATTTCCGAGACAGCACAACAAACCAAAAGACACCAACAGTCCTGGCACCTATCCGCTAGCCTATACGGAAATATCCATCAACAGCACATATGTATATTTCGATACTTTTTCTACACTACTCTTATACCACTCCCACATTATTCTCAAATTATGTATCTACATTTATCTACATAAGGGATGAACTGGGATGCGTACACTAGTGTAAGTCGTGTGGAATGGTGTGAAACTGGTGTATGAGTAATATAAGAATGGAGTAAGAATGATGTGAAAATATAGTAAATGTGAAGAATGTGATAGATGTTGATAGGTATGAATGTGAAAAGTATATGGAACATCTGGAATACCTGCAGTAGATGGTGCGTGGTATATATATATATATATATATATATATATATATACCCCATAAAAAAGCTTAAAAAAGTAAAAAAGTTACGCCATGTACATGAAATCAAATAAATCACAAAAGAATAGAAGATCATAATAATTAGAATATAAAAAAAAGATGTGAAATCAAAATGAGCTGCAAGTACTGTCGTTTGCAACAATGTTGCCGACAGAAACTTGGTGGCCCGATCGAGTGTATCCTCATAGGTCCACGTTTTCTAACACAGTGGTAGAGGTAAGGCACACGTATTGTCGCTATTGGCCGACCCGTCACGTGACGAATGGGTCAGCAACACCGCGTGATGACGAAAGCGAGCGGGACACAGTTAGACGGGATGCAGCGTGTGCCGCTAAGAACCTACGAGTGGGGAATTGGGGACTTTCGGGGCAGAGAGTCGGGCGGCGCGAGCGAGGTAGCTCCCTGGCCCCGCTCAGCATCCGAACGCCAACATTTTTGCAAACGACAGTACATAAAGGTGCTTTCCAACTGCGCTTAAGATGACACAACTACATATACGCAGCTAAAATGCTGTATTCATACATTCCATTACCCATATCGCGGACATTTTAATAATATGAAGATAAAATGTAACATCTAGACCAGGGCTCTCCAAGGTGCCGTACGCGTACGCTCGGGGTTCTCCCACCCTCGTCCGCGTTGTCAGGGATAGCGCGCGACGCTAAAGAGGCGACCATGACAGACCAGCGTGTCCGTCGTCGAGCGAGCTCGGACGCCCGATACGGCATGTGTATTAGTGACACGCGACGTCACAGCCAGCCGCCAATGCTACTATTTCCCGCGGATTTCGGATTATTCGTCTTTTGTTTAACGTCTGAGGAGGTCAACATAACACAAAGCCACCTCATTCAGTTACAAACCGCAAGACGAGCGCGATTTCGCGAAGGCCGGAAATATTGTGTCACGCAAGCACTGCATTTAAATTTTTATACTTTTCTCTTCTCTGTAACTTTAACTATTCTATTTCTGCTTATTCTTCTATTGCACATTTCAGATCTCCTTATTCCTTTTCCTTCAATCATTTCCAGTAGTAAGTTGAATTGTAATTTTAAGTACGATGCCAAAAGCAACCACGTCTATTGTAGATTATTTCTGCTCTGATGCAGAAAAGGATTTAAAATTTCTAATCATCCGAACTTCAGAAAATATCGCAGGATGTATCATCTGCGGTAAAATATTGCATTGTCCATTTCGCCCATTTCATCTTTCGCGGCATTATACATCCTTGCATAAGGAAAGATATCAGGACTTTTCACCAGATGAAAGACGTGCGTTACTTACGGAATATCGAAGAAAAAAAGAAATTGTAAGCGAGCATAATCCTCCTACAGCAAGTACCTCGGCGTGTGATGATAGCAATAGGCAAAGCCTTGTTGCATCATACGCAGTTAGTTTACAAATTGGGCGCGCGAAAAAAAGTTATAGTGACGGTATATTAATAAGAGATTGTGCAATTGCCATGGCACATGCTTTTAAGAATGATGTTTGGCCAAACAATTTCAAACCGTTCCTCTGTCAGGGCAAACTGTCTCCAGACGGATGTTAAATATTGATAATTTTCTAGTAGATAAATTACGTACTTTGATCCAAAACTGTGTTTACTTTTCACTGTGTTTGGATGAAATTACGGATATAACCGATATTAGCCAATTGACTATTTTCATTCGTACGGTGCAAAGTGACTTTTCTATTAATGAAGAATTACTTGCACTCGTACCCTTGCATAACACCACGAAGGGGGTGGACATATATACCGCTTTCCACCCGGAAGTAACAAAATTTACAACTTTTGAAAGATGCACATGTATAGTAACCGATGGAGCACCGGCAATGGCTGGCACAGTAAATGGTTTATTTGGACTCCTGAAACAAAATTCTAGAAATTGTTATACGTTTCATTGCATAATACATCAGGAGGTATTATGCGCCAAAATTTTAAGACTTTCCAAAACAATGAAGCTTGTAACTAAAGTTACAAATCTTGTTAGAGGAGGAAACCGCTCGCTTACTCACCGTAAGCTGCAAGCATTTCTGAAAGAACATAATGCAGAATTTAATGATTTACTTTTATATACAGAAGTTCGTTGGCTAAGTGCTGCGAAATGCCTGCAACGTTTTTTCGCGCTCCGGAAATTATTAGTAGATTTTGTTCGTAAGGAAGTACCATCGATTACACCCGATATACGACAAGAGTTGCAGAGCCCCGAATTTCTGTCTGCATTGGCATTCTTAACAGAGGTAGCTTCACACCTGCAACGCTTAAATTTAAGTTTGCAGGGCAAGAAACGGAATATTGCTCAATTGTACGGAAATATGAGTAGTTTCCGAAAACAATTGGAACTGTTTGCAGCACAACTTGAGGAGGAAACGCTGACTCATTTTCCTTATTGTTTAAAAATTTCGGAAGAACATCCCAATATTAAATTTTCTGTTTTTCGCGAAGATGTTCTTCAAATCATGCATGAATTTAATACGCGATTTAGTGATTTCGATAATTTGAGTAAAAGTATTCGCTTATTTGCAAGTCCCTTGACAGCAAACATAAAGGATCAGGATGAAACGTTACAACTAGAATTGTGCACGTTACAAGCTGATCCGTTTTTTGAGTCAAGGAAGTTTTACAGGCGAAGACTTTTTTAAGTTGTTGCCTATTCAAAAGTATCCGGAATTACACAATCTTGGCCTAAAAATTTGTTCCATGTTCGGATCTACTTATGTATGTGAAACTGCTTTTTCCACAATGGCAAATATTAAATCAGATGTTCGAAATTCCCTCAATGATATTTCTCTTTCAAGCGCGTTACGGGTTGCTATTTCGGAACTAGATGTAAATGTACAAAATCTCATTGACAGGAAAAAGCAGTGATCCATATTTTCTAATGACAGTAGAACTTTTATATTTATCGGAACTACTCATAGTACCATCGAATTCTGTTTTTGCATAAAGGAAAATCGTTTATTTTCTTATTTTGTTTCGTTTGCTTAAACTATTTTATTAATGTTATTCTTAAATAAAAGCAAAACGTTTTGAACATTTTTTTTAATTGATGTATCGATAATTGATCTTTTTGTTCTTTTTTTAATCGATTTATCGATGAATTAATCTGTTTTTTCTTTTTTTTCATCGATGTGCCGAAAATTGATCTTTCCGTTAATCGAAGTTCTACCGTATTGGGTCACCCGAAAAGTTCATACTTTTGTCATACTTCAATTTTAAAAATAAGTTTCTTTATAAAAATTATATTTATACTGCAGTACCTATATTGGTATTTTATTTATTAGAGTTAAAATAAGCCACAGTCAGAACCATATTATGGTGAATTTCACTTCGAAAAATCCTATGAGCTTTTCGGATGAGCTAATGTTTACATTTTTCCGAACAAGTGAATGTATTTCGTTTATCTAGTCATTCTAGTCAATTCTAGTCTTTATTTATCTTTATAATTATCATTATTGTATTTTTAAATCATTACTTTTCTTGTTTCAGAATTCTTCGAAAAACACAGGCCCTCAAAACTGACAACTCCCACCGGTTTCTAGGAAAAGTGCAGTTCCAGATCAATTTTTTCCTTAAAACTATTAAATATATTTGCTTTTTTTATTTCAATAAATAGTTTTTTTCCTAAGAGCTATAATAGGTTTCTGTTGATTTTCAACTAATACATTTCTGCGAAGATAATTTTCACTAGTCCTTATTATATATCTTCAAGTCGACCGTTTTGTTTATTCAAGTTTATGAATTGTGCGTTACGAGCCCTTATGATGAGGTATTTATTGTGAAATTTTACATATCTGTAGTAACAGATTTCACCTATTTCTACCTGAGGGGTTCTTAAATATTACATAAAAGTCACAGAATAACGCAAAATTAAAGAGTAGTTGCAGTTTACTAGGTTTTCTAATATAATAATAGAAATTACTTTCGAAATACTAAAACAATTCAATCAGAAGGATTGCCTTTTGCGATTAAAACAAAAGTGACCAAAGTCCATGCATTTAATAATTTCAAGGACAAAAAAGCGATCTGTGAAAGCATCCCTCGCAAAAATCGGCAAAAACCGTCAATTCTGAAGGCCTGAACTCATCAAACAATTCTGAAACCAGAAAATGATGATTTAAACTCCTATAATTTTATATGGACTTTGATGCATTTCATTATCATAAACAAGCGTGACACCCAGGTACGAAAGTCAACGAATTGACCTGGAATGACCCATATCCGAGTGATCGGTGGCTCGCCTGACGCGTCACTAACACATAAGTACGGCGTACGTAGGGCCCGAGTCCCCCTAACCGCGAAGACGCTAGCCCGGCTAGCCCGTCATGGCAGCCTTCGTAGCGTCGCGCGGTCTCCTTGACAAGGCACGCTACGCCAGAGGAAGATTGGAAGGGGAAGCAGGCGCGTGAGGGGCCCCTACGCCGGAGAGCCCTGATCTAGACATTTGCCTAGATGTCCGCGGCCTGGAAGTCAAATACTTGGCGTGGCCAGGCAAGGTATTCTCAGATCATCAATACACATACCTTCCCTCTCGCAGGCTTTCAAATAATTTGTCAATTTAAAACTCTGACAATATGAGTACATTTTCATTATATTGTGTTTTAAAATAATTCTAAGATTATTCATCGACACCGATACCTTTCATCTCACAAGCTTTCAGATAATTTGTCAATTTGAAGCTCTGCCAATATGAATACACTTTCATTATTTTGCGTTTTTAAATAATTCTTATTCGTCGACGCCTTGACCTTGCCTGGCCACGCCAACTATTTGACTTCCAGGCCGCGGACATATAGGCAAATGTCTAGATGTTACATTTTATCTTCACATTATTAAAATGTCCGTGATTATTACAAAGCACTTTTATGTACTTGCAGCTCATTTTGATTTCACTTTTTTTTTATATTCTAATTATTATGATCATCTATTCTTTTGTGATTTATTTGATTTCATGTACTTGGCGTAATTTTGTACTTTTTTGAAATTTTTTTATGGGGATCTCATTTCTTTTTACAAAGATAATTTGCATAGTACAAAGATACATATTTGTAAAAACACATTTATAACTTGGTTATAACTTGACGGTAAGCTGTCAAAATTTGGAGTAGATTGCATAGTGAAGATAGCGATTGACGAACGAAACATGTGTTAGTTTCTGTTGGCTGAAGGTGTGCGTGTAACGCGTACCGAGAGTCGACGCACGAAACATGTGTTAGTTTCTTTTTGGCTGAAGGTGTGCGTGTAGCGCGTATTCGTATTATGTCAACAAAAAATTGGTTGACGAATATAAGAATCAGAAGAAAAATCTTACCGTCTCCGACAGATCCATGAGACGATATTACGATATCTCTGTCATGCGTGGACCGATTTTATTAAATTTGGTCTTATTCGAAAGCTTATATGCGGTTTACATAAGAAAAATGCCTTTAAATTTAAGAAATATTGCAGGCGTGATGAGATCTTAATGAAATAAATTTCAGGTTAGGTTGGATTAGCCGGGCGACGAGTAAATGATAGCGGTAGCGACAGTCGACATATACAGCGTGTCAAAACATGTACTTGGCGTCGAGACGCTACCGCGTCTCTAGATAAAAAACTGAGACTCAGTACATTGTATTTTATCCATAATTTATTATAATTTCAGAGATATAGTCGCCTTAAAACTAGGGATTACTTACAATTACATACAACGTATATTTAGTAAAAGCTTATTACAATACTATTGTATCTACTGTCCAAGTCACCCCACTACAGTACCTACCTGAGAATCACAAAAGTACACAAGCGGAGACTTCTTTAGCTTCTTCCACTTATAGCATCTGATCGCTTCTTTTCCTATTTCATACGTCACACAAAATATCTGTTAGAAATGACTTTCTAAGGGTGACAACGAAGCTCGATCCAGAACAGTTCTGGGGTAAGGACTGAGCGGTCTCTCACAGTTCGCATACCAGAAGGCATCGCCTTCCCCACTCCGTGGCCAGATCCTCCAGGAACAGAATCCTTTGGCTATACCGCGTCAAGCCGTCAGCCATAACGAAACTCTCTCTTTCTAAATTTAAACAAGCAATCCTTCGACACCCGATAGTTGGAAGACCCAAAGTCTCGCCAGCCATCGTCCGTCGCCAGGACTGTTTAGTCCCTAAGCCTAAGTCCCAGTCATAAACCATCGAAGGCAGGACAGTGTGGAGCCATCCGTCCTCGACCCTACCCTTAAAATTGGTGATGCTAAAATATCGTTTGACGCAATCTAGCAAAGTTGCGACGCGATGGTGAACCGCCGGAGATTCTTACAAATAAACAGCGAATCAAGCGTGAAAGTACCATTGCAACTTTTTTAGACACACAATGGCGTTTAATTTCGTCGGGCACGCCGCGTGAACGGGCGGATATCATCGCGCAGGCTGATATTCGATTAATGTCTCCCTGTGTTTCGGATAAATCAAAGACCAGTGGATAATAAATCAGACGCAGCTAATTAATCATAGCTATAATTCCCTCGTACAATAAATTTCCCCCGTCCAACTACTTTCTACCGATACGTCGTTGGTCGCGATGTGTCCAGTCCTATCATTTATTACTAGAGTGCCAATTACTTATTCACATCACGCACATATTCACGTTTTCACAGATTTCTTAACGTTACATTACCCATTACGGTGTTAAAACAACTGTTAACGTTTGAGAGAGAGACGAGGTTTCGAATCGAGATTCGCGAAACAGTCTCAAGCCATTGTTTCCTGTGGAAAGATAGCCGACTGAAGAGGTCACGCGCTGCACAGGTGCACTAGACACCAAAGATGGGCAAAGATAATATCTAGATAATATCTAGATAGAAGGTATTTATTAAATCATACATTATTCAAAGCTTGAATAAGCATGATTTAGCTTTAGCTTTATTCAAGGCGCCAGAGCTGAAGCTGGTTATTCAAGGGCCTTTCCTCTTGGATGGTGAATAACGCTGTTTCAGCTTTCAATCGATTTTTAGTCTAGAATGACGACTAACCGGCGAAAGCCTTTGAGGCCCGACCCGCGCGCGGTCGCCTGCCGGTCAGATTCTACAGAATCTGAATTTGTTTATTTTTCATCGTATCAATATGAATGTGACGTCAATGGATTCCTGGCGTTCTCCCGATAAATTGGACAGAAAATAATTTGAATCGGACTATTTTTAACGAACCGGCTTTCAATTCTGCAAATAAATTTCTCACGTAATATCCTTAATTATGGTCCGAATTATATCATTTTTGGGGTCATTTTCATCGGGAAGACATGAGTAATCGATTGGTAATACTTTCATCAACACTTATCAAACACATGAAGATTTTACATGGCCCGTCGGTTTTATTGCTCTCGGCTGTCAACGGGCGGTCTACTGGGGCCCGAAGGTCCTCGCTCGCAGCGAGGATAATCCGACGGGCCACGTAAAATCTTCATGTTTTTGATAAGTGAAAGTATTACCAATCGATTCCTCATGTCTTCCCGATGAAAATGACCCCAAAAATGATATAATTCAGACCATAATTAAGGTCCGATATTACGTGAGAAATTTGTTTGCAGAATTCAATGCCCGTTTCGTTAAAAATAGTCCGATTTAAAGTATTTTGTGTCGAATTAATCGGGAGAACGTTAGGAATCCATTGACGTCACTTTCATATTGATACGATGAAAAATAAACAAATTCAGATTCTGTAGAATCTGACCGGAAGGCGACCGCGCGCGGGTCGGGCCACAAAGGCTTTCTCCGTTTAATCGTCATTCTAGACTAAAAATCGATTGAAAGCTGAAACAACGTTATTCACCATCCAAGAGGAAAGGCCCTTGAATAACCAGCTTCAGCTCTGGCGCCTTGAATAAAGCTAACTCGGGTGACTTTTAGTCGACCAAGGAAAAAGATGATGACTCTTTATTTGAAAAGTTATTTCAATCACTTTTTATTTGAATAATGCCAAACTCTGCTAGAGACACTATAATAAGAGTCTGGACACGAGAAGTAGGGTTTATACAAAAACCGACTTCTGAAAAAACCGAAATTCCACTATTCCCAAAAAATCTGTTAGACCGGTTTTCGAATTATCACAATAAATATATAATTAAAATAGTAAATAAATATTTGTACTTATTTTAAAAATGTTCAATTTCCTTAATATTTATGGAATTACAAAAATATAACAAAATGAAACATACTGTATCTATACAAAACCAAATAAATAAAAATTAAGTTAACTAAAATCCGTACAATTTTTTAGTTCATTTATGGATCTACAACAATATAACACAATAAAATAGACTGCATACAAAACCAAATGAAAAGAAACTAAACTAAAATCCGCACAAAATATAAATCTTTTACAGTGGTACCAAATTATAAATCTTTATTCCCTTTAGAATTTTTTTTTAGAAAATATGAACTCATGAAGAATAGTTTTACAGTAATGAGTAAACTGTTACCTACTACAATATGCTTGTGTCCGAGGCGATTTTAAGTTTCTAATTAAATAATTAATTCATTCTTGCATATTAATTCTAGTATATAAAACCGGTTTTTAAAATTTCAAAACCGGTTTTCGAATTTTACAAATTCATAAATAAAAACCGGTTTTTAAACTCGGTTTTTAAAAACCAACAAACCCTAACGAGAGGGCCACTTTTGATTGGCCCGACATTTTTCATCTATTCCCGCTGATTTTTAAATCTGTCCATTATACCACGATAATGAAGATATAAAGTAAAAAACCAAGTTTTGTGTTCTATTTGATATATGTTATTTTATTATACTTATTTAAATGCGAAGTAAACAGAAGTAAAATACCGCCATAAACGTAAGGGTTGTTAAGGGTGGTTAAAAATGAAATGGTGTATATCTCTTTCTCTTTCGTGGGATTTCGATCAAACATGGCAGACAGTGGCTCGTATCCAGACCCTTATTATTGTTGCGGGCACCCGATGGATGAGATCCATGGCCCGCTGGTGTCCGCGATGAAGACAAGAGACAGCGAGAAGAAGGTGATCGTAACGATCACCTGTCAAGCTGTCAATCGGGAGTCAGCCGCCACACCGTGCGAACGTATCTCGTGACCGTCTTAGATTATTGATCTTATATTTTGTTACCGCTTTGTTGTGTTACGCCATTAAATGTTCTATTATATTCGTTATACTCTCGGATTAGATTATGTCGACCTCCAGACATAACATTATAGTGTCTCTAAGGTGCACCGCAGCCTCAGGAGGGTGCAAGCCAGTCAAGCGATCCCGTTATCGCGAAGAAATTCGCGCAATTACGCGGCTCCGCGGTGATTTGGGCACTGCTGCGAGGTGAATGGAAGCTGCACGTGTTCAGGGGCCGGTTCCAACTTCCACGGTGTTCCGTTCTCCGACTGCATGTCCTCCATGCACGTGCACGTGACTGCTCGCCGGGCGAGAAGACATTGCCTGGTACGACCGAAGGCGCTTATTAGTCCGAGGCAATTACTCCGAAAGCCGCTTTAGTTCCGGGATGACAGCCAGCGTCCCAGGAAAATTGCTCGGCGGGGGTCAAGCCACGACGAACCTTTTGGATGCCGTTCTGCAAGGTCCGTGGAAGAAAGCAAGACCACTATATAACGAATAACAAGCTCGATCCCGAAACATGCTTGGTGGACAATTCTGAAACAATTGAACGCGAAGTGCGTTACCTTATCCAGTTAAACTGTGCGCTCCTTTGTCGCGATAGCGATAAGTGATTCTACGCAACGTCCTCGGCGCGATAAAACCGCAGGCGTCCCCCAAAAAGTCCACCGTGAACCGACCAACGTGACACGGGGCCAGGGAAAGAATTTGAATAATTCCCCAGATCGGGTTTTATAAAAGAGCGTTACAATGCGGCGACAATAAACCCTAAGCCCCTCCGCGTTTACAGCTTCGTCCATTATTCCAGGGAATCATAAAGATGTCTGCGCGCCGCTACGTCGCGGGAATAAAACCCGGGGCTTTTTTTTATCCCACGGGCGATCGAAAACGATATACTTTGACAGCCAAAGTCATTGATTTCGCTAAAGAGAGGGAGAGAAGGAAAGAATAGCTCTGCTATGCTGAACGGCATGAAAATGTTTCGAAGACATATGACAGAGAATTATTCGCTGACGAACGATTGTTGCAACGAGTCTCGTCGATTGGGAGACTAGAAAATAGATTCGTGCTTTTAACCGTACGAAAGGGTGCACTAGAGAAGCCTTTCACGGCGCACCTGCATGGAACTTGTCGAGGCTATTTTCGTGTCCCATAAACGAATTTCTGAGACGCACCTTTGTCCCCTGTGAACGTTGACGCGTGTTTTATGTATTGGCATTTCCAATGTGGAACGCGTGAAGGCATTTCACAGAAGGAATACGTCGAGCTATGAATACGAACATCTTTCTCCATGGATCCGAGTTTCAATTAATTAAATGGAATAGTACTGCGCACCAATACACGATGGAACGTTGCAGTATAATGTTCCTTTAGTTTCTTATTAAAATGTAATTTGTACAATTCAATGGTGAAATATAGAACCAATAAACGAGCATGCATGAATACGTTATTGAAACTGTCAGATCGTTACCCTTTCCCGAGCCCACGTTCCCACATCAAATTTCACGGTGAATCAACGTAATAGTACGCACCGTTTTCGTGACAGAAGCCACTGCCGAGCGAGTCCCCTTCTCAAAGAACTTGGATAAATAAAACTTGATGAAAAAATCCGATCGATAGGTCGCAGTAAAGCACGATTTTCCTTCGTGCCGCTCACTACGAGGATCGCATTAACGATTACCGTGCCACCCACTCGCTTTTTCTTCGGTGCCTTCGTTGCATCGACGGCTTTCGATAAAGCGCAAAAAGAATATTCATTCCCCCGCAGCTCCATAAATTTTTTACGCCCCATTGTCCGACGAGCCCGCAGTCGAGTTCCCGAGAGCTGTTCCAAGGACATCCAGCACGACGATCGGCTGTCCGTTTTCGCGCGAATGATTTTTCCTAGTATCCGAAACACGTATCGGGACTGGAATATCTGGGCTGCCTCATTACAGTCGACGTCCCGCGAATACAAAGTCCGAGCTGGCAAGTTGCAGCGGGACTCTTTGATCGAGAGACCAGAAAATTCCATCTACAGGGGGTGTCAAAGTCTCTTCTCCTACCCCTTTGTCCTTTCCCTCTGTCGCGCGGTCCTCGATGCCCTGGCTAGCCGGACGAAACCGTACGACGTTGTCAATTTTCCTGGATTTAATTATGCCGGGAAGCCGGCGCCGTGCCGCCGGGGAATTACAATGAAACTCTTTCGCTTGGTCACGGGCGAAATTGCCGCGGTCCGCTCGGAAAATCTCCTCGGAGCGCGGTTGCGCGCTGGCGAATTGAAAAAATGCGTAGGGATTCGGGCCTCCAATTGGAAAATGCAAAGGGACCCCTGGTCATCGTATTTTCGGAGGTCACTGGATACGCGTAGCCTTGGACTCGTTAAGGGCTACGGCTTGCGCGGTCCACTGCACCCGTGGAACGAGGAATTCGTGGCCGCGCGCGGAGAGGGCACGGTTACGTACGTTCGGAGCTAGCGGAGTCGCAAGGATTTCGATTGAAAGTGTCGGTGAATATTGCAGAAAGAACTTTCAGCGTCCGTCTATTATTCGCGGGGGGACGGGACGGGGCGGAAAGGCGGCTGGCAGCAGGCCTTTCCGAGAGGAAAAGTTGAGGCGGCGCGCTCGAGTGCTCCCGGTAATTACCTAATTAGGAAATGAATTTAATAATTAATTTGCTAACCGGATTACAGGGGGTAAGCGCGTCAAGCGTCGGCGCCAACGGTGCTCCGCGGATGCCGTGTTGGATCGCGATCCCTGAAATTATTTTTAATTACCGTGCCGATAAATCGTCGAGTTACCACCCCTCCTCCGCCCACCTCCCTCTCGCTCTCTCCTTTCCTGTCGTGTGCTCCAACGATCCAGCGATCGCACGACACCGCTCACCCCTCGCCCGATGAAATTTATTCCCCGCGTTAGAAAACGCGCCGAATAAAAGGCACCGATAACACGTCCGACCCGATTAACGCGCAACTTTCCCGCGGAATGATTAACTTTTCGCTAGTGTGCCCGCGCGCCGAGCCTCCCCCCCTTCCCCGCCATTGAAATATGGCCGCGTTTTAATCGCGTCAGACACGGAATTCGGCCGTTTTTCAAACCGTCTTTGACGGCTGAATACGTCGCGGATAGCAGCTAAATTCGGCAGGCGAGACTCGATTAACTTTGTAGTCAGACTTAGGACGGCACAAGGTTTCCCTTTGGATTTTTTGGGTCGAGGAATAGTCGCCGGACGCTAGTTCGCCTAATTTTGTCCATTTCCTTTCTATTTTATATCTAACGGGAGTTCTCCGCAAGTTCTCCACGATTCTTCGAATTGTTGGAACACCCTGCAAGTTTTTCTACGGCATCCACACGAAACAGCAAATCGATACGGGTGCTGGCAGGGTAGCAGCGGTCGACGGAGGGGAAAAGGGAATTAATAAACGTCTCGTCGGCGAGACAAAAGGTCCGTCTCGCCGAACGGACCAGCTGTCAGCGGCGTTTCGGGCCGTAAAAACGGCGCCGGCTCGAGTTGAAGCTAAACACCGTGGAGGAATATAAGAGCGACCTTGTGGGAAATCAAGCTCGGCCTAATGACTGAGCGCTGGCAAACCCGTGGAATATTTTTGCAAAGTTGATTAAAACGGGAAACCCTCCTCCGCGCTAAATGCCCGCGCCTTCGTCAGAATTGCACGCTCCCGAGTTTCTCCCCCTCTCCTTATTCCCACCCTTCCCCACCCCAGCATTCTCTCTTGTTATGCTTTCCAGCCACTCTGTTACCTTTTTTCCACCCTCCTCCTACCGCTTCCTAGGGACGACCCCGCCGGGGGTTAATTAAATTGTAGACCAGCTGGCCGATTGTTTAGACCACTTATTTCCTTCATTTTCAACCTTTCCACTTCTGTACTAGGAGGACCGTTTCAAGGAACTGTCAATTTCTATCATCAGCTTCTAGCACCGATCTACCAGTATTTTTCCAAGAGCTTTAGTAAGACTTTGAGCGTCTCACAATCTGTCGTCATTGATACTTATACGAGATATCAGTTTTATTTATTATAGTAGCGCAATACTTTAAGTGACAATAATTATTAAAGTGCAGGCTAACTAAGCGTTTTCCCAGGAGCCTTCGGGCCAAGGCACCGAAAGCGCAGTGGCCGCCATTGAGCCACCCTCGCAACCCTCTGTCCTCCTGCTCAATTTACTTTTTCTTCCCAGGCGTCTCTTTTTGCGCGGCTCGTACCGCGTCCCTCTGTCTTCATCCCCCTCTGGGAGGCCATCGCTGGCCCGTTCTCGGTGCACTTCTGAATTTTGCCCCGCAGCCATCGCCCCTGCAACACGCCACCGTGCAGCCACCGTAACGACTCTTGAACGAGGCCAACCAACCACGTTTACGACCCTGAGAATTTTCGCCGCGGATTACTAAGCCGGGAAGAAATTCAGAAGCGCGTCACCCTTCGCGATCATCGACCGTACGCAAAAACAGAGAGGCGAAAAGTCTTCCCCTGAATTCTCTCGCTGCTAGAACAAGGTTGTCCCTTGCGGGGAGGTTCCGGTCTAAAAATCGAATTTTTTGTTTATTTCATTTTTCGAATGTTTAACCTTTTAGGAATACGTGTTTAAAAGGATTTTTTTTAATTTGTAAAATTCCCGAAGTTATAGGCATTTGAGTAGCGGCAAATGTATGGGTAACACCCGACCACTCGGCACTCACGTAAAACTTTAAACGCGTTTTTCTCGAAACAGTGTTCTCAAAATCGGTGGGACCAGTATCTCCAAAAGTTATTATCCGATTCGACTGAAACTTTTTTTATTTTGAATAATATACTTTTACCTAGGGGGGGGGGGCAGAAAAATTACAAAAAATTGATAATTTATAATTTTTAAAGGCGTTGAAAAGACGAAAAATATAGGGAAAAAGTGATTTCAAACTTCAAGTGTCGTTATTTTCTAAAAAAAATGTCATTTTTGTATTTTTTTCTGCCCCCTCCCCCTAGCCAGAAGTATATTCTTCAAAATAAAAAAGTTTCAGTCGAATCGGATAATAACTTTTGGAGATACAGGTCCCACCGATTTGGATGCATTTTTTGACGACTCGACTTTAACGACTCTCCAGTGCCGTCTGCAATGATTACTTATAAAAGAAAAAATATATTTCTATAATTTGAGATATTCTTAATACAATGCAAAAAGTCCCATTAAATTATATGTAGTAGTTTTTCTGTAATTAATACCTAAAGATCACCTATTTTTATGGGCTGCAAACCGGAACCTCCCCTTAAAACTCCCTTTCTCCTCGGTGCGTGAGCTATGTCTGCCATCCACAAGTCTGTCTTCCCTGGGAAACAACTACCCAACCCGTCCACGGATTCCATTCTCGCGATAAAGGAACCTCGTTTACGCGATCGCCAGACCAACAGGGGGTTTGAAATTTTGACGGCGCCTCGACGACCGCCTTCCCCGAGCACGTATTTAAAGCGGAGTGTAAATCGCTCGGAGGCTCCGCGGTGTTAAGGTACACTTCGCGCGCAGTCAACTGTCAGCGAATAATTACTGTCACTCATGGAGGGACAGCAGGTGCAGTTTCGGCGCTCGCAGCCGAGAAATTAGAAGTTACCCGCGGCAAGGCGGCTTCGCGGCCTTATTACCGTAACAAATCGTAAACTCGTCGCAATTATAGCGTCGCCGGGCGAGCGTTCTTAAAATTAAACGCACGCCGCCCCCTCTAATTGCGCCCATTGCGTTAATTGAGTTAATTGCGTTCGGTTTCGCGCCAGGGGCCTCGACACTTGGCGACGAAGCACCGAGCAAATTAGATCGACACAGGGGTGAACGGCCCTCGACTTAATTTCGCGACGTTTCCATTCGACGAGCCTCCTTCTCCTGGCTTTACACCTGTTTTCCACGCACGTTCGTCTTCGTCTCTTTATTTCTTTCTCTCTTTTCAAGCTCGTTGCTCCTCTGTCGGCCCGATACGCGGCAACCGTTTGGAGGTAAAAAGTCCGATCCGGTTGACAGCCGGCGGCGCCGCGCAACGGGATCCGAGCGCAAAAGTGATCGAATCCAGAACGAATATCTGGATCGCGTCGAATCATCCGTGGCACTGTCAATAGATAGTAACCGTGCGCGAACGAAGTTCGGGGGTAGCTTTTACCAGCGCGATTTTAATTAAAACACGAAGCTGTAGGGGCTTCTGTTCGCGAGCTTATCCCGGATGGCTCGTGAAATGCGACGGTATCGTTGCCGGCAGCATCAACAAATATCCTTCGATTGAACAGCCTCGTTAGGAATTATCGAAAGCTTCATATTATTCGGAGCAAGTAGTTTCTATAGCCTTCTGTCTGCGCGCGGCGTATATTGCTAACAATCTATTCCATCTCGCGCGAGCGCGTTGCTGCACTCGCCCTTCTTCGCGCGCACATATCTGCGGGATAAGTGGAATCAATTTTTAAAAGAGATCGCGGCGTAATAAAGATCCCCCAGCAGCGTTGTTCGTCTTGACAAAGGGCGAGCGATCGAAACGGCGCTTCCTCCTCGCGGCAGTGGTTAAGCCTGACTTTGTACCGGTGCCAGGGATTTCAATAGAGGCCGCAAGCGACACGAGAGTTTCCTCGAGACCGTTTAAAGGCCAATATAGAGGCGATAGCTATTGCCGCGCATCAGCCAGCAGGCTCGTTTCTCGCGATCGAGAGCGATTCACTTTTCAGCAGACGTCTCGAACCTCGCGGTGGCATTTCGCGCGTGCTCGTAAATAGGGCCGGCCTTCTCTATAAGGGGGCCCGGATGCTAAAAATATTTTGGGGGCTCAAACAATTTCTCAACGGTAAAAACGCATAATATCTTATCACGAAAAAAAGGAGAATAATAAGAGTAATATAGAAAATAAAATAAAAAATAAAACAAACATTAACATATTTAAATATGACGTTTTTCCCATGTTAATATTAGACTATTATATTGTATTAGAAATTATGTTCTAATTTCTTTTTTTGACAGTCCTCGCATACCGTGATATGGTTACCACTACCACAATTGAGGCGATCAGCACAATAGTGGCGTAACCCACAATTTTGGGTGAATTAACATTTCAGCCTAAACCAGTTCCTTATGCAGTAAAATTTTCATTCTATAGTGTCCTGAGCAACCCTACAAAAACATACACAAAATGGCAGCACAAAAACGTGTTTCTGCACTGAATATTTTGTTGATTTACGTCGTAAAATACTGGCCTGTGCAGCATTGGTCATTATTTTATATACTAATATGTAATATACACCTTAGCAATTATATTTTATAAAAAAATCATACCCATGTACCTAAAAGTAGAAATTTTAAACAACAACTTTAAAACGTCAGTAATTTCATTAGCCGTTATCTCAAAACAAAAGTTTTGGGGGTACGCCACTATTGCGCTGATAGCCTCAATTCTGATGTGGCCCGTAGTATTGACAGTTCTGTGTTTAGAACGTGAGATTCTAGTCGGTTTATGAAATTAGATTGGATTTTAAACAAATTAAAATTCTTCGTTCTCATCTTCCCCTTTTTTTATTTTCTCTTTTCTTCTTTTTTCCTTTTTCTGGGGCCCCTGTACAGCCCGGGGCCCTTGCACCCGTTGCAGCCCTCTGTGGCCGGCCCTGCTTAATAACCCCATCTATAGAATTAATGAAACGCGCAACTGGGGGCTACTATTTCTCTGGCGGAGGATAGGGTGCTGCGCGTAGCTTGCCTGGAAAGGTTTGCTAACGTCAACGAACGATGTTGCAACACAACAAACGGCCCAATTGTACAGGATATTAATGCACATCGACCGGTCCCATCAGGGCAAATGTTTATTCTCGAAACTGGCGCGATTAATATAATGGACGGGAACGATCCAGGGAGTTTCCGGTCAAAATTTCAGTCCAGCAAAGTTCGACGAAACGCCACTGCAAAGGGAACAATGCGGCTATATCCGAAACCGAGGATTAACCGAGAGAGTTCGACTACGGTTTAATCTTCCTTCGAGCACCTAGCAGCTGGTTTGCCCCTTTGATCCTTTTGGCAAATTAAATCAACGAATCGGGGCCATCCAGCGATCAGTCTGATTTTCCTGCGGCGATCGATTGGTAGCGCGCGTCGAAACAATCTCCGCGGTACGTTTGAACGAATTAACGTCAAAGCTCGCGATTTACATTTGCCTCTGATTGGACACTCTTCTTCGGATGATCGGAGAAGTTTCTCGGTTACCGATCGCGAAGTCTTGCTCCTGGATTCTGGATGCTTGTAAATCGGAAAGTATATTGCTCCTGGGCTTCACCTCCCCAATAAGAACTCTCGAAACCGTTCACCATCTGGTAGACGCGAGTAAAAGCCAAGAATATCTTCAGAAAGTTAGAAATATACGAAATTAGCTCAGCCCTGCGACGTCCACGTCGGTTTTAGACAGCTGAAGCCGATGTCTGACTATATACGGAGCGTCTCTACCGAAGAACTTCTCAAGCCACTTCTCGGCCAAAAATTCAAACTGTTCACAGTTTCCAGGCTACGGAATGACGAGAATTGGCGCACCCAGAGGAGTGCCAAGGGTCCCTGGAAGAAAAACAAATGGATTTTATTCTTTAAATAAATTTTTATAATCACCTAACGAGTTGTATCGAATTTGCATTAAAAATATTTTGATCCCTGAAAGGAGTTGAAACTCGGTTCCCCCAAGATTAAATCCTGAGTGCGCTACTGATGACGAGACACGTACCACACCTCGCGACCCAAAATGGATGGCGTGAGTAATTACAAAGAGGCGCTAATGAGTTCGCGTTCAAAGTGGAGTAGATCGAAGGGAATTAGATTTAAAAGATTTCCCACACTCTTTGCACCCGTGTCTCGTCGCGATACGCTTCTCCCCGGCGTGCTACACAACGACGAGCTCCTACAGCCCGATGAACCCGCGACAAGGATCGTAGAAACGGCGGAGAGCATCCGAGAGGGTAGCCCAGTCATAATTCATCGCCGACGAGCGCGTCAGGAGGAGTTGTTACCGCGTTACATCCACGAAGTACGCGGAAAGTGGACGGGGGATAGGTAGGGCAGGAGGGGGGCTGGAAGCGGGCAGAAAGTAAAAATGAGGAAAAGTGGCGCTTTCGCGCAACCGAGCGTTCTCGAGCGTTTGCCAAGGAAATGAAAAAGAAGAAGTGGCAGGCAGAGAAGGGCGAGCCCGGAGCCGTGGAGGGGCTAGGGGTGGGGAGGTGCAGGCAGTTTAACCCAGAAATCCTCAAAAGTGCATAAGCTTTGTCGTGGAATGAGCTTAGTTAGGGGAACGTTAGCCCGGCGGAGCGTAAAATACGGTCGTAATAATGTTTGTTCGTGGCATTTCTGATGCAGCCCTCCCCGGTTGCCTCGTGTCGTCGCAGCCCCGCACCGACCGGGGCCGAGTTCTTTCTCCCTTTCGCTACCCGTCGCTCCACGCTTTCCTCGTATTGCGCTCCGCCACTTGTGGAGCGTCCAATGACTCTCGGCCCATTGAAGCGAGCGAATTCGAACGAATCCGCGTCGTGGGCGACCGTAAACTCGATCGTGCGCCAAACCGATTCATGTGGAATCGTTCAACGATTCACACCGCGTAACGAAGGGTGCTCCGATTGATCGTGCTATCCACACCATAGATTTAGATCACTTAATGGTGTACCTCGGCCATATGGAAAGCCTCGAAATTCAGAGGATCCTCGAACCTAGAGTTTAGACGTTAGAGAATATTTTAAGGGTTGTAATTGCTTGAATCAGGCGAGGCGAAAGGGTGTTAAGCGACGTGAATGATGCTCGCAGGTGGCGTGGATCCACGTGGGCCGTCAGATGCTGCTCACCATCCACAAGCACATGGTGGTGAAGATACCGAGGTTCACGGTGTCCCACGACAACCAGAATACCTGGCTACTGCACATAAACAGCGTGCAGGAACTCGACCGTGGTTACTACATGTGCCAAGTGAACACGAACCCTATGATGAGCCAAGTCGGCTTCCTTCAAGTAGTCGGTAAGCATATTTAATCTTCTTTCACCGGCTTACGGCGTCCGCTCCATGCATGGAATTATTAAACTCCCCACGGCTGGGAGCACTAAGGTCTTAACGGAAACCCACCGTAAAAGGATCAGTCCCTGTGGAACCACTCTTTATCGTCCCGATGCAACATAAAAGCTACTTAAAGCATTCATCTTGGTTCGATTTCATCTCCCTCCGATGTTTAATAGCCCGCGCGACCCATTGTTCCCAATTTCCATCTGCTACTTCCTGTTCTTCTTTCTTCAAGTGCCGCCGAACATATTGGACGTCCAGTCCACCGAAAGCACAGTGGCCGTCCGAGAGAACCAGAACATCACCCTGACGTGCAAAGCGGACGGATATCCCACGCCGAAGCTCATGTGGAAGCGGGAGGACGGCCAGGGCATAAGCATCAATCGACATCAGAAAGGTGAGTCGGCGATGCTTGTGCATCGATCTCTCGTCGATGGCAGAGAACGTAACGCGTATCCGGGAACAAGAATCCTCAGACATCCCCCCTCCGTTTCACGAGCAGCCGAACAATATTTCACAGCGGGGGTGCATCGATCCGCCTCGTTCCCAAAACGTGGCTCAACCTTCCGCCCGTTCGGATAGTCGTTTAATTTTTCCAATTAACGAAAATCAGGCGCGACGCGCTCACCCGACCGTGCGTCGAAAATTGTTCCGCGAGACTCACGCGTCCCAATTAGCGAAAATTAAACGCGATCGCGTGGCCATCGCGGGCTCGTCGCTTATAATGCCTGTGATCTTTCGTCGCGACGCCTTTTGTCCTCGATCGGTCGCTTCCGATACGAATTCAGGGAACGTATTTTGTAGCGTGGATCCTATCAGCTTCGTCCTGGTCAAACTTCCCGATAAACTGGCGATGGCAAGTGCACAGCGAGCGGTCGTGTCAGGGCGGGATTAATACCTTTAGAAGCCCTAAGCACTTAGAAGATTTTGAGGCCCCCTTATACAGGGTGGTCACTTCAACGCAGTGTACCATTCCTTAGGCATTTCCGGTAATTCGACTAAAAAGTGTTTCTAGCAAAAGTTGGATTTTAAGATTTAGAAAATTTCTATTGCCCTCCCCCGTCTCTCCTGATGCCCTAAGCACGTGCTTATTTTGCTTATTGGTTAATCCAGCGCTGGCTCGAGTCTCGTGGCTCGATGGCGCGGAAAAGAAGCGCGACGTCCTTGGTAGCTGCTGCATTTTGGTACACGCTTGCGCTGGAGGAGTAATGAACGTTCGGCGGGATTTAAAAGTAGATTCAAAGAGTTCGGAGAGGGGAATACAGAGCAGAACGCTAAGGCCGGAGAACGGAGTGCTGAGCGCAGAGAAGCTAGCTGTCAGTTCTGGGAATAAGGCAGGAATTAATTAAATTAGGTCGACGCAATTGTGTTTAAGGAAAGAGCAAGGAACTTCACAAGTGCCCTACAAATTGGTGATAATGGACCTACCCGATTACCCCGGAAATCCTGTTTCCAGGTCTCGAGTACAATTTCCGATTACATGACACGATATAGTCAGGCATCCCATGGCCCTGCATAGTTCCGCTGTAACGGGCGCACAAATGCTGGATTCCCGTCTGGTTAAACTGGAAGTAGCGACGTTTAAAGAGGCTGCGAGCTTTAGTAATGAACTGGAACGGGGTAGGAAGTGGACGGAGGAGAAAATTCCGCCAACAACGCCGGAAGTTGACGTTGCTTTTGTCCCCGTACACCTGATGGATTTTGCACGTCAAACAATAAACACCCGCGACAGCGTTTCCGGCAATTCCCCTAATGCAATGGGACACGTAAATCCATTCTCGTCGACTGGTATTATTAGTAACGCGGTAATTACTCGTTTGCATGGCCGCCGCTGGCGAACTCTTCCATCCCGCGTGTTTACGTGACTGTCGAATAAAACAGAGGCTTCTGTCGGCAGACACCGCTGCATTGTTACAGCAAACGTGTTCGCAGCGTCACTCCTTCTTGACGCGGGGACAAACACGTTTAGAACACTCGGTGTCTCGGAATTACAAGCGCGATGTTGACCAAGCCGAAGATGCCGACTCGAGCCAAGAAGCTATAGTCCGAGGGAAAACAACTGGCTGCTCTATGATACTTTCACTTTACATCACTTGTTGCGCCACGTCGATGGAAATCCCGGATCTTTTACCCGTCCGTTGATCGAAAATGGCCCCCGCAATCCGCAGCCAACGTGACACTGCCAGCGATTGCAAACGACGATGCATATCGCACAATGCGCGCGCTGAATTTACCGCGCGATACATTTGCTTCCTGGTAGAACTGTCAACTAGCAAAGGGTGGACAGTGAATGCTCGCTGCTGGTTATCCTTTCCAGTTCTCTGAGGTTTCATTGAGGGGACTAAGCAGTCAAACCGCTCGAAGACAAAGTGTTTCTTTGCGAATTATTTACAAGGAGTGTTGAGAAGGGAAAGTGTGAGGCGTCAAACCATCGAGGCCAGAACGAGCCATCGGCGTATTGTAATGTTTAGGTGAGAGGATACGCGTCTGTTTTTCGCCAGATCAAGCGTATGGCTGTTGTCCAGCCATTAATTATCGAGGTTCGAGTCATCGCCTAAGCCGGAACCGAGGTCCCAAGAGTTAAGGTTTCCACTCGGGTGGCCTCGCGGCGAGTTGTTTAGACTGTCGCCAATGCAACATCTTGACACCATAAATTAGATACTGATGTTTCAAGAACTCTTTTCTGCAGCAGTTCCGAGATTTGGAATGTTCCCTTTCTCCCGCCTCACAACTATCCTCTATAGTGACACGCCTCCACCAATAGTTTAGTTTTGTTATCATTGTAGCCTTGCGACTCCACCCCTGGAGGGGATGCTGGAGTCCTCGGTCGCGAGCGAAGGTGCCGTCGAGGGCAGAAGCAAATTAGAGTCACACTAAGATCCATCGAGCTCTGCTTGCGAGCAGAAGACTTTTAGTAACACTTGTACGTCGCACAGTGTCGCGGCACGTGTTCAAAAAGCAAAAATTTGAGTTTTGAAATTTTGTATTTCATTTCATGCAATTGATAGTAAACAGTCCTCCGATATAAGATCTTCATAACTTATTAACATAAATAACGGATTTAAGGTTAGTAATTACATTCAAAGTCGAATAACCAAACGCAAGCTGCCACAGACTGCGCGTAGGAAATATTTACCCACTGCATTTTTGTTGCATTTATAAGTTCTTTTCTTTCTTTTTTCTTGAAAATAAGCAAAATATATCCTTTTTTCGTTTTATTAATTAAAAATTTTTGCATTTAAAGATATGGATACGTACCAGTGGTTCAAATTATTACCTTTTTTGTCGCATCTTCTAAATTCTGGAGAGAATTAAAAAAAAAACGAAACATATCGGTTCTTTCATCTTTTTACTACAATTAGTTCTTTTTATGCCCTTTAATTTGGTATAAATTTTTTCTGCTCTCGAGTGCTGCCACATAAGAAAAAATACACATAATAAAACGAAATAACTTGACAAATCTGTGCTTGAATATTTATTTTTAAAAGATACCGAGCTTTAAATTCCTTCAGATTCAACTGATAGTGATGAAGATGTATAATACGAATGAATAATTTAAATTTTATTATCAATACGAATTATTTACAAAATTAATTTTATTTTTTACAATTGTTTCATATGTTTGTTATTAATGTGTGTTTGAATGTATTTAAAAAATATATATTTTGTTTTACTTTTACTATGTTCAAAAATATATTTTAATGAATTATTTTATATTAAAAATTAATTTTTTCTGTATAAATGTGATTAACATAATAATTACGTGTAAATAACTGTATCTTAATGGAAAATTGATTTTTGATTTTTTCCCTATATACTCGTTACACTGTGCGTCGTGAAGATATGTGAACATCTCCGATCATATTTCTGTTACTGTATTTCTTATTCCAAATATAGACTAAGTATTGTGTTTAAATTGTGTGCGGTGTTTTCCTCAATCACCTCAATCACTTGCTTCCCATTTTGGAACATCAGTTTCAAATTTTTGGGCTCTTGCACGATATCGTAGTGCAGGAGAAGTGGTCAGAGAATCGTGAAGATTTACAACCTTCAGAGAAAGCGACGCTCTGCCACAACAAGGCGATGAATACAAATTGTGACTAATAGTACTTTTGGGTAACGGTTATTAATACTATAAACTGTGAAGTTTTTTTATGCGTTTTGTAGGCGTTTTTCTGTGCTTACGAAAAAAACCAAGGTTCGGATCGATTTGAAATTTTTACAGCACGTTCAAAATACAGTAATTCCCCGTTATGAGCCCGTTTTTTTCCCCCGTTGACAGCCCGGCGACTATCCCCACCATTTCTTGGAAGCCTACGGACGAGAATGAGAGAACCGGACAACGAGCGAGTGAAAACGAAAGAGTCAGACATGAAGTTGCCGTCGGGTACGAAAGAGAGAATCATTTCCGCAAGCCACTATGAGCCCGCCGCCAGTCCCGTTCGTCCGGCTCATAACGGGGAATTACTGTATATTCCTTTTTGGAGTGGGCCTCAGTATTAAGTATAAAAGCTCTAGGTTTTGAACTAAAAGAAAACGGCCATTTGCGCACCCCGAAAATCGAGCTTCTAGTCGCTATTTTAATAATTTTGGTTCGATTTTTTTTAGAGCTACCCTCCGAAATTACAGGTTCTAGGAGAAACATATCCAAGGAAACCGTTGTATCTTTATTTTTAAGCTCAATATCGGGGCAAAGCCAAAGACACTTTTTTTAAAGCACTATGTAAACAACCTCGTGTGGCGCCATTTGTAAAATAGATATGTAGACAAAATATTTTTTTACTCTACGTGACAGTAATAAACATTGTATAAAAGAAAAAGTGTGTGCTTGCGTTCATGTCCGTGTAATTAATTCGCAAAAAAATACTTCATTTTCGTGCGCTTTGACTGCCTAAGTAGTCCCCTTAAGCAGCCGAGCCTCTGCGTAGAATTCTGAGACACCCGGTGTAAATTATGCAGCAGAATCAACACGAGCCGACGAGTGCAGTGGAAACGCGTAATTCAGTTACCGCTAAGGTAGATTTAACAAGTATCGCGCGATAAATTAGCCGTAACGTTTGTTCTCCGACGCGAATAGGGGGAATTATCGCGGGGGAGGATCGTGGCGAGACTTCTGTCGTGGAAATTGTATTTAATTCGGCCCGACATCTTTTCGCGATACCAGACGACGTAATTCCTGATATATCTGCCGTTCCTTGGCGTCTCCCCTGATCTCGCATGCCGGGCATCCATTTTCGAAGTAGCTACGCTGCCGGCCAGGACAATTCCCCATGTTTACCGCGATCCATATATTAGCCCGATAGAATTCAACGGCGCGTGCAAGTCTCCCCGTGGCACAGTAACGCTGGCAGCGCGACAATTACTTTTTTCCGCGAGAGCGCGACTGCAGGTCACCGTTACACTCTTCTAAAGCTGTTTGATCAACTTGATACGCCGGCGAGGATAACTCTGTTTAAAATATAGGATACAGAAGCTCTGTAGATCGTGTGACTGGTAACTTCCCGCTTGTACAATGGAGGGTAGAGCGTGTTGCCGCGTTTAAAGCGTGGGCAGGGATAATGCACTCGACGAGTAATAGAATTTCCCCCTGGTAAACGTTGATCCACCCCCAGGGATGACAGATTCCTGGGAATTTAATGTCAGAGTTGTCGTAAAGCTTCGAAAATGTGATCACGGTGCCCGCGTCATATCTGGCGTTACGTCCCCATCGACTTTGCGATAAACTTCGATCGTGACGGCGGAGAGGCGGCGTGCAAATTTCACGGGACCAGCAAGAAAAGTCCCAGCGGTTCGAGTTGGCTGGGTGATAAAGTACGATGGACTATATACGTAAGTCTTGCCTTACCATCGCATTATTAAGAATGCAATTAGCTGTTCGCGCAATTCTCTCCGTTACCATTTCGCGTAGATTCCTCCCCTTGCTTTCCTTTTCCTCTTCCCTGTATCTCTATCCCTCTCTTCTGAATGGCCCTCGATAAAAATAACATGACCGGGAGTTGTATCATGTTCCTTTTAATTAAAAATTCGAGACTACCCGTGGAAAATATTGCGCCAAGCTTCGGGACGGCGAAATTCTGAAATTCCAGCATTTTCTAGCGATACCTACGCAACACAAGGTTTCCCGCTGCCGCACAGTGCCGTGGCACGTGTTCAAAAAGCAGAAATTTGAGTTCTGAAATCTTGTATTTCATTTCATGGAATTGATAGTAAACAGTCCACCGATATAAGAACATCATAACTTAGTAACATAAATAACGGATTTAAGGTTAGTAATTACATTCAAAGTCGAATAACCAAACGCAAGCTGCCACAGACTACAAATAGGAAACATTTACCCACTGCATTTTTGTTGTATTTGTAAGTTCTTTTCTTTCTTTTTTTTGAAAAGAAGCAAAATATATCCTTTTTTCGTTTTATTAATTAAAAATTCTTGGATTTAAAGATAGGGATACGTACCAGTGGTTCAAATTATTTCTTTTTTTGTCGCATCTTATAAATTCTGGAGAGAATTAAAAAAAAAACGAAACATATCGGTTCTTTCATTTTTTGATGTTCAAAAATATATTTTAATGAATTCTTTTATGTTAAAAATTAATTTTTTGGGGTATAAATATGATTAACATATCAATTACATATAAAAACTGTATCTTAATGGAAAATTGATTTTTGATTTTTTTCTCCTATATACTCGTTACACTGTGTGCCGCTCGGATTTCAGGCCCCGTTGCTCCCCCATGCTTCCCTTTTTTCCTCGATACACTCGTCACGCTGATTCGGCGTTAATTAAAATTCGCTGCGCAGATGAAGCGCGCCCGTATCGCGAATAATTCTCGCGCGAGAAATCTCTGCGCCTCGGCTCGGGGGCGGTTCGCCGTCGCGAGGACTTAATGTAAACCAGGGCATCTTAGGAATTCCGGGGGCCCCTATTATCTCATAAGCCGCATCGTTATCGACTTTACGCGTCGAGGTTTAAGCTCCGATGCCTGCGTCGGGATTGCACACGCCCCGCGAGAAAATTCCCGATGGGTCTCGCGTGTGCGGGTTAATGCAATCAACTGCGATAAACTATTATGCCAGCCACCCTCCCCCCTCTCTCTCCCCACCGCATTCTCTCCCCGTGGGTGGCTCTTGCTCCCTTTCATTACCGTATTATTAATAATGCAGTTGCGTGCTCGTGCGAACGTGACTGTTGCCCGCGCGCGAACCATTTTCTCGGATATGTTCGTGCGAATGGGGAACAAACGAGGTGTGTGCCGAGAGAAATTTTCATAACGAGCGCTTTCTCCGCGTTCGCGGCCGCCGATAACGAATCCGAGAAGTCTGAATTGCTGCTTCTGTCGCTCGGGTGAACGGTAACTGGTCGAATGAGAGAAAGAGCCTTGCTCAAGGGAAAGGGAAAAGAAGTGTTTCGACGCAAACACGGGATTAACAAAGCTGGATGCGCGCGAAGAAACTTATTTCAGCGAAGGCTGTTCGCTCCAGCTATCCGCCTCTTAAATATTGCAGAGATTAATCAACTCTGAAGCGTCCACGACCGCAGTGCTACGCCACTCTTGTAACGTGGCCGCCTGTCAGTGGCGCGGCGACCGACGGTGGGGGTAACTAGTGGGCTGACTTAGCGGAGAAAGCAGTGGCGGCGGCACCAGAATTATGCGCACACATGGCACACCCATGAAATATTCACTGGGCACTAAAGATATGCGGCGATTCGCGGACGAAATTAAACAAGCCCACCGAAGAGATTGCACAGTCTTACAGGAAGACACCCCTTGCGATAAAACGCAGTTCTTGCGGACAAATTTCTGCTCATTATAGTTACGTGATCATTCTATTCTCTGCTCACGAGAGGCTCAGAGAAAAACAGAAAAGTAATTATTATTCAGGTTAATAGGTACCTACTACGAATGTCCCATCGTAATCCACTTAGAACGTCGACGTCCCCCGTCCCGTTTCCTATAAAGTAATGCACCGGGACCAAGTCGCCCGACTAGCACAAGTCCTCGAGGACTCTGTGTCATCATAAAACTAGATGGATTAAAACCAGTCAGCGGTATAGAAACGACCAGTCCTCGGGGAAGAACCGCGCGTCCTGGTGTCTGGACACCGGAGCATCCGAATGTCAGGATGTCCCAGGTGGCACAGACATTAGCTCACGAGCAACGTGCACGTGAACCGACCGCCGTGTTAGGCTGACGGAGCTGCTGTGGTTTGGCTCTGCGGGCCGAACGTCATTCCACCGAGTGCAACTTGTATGCGCCTAAAGGCCTGATGACGTTTTACGTGCCACGTTGCCTCTGATACGTGCTCGTTCACTTCCAACCGTTTCTCGACTTCCCGCCAACTACCGCTACGATAAACCTAAATTTCCCCTCCTCGTACATCGCACCAGCCGCTTGAAATTAAGTTGGCACGCAGCAGCAGACATTGTTACGTCCAAGCAACAAGTATCGCGAAGGGAACGCGAGCATCGGCACGGCACAGGGCGAAGTCCTAAACGAAAGATGAACGCGTCGATTGGCATCGATAACCGAAGTTACGTAAACCGTATCGAAGGGAAAGTTGCCGTGCAGCCGGGTGGATCCGCGATGAAAAAGGGATCGTCGGGCGCATCCCGGAGATAGGAAGGAGCTCGTAACTTGCCCGGCCGTGGCACGAGCTGGCAGTAACCTCGCTGGATTATCGGAAATTCAACGTCGTCCTGTTTCGTGCAAGTAAACACCGTCGAATCGAATCGTCCATCTGGAAGATTACTTAGGAACCGGATGCTATCGCTGCAACTCCAAGATCGCTCGAATTCCTACCACGGTGGCTACACACCCGCGCCGGCTCGCTAGACCTCCTTTGGATAATACCGGAAGCTCCAGCTCCGCGGCGGAGGAAGCACTCGCGACGACCGCCGTTCCGCGAAATTAATTGAGTTATACCGACCTGGGGTTTTTTCCATGGACGCTCGAGTAACATGTAAACAGGAAGGGAAGCGACGGAAGTAAAAGTCACTTCGTCGGGGTGGAAGCTGATGATAGCCTTCGACTTTCGTCATCGATGCTTCTGCGTATATATTAATCGACACGAGACATCTTTCGCCCAACAGCTTTATTATTTCAGCCGCGTCGACGTTTTCGCTACCTCCGGATTACAGTCGGAAGAGTCCAGGGAGAAGTAAAAAAGCTGCCAAGTTGGATGAACCACTTCTGGGGCCCTTTCCCTCTCGTCTTCGAGTCGCGGATTCTTTTCTCCGGCCATGCTAATTTCTGCTAATTAAAGCTCCACGCTTTCCAAAGCACGCACGAGTGCGCTGCGCCAAGAAAGGGCGTAAATAGTAAAAAGAGAGACACAGAGAGACGCCGCGGAAGAAATTTAAAATCGTCTGGCGCGCCGGATGCATCCTTCTTTTTCAGCCTCGACTCTCAAAGCTCGGCCGACTGAAACGATGAATGAAGACAGCCCAGCGACACTCTTTCGGCTTCTGCCAAATCGACCCTTCGAATGGGACTCTTTCAACTTTGCTCGTCCCGCCCGCCTTTGCCTGTGGAACCTCGTCTGTCCGCTGTCAACAGCCTCGCCCCGAGCGAAACGCGGAGCTCCTGGTGTTTGCCTCGTAACGAAGTTAATGCGATTCTTAGACATTTGAAAACTCAAATGCCGTCTTTCATCGTGAACAATGGAAGGCTTTCGTAGCTTCAGATTTCAATTGATACCCTCACATAATTGAAGCTTACAATTAGACTGTCTGATGGGCACTCGAGCATCCAGCAAGCATCTCAACTCTCGAGCGCAACTGAACGCGGACAATCTCGAGGCGTGCGAGTGAGGAAAGAAGAAACTAATCGCCCCGACAAACGGCTAATTGTTGGCGCGTCCTAATGACAGGAAATGGGAGGTTGTATCCCGAATGAAACCTAATTTCGACCAGGCCATTAGCGGCGATTCGCGTCTCCGAGGGAACGGTTGCCGCGCTCGAAACTTCCCCCGCGAGCCGGACAAAGTGCACCAAATTCACGGTCTGTCTCGAGGCAGACAGCCACTTTGACGTCGCCCGTCGGCGTGGAAATCCGGCTGATATATAACGAGCGGCATCCTATACATGATCCCGTTCGATAGGTACGAGCGGCTGGGAGGGTTGGGAATTTCGTGCACGGCCCGAGTTACAGGATCGTTAAAAGTTACCGGCCGCTGGATGTTTCGGCTCGATATTATTCAGCTACTTGGTCCTGATTCTCCTCTGCGCCAGCAAAGTATGTAACCCAAACCTCGGGCTCGTAATTGAATGACGTTACACTGACAATAAATCGCGGAGTCGCGTTCGTACCAAGTTTTACGTCGAAAGAGGCGTGCACGCGCGATCTGTAGCCACGTAATTACGTTGAGTGGGAGACATTCGCATCAGCCAATTGGCGGTAAGCCGGAAAATTGATCGGGCTGTTACTAGGTAGATCGGTTTACAACCATACAGAAGCTAATCGTCCTTTGACTATCCCGCAACGCGCTCTAATACACCGCTGTTGCATTGTGCAGCCGGTGCAAACGCGGGGTCGACTGCCGGCCGCGGCGTGTGAGTAATTGCGCGGCTATCTTACATCTGCCTGGCCACTCTCGAAAGTTGCGACCGGTGAGTCAAGGGGATGAAAGAACTTTTGTTTGCATTTAATGGGCGCCCACGGCAAACGGTGCGTTACCGACAGCCACCTGCATTAATTACTTTGCCGCAGAGATTTACGGTGGCCCGAGAAGAATCCACGGGTGGTGGCATCTCGAGGTCGCGAGATTTAATGCCAGAGAAAGAGGCAGACCTCTTGGCCGCTTGCTCTTTCGATCGACAGTGTTTGATATTAAACAGTGCAGGGCAGCGTTTTTCAACCTTTTCACACCTGCGGACCGGTGAAAATAGGAGAAAGCTGGAGGAATAGGAGGAGCTGACGGCTAAGACAGAAATAAAAGCCAATGTAAATGGTAGTTTATTTATTAAATCTGATGTTCTAAAATTACAATTTAATTTATTATAATTCTTTTTATTTAATGTAGCGGCTACATGATCCGGGGGAAATTTTTCGGGGACCGGCAGAAAATTTTCGCGTTGAGGAACACTGGTGTAGGGGGAGTTCCCATAACGGCGAACACTTAAGGTTTTTCTCAAATAAGAAGAAAGAAATAATACCTATTAAATTAATCTCCTTAGCTGTGCAGACGCGACTGGTAGATACGTGTCGAAAACTACTTAAGGGGGTATACCCGTTTAACAGTGTCAAAAAAAACGGATTTTTTATTTTTTTTACATATTTTCAAAGATTGATGTTTTAGGAATATTATAAATCAAGTCCGATGTAAAAATTCGGAAGATTGACGAAGTTATAGGCATTTGAATGGAACAACCCAGGTAGCACAGGACAGCGCAACGCGGCCGCTCGACCGATCGCAGCGGAACTACATTTTTCATTACGGTGCACAGTGGTCTGGGGATATCTACATTCAGCGGCCAAAATTCTGATCATTCTGAAACTTGGTGATTAAGGGTTTTTGCGGTCGCTGATAACGAATTTGGCACCAAAAATTTAAAATCAAAATGGCGGATTCAATATGGTGCGCATTGTGATCTGGAAAGCGGTATTTTATAGCCAAAATTAAAAATCATAGCCGTACTAGAGAAAGAAAAAGAAAAAAGAATCGGACCTAATATTATCTTTGACTTAAAAAAAAAATATTAAAAATTATTATACATTTAAAATATATACAATACCTCGAGCGTCATTTCTAAAAGTCTGCATAAAATTGAAGATTGCAGGAGATTGCACTTGAAATTTATATGCTCTTGTTAACAATTGTGTAAGCTTTCATGTAAAAAAAGTCCGATGTTAATCTGGCTTAATCCTTTTTTTATAAGCCTTCTCAAACTTTAAATTCATATAAACATTGCACTATTTGTTCATGGACTAAAAAATGCCTATGACACATATAAATAACTGAAATATACTTCCTTACTTATATACCTGTATGATATAAACACGTATTTTGATGTTCTATAATGAGTAATTAAAACAATTAGATTCACATAAAATTTGATGATTTTGTCTTTGTAATATTATATCTAATCAAAGAGTCATCTGAAAAGAGAGAGCTATGCGGATTTAGAAGCTCTGGAGGGTTGTCAATTCATAAAAAAAAAATGACATTGTAAAGTTGAAGTTGAGAAATTGAATTTTGGCCACCATCCAGACCACTGTGCGGTGGGCCTAAAAACTCGCGCTACGTTCAACCAATTCACTTCTAATTTTGCATGCAGGATCGTAATAAGATTCCACATCGTCCAACGAGGACTTTTTTTATTCCGATTCCCCGTTTATTATTTATAAAGAAAAAAGGTAGCCTTTTCTCTTAGAAAAATGTAACTTTACCTTTAATCTCTCACCATTTCTTCATTTTTCAAAATTGTCAAAATCGGCCCCGTTAGACTATAGCTATTGACATATTTTAACAGAAGATTTTATTGTTTTTGATTTCAGACACGACATACAGCTGTTTTCAGGCCTACCATTTAGCCGTCTAAAATCGAGAGACTTTCGGATATGTATCCATAACTTCCGAAACACAATAGCTTTTTAACTGAACCTTTTTTTTTAAGTAGTTCATAATACTATGTAAAGATAGTAAAAAAACGGGAGATCAGCATCAAACCGTTGACTTGTAAAAAAATCAACAAAATGTACACATTTTCCGAGGGTTCAAACGGGTATACCCCCTTAATTTGATTCTTTCTATCCCCTCTACGGTTTATTCGAAATAACGGCTCGGTAGGGTTGCAAAAATCACAGATATAGCCAATGTCCGGTATTAGGTGCCGTTCAGCGTTAAGGGAACTCCCCCTACATACTCTTCTTTATACCCCTCTTCGTAAACACTCGCGGCGGAGAAGCCTAATTTGAAAACGTGCCGCGGTGCCCGCGAAACGGTCCATTTGAAAAATGAGGAGTTACAGGGCTGCATGTGTGTAAACACATAGGCGGACGTCGACAACGCAGGATTAATCCCCCCGGCAGGCAATATCTATAATACTTCATTCTATTTATTGCGCTTGGCGCGGATTTACACATAAATAGGGATGCCTCGGTGTATGGCAATCGTGTCAATATTGTACCAGAGAGTGGCTGGGCGTCGCGACGCCCCTCGCAATATCGCAACCGGGTATCCATGTAGCGTAATTAAATGTCGAGTAATGATTGACGAACCGCTCGCCAGCTTCGAGTCACGTTTTCCAAGCGGACCGCCGCTCCTCTCGTGTACTCGAGCGGGATCGAAGCATCCTCCACTCGCAAACAGGCCCAGCGAATAAAAATTGAGACACAGAGAGGGTGGCGGGAAGGGGAAAGCGGAACGCATCGCCGAGTCTTTCATCGAACGTCCAGCCGGATTAAGCTTCCCGATTCGGAAGTAGGCTAATTTGTTTACGCTCGTGGCCGCGTTCCGCGCGGACGGTTTCGCGTCCAATTAGCTGGCGAGGCAATCCTGACGCGAGCGTTGCGGAATGCGAGATCGCATCGAAATATCATCCTCGACTGTTGCCCGCGATAAAGAAGATCGCTCGGAGTTTGGAGTGACGAGCCGAAAATATTCTGGCGGTGCTTTTAAACGAGACAGTTAATATCATCTTTTAACACTGCGCCCGCGCCCCGGTCCCGCGCGGCGGAATCTGTATTGTTGTCGTTTGCGCCCGAACGCTAACGGGCAGAATAATCAATATTTGAGGATATGACCGAAATTCCCTCTCTTTGTAGACACGCTTATGATGTTGATTCAGCGTGCACGATATTGCCGAGCAAATAGGCGGCGTGGATATTCGATTACTCTTTCCGCTGCTGTTTATTTAATTGTACGTGGGCCTATAAATTTGCGTTCTGATCACTTTATTCTGTCCCCTCTCTACCTTGCTGTTTGCCTGACGACTGCGTACCTCTTTACGCCTTCCCTCGGCGAATGTTCAGTCTTACAAGACAAAAGCGGACTCAGGGTGAGGTGAAAATTCAACGTCTTTTACGGTGGGCAATTGCTTATTCTCAAAACGTTCGTTGGGAACCATTTGTCAGCCAGATGACCAAGAGGCAATCCTTTCCTTTGGTAATTTCTAATGCTTTCGCTCTGAGATAGTCCGTTAAATTGCTCTGTCAGCGGGTGGTACGGTAACCTCGGACCGGCACTTAACCGTGACCCTGGCGAGACACTTCAACCGAACAACCTAGCTAGGTTTGCTAGCCAGATGTCTGGTTTTTCCTCCGCTACGTCACAAAGAGGGAGAGGCCTCTTCCTCCACCACCGAAATCGCGGAAAGAGGGTTCCTCCTCTTGAGAAAAGCCAGCCAATCAGCAATTTTGGCACCTCCTGAAATTCTGATGTCTTTCTTACTTTTCGACGTTGGAAATATAGATGGACAGAATTGAATCGTCTCTCGAGCGAACGATCCAAAAAACGGAAGTCGACTTCATGCGATATATAAAAACGTTCGTGACAACGCGCTCCTAAAACAACCATCTTTCTAGTCGTCGTACGGACTAGCGCACTGATCTAATCAAGCGTTCGTGATTAAGATCATCGATAAAAACAACCATCTTTCTAGTCGTCGTTACGGACTAGCGCACTGATCTAGTCAAGCGTTCGTGACTAAGATCATCGATGAAAAGCAATCGTGCTCTTGTCTGATCATCGTACGGATCAGCAAGTTCCTTTATCGCGTCAATCAAAATAATCACTCAAAATGAATTTGGCGAGTGATAGTTATCAGCACCGCGTACCACGGAGTCACTTGGGCCTTACAACCCCAAGAGAAAGAACAAACTTTCGCGCGTGTGTCGGTAGCTAACAGCGAAGCTTTTAAGAATCTCCTGTAACCGACTTGCGCACCCTCGCTCAAGATCAAGGAACTGTAACTAAATGCCTGCCAACAGGGCACTATCGGATCACCTTTCGAATAAACTTTTCATAAAACATCAAATTTAAAACGATTACTAGCCTTTGACCAACTTTCCTCGAGCACTCTGCACGCGTCCCCCACTTTTCCTAGTAAAACTTACCCCCCTTGAACGTACAACATTCCTACTGTCCCACTCTCGCAACACTCGCTCCAACTTCCTCCACCCAATCTCCAAACGAATTTACTCCGCACCAGCAGACGAACAGTGCGGCGAAACCTGCGTGCACTCCACTCGAGCGCAAATAGCCATTAAATCCGAGCCGTTTACGCGCCCCGCAAGCGACTATACAATTTCGCCGCCTATTTCATCGCGGGCAGATTCGTCGTCTCCGTGAACCTCTCCTTGGTCGTCCTCGTCTCCCGACACCACCGCCGTTCCCTTCTTTTTCCCACCGGCTGGGACCGCGAACGCGTCCATGTGGCTGAGCGGCGGCGTAAAAGGCTGGAATTTCTGTTCAAACATCTGCGAGGCCGCGCTGCCGGGCATCCGAGCCCTTCTAAAGCCTCATACAAATTCATGGCCGGGTAGTCTGACCATTTCGCCGTTCCCTAAGTTTTCCACGGCGAATACCTGTGCACACACTGCGTGCGTGCGTTCAAACGCCTCCGCGTACGTTCCGGTAACGTTATCCCGCGGCCCTCGGGGCCATTTGTTCAGCGGCAACCTGCGACGCCTATAAACCGCCGAGGATTAATCGCGATTACGTAGGTTTTTACGCCTGCCGCGCTAGTGGAACCAGAGAAAAAGGTATTTCCTTTCGTCTCCCGGCGACGAAGCGCGGAATTAAGGGCACGCGGACAAACGGGGACAGGAGTGTTTAATTACTCCGAGAATCGAATAATTAATCTCTAAATCAAATTTACTGGCGGCGTGTGTACACGTGCCTGGAGTACTCGCTCCGGTTGAGTGGAATGTGGACAAGCTTCCAGCGGGGAGACAGGATTTAGGTGATAAGTGGAGCGGGTCTGGCTATGGTCAGACGCGAGGAAATCCCGTCCCGTTGAATCTCCAGCTGTGTTCTGCTTGAAGAAATGCAATCAGTGGGGTGAAGGGTTAAAAGTACTCGTTGATAACGTGTTTTGGGTGTGTGGCATAGTCTTGCGCTGATAATATTGCACTCCGTGCAGAAGAAATCCGTTTCTAGAATCCACTTTGGCGAGCCCGAAGTGGAAGGTAACCGACTGTGGTCAGACGCGAATGAGAATCGTTTCGAGGAGGCTCAGACACGATTGCACTTTTATAAAGACTACGATCAATCCTCGTGGACAGTTTTTTGGCAGTGCGATACACTTTTCCGGCCTACAACGTTGCACCACAGTGCGAGCGAAGCTGCATTATTTAATCTACGAGTCAAACAGGCTCCAATACCCTGCGATACTCTTTCGCGCGACACACTTTCTGTTCCGATAATGAAGTTCCGGCCTGCAGTCGTTCGTCATGTAGCGTGAAAATTTCACTGAAACTCTTCCTTCGAAACGGCTATCAGCGACGACCAGCGCGATGTATCGATTTGCATTTGGGCTTTGAACGCAGTCGCTCCCTAAACACACTCCTGTGCTATCAATAGACGAATACATTAATCGGGGATGAAGCGATACCGAAATGGATTTGCATCGGGAGTCGTATCGGCCGCATAAAATTGCTCGGCGCGCGTGTTTTTCTCCAGGATCTCGATAAACACCAGTCGAGTAACGCGTCTCGGGGAACGTTCATCTGGACGCAAGTGCTAAGTAGCGCAGTATACGCGGCTTCTAAGTGTTGGTGCCGCGCGAGAATCATATCTATCGCCATGTCTTCTACAATTATTTATTAATGAGTGTAAAAATTGGTGAAAATCTTCCTTGTATATTAACAAGTTATATGTACCTCAAAATTGCCTCGATGCTTTTTATCGGCGAACGTTGAAAAACATGGATTCTGCCCGGTACTACTTTTTTGATTAAATATTATTACATTTTTGAATATAAGGGTTCGTTAGAGTCTTCTGAAGTTATGTTTTAAGTTCCATAACGATTCGTTAATACTTACTCAAGTTGTCACAATTTATGTTTAAAAAAATATTGACTGTGGACGGAGAAAAATTTTCTGTTTATAATTTTTATCTCGAATAGTAATGATTAGATAAAAACACTGTAAATAGAACAAAATTGTCTCGTAACGTGCTTTACAACCCTATATTTTTTAAAATCCAGTTTATCAACATTTAATATTCCAATCTTAGCGTTTAGATAATACTTTTTCACATTTTCAAGCGCTAGTCCCTTTATTGCACCCGACTCTTCAATTAAAAAAAAAAACATAGTACAAGTGTTTAAGAAGGCGCCTACGATCTTTCGCGCTATTCGCTCGCGTTGCACAAAGTAACTTGACTCGATCTACCGGCTCAGATTCGTTGATCCACGAAATCTTCAACGTCACGCGATAAACTCGCTTTTGCAAAGCCACCGGTTTATCCATTGCCCCGGGTCCGCCACTTTTATCGCCGCGACAAAAATTCTGCCAGTCACGGCGATACTTTGCCCAAGCTGGAGACAGGGATTGACTGGTGACGAGCGTCGTGAAACGCGACGGCGAATGTTATCTCGCGGCAGCTGGCGGCTAGGAGCCTCCCGAAAATTCAGCCGGCTCCCTCTCAATAATTCGTGGGCATCGATCGGCTGCCTTGGCGGACGGCAATGTCCCGGCGAGTGCCGCCGTGTCGTACACGCGGAAAGGCAGCTTGGCAGGGCATGTGTCTCGTGAAAGAAACATCGCCATCCCCCACCGCTCTAATGGCCGACGGGGTTAATCGCGACTAGGAGGCGAGTAAAGCCGGAATAAACCCGCGGTAAAAGATTTATGAACGGCCCCGCGTGAAAAGAGGAGATTGCTGATTCGGTCGCGCGATTCCCACCGTCCGCCCTGGGATTCGTCTGGCTCCGTGATTGTTTTCCAAAGAGGGGCCGGCGATCGACCGACGCGTTGCAGATGATCCGAGGATTCACGGGTAAAAGAAGAATTATCCGATTGTGGGACGTGGACCTTTGTTCGCGGGGCTTCCAGGGGAAACTAGAGAAAAAGGAAGGCCTTTCTGTCCCAAGTTACGACGTTCCACGGGGGGGGGGGGAGAGGGGAATGATAATTCGAGTTTATATAAAATTGAAGGGACCCGGTGCGAAGATTTATGGTCGCTAACAAGCTACGCGGAAGAGGGCTGCTGCGGATATTGTCTCTCCATCTCGGAAAGGGTCCTCCTCTTTCTTAATTTATCGACTTCCTCCTAGGGTCTCTTCTCATTAATTATTTTCGCGGATAAACGTCGCGAGGAACCGAAGTCGCTTGGCAGCGTGGTAATCCCGGGGGAAATGTTTTTTCAACCTCTCCTTCTCATCCGTGTCTTGTCACGGACAGCAAGAGGTCCAGGAAGCAGTGTATTCTAATAACACTTGATGCGTGAACTTAGAAAAGCACAAGCTCCGCTCGCTCGCGACGCGGAGAAGGCGTGACTCGGGGGCAAAGTAGAAAGACTCAGTCGCTGGTCAGACAGACAGTCGCTACGCGATGCACGAGCAATGGCGAATAGGATTTAGTCAGAGTGCTTCTAAAGCCAAAACAATACCTTTCTACTTTCCTTTCCACGAACACGATTACTCTGTTGTTGCGTACCTATTCTAATTTTGGTCAAGCGTTCCAAGAACACCCTGTACACGAAACAATCGGCCCCGCGAGGAGCAACGTGATCGGACGGCATCCTCGGGGAAGAAAAGAACCCACTTTATTCCCCCGCTTCCAGCAGCGGCGCGATTTTTCTTCCCTTAATGAACGCGCTTCCTCTCCGGACAAAGAACTCATTAATTAGAACACCCCTCTCTGCGAATACATATTTATGAAACGAAGCTAATTTCCGGTCCCTCGAATAGCAATTAAACTTATTATATCACTACCTGCGTCCCCTAACTCGTAAAATGACATATCCGACGGGGCCGGGGCGAAAGACGTGAACGCCGACGTCGTACACGTGAACAACAGCGCACGACGGTGTTCGAGCTAATGAACGAGGCGAAAGAACAAAACGAGCTTCCTTTTTGTTCCTCCGCGAGCCGAGCGCGGAGAAAGAAGGATCCATTCCCTCGCAGCTGCGACGGTAATAATAATAATAATAATAATTACGAGCCCTTTCGCTGCTGGCAGCTCTTTGTAACCGAGTATCATCGCTTCTCCCCCTCGCTGCTTCTCTGTTTCCATTCTCCCAGCGCTTCCTCGGCCCTCTGTCACTTTTATTTCCCGAATCGGAAGACGACGCCAAAAGGTGGCTCACGAATCGTCGCTTCGACTGGCTCGACGTTAATGCCTCTGGAACTCGTCGATTCGATCCACGAAGAGTTTGGAATCGCGGCACGTCAGTTTCCTGGCGATTTCGAGGGTTGAAAGGCGGCTTAACGACGGGGAACGCCGACAGACAATTTTGATATTCATCCCGAACGCAACTTGGCCCGCCTTATTTTTTTCCCCTCGCCACATTTTACTGTCGCAATTTTCCCGCCAACTTTTACACCGCCGATAACATTTTACACAGCAGCCGGCCGTCGCTCGAACACTATTCGGTGGAAGGCTAGAAAGGGGTAGTTACGATACCGCGCGGCGGCTATTTGTACCGTTTTAGGGAAATATTTCCAAATTTTTCCAACAGCTAGTCTATTGTTAAAGAGCAGAACCAACGGCTCCTTCCATCCCTCGAGTTTCCTATCAACGTTAACCCAAACGTCACCTAAAAAAAAAAACGAGGAAAAACGGACACAGTTGTTGTCAAAGCACTGTGCATGAGAATAAAAAGGGAACGCGAGAATTCGTTGGGTAGATTGATACGCGCTTCGCGTCCGCCCGCACGCTTTTTGTGAACCAACCCTTCCTTTTTTTATTTACCCTCCCTTTCCCACAGTGCCCCCCGCCGAAAAAAAGGGGTTTTCATTTAACCGAGAAAGTTTGGCCGATAAAACCGGGCCCCAGCGGAGCTTCCCTCTTCGGCCGGTTCTGTTTATACGTTTATGTCGGGCGCCCGTGCTATTTGTTCCCGCTTGTACTGTATTTGCGCCGCACGACCGGGCCGAATCAATTTCTGCTTTTGGTTTCAGTGCCCCTGTACGATGGCGAGCAATTAAACTTGACGAGGATCACGCGCAACGAAATGGGCGCGTATCTCTGCATCGCGACCAATGGCGTGCCGCCGACAGTCAGCAAGCGGATCATCGTCGACGTCGAATGTGAGTGGATTTCATCATCATCGCACGCGAAAGGAAGGGCCTCGTGTATCCCTTGATACGCCCCGCATTTTTAATCTCCCGTTGCCGCGAGTATTTGCGAATAAAAGTGTTCCCCACGTGGATGCCGCGGGAAACTGGAGAGGTTACGGTGGGAGGGGGAGGGGGGAGGAGGGGAGGAAAAATAAGCTAATCGACGGAGATGGAGAAATGGGAAAATACCGAGGAACAGCGTTTCGCTTTCTTTTTTTCCACTTTCGCGGAAATGCTGTTGTAGACTGGAGTGTAATTAACGGAAATTCTGAAAGCTACGCATGGGAGGACTTCTGTTTCATTTATCTGCGTTATACTTGCGAGGACCAGATTTGATGGTATCTGTAGGCAGTAACGGATTGGCCAGGGTGTCAGCTTGCCTGATGACAAGTGGGCCTTGTGGGCCCCTGATGAGGTGGATCCCCTTAAATATCAGACAATATGTTAGAAATGTTAATGACCTTTTAATAGCTTGAAAATAAGTTAGAAGTTTCAGTATTATTACTGTACGCAACTAAAATTTGCGTTATACTAGTATTTTAATAAAAAAAATTGAGGGGTCATTCTACTTTGATCGGTCAAAAAATTGAGCTATTTTTTAAAAAAAATTCAGTTAATACAGCATATGATGAAGTAAATCTTTTTAGTCCTTATTAACCCTTCGTTGACATACCTATTTTTTCGATCAACTTTGACATACCTGGGTGGCTCACACCCAGAGGAACTTTTGAACGACTGCCATTCTCATCTAAAAAACTCATGGGTCATTTTCAAGGTCTCTAGAATGTATTCCAATAGATTTTTTATTGAAATTTTATCACAGTTTTGGTGGAAAAAATTCTACATTACCATTAGTCGAAAAAAACGAAGAACATCTTCAAAAAATTGTAACTTTGACAAATTTCAATATTAGAAGCTAAAAATCTACAGAGTTGTTGTTCAGGTATAATATTTTCAGAAAAAAATAGTTCATAAGTCGGCTTTGAAGAAAAAGTATTTATTTTGCATATAAAAGGTACAGGAGCGTCAAAATCAGCTTGTGGGTGGCTCACATCCAAAGTGTCAACGAAGGGTTAAGCTACTCTGATAATAAACAAAAAAATTAAAAAGATTTTTTTTAATTTGTTTTAAATTTTATTATGGCTGCAATATGGCACCACAAAAATATTGAATTGGGTATTGGGTATTGAGATATGGTGTGTCCGTGACGCAGGTGGTTTCTCCCCTCAGGCTTATCCGAAACAAAATACTCGAACAGATTCTTAATCTGTATCCCCCCCCCCCATAAACATGACTCATGTATGAAAGAAGCTAATTCCTTTTAATTCACGAAAAAAGTTCACATGCAAAGATTGTGAAATCAACTTTGCTAATTCCAATTGTACCTTTAATTCACGGAAAAAATGAAAAAAGTTCACATGCAAAGATTGTGAAATCAACTTTGCTGATTCCAATTGTATTCTCGTTCTCCGCTCGAACACTGATTCATCTGTCACTTTTTATACTTGACATTCCTTTATTGGCCACAAATCAATTCAGTGCTCAGATTTTCAGCTTCGGTTTTAAGGAATTCGCGGGCGAGAGGCCTGTAGTTGACACAAAAACTTTTACAAGAGGGACATCTTCTGGTAAAAACTTTGTATGAAGATCATTTTACGATGGAAGATAATAAAAACTTGGTCGAGACTAAATTAAACGAATCAAAGTCGGTAATAGATTAAGAGAGATGCGGAGAATGCGAAACATTTTATTTTAAGTCCACTTCATATTTTTTTTTCTTATACAACGCCCGCTAATTCCTTAAAACCGAAGCTGAAAGTCTGAGCTCTGTATTGATTTGTGGCCAATAAAGGAATGTCAAGTATAAAAAGTGACAGAGGTGTTCGAGCGGAGAACGAGAATACAATTGGAATCAGCAAAGTTGATTTCACAATCTTCGCAGGTGAACTTTTTTCGTGAATTAAAGGGAATTAGCTTCTTTCATACATGATTCAATAAATAGAATTAATGAGACGCACTAACTTCATTTGGAGCTATATTTGAATGTTACTTTAGCATATCCTTCCATTAATTATCTTTCTTTTAAACTATTTTTTAGAATTCTACAAAGAATGAATCTAAATTGTATTGTATTCGTGTGCTAATCCATACTCTAATTAGAGAAATACATATTTTTAACAGTAAGTATGGTGTACCTTGGATTCTATTCTAAGTTTATTAAATATTTTCAAATTAATCCTACCTTTAAGATTGATTAAATATATAAATTATGTTATACGTATTCAGTGGATTGATGGAAGTAGTTTAAATTTGAGTTTTCGAACATGAAACAAACATACAAGAAGTAAACAAAGCATCGAAGCTGAATATAATCGTTTAAAAAAATCGTTTAATTAGTATACTAATATGTCCCAATTTATTTTCTCCTGTAAATTATACATTTTTCCACATTCATAATAAAATTCGATTTTGTACATACATATTTCTTAAAACTCTGAAATAAAATTATACATGAAAATGCATTTGTTCGTGCAGCAGGGTTATTTTCTCTTTCTCTTCTGCTTTGATTATCTGTAAATATATAAAAACCAAATTTTAGTTACAACTTGACGTAGAACTTGTAGAAAAAGAGTGCTATAATAAGTGTAGAGACTACATAATGTGTCCAAAGAAGGTGACAGCGTATGGCAGAAGGTCTTGTTGTAGAAAATTTAAATGCTAATGGTAATTGAGCAAAAATGAACGAAGAGATCCAATATATTTTTAACGCACAATGGCTATAATAAAATTTAAAAGATTGAAAAATATCAAGGGAGATGTATTTTCAGCGTACTTTGTTCACTATTGTGACTTGCTCTACATTACAAGCAATCCGCCATAATTTTCTTAATTCTGAATGTTATGTCTTATGACAAATTTTGTCGGTTTACCTTATGACAAATTTCCAGAAACTTGTGCGAAAGAAGATGCTTCTCTGTCGAACCTTCTCCGGACAAGTTCCAAGTCTGTGCGTCCCCTTCGTTTCTATCAGCTCTACACAAAAAGTCTATTAAAAAATTTGGGTTCTATAAGCTCTACATAAAAAGTCTATTAAAAAATTCTGGCGACTTACCTTGTTAATTGGGACAATAATTCAGTGTCCTATAAGGTGGAAAAACTCGTGACATTCCAAAAATTTTGACAGGTTTTCTTATTTGACACTTGGCGGGTTATGATTGTTTGACACTAGCTAGGTTACGTTTACTAGCGACCCGAACGCAGCGGCTTTTTGTCAAAACCATTCCTGATTGGATAAATTCTGTTTTCGAATGGCGACATCTACTGGCGTCAAGTGTAGGAGGAAAACGTGACGTCACGAAAACTCTGACTGTCTGAACTCTTAAAAAAAGTATCATTTTGATAAATATTAATTCAGAATAGTGTTGCAAAAATGAGCTTCGAGCCGTGAGCTTCAAGAGCTCGAGTCGCGGTTCAAACCCTAAAGGCTCGAACCCTTAAGGCTCGAACCTTGTAGCCGTGAGAGCTCGAGCCTTTAAAGCTCGAGCCTTCAAGCTCGAAGGCTCGAGTCGTATAAATTGTATGTAGTGAAGTGATGTACAAAGCTCGAGTTTTGGAAGCCTTCACTTAAAACTTAATGTAGACAGTAGAAGTTCTAAGTCTTACACTCCAATATTATATAAAACTCAAGCTTTTAAAGCTTTAAGGCAGAATAATATAGTTAGGTCCAGAAAAGTGGGTTTTTTGTGAATTATTTCTCTGACGCCCAAACTTCGTTAAACTATTACTGATAGGATATATTTTAAGCAATGTGTGAAACTTTCCTTTATTACAAAATATTGTGTTATTTCCCCTTACGGCTGAAGCTTTAAAGCTGAACCCTCGAAACCCTTAAGGAGGTATTATCCTTTTCAAGGTAAAATAATCAATTTTTTTGCATGTTTTTATTCCTTAGGTTATGTATTTCGGTTAGTTCTGTTTCCTTGACGATTGAAACAAAATCGGTTAAATCTTAAATCGCCTTTATGATCTGCTCGGTTAGCTCAGTCGGTACACTGATGTTGTACGACAATGATCAATTAGTTTTACGTTGAGAAACGTTCGAACCAAGAGTGTAGTGAGCAGGAACACTATAAAAGTTATAAGAAGACCAGATAATATACTGAAATTTATATTATAGTGATTGTGTTGTTGTTTTTGTGTTTCATCATAATTTTATCAAAGAGTTTTGTTATAAATGACTACAATTACAAAAGAATACTATTGTATTGTTTTGTACTTTTATTGTATCATTAAAACACGGATCCAACCAATTGGTGGAACCATCAAAAAGCATCTTTCTATGTGTTTAAGTTTAACGTTTTACAATAGTGGTTGCACAAAATAAGATATATATAATATCAAGGACTTGGAGTTAACTTCATTACTATTAAACACAAGAGCCTCCAGCTTCGAGAGCTCGAGCTTCATATGACATTAGCCTTAACGGCTGAGTCTTTAAGGTTAAGGTTTAAAGCTTGGAAGACTCGAGCTTTATACAACACTAATTCAGAATGATTCTTTTATCTTTTAGAAAAACAGCTTGATACATTAAGTAAAACGACAAATGGATTCGAAAAAGAATAATTATTCGCTTGATCGTGTTAAAACACTGGAACTACGTCTAAGATAAGATAATAAGGCCAAAATAGCTGCGGGGTCGTACCCATTTCGCTAGCATTCGTGTATAGAGACATGGTCGCTCAGTGTGCCTATGAGTAGAGGGGGAAGGGGAATTAGCTTCCAGACGCGACCGCATCTGTTGATGAGTGTCGCTATCGCCCGTAGCTCAATTAACAATTTTTGTCGAAAAATAACAAAAAGCCACCGGTTTAAAAAAAAGTTTGACAATACACCCTTTTGCTCGGTTATTTCTCGAAACTTTACTATTGTGACTATTAAATGACAGCTTTATAGTTGTGGGTGGGCCCCTTTTGTTTCCTGGCAAACAATATATTGACACCCACTCCGCCACTGTTTTTGGGTAATAGTTTCCCCCTTGCTACTACCACACTTCCTACCCTCTTAACTATAAAGACAATTGAAGCTAACTCAGCGATAACGCTGAGTATCATAGCACTGTAGGGTAAATCCGGGAGACGCGGTCGGGCCGGAGAGTTGGTCGAGTCACTATATTTCAGACTCTATACGTAAAAATGCGTTAAAGTGCAGGCCAATTACTTCCTTAGAAGCCAAACAATTGAATAAATAGCGTCATTTCGCTTCCTTCTATGTTTTTCTGGATTTATAGGCTATAAAAGGTAAATTGAGGTTACATTTAACCTGTTTTGTCAAACAGCGGTGTACAGAATCGTATTTAAAATATACTTCTAAGTTTATTTTCGTTTAATGTTTGGGATAATAAGATAGTAGAGATATCGAGGGACAATGCAGCCAAAGTATTTGGCCATATTAACTCTTCCTCTCAAAGCTAACGAGAAGACCATCTCTCGCTGCAGAAAGGTGAGACGGTCGAGTTATGATTTTTGTATTATTTTTGTTTATTTTTTATTTTTTATTATTATTTTATTATTATTTTTGTTTATTTAGTTTATTTATTTACTTTTGTATTCATTTGCCTTGCTAATCGCCAGTAGGTAGTTCACTTTTTCTTTGATGTGTTCTTTACTTTTTTAGCGTAAACAAATTAAATATCAATGAATCTGTAGTTGTATTCACTCATAAATAATTTTGTTTTATCCTTTGTTAATTTTCCATGATTAATTATGTGAGTGGTCTCTGCCAACGACGAAAACCATTTCTCCCGGCACCTCGGGAGAGGTGGTCAGATGTCATGACTTCAGTTTTCAACCCGATTTATATTAAATATTGTGTTAAAGCAAATATCGACCAGTTTTTCTGAATCAGCATAAAATTCTGAACATGCAGGTTTGTTCTAATAAAATAAGTAATGTCTATATTAGTTTTAATAGTCATTTTATATTAGGTCGTCCGCGTCTCCCGGATTTACCCTATCCCGCAGCAACAGCCGCGCAAGTAGAAAAGACGAGCAATGGTTAGGCGCGCTCCATACTCGTAACGCGACAAATCTGGAAAACCGCCTTCCTCCAATTCGAAGCCTTGCACCGAGAAATGTTTTTTCACACTTTCGCTCTATTCTTTCACGAAGAATTGTCCCTATTCGCCGCAACACAACACTTCTGGTTGATCCGTCTCCATCTCCAACAAGTTCATCCTGAAACCTAACATTCCAGCTGGCCTATCGGAGCGGACGGAGGGAAGGAGACCACCCCCGAAGCACAATAAAATCCATCACCCTGTCCGCTAAATGTATGGCACGCCGAGCTGGTTAAAGTTCACGGGTGAGCTGCTACAAGCGCGATTCGAAACAAGACGGCCGTTCTTCGACGGGGTATTGTTTAAATTTCATTTCACGAATTGCCGGGGCGCGCTTGTTGGTGTCCGGCGATAGAGAAGGGAGGGCGGAAGGCGAGAGGCGTCGGGGCAGATGCGCCGTTAGGAAAACCCGAGGGAAATACCGGCAGGTCGAGGCGGGCATTTTTCCCTTTTATGCGTTCCATTCGTTCGTGTCACTCGCCGTTGGCCGTGTGGGTGCGTAACGCGAGCAGGGGAGCCGGGGTGGTCACGGGACAGGCTCTGTCCTTTGAATATTTAGAAGGGCGCGGACATATTTTATTTACAGCGGCGAGGAAAACACTGCCTTCCGTCTCGCCCTCGAAACACCTCGCTGCGAGGCACTTTCGCCCTTGTTCCTGCGACGCCTCTGAATAATTTTTATCCGTTCCCTAGATGCCCCACTTTATACGAGCTTCTTCATCTTTGAATATTTATCGCGCGCCCTTGCTCACCCGCGCCGGATTCCGCGTGCAGTGGCTCTTGATTTGTCCGCTGGAACCGCGTCGACGAACAACCGCGCGATGCGCTTTCGCGTTACAATGAAAACGCGATAGATGCGCGCCGGGTAACGGAGGATCGGGCAGGAAATTTTGTGCCGGCACCGCAAAGAGACACGTTCGACGCTCGAGGGATGAAATTCGATTTTGTCGGTTTCCGCGCGACCGTGGTCCACGGCTATTCCGTTTGGAAACGAAGGTCATATTATTTTCTGTAACTAACAACCACCATCCTGCTCCTTTCTTCCGAACGATTTGGCCCGGGTCAGCTGCCCTCCGAGGTAACGTCCAGAGGAATATTCCGTGCGCTTGCTACATGGATTTTATCCCTGTCACTTTGCCCGCTCGAGTGCGTCCAGCTCGCATTCTTTGGCCAACGGCGTGACGCAAACAGAGGCAAGTTACTAGGGGCCAGAGCACCCGCGTTCGTTGAATTCTGAGTCAAATAAGGGACAGGGGATTCTTCGTTTCCGTTTCGATCCATGGACAAAGCGCCTCCGTTGCTTTCGATGTTTGTTCCGCAGGAAAGAATGCCGTCGCTAAGGAAGCTTCTGGAGAGCCCTCCGTGAGATTCCGTTGACCCAAGTCCTTTGGTTACTCAATTCTCTCAAGCAGATCGGTACCCGTAAGTACGAGGAGAAGGAGGCGTACCTGGGATCCGCAAGAGAACCACTCGTCCAATTTGCAGGAGAGGGGGTATCGAAATTGTTCTTCCATACGTGAATTCCATAAGCGAAATGCTTAGACATCTGAAGGGAGAAAAGGTCCTCGATCGAGATGTCCTTGCAGGCTAACAGATATCCCCCGATCCTGCCGCTTAATGCTCTTCGAATCCTCCAGAGGGACATTATACAAATTCTAGCCAAGCTTGGACAGGCCAAAGTGACAGAATAAACGATTCGAGTATTCCTGAGGCACCGTTGGAAGTTCCCATTCAATCCATCTGCTATCTTTTCCCGCAATAGATATCACCGTCCAGGAAATACCAATAATGGGAAGTGGAATCGAATCTTCCTTCAGCCGTAACGTCGCTGTCAATTATTTTTCTAAGGGAGCTTAGAAGATGAACTCCCGGGGTTCTGTGCTGGAAGAATTTCAATTCCAGCTCATAATTAGAATAGTTGCAATCACGATTAATTAATCACGCTAATGCGAGCGTCGCTAATCCAGCGAGAATGGGGTGCAGCGGCGAAGGGGGGTGGGGGTTATAATTCAACGCGTCCTCTCGCGAGAGCGTGCCTCATCAAGGACGTTGATGAGCCGTGCACAATTCAGCGGCTTGACCTTTTCTGTGCTCCCGAGTCGCTTCTCCTTCCTTTTTCCCGATGGAAGACACGGGGGCGGGGGAGGGGCACGGTTGGAAAGATCCGATTAGTTTTGTTGCTCGACAACTGTGAACCCGAGGAGCGCGTCCCTCCGCGGGGTAATTAATGGCACGGTACACGGAATTCGGATAATTAAGACGCTGTTCGAGAGGGTAGACCTTTTAAAGACCGACGAGTTCGATCCGCTGGAGAACAGGCCCGGCGGTTACTTTTTCCGCAACCTTTCTTTCAGGCTACTTTGCTGCCAGCTGTGTCGAGGACTTAGCCTGCTAGCTTGAAGAAGATCGAACGATAGGGAGTTTTAAGGCTTCTCGTTGCCGATGGCACGATGACGGTTCCTCGACTGTCAAGTTGGAAGACAGCAGGAGAATTCGAAAATTAGTTAGGAACTGGAGGAGTGACGTCCATAGAGACATTCACGCAGTACTTATGTGCTTAGATTAATTTGTACCGCGAGTTCACGTGAAGAAGAAGAGCCCTCGGCGGCCAGGATGAAGGAGGTCCGATGGATGGAAGACGTGGATGGACTCGATGGTGGGGAATCGAGGAGAAGTATGCGTTAATTAGGGTCAGCGCCGGCAATTTGTGGATTTGTGGCGAGCCCGATGCGTACCGCCGATGGCTGCCCTCGAGAGATAGTTGCCGCGCCGCGCGCGCGCCATGTTATTCGTCTACGGTTAACCCCGTTCATTTACCAGTACTCTTCTCCATCCTAGGGGTAGGCCTGTGTTTTTCCGCGATTAATGGCTCGAAAGCGGCGAACTCGTGCCGGCTGTGTTAATTAATCGTTAATCCCTCAATATTGATTACCTACTCGCCGAGGACTTGGCAACTTCTCTCGGAACCAGGTCAACCCCCATTAAGTTGCCCTAACAAGCTCGCCCGGTCGCGTGTCATTTCCCCATCGAGGAGATTCTTCGAGAACAAAGCCAAAAGCCCTCGCAGGAAAAAATCATCCAATTCGACTTCAGCCTCCCCCGTTAATTGCCCCCCTCTGCTTCCTAATCCAAAAGCTTCCCGTGACCGCGGCGAAGTTTCCGGAGGGGTTCTGTTTATTCCAGCCGAATTAAACTGCAGACGGCGCTGCGCTGGTTATTTTCCACGGTTGCCAGATATCCGGGACGGTATTTACATTTGATCAATTCCGGGCGAACGAGAGGACGCACACCGCCGCGCTCCTCGCGTCTTCCTCCGCTGCCTGGAAAGAAACTTCCATCGGGGAAAGTTTTTCACCTGGAACCCTGCTTGGTAGTCGTCGCCGGGCTCACGAGTCAGAAAATTGTCCCGAAGCAACTCTATTTGCCCCCTCCCTCCTGGGGGAAACAGGATGGAGACGGGAAGATGGCGCGATTATGTTAAACGACGCCCCAGCGTTATTGTAGTTGGCCAACTCTTCGTTTCGTTCCGCCCGCGGATTCCTGGCGGTCGCATTAATTTTTCCATCGTCGCTGATCGAACTTTAAATCGAGTATCTGCCTCCACGAATTTCCTCGGCGATACAGCAATCTTGCAATCGTCGGACGTTTCGTCCTTCGGTCGCGGAACCGAGCGAAGCTATTCCGCGCGGCGGATGGTAACAAGGCCGACGCGAGGCATCGTTCTCGTGCACAACTTCAGCCTCACCGTATGAACGCCAACTCGCGGAGCTGCCACTTGTTCCGGTTAAATTAAAGCAGACACACTTGGTAATTTTCCGCGTCGTAACAGCCGGCTCGAGTCCGCGTTTGATCAATTCGCCTCGCGACAGTTTCCCGGCGAGATGGAAAGTCGTTGATAGCAACAGCTAGGTGCAGTTGGCAACTGCGAGGGGAATGGAGACGCGATGCTAATGCAGGGCATTATCTTGTTTGAGTATTAACCTTCTGGAAGGTGGAGCGACGATCGATTCGCTTCATTGTTGACGTGCTATACGCGTGGAAGACTATTTCACGAAGGGAAAATAGAGGGGCATGATCGTTCGTCAGGATCGATTTAAATCTGCGAACTTATTGATAAGAAAATAGGTCGTGTAATTTGATGAAGATACACGAGGCTCCTTAATTCGCTACTCCCTAACCGTGGCGGCTGTTGAGGCTGACCCGTTCTCCGATACTGTCGACCCACCCTTTCCAGCCATAATCGACCCCCATTACTGTTAAAGTCTCTCCGATGATCTTCGTGCCGAATCAGCTGGTCGGCGCACCAGCTGGCACCAACGTAACGATCGACTGCAACACCGAGGCTTATCCACGGGCGATGAGCTACTGGTACCTCGGCGAGGAGATGATACTATCGAACGAGAAGTACACGGCGGACATCATGGAGAACAGTTACAGGGCGTACATGAGGCTCACCATCAGGAACCTGCAGGTCGGCGACTTCGGCAACTATCGTTGCATCAGCAAAAACTCGCTGGGCGAGACCGAGGGCTCCATTAGGTTGTACGGTAAGACGACACAGGATCTCCGTTCAATTCCGCTCTACCATGAAAAGTATTTCTATGCAACTATCACCTTTGAATTCGCTATCCGATCGCGGGATCTCATGAAAGAATAAGATCCACGTTTCGTAACTGGAGCGAAGTGGAAGCTTCGACGCAGCTCGTTAAAGCATCCCCGTTCCAGAGACCGAAGTCGTTTCCCCCATCGTGTCGATTATCGGTGTTAAAACTCAGTCGTAGAGAAAGTGGAGTGGCGGAGGCGCTCAAAGGGGCCGGTCCTTGAAGCTGGATAATTCTTATTTCCAGAAATTCCGAAGCCGTCCGCGGCGCCGAAGGCCACCGAGATCAAGAGCAGCGCCAACAAAGAAGGTGAGAGAGCCTCATTGAATATATCGCACTTCGAGCCCCGAAATCGATATCACGTAGGTCCTCTCCGACGCTTCCCTCTTCGGCGAACTCATTATCCGCATTTTATTTTCAAATCGCGGGCCGGCTAAAGTGCCTCTCCTCGCGTTCTCGGGCGATATCCCGCGAACGAGATGAGCCAAAGGGTCGCAGATGGCGGCACCGCGAAGAAAAACAACGCTGAAATTAAACCAGCCCCGACTAAATGGCTGAATTAAGCCCCCGACCACCGCGGCACCGATTTTATTCACGGGAAATAGTGGAGAAACTTCCCCCATTTACCCCTACATAAATCAACCTCTAACGTGCTCGCTCCAGCGACTACCGAACCTCGAATGATCGAAACAATCGCTCGCCTCAGTTCGCCCAAAACGACTCTGCCTGTCATCGCGTCTCAATCGACTCGCGGTTCATCATTAAAACGCGCAAAGAAGCCTCTTTGCTCGAAGAGATACATTCTACTTGAAGGAACTACGAATGTACCTCACGTCCCGGTTCTACGTCTCGTCGACTAACGTCTCCACTTCGATTCACGCGCTCGATCTTCCCGTCAGAGGTCCCCTCGGGTCCAAAAGGAAGCTTCCAAAGCGACATAGCTTAGGAATCGAGTTTCAAACGTCCGCAAATCTTTCCTCTCGTTCGCGAGAATTATCAACGCGAGAGATTCTCAAGAGGCGGCGAATCGTACTCGTCGTTCGGCTTCACCCAAAGTGCCGTGAGAGATCGAGATTAGCCCACTCGAAGTTACGAACGGACGATTGGCAACGGCCAATTAGGCGCGTCTCTTTGAAGGGCTGAAATAGGTCAGTCGGGTGCCCTTGTCAGATGGGCGTTACACATACAGCACACTTCGTGACGGCAACGTTGCAGTAACCTTGCAGTGTTGCATGGTTGCAGCGCAATGTGGTTGTAACGTTGCTGCGACGTTGCCGCGCAACATTGCACGGCGCGGACATAGAATTATTGCTGCAAAGTTGCATCAATTTTGCGTTGCAATATTGCATGCCAACGTTCTTGCAATATTTCTGCAATATTACGGCAACGTTTTGCAACGTTTCCACAAGTTGATGTAATGTTGCACCAGTATTGCGGCAACGTTGCTTAACCTATAATATTTAAACCTAAAATATTTCCGTTGTTTTCAATGATACGAGAAAATGTCTGAGGAAAAAAATGTTTGCTTCAGGGAGACAATTATTCTGACGGAGACGATTTTTTTCTCAAGGTTATATTTCCCGAAATTTCAAGATCATCAATGGTTTTTTTAATGGGATGACCTGTTTTCATTACTGTAACGTTATAGCCAATAAAAATACAAATTCAACCATGTATAATATGTTGTCCTTTTTGTCTAGCGATCATTTTTTTCCTGAGACATTTTTTCGTATCATTAAAAACAACGGACATATTTTAAGCATAAATGTTAGGTGACTCACCCTGTATATTTGAATGTGTAGAATGACACAGGGTGGAAGTTGTAGCACATACCTACTAGTGTTACAAAACCCTAATGGAGTTTGTTAAAACGAGCCTTCGTTTTTTAATAATTTGAGTTTAAAGTTTTGCACGGTAGAAGTATAAGTTCGAATACGTTAGCAGTCTTATCAATCAGTGGCTGTAGCTGCGGCGGTTAAGCGTTCGCCTACGACGCTACAGGGTAGCCGGTTCGAATCCCCTTGGGGGAAAACAAATTTCTACAAGAAAAAGAAATACGGGCTTTGTACTTCTATAATTCTGCACACAATATATGTATATATTACCGTTATTTATATTTTTGGCCTCACTGCCCGAAACGTTGCAGGAGGCGGACATAGGAATATTGCTGCAACGTTGCGACAACGTTGCGTGCAACATTTCAATCTTGCACTGCAACGATCCTGCAACTTCGCTACAACGAGAGTGTGCTGTATGGGTAATGATGAGAGCGTTGCGATAGTCCCGTTGGAAAATGATCCCTGACCCACAGAGGAGTTGCGAGAGAGAATTTACGTCGAGAGCGAGATCCTCCGCCAGCGGAGCAGCCCTCGAACGTAATCTTTACGCGAGGTGGACCAGCGAGCGGTGTGTGCACATTGGCGGGTGTATTATTAAAGCGGCGCGAATAACTTGGGCGGATGCCTAGGTCAGGTCCCTGTGGCCCTGGCCCGGTGTACCCGTGCCAGCGAAACCAATCTCAATATGCTGCATTATTAACGCCGTACAAGCCTCGGCCACGACGGTATTACCGCCATTAAGCTTCGCAATTTTACCGCGCAACCTTACCTGCCCGGTTAACCTGGATTATTGTTACATCGCGCCAGTTTCGCCGTGCCCTTTCACCGGGGTAATTGCGAGCCACGGATTTTCACTTGGGACACGGCCGTAGCGCCGCCATTTTTGACTTAGCTTCCCTACCCTCTGCGACGGCGAGCAGCTTCGATTGTTCCGCTCGGAAATTCAATTTTAAAGCTACCCTCGCCGGGATACTCGCTGTTGGGGTAATTGTTTCGCGAACGGGGGTATATCTGGGGCACGGGGGATTTCAGGGGTACCATAGATCCTTACTGCTCCGCGGGAGATTAATAAGTAGAGCTTCTACTATGTGTTTCGCGATTACAATTTGAGGACCTTCCGGTAAGAGGGGTGCGGCTCCAGTTTTGACAGTTTTTGTGTTATGACGTGTAATACTAATAATATTTATTTACGGGTACTACCCTTTGGTACAGACATGTGTAAACGATATAGAGTGTACAATTAAAAAGAACATAATATAATTTGGAATTAATTATTGATAACTTATATGCTAGGTAGCTATAAGATCGTCTATTAAGTTAGCTATTGCAGCTCTTGAACGTATATAGGAATCCGGAAAAAAAGTCAACCAGAGGTTCAACTTTGTTAGCAGACTTGCATAGTCTATTGATAATGATACCCTTACTGAAAGTTGTCCTGTAAGAATTTAGATGGAAGATCGGAAGCCTTCTCAGTATCCTAGGTGATACGTGTAGCTTGAATAGTATCAATATCTCGGTACAATGTAGGTATATAATTGTTTAGCACCTTATAAATGAATACCATATCCCACATAAATCTGCGTTGCTCAAGGGTGCGCATTCCACTAAGCTTGAAGATGGGTTCGTAGTCATGACAAGTTCTAGAGAGGGTGGATCCGATTTTAAACGCAGCAAAACGCAGAAACTTATGCTGAACACTCCCCAGACATTTGACATGGCAGTGGTGGTGTGGGTTCCATATGCAGGAGCCATATTCAAGGTGTGGGAGCACGAGGGCAAATTATAAGATTTTAAGCGTCCGAAGGTTATGGAAATCAGCTGTGGATTTCATAATGAAACGTAATATACGTAAGGACAAATCCTACATCGTTTGGTGCTTTTATCGCAAATTTTGAACCTGCTCCCATTACTGTTTCGCGCAATACGAACGCTCCAGATTTGAAAAATTCGCCAAAAGTAGAAATAAAAACTGATCAACTAAATAACTACTATTTATTGCGTGAAAAGGTATATTTTTCAATTAGTGTTCTCTTTTCAATCTTAAGTCAAAGCATTAACTTTATAAACAGTTTTTTCTAATTTACTCGAGGTTGGTAAAAATGGTAGCTGCACCCCTCTTGCTGCAAGGTCCTCAATTGTGGGCGAGGTGGACCAAAGGGTTTGTTGCGAAACCTTAGGTGTATCGATTAGTAGGCGATGCTTTCTTAGCGTCTCTATGGGCTCCGAGAATATTCAGAGGTCACTGGAAAAAGGGACGTAATGCAGCCTCGTAATGGCGCTCTCGAACACGTATCTCGGACGTGTTCCGAGCCAGCCTTCGTGCAACTGTTGCACTGACTCGGTCGTAATACGCGACACAGATGATTGACTGCGCGGCTGCAGTGAAACTTTCGCGAAATCGAGCTGCCGCCCGTGTTCGTCGCCTTCCCGCCTCGAAATCAATCTTAATATTAGCGAGTTATTAATGACCCGGCCGCGGCGAGCAATAACTCATCAACGGGACGTTAAGCGCCACCGAACAGTTTCCAATGGGACCAGCTTCTGCCTTATCTGACCAGATAAGATTCCACGCGGAAGTGGGGGCCCTTGAAATTGACGTATCGATCGACGTACCGGTGACGCGAGAGATTCGTGCGCTATAAGTGTCGCAGGGCGGCTATAAATAATTAGTTCCATCGAGGCACGAGCTCGTGGGAGCAGAAATTGACAGCGAATCATTTGGCAAACAGAATTGGCAAGTGATTTGACTGATTTGATTCTCGGATTGGACATTTTTTTCCAATTATCTGCATACGTAAATGCATACAGGATAGCAGTCAAGTGCAATTGCGATGATTTATGAGACTCTTTCGAATTGAAATCCCGCGACTATATCGGCGCACTAACCGTCCAAGGTATCTCCAGGAATGTTTTAATTTTATATCGCGACATTACATCGGGGGCTGAACCGGTGACCCAATTAAGCGCATTTAAAATTCAATTACCGCTGTCCTGGTAATGAGGATCGAGGGCAGGCAAGTCGAAATTGCATTGTGATCCACAATTTTCTGCGGGGAAAATCGTGGTATCCTTCGACCAGTGGAATCGGACAGTTTGTAGTCAAATTCGAATCGAACATGAGGTTGAAATTCTTTTAAACGATGTATAACACTTTGCACACCCATTTGCGCGAAACGAAACCGAAAACGTGTGAACGTAAATCTATAGCAGCCTAGGCGCGCTCGCTGATAAATTCTTATAACAAATCTCGCCCCGTAAGCTGAGACTAGCTGGGAAATCTCCGCGGCACGAGCCCCGTTATTTACGCGAGCTTATAACTCGTTAAACACGTCTCTAAATCATCCTTTCAAAAAGCGAACTTTACGATCGCCTGAAATTCTCTCGCTCTATCTCCCGCTCCCTGCCGGCCTCCCCCTGCAACCACCGCCGCGGCTCGTTCTCGCCGAAGGGTTGGGATTAGCCCCCCGAGAATATACGATATTTAATAATGCCTCGACACACTAGTTGCCTCTCGGGACACCCATCGATCCTAGCAGCCGTAATTAATTATCGCCGAGCAAGGAGGCCGGAATTATTTCTGGCATTAGCCTCTGGGCTTCGAAGCATCCTTCTACCTCTGCCTCCGTCGACCTTTCCCCTGGAAAGATCGGTTATCGAACCGTCCACATAGATCCTCCCGTGAAACATAAATAGACGTAGCATTTATAGTTTCCATAGATGAATTTGCGGGCATGGGGTCGTTAGGTATTCGACACGGGAAGGATCCAAAATTGTTATCAATCGAGGTGCAATGTTTAATTTTGTTTACTGTTAAATATCTTGTGTTTCTTGAACGTACGCCACTATTTTTATTATTGCAGAAATTGAGCTTGTCCCGTAATAAATAATAATAATAAATATTCACCAGGAACTATACACGTTGAACGAACCTTTCTAAACGATTGTCCAAGGCTCATCCAACGTCCGGATTTTTTTAAAGAAACCAAAGCCTTTCAAAGCTCCTGACCACCTCGACTCTGCAAGACAAACAGTAATTCTCAATACCAGCTTCAACAAAACGAAAATACATACTGCTTTTCGTCACTCGTTAGAGTGCCCAAGCGTCCCCCAGGCGAGCAGGCCGAAACCATTTCCGGCATTAGCTTCCGGAACACGTCCACTCGTTCCGCGCGTCTCAATCGATACGAATCCCCCCGCGTACATATAAAATCGAGTCTAACTGAAATTGCCTTGCAGCTCGAACGGCTCGAATTACATTGCTTCCAAGGGATATCTGGTCGCGGATTCGATCGGGGCGCGGGTCCAGCGAGACCAATCGGGCGAGGGAATGAATTCCCGAGACTCAAGCTCGCGATCTCTTCATTCAGCTGCTCGACTGTTTAATAAGCGCGCTAGAAACACAAAGGGCTAACTTGCCAGCGTTGTGACGAGAAAGGGGCAGAGAAAACCCGTCCATTTCCTATTTGAGGCATTCAGAGCAAAAACGGACTAACCCACGTTGAAAGCAATTTAATTTTTCCCATTTTATATGATCAGTGCAGCCTATTGAAATACGTTATTGCTACAAACTCAATTTAGGAAAAAATGTGGGTTAGTCCGTTTTTTCTCTGAATGTCTCGTTTAAAATCCGCGATACCCGCCTCCGGATAGACCAATCCCCGCGATCATCCCCGCGCCAAACGGACGCGGTGGATGCCCTTAAATTTTCACCGAATGCCAGCGAAAGTTCGAGGGAACGAGCAGAGGGGGCACGGAACAGGCGGTGGACGAAGGAAGATGAAATACGGGGTGGCTCGCGATTGCTCGTTGCTCTCGCGGAAAGGAAACACCGTATACGGAGGCAGTCTTTGTGTACAACAGCGAGAATATGCCCCCGTGTTCTTAGCGCGAAGATGGTAGCTCAGGGCCGCGCCGCATTGTTAGCAACGGAAGGGGGCGTCGCGGGCCGGGGGTTGCAAAGGCTAGGAAACAAAGTTTCCCAGGCGTATTTAAACTTTTATTCGAAAACTTTTTACTACCACCCGCTGTCATCGTCCCCGGTCGCTCGGTGCACGGTCTAAAGGGTCGCTTGTTTGCGAAACGGAAGGGGGAGGGAAAAGGGGGTGGGAAGGAACTTGCGCGCGAAGAAGGGACACCGGACGCAGGGAAATCCGTGGGAATAGAAGAGACAGAGTTCGAGGGTATTGGAGACCTCAGGCGAGGAATTAATCGAGTGGATGGCGCTTAAGACGGTCTCCCTGTTTATTTTTAGACGTCTCCGTTTGGCTTCCCGGGCAGATAGACTCGCTACTCCCCGTGGAAGACTCGTCCTGCGGCGATTAATTATTCCTTGCCTCGCCGGGGGACGGGTCTAATCTAAGATGCTTTTTGGGAAATTGTTAACTAACTGCTGGATATCTCGGGCGACTCAGCCTACCCCTGTAATCGACGCTATCATTGAACGTTTCGCCAACGGTTGCGATAGAGCGGCGGGGTTTCAATTATTGCACAAGGGACGCGGATAATGAAGCACCTATTTCTTTCTCAGTTAGCCGTTCGCTTGGTACCGTTGCCTGGCTTCTGCGGAAACTTGTCACGTCGTACAATGGGACAGCACACGCGGGACTGGTTTGAATATTCCGCGCGATTACGGCCGCCGGAAATGGATGGGGAAACCGTCTTATAGGGTCGCAGCTGTCTATAAAGGGTAACGATGTACATAATGGTATACGGGTCCCGCGGCGAGCATCAATTCGAATTGCACTCTCGGTTGATGCGCGTTACACGGGATTACCAGCCGAGTCAAGTTTCAATCTGCCTATGCGCAAACGTTGCCACGGGACACCTTCCGATCCGAGTGACAAACTCTTCTTAGCTTCACAAGTAAATAGTTGAAAGGAGCGGCGGAGCGATTATCTTCTTTCTTTGCGAGCTGGGTAATGGACATATTTGTACAAGATCCTCGAGTCGAGAAGAAGGAAGCCGAGAGGGTAGTTAGAAAGTCGCTGCAACTCCCGACGAGCTCGGGAATTAAGTGGGGCTCGATTGTGAAAAGAAGTTGGAGTATCGAAACGGTCGAATTCCGGCCAAGTTCCCGAAACCGCGCGTCCTTAAAGGAATTCGAGTTTCAAACGGTTTAAAGGCTGTATTTCACCTGGCCGAACTTTAAATCCTCGCGAAGAGGTACCCCTGATCGCGTTCACCTCGAAAGAATTTCGAATCCACTCATACCCATGCCACCCACTCGGCTGGCTCGACATAATAACACTCTCGATTCCGCGGGTCATTTATTCGCGCTGCGAAAATTCCATCCATTCCTCCACTTAAAGCGAACAGCAGGGGACCTCGATGGCTCTCCAGGAGCAATCCTGCCGGCTTGAACGATTTAACTTCGCCGCTACGACCCTCCAGATACGATTATAACGATAGAAAGAGAGGAGAGAGGAAAAAAAAATGAGGATCCACTCCGGCGTGAAACACTCAGAATCGGCCGATTCGAAACGATCGAATCGGTTCTTTGTGCCCAGCTTTTTCACCGTCGCGGCTCTTCCGTCCTCTGTCTCTCTCCCTCTCTCGAGAGAGAAAGAGAACAGTTCAATGGAACGTCCGCTCCCCGGTATCGAACGCAACAAGTTGAACTTGGCTCGTTTTCAAAGAAGCTGCCGGAATTCATCAAACCACTGGCGCAGCCGCGTGTGGCTGTTTTCAACGCGTCCGATCGAAATACATTGGTGTCTGAGCACGTTTCCATCGAGAATCGCGACCAATCTTGTCCAGTTAATTTTCCTTGCATCCTGCCGAGGGATTTTTGAGGAAGCCAGGGGATGTGGATGCAAGGGAACGCAAATGATGCATGGATAACGGGCTAGAAGAAGCAAGGGTAGCTTGCAGAATTAAACGTGACAAAGAATTCTGCGCTGCCTCGCGGGGGTGGTTGATGGATCGATTTAAGAGGAATCTCGCGTTGTAAGAATGGAAATTACAAAGTTAGAGGTAAACGCGCGGGATTATCAGCTGGGGGATAGTAGAGTTAGCTCGGAGTAGTTTCGCAGTTTTCAAACTTTAAGTCTCTCTCGAGTGAGCTCCGGCAGCTGCCCGATGATAGCCCCCTTAACACATTTTTACAAAGTTCCTGTGCGAACGGCCCCTGGAATCCTGTTGGATCAGTCGGGGACGAAATAACCTTCCTAAAATTCTCCCGAATTACTCGTACCCGTGACAGTCGATGGAGCGATTAAGAAGTTTCTTTGTACCCGGGAATCAATTGTTTGAAAGGCTTAGGGCAGCTAGCTGGATAATTTGCACGGTTACTCTCCCGCCAGCCTGATGCAGGGCTGTTTAGTTAGGGATTACTAAAGAGTAAGAAAATACTCAACAACTGTTTCGCTACGATCCTATCGAGTCCAGTGTCCATTGTCACGCGACGGTCGCGAAATTCAATCGAGAAGGAAAGAGATCGCAGCACGCTCGTGGTCGCTGATCCTCGGCCGCGAAATCCGCGACGCTTAGCGTCGGCATTCAGCCGGAAACGGAGGTCGAAGGCCTCGTGTGGTGCGGAATAGCGGACAAGAACGGATCGATGGGGACATCGACCAGGATTAGACAAAAAAAAAGGATTAAAAAAAAAGAAAAGCCGAAAAACGGGAGGAGAGAAGCGAAAGAGGAAGCGAGAGGGAAACGGAAGCAAACGGAGAGAATGCTTCGTCTGGGTTAGATGAGAAAGGTCCTAATCTATTTTCAGGACGACCGAGCACGCCGTCACCAGCAAAAAGGCCGACCACCGTGTGGCCCTCCTCCTACAACCCCTACTATACGAAAAGGACGGAGAGGCCACCTCCCCCGAGCGAGGAGAGGGTCGAGAGGCCAGAGCAGAAGCTACGTGGTGGCCAGAGCACAGGTGAGGCTTGCATTCTCTCATCTGGCCCTCCCTCTCCCGCGCTCTTTCTTTCGTTTCTCGTGTGTCTCTGTGTTTTTCCTATCGTTTTGCTCGCTACCCACTTCTATGCAAACACACACGCACGCACGCCCACACACCGACACGCGAGCACACACGCGACTGATAAAACCCTCTTCCAACGCGACCAAAAATCCTCACCCCCCTCCCCCCCGCGCGGCCTCTCTGCTATTATTATGCGCTATTCTGCACCATGCACCGCGCGAGCACTGTGGAGATCGATCTTTCCAACGACTGCGACGCGATTCAAGGGAGATAGATTTGAGGAGAGCGGCGTGAAAACGGATGGAATAGTTAGGTTGATAAAACTTTGCATATTTGTGGAAGAGGAGAGATTCAGGGGCGAGTGCTTTCTTTTGCCTGCGAACGCTCCAAGAGTAGTTGCTCCCCCGCAGAACATAATTCGCGTTCCCCAGCTCACCCTAACTTCACGGATGTGCGAAGCTTCGTCAAAATGACCGTCGGTGCCTTCGCACCACGCACCAGGCATTTCGCGTTCGCAGGAATCATCGTGTAAAGGAAAACTTCGCGTGGCAAGGGGTGTGCGCATGCAAGTTTTCACGCTGGACGAGCATAAGGGAGCAGAAAGGAGGAAAAAGGAGCCGCGAGATATGCGAGAACCACGTGGCTCACCTCCACTGGCCTTTTCCCCTTTTTCCCTCATTCGCGCAAACAAGGTCTCGGCCCCGTCTATTTTATTACCTCGAAAATTGCGCCAGTCCCCGGCAAAAGTCACGGGAAAAATTTCTTTCGATCTGGCGTTAATGAAACGCCCGTTCTCCGTTCGGTCCCATTCGACCGGGAACGAGTTCCGATAGAAATGTATCATCGACTTGCGCGTAAAATCGCGAAACGATGAGCCTCGTTCGATCGAAGGGTCCGCCGATTAAATTATTGATCAGCGAGTGCCTGGCGAATCGAAGGGTTACGAAAGATCGCGCCTATAACGTGTACTTGGCTACTTTAATAGCGAGCGATAGCGGTGCGCGATCGGGGCCGTTTTGATGAAGCACGGAATAGATGAATGGATCGTTAACGAGATAACGAGCTTTACTGAAATGGCCCGGGAAGCCATTCCGCGGGCAAGGCCATTAAATTCAAACCAGAACCGTGGCCCGGCCGAACGTAGGCCCTTAATAAGACGTTTAGTCCTTAATGAGCAATGTAAGACACAGTATTTATCTTAATAGCCAATGAATAAAGCGATACGTTTGCCTCGTGATAATTTACGTCCCCTCTTTGCTGGCTCCGCGACGCCTTTATTTCCACGAGGAGGGTGTGTTCGTCGAGCTCCCGCTGATCACGTTTCCCCTCGCGCTCTCGTTTCCGTCTCCACTTCCACGAAGCTCCTCCACATTTAGGTCCGCCTGGATGCTTCGACCTCTGCCTATATATAAGTCTATCTGTCGCTTCCGCTGTTTTTATCTGTATTTAGATGGGCACTTAAAACGCGTTACGCTTAACGCGATGATAATATCTGACAGACACGTCGTATGGCCACATCAGAAGTCAGCTATTTCAAACTGTTCCTGGAAAACAAAAGAAGCAGTGCACTCGGGAGCGCAAAAATCTGTCAAGGAATATCGCGCGACGTGTCCGATGCAGGATGTTTTATAATTGATAAGAAGGCAGCTTGAAAAACATTTACCCGGACCAGTTCATGCACCGATAATAACATTTCCCTCGATTCGCAGCTGGACGGCGGAATATTTTAGCGGGCCGTGGACGAGAGTGTGTATCGGGAAAGAGTAAACGGCACGGCTCGTTGAAGCATTTACCGTTCCGTTGTCGCGATACAAATAGCTCCGCGCACCACCGTCCATAAAGTATTCTCGAGGGTGTTATCACGTGGCGATCCGTGTCACCGGTGAAGCATCGTCCCTGCCGTTTCCCATTCATTTTCATTCATTAACGGCCGTTAGCAGCGCGATATTTTACCCCGCGGCCCCGGAGAAAAAATCAACGGGACCCCCAGGAAATCTGTCAATTAGCTTCCAACTTTCTCGCGCATTAACGTCCCTCTGCCTGTTATCCGCCTCTTCTCGCCGACTCCGTACCCGCTTGCTTACTTTATCACCCTCGGAATCACAGCGATTCGGCACAGTGAGCCACCCAGTCGTTAACGCACATGCGGCATTACGGGTGGTACGTCCGACGCAAACGGCCCTATTCCACCGGCGCGATTGGACGTGACCGATTGTCCGGCGTTTAGACTACATTTCCCCAGGAAAATGTATCAGAAAATTCGACGCCGAGGTGCAGGGGAAGGTCGCGGTCGCGCGCGCGCGCGCGTGTGTGTGTGTGTGTGTGTGTGTGTGTGTGTGTGTGTGTGTGTGTGTGTGTGTGTGTGTGTGAAAGCTCGGGCGAAAGTCAACGGGCACGTATTCAGGGGAGTGTGCGCGTGATTGCTGGACGTATCTAAGGTGGAACGTGCGAACGTCCACGTCGGACGGGACAAAAGTTCGATAAAGGGGTGTAAACTTGGGAATATTTCTCGCTGGCTGCGGTGTGATCGTAACCGAAGGATCGGCTCCGATGTACGTCCACTTTTCACGGAGAATTACTCCCTGTAACGCTTTGTGCCCGGGAATAAACTGACCTCGCCCGCCTCGAGTGTTCTTAACAACTCTTCCCTTTTCCTGGGGGATGAAAGGAAGCGGCGCGTCGGTTCGGCGGAATTATGCGCGGGCGAGGAAATCCGCGTGATCTGCTGGCAGCGGTAACAATAAAAACGAAGCGTACTACGGAGAAATACGAATTCGTAAAAAATGTATCGCGGAGGAATGGGAATCGGGATCGTTCGATGGGTCGGCGCGACGGGGCGCATTAAAGGTGCAACAGTGTCCTTTGTGCCCGGTCCTGTGCAGCTTTTACGCGTCCTGGAACGACGCACCAGTCCCGCTTTAACGCGCCCCCTTCGGTCGACAGTTGTTGCGCCCTCTTGGCCGTGAATACCTAATCTAATAAAATAGTGAAATAAGTCCGAGCCGGAGAGGCCGTTACACCAGGAACACGTGCGATTCTACTGGCTTCCTTACGACTCGCTGCAGTCGCAGTTGCAGACGCTGCATCACTGTGTACAGAGGATAGAGAGCTCGGGGTGAATCGTAAGGGACGCCTGGAATCAAATTGATTTTTCATCCGCGGAGAGACGCTCTGAGCCTCCGTTTTTATATCTCGCGGGACGTTTCCTTCGTAAACGTGAGTGCTCGGAACCCGCGGGCGAGAGTCTCGAGGACACTTGCGGTAAAATATACTCAGCTACCCCGAGTGATTAATAAACCGCGAGGGCAGGGAACCGGTTCGATCAATCAGGCATAATTACCAGCACCGTGGAGATTCACCCCGACTTCGAGAAATCTCACGCTGTAATCCACCCTCTAAACAAATGCTGGGATCAGTGAACTCCTTACAGCTTCCTGAACGCTACGTAGGTACACTCCGCCATGCACGATATCCTTAGCATCCCTCCGCCAGCCTGTACAACGGCAGTCTCTTCGTCCCCTCGTCGTTCGACCACTCCAAGTTCACTCTCAAACAGTTTGCCATTGCAGTGCTCTCTGAACTCGGTGCGGCGTCGAAGATAGAGGGCCGCGAGAGCGTAGCCGCCCCTTTGAAATATGCATGGGCATCCCTTAGTACGTTTAGTAGGGAATTACGTAGGAACAACACGCGCGGCTTCTATAGCGCGCCGTTAATATTAACTACACCCCTCTCGAGCATTATCCCAAGGGGATAGAGGAAACGAGGCGTAGCCACCTGCTGGCGGGCGGGTTGCGCTTTTAGGGTGCCGCTCGGCGAACGCGTGCGTGCGAGGGCGTTAGATGGAGATCGGTAATTCCGCCGCTTAGGAGACCCGCCGCTCGGCAAGACGGAAACGCAGCGGCGTCGCGATCCCCCCCTCCAAGTTTCCGGGCTCGATCAATTAGTCGACAGATTGCGGCTTTTTCCGCGGGCAATCGTACCCCTCTCCTAACGAAATGTAATTAAAGACCACGGGCGTGCTGCGAATCGGAAGCTACAAGGCGATGGTAGGGCGAAGGATGGATGGATGCGTGGAGGGCAGAGGCTTCCGAGGGGGTCGTGGACGAGCGAGGAATAGGGAAACGGGAGATAAAAGAATGTTCGCAGACGCCGATTGAGAGAGTCACGGGCATTGGGAAATTAGGAAGGTAGGCGAGTCAGTGGGTAGAACTCGTTTATCGTAATGGCTTAATCAGTTCGCGAGTCGTGCAACTTTCCGTGGATAATCGTGCCGTGTAACGAGATGTAGGTAATCGATGCTCATTAACGTGGAAATTCAACGCCGGGAGAAATAGAGGGGTGTACAAATGAATGTGAAGACGTGGCAGCAGAGACGGGCAGAGAGTTGAAAGGGTTCGAGTATAGAGCGCGTATGAATGTAAATCGATTGAGTTCGAGGTGCGACAGAAGCGTGAGTGGATCGGGAGCGTGAACGCGAAGAAGATGTTAAGTTATTGGCGAACATCCACGCGAAATATGGGCCTGCACGCGAAGCATCCCGCCAGGAAGACTTTAATTGCACCGTTCCGTGCGAGGGGACTTTAAATAACTTGTTGCAGATTGGACGATACACCAACGCGGACGCTCGCCGCGTAAACTGGGGCTAAAGCGAGCAACCCGGGTGTCCCGAGACTCTATCCACTTGAAATGCAGTGGTTCGGAAAGAATGCGCGAAACGAATGGCGCTTTTAAGAGTGACAACCAAGTCTTGTTTCAACGTTGCTCCATCAGAGATGTTCGATTTTCGTTCAACACATTTTTTAACTCTCTACAAATTCAGCTAAATTCCTCCAAATATAGGGGCGGATTCGGGGATTTGGCGCACCTAGGCTGACATGCGTCTCTTTCCATGAAATATCATCAAATATTTTAATTTAAAAGAGTTGGGACAATTTTAAAATTAGTTTAATATGACTACTCACATATGAATTATTGCTAATTTCCTACATGAAAAAAAAGTGAATTGTTTTTAATGTTGTCTGAAGCCTCTGCGTTCAAATATTTTTCAATTTCTTTCGCTCAAAATTAGCCGCCCTTGCCTACATAGCCTATACACACACAAATCCGCCCCATCTCGCACGAGGAATCAGTTGGTGATCGACGATGTTTCTCCAACTGACTCTTAGACCCCGTACACAAGGAGAAGATTTAATATTCCCCGAGTGTAGCGTCTACAAACGGCGTCAACCGTTCGCAATTTCCACGGGGATCGCGAAAATTCCTATTCACCGTTCCGTATCGGGCAAAAAGGATTAGCGGTTGCACGTACCGGTGCATCCAATCCATGAGGCGCAATGTAATCTCACGAGCGGTTGATGCTGCTAATGACTGCCGCCGCCAGGCATCCCCGATTCCTTGAAATTTCGCGAACACTTAGTAGTACCGAGCACACCTAACAAGAAGCGTACCCCGTGCACGTGCAAACCAACACGCCCGGAGACGCGGTCCAATCTCAATTTTCCCTCGCGCTCTTACCGTTAGCATCGGTTGACCCACGATAAACTTCCGCCCCCGTCTTCTTGCCGCAGCTTTCTCCTTAAGAACATTCGCGTTGCTGCAGAGCTGCGGGAGCGTGCGAGCAGCGTGTTCACGCTTCGCACAGAGCAACACCGTTTCGATAAGATATCAAGAATCTTCTACGATCTGGGAGAAACCACTTCCTCGACGTCGAACTTCAAAATCCTCCGCCTCGAAACGCGTAACTCTCCTTCCCTTGGTATTCTGCCCCGAGATCGCGTTTCCTCGAGCTCGTTCGAGACGGTTACTACCTCCGACAGAGATCCTTCTGCCTTCCCTCCATCTCGAGCAACATTTCACGCTGCTACCGGCAGTCAGCTTTCATTCCTCGCGGCTTCGATTCTCCCGCCGCTTTTTTCACACAGATAATTCCTCTAACGAAGACCCCATCGCCCCGTGGTGCCTGAATTTTCACGTATACCCCGAATATCACGAAGGAAACGCTGCACCCTGCCAGCGAGAACCCCCTGACGAACAACACGTGGCAGATTCGATGGCGGAGGCCGCGAAGCGAGGCGTGCACGCTCTTTTCGCGATCGTCGAACGTACCGCGGCGTTGTTCCCGCGGCCAGAGGGGGAAAAAGGGTGATCGGTGATGCGGTGTCTCTTTGTTCGCAAACAGATTTCGCGGCCCCGTGGCCCCGTTCCGGGCTGCAGCGGTTTTTATTTGAGAATTCCACGAATGGTCGTATGTCACCGCGCGAGTCCTCGTCGAAACGTCAGAGGTATAATTGTTTCCCAGATCGCGTGAAGCGGCGCGGAAATTTCGCGCGCCCTTAACCGCATCGAAATTGAAACACCAAAAAAACGGACACAGGCAGCGAGGGCAGTACAAGGGAGGCGGGGAAAGCTGGCGAGCGAAAAAAGCGTAAAGCGAATTGCGTTACAAAACCCAGAACGAAAAAGCAAAATGTCACCGGGGCCGTAAAAGGGCAAACACCTCTTTGAACACCGCTCGCGCTCTTTCTCCCTCGCCTTACAAAGAGATCCTAGAAATCGCAACCCCCGACGAAATCCACTGCCGAACCTCCCCCGGCCCCGCCGAGAAATCAAAGGCCGCGAGAGTGCCTCTCGAACTCCGCGAGCCGTGTAGCGAGCGGGAATCCCCGCGCCCGCGGTCGAGTCGGCCCGAAATTTCCACCAGTTCGATGGCGGCCGTGCCGACAAGAAACACTGTGGACGTTCACGGGTATTCGCCCGGCCGAGAGCACAGTTTAATCTCAATTTCCAGGGGCTCGGTGTTTCAAGGCGCGCTGTCTGACGAGCAGTAAATAGCTGCTGCAACGATCAAGGAGAGCAGATGCACCCGCCGTTGCCAGTCCCTGTATCCCGCATCCTCCTCCTTCGTGCCTCGTCTTCGCCCTCTTCTTTCGCCCAGTCGTCTTCGGGGCTAAGACCACGGTTAGCCCACGCCACGGATAAAGCCCACAGGTGAACCGAGGGAACCGCGTTGCCGAAGCGGACCACGTTTCCGCCGTATCTTCTGCCAACACCGAGGCGGCCATCTAGCTCCTCTATCCTCCGTGAATCTTCTTCCGACGGGGTTATTCGCGCACCCAAACTGCCGGCCCCGCCTTTGTATTTTCTTATTAATCTAGCCTGGCTTTGTGTGCTCCCCCCCCCCCCCCAGACGTTATCGTTTTTAATATACCAGACCGCGGCGTATTTCGCTTGTTTAATCAACTTCGAGCTCGCGAGGAGTTGGTTCTTTACAAAGATCGCCGAGCCCCGCGAGATCGACGGCGAATATTCCAATGACGCATCGAGCGCAAATCCTCGGCTTCGGAGGGAGAGGCAATGTCTAGTGGCCTAAACGGTTTTCGATGGACCAGGGGACTACCTGACCACAGAGAAGTTGGTAATCCTTCAGTGTCCCCAAAGGACTCGACTCTGCTTATAAACTCGCGCCTCCTGAGCGGGCTAATCACGGGGACTTAGCGGCCAACTAATGCCCGCCCGGTGAAAGCCCGGGCTCCTCTCAGCGCTGCGGCGCAGGCCAATTAACTCCTTTGGTATTTTTGGGGCGAAGGTGTGAATAGCCCCGTTAATCGGCCTTCGCGGATTTACGTAATTGGTGTATCGAGCAGTCCACCAGTGTGCATTCCGAAGGCACTTTGCCGCGGACCATATTTTAAATTGCTTTTACTCGGCGAGCGATCGCACTGTGTTGCTGGATCACTAAGTAGGGTGGTGCTTAAAATCCAACTTTTAAAAGATTATAGGGGCACCCTATAATATTTTGTTCTCTATATTGAAAAAATGGGCCGGGTTAAAATTTTATTACATTTCATAATGCTTCGGAGGTTGCTACCCGCTTATTCATATTTTAAATAACATTGTATTTTTCGCTTGAGACGAATTCGTATACCAGGTCCTCTGTATACCTGAGAGACGGATTGCGCGGCGTTATTATATCAAGAATTCTCCCTCCAGAATAGTGCATGGCAACCCAGCTTACCAGCTCTGGTTAGTAAGCATTACTACTGGACTTTTATAAATATGATTTGGCTATTTTCAAAAGTTACTGATTCACGAATTTGACTTTATAATAATATTCCAGTGTTAAGTAAATGTGTTTAAAATGTACAACACGTTGAAAAAAAAATTGCACTTTTCTCTTAAAAACACCAAATTCAATGCCTGGTAGCAACCCCCCAGGAAGTAGCTGAAAAAAAACAAATAAATACCACATTAATTACTCAAAAAAAATTTGGAGTCAAATAAGCACCGCCCTGTTGATCACGCACTGGTTTAGAGCGTAAACACTGCTGCTCTCGTTACCTTGTATTAAGGGGTTATGCCTAGTCAGGCGGCCGAAAAGAGGCGAATGTTTGTGAATTTTTTTTTGAAAAAGCGGAAGCATATATTTTTACAGAACTTTTTGCACTTAAAAGAGCAACATTTAAAGAACATTTCGTAATTTTTTCGTAGAAAAATATTTACGTTCATAATAAAGTAATAACCGACATCCAAGAACATCCAAAACAAAAAAGATTTCGTCAGTATATTAATGTATCCTCTGATCAACGGAGAGAATTTCCGAAATATTAATTTAAAACAAAATGGCGGTTATTTAAAGCTGAAATCCTGATTTTTTCGTGCAAAAATCACGCGAAAAAAATCAGGATTTCAGCTTTAAATAGCCGCCATTTTGTTTTAAATTAATATTTCGGAAATTCCCTCCGTTAATCAGAGGATACATTAATATACTGACGAAATCTTTTTTGTTTTTTGATTTTAGATAATTTGGTTCCGAATGGCAGTGTTCACCGCAAAACCAAATTTTTAAAAAGGCTTCTTGGATGTCGCTTGTTACTTTATTATGAACGTAAATATTTTTCTACGAAAAAATTGCCAAATGTTCTGTAAATATTGCTCTCTTAAGTGGAAAAAGTTCTGTAAAAATATATGCTTCCGCTTTTTCAAAAAAAATTCACAAACATTCGCCTCTTTTCGGCCGCCTGACTAGACATAACCCCTTAATCAGGGCGTTTCTGAGAGCCGGGGCAAGTTAAAGTATCTTTTTAAGGGAAGTTTGTACAGAGGAATGTGGAATTAACGATCTACAGCTAGGCGCTGACGAAATGCCGGAAAAAATGGGCAGAGCTGGAGCTCCTTTCGCAGTGAATGCATACACATGCGTCGGTCAACAACGCTCGCGCAAATTTGTCGAGCAAACACGCGCTATAACGAGCGAATCTTCGACGCCAACGTCGGACCTACGCATAAATGGATCCGGCAGTGTATTTTTCAGTCGAATCCGGATGAAAATGATCCGTGATGGACGAGGGACAATACGTTCGCCAGATTAAATCGTTCGGCGGCGTTTACGAACGCGTCAAATTGAAACGTACCCTTTGTTTTTCACCCTCGTGAAAACGTTTCGTGTACGAAAATTATATCTCTGGGTGTATTCCTTAAACGAACGCACTCGTTATAATTAAACAGCGTACGATCCCTCTCCCCCCCCCCTCTCTCTCTCTCTCTCTTTCTCTCTCTCTTTCCCTCTCTCTCTCTGCAGTTGAAATTGATTCGCTTATCGTCCCTGATCTCCGTTCAATCGAGGGATCTCCGGCCATCGCTCTCGCCGCTATAATGTTCCTATTAAATTTCCAAGTTATTCGATATCGATCATCAATCATCGCGACGCCGACGGGGAAACAAGATTTGGACGGGAAAAGGAGAAAAAGCGGTACCTGTTGCTCTATAGGGTTATCGGGTAACGCGAAGATGGATATTCCGCGGCGCGAAATGGTTTTGAATTAAATATGATGGCTTTCCGATTGACCGCTAATGTATTCCCTGGTAATGGTCTAAACTCGATATCTGGATTAACGATGGGAGCTTGTCTTGACATCGGACAATCTCAATCGACGCGAATGTACGTAGTTCGCTTTCAGTTGGTAGACGATTAACGGCCCAAGAACTGGAAGTTCGGTGATTCAATTTTTTAATAAAACTCGCCAGTATGCTGGACGAGTTCTATTGACAAACTCAATCGCGCCAAAAGCTGACTATTATCACAGATTTCTTTTTTAATCCAGTCTGTCACGGTATAATGCGCAAACAGCACAGAATACACCTGTTGCACGTGACCATCGATAGACCTATCCAGACGGTTTTTAAAAAGCGACGACTCTTCCAGCGAATGGAGAACAATCAATAACGATTAAAATGCACCCAGCTCCCCGTCGGAAATATATTTGCAAACGGACGTGTTTATGAGGGATTTAGATGAGAAATTGCTGCCGTTCAACGGGATCCCTTTACTCGTCCTTTTATCTACCGCTCCGGCGTTCAAGGGGTCAGGGAATGCAGGTGCTGCAGGGGGGGGGGGGTGCAAGGGACAACGACGGAAGAACCGACGAGCAGCTTCACGACTCGTAGGTTTTTCCCTTTTACCGTCTGCTTCGTTTTTTCCGCGCGCTACGCGACCAAGGCGAGCCGACAAAAACGGTAATACAAATGTTCCGTTCTACCTCCCGCCTACCTCTCCTGTTGCAAGCTTGCCCCCTGTACAATTATGTTTAACAAAGGGAAAAGAACGGGTCGCCTGTTGGCCACCGTGCGTTCTCCTCGTCTTCATTTTTCGCGCGATAAAACGTGCCGCGCAATTGCGCGCCAGGGGAGCGTTTCATGTTTCGAGAGTACAAGCGTAACAATCACGCTCGAAAGCTAAGACATTCCTAAAACGGATCAAAATATAGCAGCTCCTCGGAGCTTTTTGAATTCAAGTTGTCTTATCTACCACTCTACAGACTATCTGTATTTAAAATTCCTAATCCCCCCCCCCCCAACAGTTTGTCACAAGTGAGGCACTTGGACCAGCGAGAACCTTGTCTCACCACTCGAGCTGCGGTCGAAATAACCCCACGGCCAGGTTGAGTTCGCCGAGAAAGGCTTCGCTTCACAAGAGGGGAAACACGTACCCTACACGTACATACATCTTGCAGCGGGCTCGATCTGTCTCGCTGCAGAAAACTCGAGTGAGAAACGTCTCTGAAGCTTCTTTGGCCCCCAACCCCGTGAGCTTAACACGGTGTAAGCCGAGCGCCCTGGATATATCGCGGTTTCTGGGGCCCGCTGCTATCCGTATCCATAAAGAATGTAAGCTTCCACGGGGAGAGTCTCGCTGCGTATCTTTCTCTCCCCCGCTCTCTCACCTCCTTCCCCCCCCCCCCCTCCCGTCCCCTGGCGCAATAACGGTGACTCTCGGGGATCCAAAATTTTCATGCATACGATATAAAGTATAAACGACGACTTCATCATCCCCCGTTCCACGCCCACGCGTCCCCGCTTCGTTTCCTTTTCCGTTCTCTCGCCGGGCGTTCCTTCCTCCTCGCCTTCCATTTTCTTGCCACCGCGGCGACCACCACGGGCGCAGGGAAACGTCTCTGGTCGATCCCGATTTTTCCGTTGTCTCGGGGGCACCTAGCAGGGAAACCTGCTCTGGTTTCGTTCCATTTGAATATGCAATATAGAGGAAATATGCGGCGGACCGGAGAGAATCGAGGGAGGAAAGGATATCGGGCGGTGGTAAATGCAGTAGAAAACCGTGCGGCTGGCCGGCCACTGGTGATTCCCCTGTTTCTCGGCCGACAGGCTGACCAACCACCTCGTCAAAGGGATATCCGCGCGAGTATTGGCAGTTTGATTTCACAAGTCGTGGCCCGGCGATGCCAGGCGTCGCGGATTGCGAAAATTGCCCACCCGCCGCGCCCCCCCCCCCCCCCGCCGACGTCTGCCATCATCCCTGTGTGTTCTCCACGTGCAATTCCTGGGAACCGGGCGTCTCCCTTTTGCAGCTGGAGAATTTTCACCCTTCAGAGGGCTTCCTTCCGCAGGAAATGCCGCTTACCGACGGCAGAAATTGAAAGTTTACCGAGACGTCTCGGCTGTACGCGCGCGGAACGACGTTTGCTTGGATGTTTCTGGAATCAAACACCGTCCGCGCGATGGCTGTTGGCACGTGCACCCCAAAACACCGATACAGAATCGTGCCTCTGTTCCTCGCGAGGTAGAAAATTCAGGGAATCATTGAAGTTCGACGAGACCCAACGAAGGCAACCTACCCCTACAACCTTGGCCACGGGAACACACGTTTCATCTGGCAAAGGGAGCGAGAATTCATGAATTCCGAAGCAGTCGCTATTACTCTTCGAGCTTGCAACGCCACTCCGCGGAGCGGGACCGTCACGAGAGCAGTTAGAATCGTGAACTTCCCCCCGCGAAGCACCAAAATTCCACGGTTAGAGCCTGATAAATCGTTGCAGTATCCCAGGAAAAATTAATCGCCGCGGAGAGGCCGCGAACGCGATAAGGTTGGACGGTGGATGATGGTTTTAGCCCGGAAGTGGGAGATAAAGCTGCAGACGTCGGGAGGGTGTCCCTGCGTTGCGGTTTAACAGCTGCGGGCGCGGCTTCAACCACGGTCTAAGAGCAGTCTGTGACCACCGAGCTGGTCCGGTAGCAGGGCCCAAGGCGTTCCTCGATAAATTTGATGAAAAAGTTTCGCTCGACGGCGGAACGGCCCGCGGCGCGTCGCAGCTTCCGGCGAGAAAACGATACCCTTCCCGAGTTTTCTGTCAGCCGGGCTTGATAACGACGTTCCGAGCCGTGAAAAGCTTAAACGTCATCCCCAACGGCCCTCTCCGGCAGAGAGCGCGCTTCGAAAAGGAACACGTCCCAGAGAGTCTCACGGTTTTTCGGTCTCTTTGACGCCTGGCGACTCGACGACCAGAATTCCGCGATGAAAACGATGGCCACGTGGATCGGAGGGATTTTAAATGTCTCCAGCCTCTGTCGAGGAATTTCGAGTTGAAGGTTCTGCGGATTGAGTACGACGTGGGTAACGGAAGTTGCAGCAGTTGGCAAAGGGAGGTTGAATTTTTGAAGAGTTTAGTCTCCCGCTCGATTATCCTACCGACCATTAAACTTGCCCCAACTGAAATTTTGTTTGTCCCTTCGGGTGCTGTCGCGTGTTCAAAAAGTTCGCGCGAGAAAATCGAAAGTACCGCGCGCAGCGATTTCGAGCGCAGAGACAGCTTACGCGTTAATCAAGAGGGGATTAATGAAAGTTTTGGCATTTCCGACGGGTTACGCGTGTGTCGTTAGCAGAGTCGATCACGAGCCACTCGCGGCCCACCGATAAATAAACAATTTTCGGCCAGTAATGGACGGGGCGGCGTGTTATTGCTCCAAGTGCCATTAGCGCGGAGGTGAAAAGGAAACCGAGATAACGCTAACAAACTTCGCTGATCGGAATTTCAATATTTCGCGGATCGATTATCGGTTTGCCGGTGACCGGGCTCTGTGCTCGTCGGCCTGCGACGTAGCAGCAACAACACCGCCGCCTGAATTATGGGGGAATTACTGGGTTACGCCCTATATTCATGAAACGTTAACGTTCCAATCGTGCTAATGCGCGACCGCGCCATTGTAATCGCAGAAAAATTCCTCCCCGCAGCGATCCTCAGCCCTCTAGCAGCACGTGGCCCTCGACGAGGTCGTAACGGGCACATTACTTCTCGTTATGCTTCCGTTCGAATGTTTTAATTTCACGGGGGGGGCAAAGGATTGTCGACAAAATATCACTTTAATATACCCTTTAACCCGCTCCATTCTTTTCCTCTTCCTGACTCTCTCCTTTCATTAACCAACCCTCCCTTCGGGCCATCCCCTCCTCTCTCCTCTCTTTTTCTTCCGTCTTCCGCTCGGCCCCGAGCTTCCATCGCCTTTTCCACGATCCGTTTCAACGCCCGGCACCGTCCCCGTTCACCCATTCCCAGCGTCCTCTCGGTCGCTCGCCCGCGTTACGCCCTTGTCCGTCCTCCAGCGTGCGCTTAACGCAGTAAATTGCCAGCCAGCGAACGCCGCGCTAATGCCCTTACTTACGAACCGTGGTCCCAGGGCGCGGAAACTTCGCGAGACGCTCCTGCTTACGGGGCAGATCCGCCTCGTTACGCCGCTTTCCTGCAACAGTCGGCGCAGTATCGCAGCTGCAACGGCCGATGCAACTGCAGGTGCGCGATTCGTGTCGCTGCGAGACTGCGGATCCCGGATTCTTCGGGAATGTCCAGACACGCGTGGCTGAGGGGTTAATGGTCCGCGGTGAAGCGGACCCAACGGTGATGCAAACCTCAGCGTTCGTCTCGACGCCCCCAATTTTCATATTACACCTTTCCAGCTTCGTTCGGGCTGGCAAAACGCTGCTTTAATCTCTATACGCGCGTTAACGTTGGAGTCAGGCGCGGCTCGTTCCCATAAACAAAGTTAGACAGCTACCTGGGCTGTGACAAGGAACGGAAACTGGATTTTTCATTGTTGGCGTTTGTTAAAGTAAAGTTTCAAATGAAATACTACATGTTGTACTTTAAATGTTTTAAGCTACGAATAGGGGAGACGGAGGCAAAGTGAACCTCGGGGTAAAATGAGCTTCCTTAATTTATTCTTTAACAATAGAATGTATTTACAAATTTTGGTGACGTGATAAATGTGTGTAATACCACAATGATAATTATGCACATTCAGATATCGAAAAATGGAAATTCATTTAAAAAATTAAAAATGAAGTTTTGGAGATTTCCAATTGGTTTTATTTTCAATTTAGCTTTTTGGATAAATGAGTCTTAAATGTGTTATTTTAACTCTAAATTTGTTCTGCGTGTTAATAACAAGCTTATAAACATACATGTACACGCGTTTGGGAAAACATTAATCCTAACATTATTAAATAATTAAGTTTCCACTGAGTACACATTCGGGGCAAAGTGACCGGGGTAAAATGAGCTGCAAGGAAAAGATGCGCGAGTGATGTGCGCAATAACCTAACCTGTCAGCTAGCTGGGAAACCACGCGGCGTGATGGAACAGAATCTAACCTCAAAAAAATGAGAAATCTGCCACAGTTTTTGATAACCACGGTGCAAAAAAAACAGAAGCTGACGTGCTACACACGTCATCCCAGCGCAAGGGGTTAATAATTACCTATATCCTTAATTAAAAGTCGTATTTTATTTCAGCTCACTTTACCCCATATATGAGGTAAAGTGGTCGTTTTGGCATTTTCTTTTCAAGTTGAATTTTAATATACTTTAAATTTATTTTAAATATTGCTATTCGTCATTTATCAATAGTAATGTTCAAATTATATTATAAATCTATTTCCACACATTTTTATTCAAAGGGAAAAATTTTATTCGACTTCAAACTTTTTTCGCGTCACTTTACCCCGGTCTCCCCTACCAATTCAGAGCAAGGTCATCAAAAAGCTGAAATAAATGTAGGTATTATAATAATAATTCTTTATTGCCCCAATTGGACATTACGAAAGTAACAAGAAAGAGAAAAATTGTAAAGTTATAAATTATATAGTATATGTCAAAGTAGAAACAGAGTGAAAAAGGCGAGTTACAGCTGTTGTCAAGTTAACCACTTGAAACTACGTAAAACTAACACAGTGTAACAGTGTACAAATAACGTAATCGCGAGTAAAGACAAAAGCCATATGTGTAACGTTGAAAATAACAAGAGAAGAGTTAAGAGTTAATTACTATTATTGATTAGTAAAAAATAACGTCACTGCATGTTTGATGAATTTCAGAAGGTAGGGAGTTGTAGTGAAATTGGAACAATAGGAAAAGGAGCCGTAAAAAGTGCCGGGACAAGAAGGAACGGAATGGTCATAGTCATGTTATAAATAAAGGGCGTAAAGAAGGATCGAGCCGGTCCTGATTAGGACTGTACTTTAGGATGGTCCTTATTTTTCAACTTTAAAATTTGTATTGTCTGACCCTCTGAAAATCTTCTATTCGACAAAAAAAATATCTTCGTATTTTTTATTTGTAAAAGGACTTTATATTTCGCATGTACCACAAGTTTGGCAACTGCGACTTTCCATAATTGTCACTTGTCAATTTTAATGAAACGGGGCCCATATTTATATATCAGAATCCAAAACCATGCTTTTATCTATGCGTTTAACAACCTGAATAGAATGTACGTCAAAGTTTGCGTCTGCATCTGATTCGAGAGCTGCTGATGAGAGAAATTTAAATGTGCATATAAAGCCTTATGCCACAGCACAATACAGTACACACTCGTTATAAACTCATTTCGTCTATGCGATGTGTGCCCGAATTTTAATGTTATACTCTCACTTAAAAGTTAATAAAATTATTTTGTCCTTGTTACAAACATTTCTAAAATAGTCATATTTCAATGCCATTGAGCGACCTTTAATCCTTAATATATTTTAACAAAATTTTAGACGAAATTCTTTTAAACTATTTGGAAGCTTCTGAGAGGGTCGGAAGAAAATTTTAAAAACTTTGATTTTTTACCATACATATAAGGACCACCCTACTGTACTTGTCAACCGAAGATCGGTTGAACCGAGGATGGAAATGGTCTCGGTTTGGGCACGGGGTACGCAGATGCGTCAAGTCGATCGCGATAATGTACCTACAGGAGCGTTGAAGCGTCACGCTACATTAGCCCTGCGGCCGTAATCCACGCTGCTAGAAACGATAGCACAATACAGTCTGCATGGACGATGACCATTTCAGTCGTGGATCGCGATGCGCCCATGCTGAGGCAGCCGAATTCTGCTGGCGGGTCGATACCCATTCACAGCGGCCGCGGCAAGTTTGACGAAACAGTAGCCGCGGTGAAAATGATCTTCAGCTGCTCGTTGGAGATCAGAAAAGAGAGAGTAGCGTGCATTGGGAGGCAGCGATGGAGGCTAAGGGTCTCAAAGCAAGAGCGTAATCAAACAGAGAAAATTGGGGGATGAATTCGACAGCGCCGGGAGCGCGGGTATGAGCAGCCATAATGCGCGTGCATATTTGCGCACTGTGTGCTGATATATAACGCAACGGAGCGATATTAAACGGCCCTGCCCCTGAAAGCCCCTCCTTCCACATCAAACGGGAATTACGTTACAGCAATGAGGGCGTAACGACGAGCAAACGAGGAGGCTGCTTGTGGCGTTGCGAAAGAGGCGAAATCGTCAAACGTCCCTCCGAAAAATCGCGGGCCAAGTCGACGAATCGGCTACACTTGGAGGCCTCATCCGAGAGAAAAGCGACTAGAAAAGACATGTGAAAAAGAAGTGAAGAATACATCGCGACGAACATGATTCCTAAAATCTCCCAAAATCCTCCGCTTTTACAAACGCTTAGAAACTTCGAAACACACCTGACTGATCTAAAGAATCCAGCGAATTTTCGCGACGAGGTCTCGTTTAAACGTGGCCTCCGAGCTGAGAGCGTTCGAGGGTCGCTGGAGCGCTCTGGGCCCCGCGCGATTCTGCCCAGCGAGGCGACGCGGGAGGAAAATTCGCTCCGTTGCGCTCGCAGCCCCGCCGAAAAAAAGGCGAGAGGATCGGAGGAAGACACGGCGCGACGTGCACTTGGGAGGAGGAACGACGCGGTGCCGCGTTTAAACTTCCGGCGGGGGGCGGCTCGAGTGGCTCCGTGTCCGTTCGTCGCACCACGAGAGCCACTCTGCAAATAGTCGCGGCGTGAAACGAGCGTCGAAACGCGCGACTTCCACCCCACGACCCCCACGCCGCTGGCCAGGGGGCCACTTCACGGCCCGGGGATCCCAGTTTATCCCCAACAGGACGGAAAAATGTTCTTACCCTTCGAAATCTCTTTTGCCCCGAGCCGACTGTAGCGGCCCTCTGTTCTCCTCGCTCGGCAAAGTGGCGATCAAGAGCAGCGCCCGAAGGAGCAACGCTTTCGGCCGACTCTCCGCGGCATCCGCTTTCTCGATTTGCCTCTGTTCGCCAGCAAGACGCGGAGAGCCGAGGAAAAAGAACGAGGAAACGCTTCTTCTTCTTCTGGTCCTCGTCCTTCTTCCCTCGTTGCATCGAAAGCCGCCTTCCTATCGACCGGAAGCACTCGACTCCGCCTCGCCGTGTATCCTGGCGACCGCGCTCCATCGAACGGAAGTAACGATACTTTCTTCTGGATCGTTTCGTAGAACGTCACTCTGCTTAACGGCCCCTACGTGGCATTGTTTCCTGTTTGAGGGTAGCCGGAGGAAATTCGTCTAGTTAGCCGTTGATTGTTATCTGTTTCTAGCTAGTTCCACCGGTCCCCCGATAAGGATTGTAATAAATGCCCCCGGTTCGGCGGCATCGGAAGAGGAGAAGCGATTTTTCTTCCCGCTAGCACGTCCGCGAGCAATAACCGGAAGAAAAGGACCCGTTCGACGAGCGAGAACGCCACAGCCGAAAGCTATCGGTCTTTCTGAATCCTCGTGCCCGTGTTTGCGCTGTCCGAGCGGTGCATTAAGTCACGTATAGGCGAGTGATAAATGAAGCCAGCGAACGATACGGCTATTAGTCTTCGTTGTCGCGAATTATGTGGACAAAATTTGTTGAGGCACACCGGATGGGCGTACACGGTGTCCGAGCTTCTCGGGTGAAAAATTCTCTTCCAAATTTCACAGACAGACATGGACCCACCGTGATGGAGGGAAATGCGTCTCCTGAATGAATCCAGGGGACCGAGTCACGCGTCGCAGATAATAAAACCTCGTCTCTCCGCGGACGTAATTTGCGAGTCACATTTCTCGCGGTGGAATAGGGGGCCCGGGTCCCTGATATCGCTCGAAAGAAATCTCCGCCTCGAAGAGCGCGCGAGCTCGCCTCGTAAATATACGGGAAACGCATGCACGGCGAAGGGAAACAGCTAAACGAGACTCGTAGCGGAGAAATACACACACGATGCACGCACACGATGCTCCGGGAGCCTCCTGCCAAGGTAATTTCCGCGCGAGGAATAAAAGGGTCAACGGAGGCCCTTCGTCCCCCGTGATCCTAGCCCCCGACACGCGTAATATACACGTCGACGGGCCGAAGCAACCCCTGTGCGAATGCCACGTTTAGCCGTCGAGGGGCGAACAGAAGTAGTGATAAATGAATGCGTGAGGCGATACGCGAAGAAGAACCTTGGATCCCCGGCCCCGTTCTTTTCCTGGGAAATGCTAAAGACACCTTGGGGGACGTCGAAAGGGAGAGGGCCAACACACGGGTCCCCGCCGAATATATCTCGATCGCTGAGCACATCGAGGGCAACGAGATTGAGTCGGGAATTCCTACGAGTCGCAAGGATGCTAGAAATTTGAACTCATAATTAAAAAAAAAGGAAATGGCTCTCTAGTCTCCGATGTCGAGAATGAACAGTGGTAGAAATTAGACAGTGAATGTAACTTCCTGCGAAAGAAGATCGAACTATTTGAAAGTTTGTATCCAACCGAGGCTCACTTCCCGTTCACTTCTTCTTGTACTGCTTATTTGGAGGGACTTTCGGTGCACGTTGCTCGTCTTCGTTTACGACAAAGAACCCCGGGCGTATCGTAATTTTTCTCCTGTACCTAACGGAGAGTTTCCCTGCATCGAGAAGAGTCGCGGGAAAATTGTGCTGAGTTAGTCGCTGCTGATAGCGTCTGCGGCCATTAAAACAACAGCACGTTAGAAGTAACTTTAGACGTCGCAAATTGCACGTGCCACAAGTGCCGAAGCACTTTAGAGAGATCCGCTATCCCGACCCCCTCTCTCCCCACCACCCCTCGTCACACTCCCGTGGTCCCTCTATCTATTTGGCGCCGATATATAACCGATAACTCGATAACCTTCTTATTCCCTTCGACCTCATTTCCACCGCTCGTTCAACGTTATAACTGGCCTCGTCTTCTCCTTTAAAGCCGACGGCTCGTCGTCGCGTTTCCTGATTAACGCCGCCACTCGTTTCCAGAATCCTTTCGCGATTCCTCGTCGCTCCCTGAAATCGATAGCCTGGTTTACATGCTAATAGCTAATTAGACTATCAGCGGGGATGGTGGATGAGAGCGTGGAATTGATAAGCAACTTTCGCGCCGTAATTTACGCGCCGCCGCTCGTATCGCTGTCTATTACAGAGGCCACCCCGGCTGGATGGAAATAAGGAAATCGTGTAACGATAAAGTCACGATAACGACGGGGAATCGTAACTGTTATCGCGAGAAAGGGGAACGACACGGAGTGCACGGCAATGTGTCGCGAGGGAGGAAAATTCGCCGGCGTTATAACGCCGTAAGTTTTCGTTAGGGAAAAACGAAGCCCAAGGTAGGAGAAAGCGGAACGGTGTCGGCTGATAAAAATGTTTGCCAACGGCGACCGAACTTTCCCTTATCGTTGATTAAATTACGGATAAGAAACTTCGCCGGTCCTTTTAATGGATCGCAGGAAAAAAAAAACGAGCCACGAGATGGAGGGGTTTGGATCGCAGGAAATTCGGCGACTGAGATCGATCCGCGATCCTTCTCCGTTCTAAAACGTTCCCTTTTGGCGTTTCAGATTGAAACGACGGTGGCGGACGCTGAGCGAATCACCGTATAAAATTTCATCTGCCTCGATGAATTTCACGAAGATAAACCGCCGAACGGCGGTCAAGGTAGAGCTGTTCACTCTTCCATTTACCTCTCAGTCTCTACGTGATACGACGTGAAATATCGTTGAATTGGGAACATAATGCAACGTTAAGCGACGTTTAAAAGCTGCAATGGACGTCGGGGAGGGTGACGTATCGGCGGAGCGACAAACATTACATTTGCAAACGTCGATGGGGGGACTCGCCGTATCGATTTGGACGTCGCTTAAAATTGGCAAATTTTCGGGCGACGCGAGAGGGAAACAGACGGATCGACGCCGATGATAACAAATCCGCGCGGACGTTCACCGTCATCGAAAAATCGCGCCACGCCTGTGGACGCGCGTCGACACCTGTCGATATCGAGACGTTGCATTAAAATTCACCGGCATGCATCCGGATTAACCGAGGGAATCCTCGCGAGCGTAACTTCCAGCGGCCTCGGTACGCGCCGCGAAATCACGTCGGCCAGACGCGACCGACTTACTTCCAATTTTTCCCCCCTCCATGAATAATTCCTGCACGATTCCGCGAGCGCTGCTGTGAAATTAATGGGCACATGAAATATGTCCTTCAGGTATCCGGAATATCAAAATCGACGATCCACTGCGATGTGGAGGGAGAGAAACGAATCTCCTAAGCAACCGTCGACGATACAGAAGGTTCACATCCAAATGCAGTAAATATTCGTTACATGTTCACCGCTCGGGACCGGGCGCGAACATATAACGTGTAGGAGGCCACGAATTTCAGCTCTAGCTGGCTTGTTTATGCAAGTGATACCGTCGAGCCTCGGTTGTATGTTTTGCCGAACAATAGGCAATAAGCAGTCGAAGAAAGGGACAGCGAGTGAGAAAGAGGGAGAGCCAATGAGAAAGAATGAACGGCAGTCGAATATTATAAAAAAAATAAAAAGTGAAAAATAATTTTTTCCCTTAGTTAATCTACGACTCTCAATTTTTTTTAAGTCGGCGCCAGATTTGCACAGTGCAAATGATGAGTCGCCGACTTCAAAAATACGAGAGTCGTAGATTAAATAAGGGAAGAAATTATTTTTCACTTCTTACAAGAGAACACCGCGAACCCGGACTCGCCGATTGGAACGCAACTTTGTGGGTTCTTAGAGTGAATCAAAACAAGAACAACGGTGTGTTTTATTTGAGCCCTATCGCCCAATTTTGTTAACGCAAGTTTGCAGTGCTCATTGCACCATTAAACTTTCGTTGGAAACATTTTTTTCTGTCTGTTGTAGTTTGGGAGTTATACGCGAAATAGTGGAAGTGCCAATTTGACTTTGAGGTTAGTTTTCATCCCCTTAAGGGGCGATAGGGCCCAAATGAAATACACCGTTGTTCTTGTTTTGAGTCGGTCTAAAAACTCACAAAGTTGCGTTCCAATCGGTGAGTCCGGGTTCGCGGTGTTCCCTTGTTAGTGCATTTTTATTTTTTTGAAGTCGGTTATAATTTTTTTTTTAAATTTTTTTATTTTTAGTTTTTTTTAGTTTTGTATATACTGACACAACATGCTGAGGAGATATGCGCGTACGTACATAAAATAATAATAATTAGGTGATAATAATCTTTATTATTAACCAGAACTGGCAAAATATTGGGCCAATATTGGTGCAGCGTAGGATGGGACCACCGGGGCAACGCCCTCTATCGAATAAAAAAAGATTATCAAAATCGATCCATATGCTGAGGAGTTATACAGGGATAAATATAAAAAAAATACAGGTCGAATCTATCGCTTCCTCCTTTTTGAAGTCGGTTAAAAATGACTCAATATGATCCAAATCACATCGTGTTTTCTTTTATTTTCATAAGAATAAAACCAAGATTTTAAACATTTAATTTGTCATTAAGGCTGTGGTCTTTTTGGACAAGGTCTGTTTTGACTCGTGTTGACTTTCACGCTTGACTAATTCCGAGGGAAATCCCCCAGGTGGAGGGGCGAGGCGGCGATCATATAACGAATATTTCTGACGAACACGCAATGAATATTTACTGTGCATCGTTCGTACGAACGCCAAAAGCCCCGTCGGCCTACTTATAAGTATATCAGCAGATGAATATGGAAAATTAATAATCTCGGGACGGAAGGTGTCTACTTAGAGAAGACTTTAACGAGGAATGCTATAAATGGAACTTGAATATTACACTTTTGGTTAACAGCGGCGCCAGAAGAAGACGAGCGAAGTAATTGATAAAGTAATGGCGTGACATATCCTAACTTTGTGGTTCGATTCGAGAGTCAGTCTTGCCTGGTATCGACGTCTGCCATGGCTGGGCATTAAAATTCACCGAGGCGCCTTCCGATTTAACGAGAAGCTTCCGGTCGTCGTTGCCTCTCTGTCTCAGCTTCTCGCATCCAGTTTACGTCGCCATAGCTGTCGTCGTCACCGTCGTCGTCGTCGTCAAGCTTATTACTTTGCATTCTGGGGCGAGCCATCGGACATGCGGCACGCAAAATACATAATTCTTTCAGAAGCAAAGTGCCAACAATACTTATATATCGTGTCCGACGATATATCAGAGCTCAGGCCAGCCATGGACACGCGCCACCGGCCATTTTATTTCGCGATATAATGCTCGACTCCTCGTCGTTCTTACCGCCTGACATATTGGCAGCGATAGCGAGTAATCCGTAACGCTGCCCTCCATTCGCGATAACAGCCCAGTCAGAGTCCTCTTCGCTACTCCATTTTCCTCCGCTGTTCACTCCTTCCTCCATATTCTTCCATCCTCTCCATTCACTTTCATCCCCTCTGGTTTTAACCCCTCGCTCCCCTGCCTCGCTCTATTTCGCCTATTTGTCCTCTTCCTTTGTTTCCTCCTCCCGTGTGCTCCCGTTTCCAGCAGTCTGCCTCAACCCACCACCGAGCGACCGATATATTTCGAAACGCCAGGCTCGGAGCGAGATGCGGCGAGTGGAACGTGATGCAGATCGACGATAAATCAGACGGCGATGTAAATAAAAATCTTACTTGGTGGGTGGGGCGCCTTTGTGCGAAAGGGTGCCGTCGTTTCCGCTGGGATGCAATTTTGTATTTTTCATCGGCTGGATAACCGATACCAGGGCCGATTTGTAATTTCGCCCGCGCGACCAAGAAGCTGACAAGCCGAGAGAGACCGCCAAGCAGCCGCCAAGTCTCCAGATGAATCTGTTCGACGTTATTTGCCCGATATATCTCCCCCCAGCCGATCCGCGGGTCCTCGGATTATTTATAACTCCATTTTTCCCCCATTCCAGTCGCCGAGCGGATAAATATTCGCGTTCGACATCGCTCGACAGCTAATTCGTCCTCGAAGCGAGTTGGACGAGAAATTGCCCAGAATCTTGTCATCCAGAATTTTGGTGACAGAAAAAAAGAACTCACTTTATATGAGGGCCGCGCAAGATATTCAGACCCCCGTTGAATGGCGGCTTTCCTCAAGTACATTTCTCGATTCGACAGTCGCAGACGTTTGCAGAACGAGGCGCAACAAATTCCCCCGATTTATCGGCGCAAATGAGACACGCGAGGCGTAATCCGGATAGCAAAAACACGCGTCTCGACGCGGAAATCGAGCACGTCGCGTTTTCCCTTCGCTCGTCGGCCAGCCAGACGAAACCGAGAACGCACACTGGCGCGTTCCGCCGCGGCGCCGCGTATAAACAGAAATGCGAGGGACTCGCTGTCAGGCTGACAGGTAATTCACGGTGCAGAAGGCTGGAGCTTCTCCCGGTAACTTTGATTTCGTGACCCTTCGGCGAGACTGCCGCGAATTCGAGAGGGAAGTTTCCTGAGTGACGGGACCGTGACGACTCGCGCCAATCATTCCCCTTTTGTTATTTCTATATTTTCCCTTTTAATTCGAACAGCACGGAGCCGGAGACAGACAGAATTCTAAAAATTCCGCAGACAGCCTCCTTAGAGATCGTTCACCTCTTGCAGGACCACAGACAAGACTTCATTGAGGAAGTCTCAGAATCTGTAGTAGGTTTCTTGTATGCAGAGAACTCGGACGGCTCTCCTTTGGCTGAAAGTAAGCCAGGGCCACTCGAACGGTACTCAAAATATCGAGAGTGATATGCAATGTAACCATCGACGAGCGCCTTCTACGAAGGTAGAGATGCTTTGCAGCTAACGGGGCGAGAGGGAAGTTTATTGGGGAGTGCTATTTTCTACGCGACAGAATTTAGGAGTGGCATGGATGCTGGAAGGAAACACACTCGGTCGATACGTCGAGCAAGGGTGTATTTATTGGGAAACCAATGAGATCTTGCCGTAGCTTCGGCGAGCTTAGATCAGAGATAGCGTAAAGGGAACACCCGTGGGACTTTAGACGAAAAGTTCCGCACGAAACTCCGCTCTCGCTTATACCGAGTTTTCTCCTTGCAAGTTTTAGCTGGAACGTTCCGCGTATGCCGGTCGTTGCGCGAAGTATTTCGAAAATGTGCTCCCTTAAATGTTAATCTAAATTCTGAAGGCCGCGCGAAACTTCGACCGACGATGAAACCCTCTAGAAAGGGGAGAGGAAAAAAGAGGAGCATGTAGAACGTTGCTCGGTTATGAGGAAAGATGACGGGCGGTCCTCGTTGCGAGCGATTTTTATCGCGCGAGCAGAGGACAACCGAATACATACATTCGACGGGAAAGATCGAAGCGCGGTGTAATTCGCGGGTAGCGCGGCGCGACCGCCGCGAAATTCCAAAGCAGGCGTGCACGATCACGCGGAATTTTAAACCGGGCAGTGGCTCCGACGAGATTCCATTTTGACACCTAATTACCGCGATAATAAGCTTTGAAAATTAGGGATATCGGCTGGGCGGTCACGCGGCCCAGCCTGCATCATTAATACCGACGGATTTACGGGTAAGCCGATGACGAGCCGCAATTTACAGAAGCGCGGCTCGCGAAGCCGGAAAATCATGATTCCCCGCGTGACGGATCGCCACCGAAAGCTCGCTACCTGTTACCGAATTGCGTAGACCGCATCGAAAGTGTCTCGTTTAAATACCGAACGCTTCCTTGCCACCGCACCTGTCGCTGTGCACAACGCGCGTCAACTTTTCCGCGCGAGCCGTGACACCACCGCTCGTCCCATACCGAATTTCGTTTTACGTGTGGTAGAACCGCGACGTATCTGGGACAGTGGCGAAAGCGCGCCTGCCATCTTTTTATCCCCGAATGGAGCTGCCGAGGTGGTTGAGATGCATAAGGTAACGAGGAAAATGCATTTCTGTTGCAGGAAGCGCGTACATCATCAGATGGAGCGCCCCGCAGCTGATGGTGGTGGCGGTGCAGTACATCCTCACGGGGCCTTATATGCCCCCGTACGTGCCCCAGACGGCGAATTAGGACGCCAGCCACGAGAAAGCTGGCCCGTGTTCGCCCAGGACATTCCATCGCGGCCTGCGCACCGTTGCATCCCGCCCTTCTCCCCGCGGAGCCGCAATCCTAACGTGCGAGCCACCGACGAGCTGCATTATTCCCGCGTCCGACGCGACGTGATACCTTAGTAACGCGATCGGGTAACGCAGCATTTATTTGCCCGCAATGTTGTTCGATAGAATCATGTGGTTCTCTCGAGGACGTGCCTAAGTTGCGAGGGTCTATTGATTTCTTCGGGAGATTTCAATCTCGGTTTTAATCGTTGCGACAAAGATAAATGTTTGTCGAATTTCTTTCGGCTGGAAAATTTCATTTCGATGCTTTCGCGCGATGATTCCGAGTCGTCTGTTTAATAAATTCCGGGAGAACCGTGCCCCCGCCCGGTATGAAAATTTGATTGACATTTCGCGGGATGCATTAGCGGACATTGACGGAATTATTTGCCGACGGCGGGGCGGATACCTTTAATTGGATTGTTAATCGCAATAGAACATTAATTAGGGTAATTGAATTACGCATCGGCGACTGTTGGATCACCGGGCTTAATTAGCATCAGATATTTATTGTGAGGCGAATTATCTTGGTGAATTATTTGAGGGAAGTAATGATGTATGAACGCTGGGGGTGTACGCACCCCCCGCCGCCCCTCTCCTTCCAGGGGCAGTGTCGCCGCATAACGTTTGAACGCGATCGTGCGAATAATCGGGCCGATTACAGGACGAATTAATGGGGCTGGCCGATGCTGGAATCTTAATTTTCGCGCCAAGGGATGTTACGGGTGTAGAGGGTAGAGGGTAACGGTACTCGGTCGCGTGCAACTTCGAGCTCGACGTTAATTGCGAGTATCAGGCAACACCGTGTTGCGATACGACTTCGAATGCAACGGAATTATCAATCAACGGGGTTTAGCATGCTATTTTGGTACCTTAAGCGCTTGAGATTATGTGTATTCACCACTCCGGGCGCTTCAATTAGGTTCGACTGGATTCATTCTGGCATCCAGAAGCAACACTTCCTTCTGTCACGATCTGTGAACTGAAAGTGAAAAGAGGGTTAGTCAGATCAATGGCACATAGTTTCATTGAACTTTAAAATTATGTTGGAGAGCACAATCAATGATACCCTTAGGGGTTGGAATGGAAGGGAAGAGGCATAGCATGCAAAGTACATTCAAGGGTGTATTATAATTGATAGTGCATATTCTAAATAGTATTTCTTTTTCGCAGACCAGACGCTCACCGAGATCTGAAAGCACACCAGTAACTGATAAATCCCTTCAAATGGAGAAACATATCGAGATGATGTTTGAAAGAGAGTCGTCTCAAGGTGCGTGGAGCGCGTAGGAAAGTCGCTGTGAATGGAAACTGGAGGCAATGACTTTCCAAGCAACCAGGAAGTAGCATTCAAGTAGACCAGCCCTCGAGGGTGGGAAGGGTGTTGGGGGAATTTGATTAATGCTTCGGCACGTGAAAAATGGTGCTCGCACGCTCGCATCCTCGCGGAATCATGAGGGTGCCAGGAGCGTAGCGACACGGGGATACCCATGATATTTTTAAACTACGAAGGCAGGGAGGGTGGGCGAGAAATCCAATTATTGAAACGGAGGGAATTTCATTCTCGTTTCTCAAAATTTTATCCTCGCCTCGCTATTTCGTCACGCCATTCGCTAGATCCTTATTTTCATTGTTAGTCGCCCGATGGGAACTGCTGAATTCGAGTTAGCATTAGCACCAAGCAATTCCCTTCCCATTCCGCTGTGCGGTGACGAGAATTTTGAAAATTTTAATTGAAAACTTCCCTCCGAACGTGCTCCTAGCTAGCTTGCACCGTTGCCAATGGAAGTCCCCTTACTTCCCTCGCGGTGATTCGCTAGACTAAGGCGGGCTCGTTAAAAATTCGCGCGGGACACGTGAAATCGAGACGGCGTTTCGGGTTCGGCCCGCGATGAAGGGCGTGATCACGATGCAACGCTCCGCGAAGGGTGCGTGTAGAAGCCGGCGCGCGTTCAAAGCCTGGAATTACTATGATTTCCGAGCGTGAACGTATTAATCACCCTGGCCCCTGTAATTACTAGACTTTCCATTACCGATCGCGTGTAATCGGTACGCGTCGCGTAATTACGTTTCCACGATATCGGGCTACGCGACGCGGCGGGAAACAAAGAGGCGTCCGGCTAAATTAAAACGCGCCACCGTGCGAATTAATTACCAAAAGAAGGCAAAATGACATCAAACGACAAGGCCCCCAATACGTCCACTTCCTATTGTTTATCGAAACGCGTCAGGCATTCGATCGTCGATGATGGCCGCGAATTAAAATTCGAATTAACGATTTCCAAGCGACTCGAGCCTCCACCACCGAACGCAAATATTAATAAACGGCGAGGCGTTTCAGCTGTGATTCAATTTCACGGGGCAGCCATGGTGATTAAACGACATTCGACGATCGAAATTGCAGCGATTCTGTTGGGAGAATGGGCGAGTCTCTGTCATCGAGGCCACGCGCCGGCCCCATTTGTATTCCGAGCCTCTGTCTCGCGAATTCGTGCGGCGTCATTAGAAACGAAAGCTCCGCGCCCGAAATGGAGCCTCGAAGCTTTTACCCTTCGCGAAATAGATAAGAGAAAATTGGCCACTTTGCTCGTGGAAATAATCGGGACGTGATGACGGAAAGGGCGACTGTAATGTTGGAGGAAGCGGCACGACGCTGGCCAACGCGTAATTCCCGCGGCGAATCGACAGAAACCATTTGTGTGTCTGGACGGGGATGACTTTACGCTGGTCGGTCACGCGAGCGGATCAGGGAAGCCAGTATGAAAAGTTTCGATCGCGCGGAAAGGGCTTCGATAAAGTATCATTCGGCCGGGAGGTCTCGCGGCCGGAAAGTTGGCTCGCCCCGAGATTGAAAAGTTCCTCTTTATCGGCGAAACCGGCGGTGGCTGTATCTTCCTCGGCCGCTGGACCCATTCGGCGAAAGATTCCGCGGGAACGGGATAAAAAAAAGATATGATTTCCGCTCGACGCGCCGGAGCGAAAGATAAGAAACGCGAGGAATCGCGAGGGGATTCTTGAAGGGGTCGCGGCGCGACAGCTCCAGCAACTTTCTATTTCGGAATTAGCATTTAAATGAAAGCCGCGAATTAGACAGTCAGTTTTGAATTTATCTTTCGGGCGGAATTTCCGCTTTGGGATGGACCGAACGGCTACATTATAATTCGTCGTACGGTTTGTCTGGCATAATTGCTGTGGCTTCCAGCAGTTTAATCAAGAAACGCCCTCTATTTGCTTATTACAAAATATACAGCGATAAAGAGGAAGCAGATACACCAGATTGCACCAGTCGTTTCTGTTGCAATTAAACCGACTACCTACCTTAGGGTAAAGTAGCCGAATATGAGACCCATTTCTTAAAAACGTCATAACTCTTGACTAAGAACAGTTTCATTCAAATTCGATACACCTTTTAACCCTCCGGTACTCGCGCGTGTGTACGGAATACACGGCGGTCAGTTTTTGGCTGAGAAAAACCGTTTTACCGTGATCTATTCTACCCAGCATCCCTGTGTATTCTTCCAGCGGACATTTTTGCATAATACTACGCACTTGTCAGGTTCAAATTCAGCGAGCGCGCCCGTGTACTCACAAGTCTACCAGGTGCGTCCGCCTCCGATTGCTTTGGTTTTTGGATATGTTTTAGAGGACAGAAAAATAAGAAACAGGTGTCCTTTTATTTCGGCTTGCTTGCATGTTTAGGGGGTGAAACCACCCCTCAAATTTCATAAAAATTTAAAAAACCAAAGCAATCGGAGGCGGACACCCGGGAAACTTGTGAGTACACGGGCGCGCTCGCCGGCGGGATACGCGGCAATCGTTTTCATTTAATCAGAGACACTTCCAAACTGAATTTGAACGTGACAAGTGCGTAGCATGATGCAAAAATGTCCGCTGGAAGAATACATAGGGGTGCTGGGTACAATGCATCACGGTAAAACGGTTTTTTCAACCAAAGCAGACCCCCGTGTACGGAGTACACGACGCGAGTGCTCCTGTAAAACTTTTAGGCGCGAGTACCGGAAGGTTAAAAGTAGAATATGTATTCTTTAGCAACCTTCTGAAAAGTAGGTACTATAACAAAGATTCAGTTTCTTCATAATAAAATAAAAACGAAAGTCATTCAAATACGCAGATAAAAAAAAATGGGTTCCTAATATGAGACCCAGTTTGTTCTTTCCTGAAACTTACTTACACCACCGAAGTCTTCATGGATCCACCACGCCCATCATAATTTTATACATACACTTAATCCATTGTTCACCTAGCGCATCCGAAGAACCTGTGCAAAACAAGCGTTCTGTATTATAATTTTCTTTCTTAATCACTTTCCATTCACAACAATTTCTTCTTCACTCTCATCAGTTGAACTTTCACGGGTCTCATATTCGGAAACAATAACATGATAACTATCAAGTAGCGTCGAAGTCTTCATCATTTAATGATATACAACTACTTAGCAAGCCTTAAACTCCATTGCAAGCACTATACAACAGTATTTGTGAAAATCATTATACAGTTACCACTTTAGAGGTACCTATTTGTAATTTAATCGAACCACTTCAAAAACTTTCTGCAACGTATTTAAAAAATATGTGCTTGCTCCAAACGCTTAATTGATTACAATGTCACTGTGCGGACAAAACAACAAATACACGGTTAGTTACTAAAGAAATAGCATCGCTATGACATTCAAGAGTTTTGTGGCGGAGATAAGCTGGGGTCTCATATTACGAGTGGTCGTCATAATCGGCTACTTTACCCTAAGCTACAGTAAAATTCAAAAATGGGATGAAAGAATTCTAACTCCACGTTCACCAAAACATTCTCTTAAAAACTGAAAATTGCCCCGAGCACTTTGAGCCAAAGACCAATACCCTCGATCGTCTTAGACAAATCCAGAAGAAGGTTTCGCGGTAGCCATTCCGAACGGAGGGTACAGGTCGATCTACTCGACAGCTAGCGATTAGCATTTGAACCCAGCGGCCCGGGGGACTACGAATTAGGCCAGCAGTTTTCGATATTTATCAGGACACAGTGGAAATTCCGGCGTGTCGCGATCCGCATTCAGATTCGTGCCACGAAACGGCGCGACGCGCGCCTGCCGAAATATCTCACGCCAATATAATTGCACGCGTTTCAGAGGTATCATTCAGTAATCTATGTAGTCCTGGTCGGACGGGGGATTATGTTAAGCGATGCGTGAGCGGCCACAGTCCACGGCAAGCCAGGCGTAACAGAGATACTGCTCGGTGACGTCGTTACACGCCACGGCTGTATTTCCCCCCGTGGCGTGCACCCGCGCCGATAGAATACACGCTTCCCTGTTTAGATGCGTGAGCGGATAGGGAACGATACACGTCTGCCCTCCGACCACCGCGGGCCGCACGCGTTATTTTATTCCCAACGATATTCTGCCCGCGCGACGCTCGAAATTAATACGTCACTCGGTCGTTGCATTACAATCGCTCTGGGATCATGTCCTCGGAACTCGGAATAGGAGATGGAGGAATTGAAAAAGGGAAGACGAGATCTCCCTTATTCCTCGTTCCCATTCAGATTCCCGATGGTTAGTCACGAGCGATTTCGCCTCGGAATTCCGGGGATACGCTAATGTCGATTCTAAGTTCTGACTAAACTAAATGCGAAGCTAACTTTAACGCGCCACTTCGTGCTCGCGTTATATCTTCCTCGTAGCGTTAATTTTCGCGAGCGGTGATTAATTTCCAATCGCCGAACGCTGTATTAAGTTTCACGCTGTTCATCGTGGCGCAGAAAAAGGCTTACAGAGCGATCTGTCGCGTCCGATACAAATTTAATACCGTCCACGCGAACCCCAGACACGCGTCCTGTAATCCCGACGTAAAATAAGCGGAATCGCGTACGTCACGCGACACCAGCCCCTGCAAATCCAAGAGCGACGCGCGCGTTGACGGTGACACGCGTCGCGATTAATAAGCGTGGAATTGCAACGGCGAGAACAACAACGAGACTAATGGCCGTTCGTGAGCTCCGACCCTTCGCCGGCGCCGGGTTATATCGAAAAAGGCAAGATTGAAATTCCCGGATTCGCTTGTAAAAATTTCACTCTCCCATTTAATTTCCCCTCTTTATTACATTCCGCCCTCCCCTCGAGAGGGAATGAAATGCGGTACCCGTGGCCGTCCGGTTTGTTTTTAAATTTTGTTCGTAAATTGTATTCTGCAGAGTCCCGTGTCCCTCCGCCCAATAGCAAATTTCAAACGAATTTTAGACAAACTTTTGTCTTCCGCTGCAGCGCAATATGCTTGAATTCGTTCGTTTTACCCTCCCCCCTCCCTTTTCGTGCAATTTCATTTCGAAGGTATATCAATTTGTAGCTGCACGTTGATTTTTCTGTCGTCAAAGTCGAGCTCCCCCGACATTTATCCGCGCCAGGCCGATCGTGCGTATTCGAACGCGGCAAGTAGTGTAGGTCGGCGCATGGTCAGGCATAAATCACTGGACACGCCCTAGGCAACACCGACTCGCAATTATATCGCGTTTTATAAATTTGCAGCGACGGTGCGGCGTGTATATATATTTCTCTGCTTCGACGCAGATTTTTCGTTCGTTCCTATGGGACGGAGAAATATATTTAACATCCCAGCGCTTCGAACCTGTACCCTCCTTCTGTTTAAAATGGGGAAGCTGACTGCAAGTTTTTCCCACGCGTGACGCCACCAGCACATGTGCCACTTATCATCGGTGTTTCAGGTGTACTTAAATTATCTTATCTAACTTCTTAATTTCTATTCCTTTAATAAGTGCATGTATCTATGATTATTATTGTTATTATTATTAGCTAGTATTAATTATGTAGATATGAAAAATAAATTGCATTTTCTAGATTGTAGATATGTCAAAGCTGGTAAAAGAAAAAAAGATATTAGAAGTCAACTTTGGCATAAAACATTTTCAAACATTTTATAATATTTTATCATTTTCTACTCTCGTTGTCATTTTAATTTTGAAATCCACAGTCAACAAAGGTAGCTAGGGCACCCTCTGCGCTGAGCTTTGCGTCAGCTTCCCCATTCTTTCGATTCCTTCTCGATCTACTTACAGCGGCTGTACTGTAGGCACTGCTCATTTCGAACTGTCCTGATCTTCGACGATAAAATAACTGCGTGCTTCGTAACTTTCCCACGAAACGAATACGGAATTAGCGATATAAAGGGGGGAATAGCCCCCGGCGTTCCCTCGAAATCGTAAAAAGATATCTCGAGACTGTCGGGAAGGCGAAGTTTCCGCGAAGCTCGGGAGACGAGGGGAGACAAAAGTGAAAATTCGAAACGCACGAAAAACCACCGACACGCCAGCAACGATCGACGATTCGCGTTTTCCCTCGGGATTTATTCCCTCCTCTTGGAAATAGTCGAAACTTCAAACTATTTACTGTTACTGTCGACGGTACCGTCGGCGATTTCGCCGCGGCATTCTCAAAAGCTGAAGAAACTTTTACGAGGGCGGATAGTAAAGTCCTCCCCAGTCAAAAATGACGACGTAAAAACCGGAAGGGAACAACTCCGCGGAATATAGGAGAAACTAGTCCGCCGTTTCTTGCAGCGGGATCCTTTAATCGCCCAAATATTCGCCAACATCGCGTTCGCGGGATTACCATGCCCCGGAGCGAAGGGAACAAAAGGATCGATTTAAATTGCCTGGCCAGCGTGTGAAGCTATTTGCATGACAGTGATTTTCGGGCGGAGCGGGAATCAGCATAATAATACTTCTGAGATATGTAACAGACCAGAATCCCACTAGACCCGCGTACAAGCTGCTCCATTATTGGTGGTCCATACGAGAAGGGGATGATTCTCTACAGAGAAACACCCTCGAATCGTCGAATAAATTTTCCAAGAAAAGTGACTTATTTACCGAAAAAGGTCTGCCAAATCTGTTTCCATAGCATGAATTTATAGCCAAGTGCATACGAGCACGATGAGCACGAGACAAAAGTGCGTTTCATCCCTTTCCAGTTGAGCCACCGTTGATGGACCAGCCTGTATGTACGAAATCAGAGATTAGGAGAACGAGGCGGTCAGAATCGGATTCTGCTATGCATAATCCGTGTTACGGTCCGCGAGCTTTTCACATCCGGTTTAACGCGTTTCATTCATGGCCGAGCCTCCGCCACGGAAATGCTGTCTACAAAAGCGCGGCCAATCTGTTGCTTCCTCTTTTCGTTTCTACCGCTATTTAGCGGGACATTTAGTTAATCGATTTCTCAGCCCCCGATCGATGGACCCGGTGTGTTCGTTTCCCCAGCCATTTTTAAACCTTCCCCCGTTTGAATTGAACGTGAAAATTTCCTCTATGACACCGTCCCATAAAATCAGGTTACATACGGTTTTGAAATCCAGCCGTGTCCAACGTTTGCGCCGCGCGATATTTAATTTTAATACCAGCTACGGAGCGCCGCTCGGAAAATTGCAGCGAGGCCGCGCGCGGTTCACCCGCGATTCGCCTGCAAAAATTTCGCCGGAAAATATCTTTCAAAATCCATCCGGAGTTTTAATCACCCGACGACGGCTGCCGACAGAGCCAATATAACTAACTCCATATATCATTCGTCCTCTTTATTAAAACAAAACAACGCGGCTGTTCCCGTTCCGCAGTTTTATATTTACCGAAAGACAGCCGGAACGCAGGGGATTTAACCACAAAATAAAATGCGGGGTACAGCAGAGGCTAGTGGACTATACGTACGCGATTCCGCGGGAATGAATTAGAAGAGGTTCATCGTCGACTCGTAGGGGGGTATTCTAGTGACGTGCGATTTTTTCAACTTTTTTCGGGAATTTTCTTTATGGACTTCATGAAAGATTTTTATGCTCAACTTTTTGCGGCATATTTGTTATATCTTAAACTATGAATAAACATTTTTTTGGGCGGAAAATATGAAATAAAGATGACGCCACAGTCCATGAAAGAAATTCATGGAGTTATGTTCATCCGAAATAAAAATAACCAAAAACGTTCTTAAATTATTCGGGCCTAACTATTGTTGGTAGCAGATTTGGATTTAATTTCGAAAATTCGTAAAATGCCTGCAATTTGAACATTAAGTGTCGGCATTCGCGATTTTCCTTCGTCTTTTTCGGGCTATGAAATTAAAAAAAAATCAAAAAAAAATATATTTTGTCCCAATTCAGCTAGGGACGATAGCGACACATCTGCTAAAGATGCGTACACAAAATGGACCCAACCGGTCAAGCAGAATTTGAGATATCGTGGTAACCATTTTCTAAAACACCGTTTGGAGAATAACGCGTTTAAACTTTTGCAAACAGTTCTAATTAAGAAAATTCTACTTACACGTAATCTGTCACGCCTGATCCGTGATAAATAGCTTTCATTAAGCCCATAAAAAAATTCCTGAAAAAAGTCACAGTAGAATCCCCCCTTAACGCCCCCGCGCTATACAGAATTCCATCGCGAACCACCAAGTTACCCCCACGCTATTCAGATTAATAAAAGAAAGCTCGAAACTAAATTTCGCTCGCCCAAACACGCGCGGAAAGCCTGAAGGAACCGAATTCTGTGGAAGTTCGTATCGCTTCGAATCCACCTTCGCGACTTCCCAGGAATTTCCGTTTAACGCTCTGCACCGTCCCCCGTTTCCGGATATTTAAATCAGAAACGCGCCGCGAAACTCCCCCCCCCCCCCCTCCTACCCCTCGATCCTTATCAGCCGGAGAACGGCGGGGTGCAACTGCATCGCGAGTATCATAAAAGTGTGCTCGTTGCAGCGAGAATCACGGCTGGGTCCCGTTGGAACCCGAGTAAAAGTGGGTAACGACGAGGGAGATGGCGGTCATAAGAGCGCGCAAGGTGAAGGGAGAGAGAAAAAGGGTGAGAGAAAGGGGGGAGAAGAGAGTGGAGAAGGGGTCGTGGGTGGAGGGATCCTGTTATACACAGTCTGTATCATCACTTTGCGATGTACTTGCGAGCTTTTCCCGCCTCGTTTAACACGGCCCATTCATAATAGGGTGACGGCCGTAAAAGTATTGCCGGTTATCGCGGCTGGCGCACCACCTAGCTGGCCAAACATTGTCCCGACCCCCGATTCGCCGCCGTGGCAGGACACCTATTGTCCTGCGCCGCGGCAGGGCGAGAAGGGCAGCTGGATGTCCGACACTTTTACCGCAAGCTTTGCCTCATAATTGCCAGATTGCTACGACAAAACTGGCTTTCCCGGTACAACAATCGGGAAATAACGCGATAAATCTCGCCTCACGCTGTTACCTCGGACCGACGGCACAATACCGAGTCTGTCGTTGATATTAAATATCGGACGGTATAAGAATTATACAACGGAGACAGCTATCGGTTACGCTGGTTACCTGGTTCGATGGTCGTTCTTCCCTGATCCAGGATCGAGTCACTTGATCACAGTCGACACTAGCGTGCATCACACCGTGACGAGTGCAAAAGTGTACGACACTTGAGCGAAGTACGGGGATTGCCTGCCATCCTACGAGAAACGTGCGCAAGATTGTATGCTGAGAGGCTTCGCTGTACTCGGTGTCGCGTCTAAAATTGCACTGTCCTTGTTACGCGCGATCAACGCCCGGCGCGTAAACATTGGCCGTACGGAATTGGTTGTCGTGCGAAATAGAGGTGGTCGGTTGTTATGCCCAGTTGGCGATGCTATGCCTCAGGTTACTCGACGTGGCTGGAGTAAGGCCCATTTCACACATACACAGCATCGTGTGTCGACGGCAAGCAGGGCCGTCTTAAGGCCGTCGTAGGCCCTAGGTACTTTCGCATAAACACTGTATTTGTAAGCCCTTTGAATTTATTGTTCACGTCATTCAATTGTTAATATATTTACATTATTTTTTAAATTAAATTATATTATATTAAATTAAGAAATTAAGTTATATTAGGGTACATTACTATTAAAATTTCATTTTTAGACTTTCGCAGGCCCTAAGCACAGTGCCTACTGTGCCTATTGGATAAGATGGCCCTGACGGCAAGTGCGAAAGCGTCCATACAAGTGATAACCTTTGCGCCATTTAGAGCGGTATCACGGCGGCCGTCCTCCGTATAGACGGTGACAGTAAGTGTGAAAGACTTCATATGAGGCATTGAGAGCCAAAGGGGACGACAGCCTACTGGAATACATTATTGTTACTAACTCAATGTGGTAAAGAATGTATGTTAGTCCGTTTTTGCTGCCAATGCCTCATACGATCTTCGCTCTTTTACCGTGAAAAAGGTACCTCATAAACGGACGCCGTGTATGTGGGAAACGGGCCTTATGGGGGAGGCTTTCATGGTGCTCGAGAAATGGTAAAGTCAACACGGAATAAAAATTTCTAAACGGAATACTAAAAATTCAAAGTTTTTGGTAAAAGGCTACAATGCACTGCGACCATTATTTTCGTTCCACCCCTAGGCAACCCCCTCGCCTTCCCTCGCTATGATTCAAACACTCGGCGTACATAGAATTTGCATCGCGGACATTTGTCAACGTCCGCTGTATCGCGTAATAGGAATGCTCGCGAGGCGCACGCCCGCGCTGAAGTTATCCGATCGAGTGTTGGAGAGGGTTCGCCTAATCGGAAAGTTTGATTTAAACGTGAAGGATCGCCGGCTCGTCTTCCCGTCGATTTAAGAGCGGGCGGCACGCGGCTCCAGGATGATCGATACTCACCAGCCCAACTTCATCCACGCGGGCCAACTTTCCCGCGAACTTCGCGAATTTATTTCACGGCCGTATCAGGCCACGCTGATCCCCGAGAGTTCCGGAGCTCGCGAGATTCCCGTCGATCGACTCGGTCCGGGAACGATTCGAGTTTCCAGCATTCGTTCCAGACCGAAGTAGGGACCTCCGACCAACGAAATAGATCGAGACACGGAACAGGGAAGCAATCGTACGATCGTTAAGGCGTCGAAATCCCTTAACGTTGCGCACGTTTCGAGGCGGAGTCGAGAGAATCGCGAGAAAAGGCGTTTCATCGCATCGAAATCCGCGACCGTCTCCCTTTTGTCGTTTCCACGCAATTTATGGGAATTTCTTGGTGCACTGTATCGTCAACTTTATGGCACGATTGTTCCAGAGTATCAGCGAGGGAACCGTTTCGCTGTAGACTACACAGAAATTCTGAAATTCCGAAATTCCGAACTTCCGAACTTCCGAACTTCCGAACTTCCGAACTTCCGAAATTCCGAAATTCCGAAATTCCGAAATTCCGAAATTCCGAAATTCCGAGCTTCCGAACTTCCGAAATTCCGAAATTCCGAAATTCCGAAATTCCGAAATTCCGAAATTCCGAAATTCCGAAATTCCGAAATTCCGAAATTCCGAAATTCCGAAATTCCGAAATTCCGAAATTCCGAAATTCCGAAATTCCGAAATTCCGAAATTCTGAAATTCTGAAATTCTGAAATTTCGAAATTCTGAAATTCTAAAATTTCAATCATATTCTTATTGGGCGATTTAACCCTCGACACGTAGGAATAATTAGAAATGCAATACGGAAGGACGAAGTTGCACGTTGCCGAGTCAGAGCGTGATCGAAAGTAAGCAACGTTATGATCCGATTGGCGCGTTTTAACGAAAGATTAACAAGCTTTTAGTGCATCTCGAGGAATAAGGTTTGTTCGTGGCGCACGTGGGATGCGGCTCCCTTGGTGGAGAGTAACAGGAGATCGATTGCAACCGGCAATCGCAGCCGATCCACCAGCGACGAGTAATTCGTGAAACAAGTTGAAAGTATTATCGCTTACACGTTAATGTATCGTTATATATTATATCGAACGTTTACGTAAGGATTGCATGAGGTAAGTAAGACTATCGGTGCTCAACGGAGGCGAACGTTTACGTAGTTTCAGCCACCGACCGACCGAGAGTCCCCGAGCGACGAACGCCTCCGACGAGCAGAACGAGCGGAGAGCCGCCTCGACGTTCTCGTTTTGTTCGCCCACGGACTGCGCGGGTATTGTAAATAGCTGAGTGTATAAATTTCAGTTCCGAGTTCATTGTATAAACATTATAAATACACACAGGAGGGAGGAAAACGCGAGGAACACCGGTCGATCGTTCCCGCCGAAGCGTCGGAACGGAAGACGGAAGCTGTCCTCCGCTGTTTCCTCGGGGCGCTTCGAATACCGCGGCCCCGCCGCGAAACTCTGTAAATATAATCGCGATCACGTAACAAGTGCCAAATACGCGACTCACACACGCATATACATATATACATACGCATACAACGTGAATACATGTACGTACGTTGCATAGGAATCGAATGCGCGCTCGTTTACCGCAATAACAAGAGAGCGGGGAGCTGTGCACACCTTTCGCCGATACCGAAACTTCGGCAGGATGTTTACCGAGTATTTGAATAACAAATGGATCAGAACGGCCGCCGCGACTCTTCGCGGTCGAGCACGGAGGAAATCACAAACGTATTTCTCGGCTCGCTCAGATTCTCAGTCCCGACTGTCCGCTTTTCTTTTACTCCATTGGGCGCCTTCTTCCGTGAAAGTGAGTGCAGCGCAGAATCTTGCACGGAGGAAGGGCATGTTAAGTTCGTTTCTAGTAGATGAGCGCGAGGTGTTCGTGAGTTACGAGCAAGCTAGACAAATCAATGTGCTTCTTCGTTTGATTTTGATCGGCAAAGGGCAAAGCACGCGAATGGGGCGAGAGGAAGAAATGGAAGCTTGGAGACTCTAATCGTAAGGGGGTTAACAATAATTAATTACGTCGTCGTAAGTCTGGTATCTCGTAGGCAATCCCGCCGGCTGCTCGCCACAAAACCGACCCTCTCAAAGACAGATAGTTGTTGTTGTTGATTATTTACTGTTGAAGCGAACGAAACCGACGTAGGAACGGGAAGCTTAAGCGGAGGCGATGAAATGGTCGATTTTGTGGACGGGCGATGTTCACTGTGTTCCTGTAAATAAATATACATAAACGAAGGTGTAACCTGCTTAGATTAACTATGCCGTAATTATAAACGACCGTGGAGTACCAGGTGAAACTCGCGTGAGATCGACAAGCAGCCTAAACGAACCCTTCATCCCCCCACACAATCATCCTCCGCTTCACCCTTCTTCATCTTCCTTCTCGTACGCGACGTTTGGTAAAGATGCTTTTGAAATTTCGTACGAGCCTTCCTTTTATACAGAAAGTATTTTGTTAAACGATTACGCCGGGATCGCGTTGGAAAATGTTTAACGCTTTCGCTATATATACATATATACATACTCACACATACTCGTTTCCTGTTGTTCACGTACGAGTCGGAAAATCGGGCGGAATAGTCGAAGCAATATACAGATATATCCGAACAGCGAGATGAAGAGATAAAGAGATGTCTATGTAGTCGGTAACTTGAACGGCGAAAGTGTTAAAGAGTTTTTTTACCCCTCCCCAAGTAGAAGAGATTTCGACGAGTCAGGCGAGCCTATTCAGGAAAGGAAGATCGTTGCACGGTTAAGTGGCTAAAGAGGAGCGTAAGAGCGAATGAGAGCCCGCCTATGTTTAGAAGAAGACGATACTACCCGACGAACAGAGAGAATGCTCGGGGGTTCGCTTTTAATGTGCATCGTAAACTCGCTGCGTAGTGTTACTCTAAATGTCGCTGCATTTATAATCTGTAAGTATAGAGTTGTGTTTTAACGTGTAAAGAAAGGAAGTCGGGCGGATATCGTTCGGTTCGGCGCATTCGGAGAGGACAATTAGTCAATTAAAGGATACATGGTCCAGCGAGGGGCGGTCCTTTGCAGACGGGCTAGTCCTTTCTTTCTGGTTTCACGGGAAATGTGTTTTCTGTCCGCGTTATTGTACATTTTTCATGATTCCCTTATTGTGATAAATTATCTAGGACTGTACGAATAAAACCAGAAACCGAATCACCTGCTGTTTTCATTAAAATGCCCCTCAACTCCAAGGGAAACGAAGAAACGGGGGAAACGACGAATCGAGGTAAGCGCGCAGCGGCTGATTCTCGAATCTCGTTCCTTTTCCCGCGGAATTAACTCGCGGCGTACAAATTGCCACCAAACGAATAAACTAGATTCTTTGCGCGGTCGTAAAGAGCAGGGTAAACATTCGACACGTTAATACGTAGCATAATGTTATGGTTCGCATACAGATCGCGTAAATCCGGGAGAGAAATCGTGTTCGCGCGTTTAAAAGCCGCGTAAAGTTATTGGGATTGCGTGTATTATTATGGGGAACATCCAGGGGAATCGTACACAAACTGTACCTCATTGAATTCTAGATATTTACGCAGCACGGACTGCATTCACCGCGATTACCATCGATATACTATGCAAATTCGTGAACAATTTAGTGCTGCCTAAAAATATAAAGTATCGGGTGCCGAGCTTGTATCGTTGCACCATACTATTTCCCGAAATAGAGCTCGTAGCGAAACTTCAAATGGACCTCCATCACGGCAATAAATTGGCTTCCCTTCTAAACAGGGAACACACTGTAGGTATTTCCAAAAACCGCGGCAAACAAATGCGCAAAAAAAAAACAGATTAAATTGAACTACTTTAAATTAGTTAAAAATTACTAGTTCAATTTTTCAGAGATGCTTCGTGGTCACACGGGGTGAATCGCACTCCAGGAAATGTCTGCCAATATTTCTGTAAATTTTTAAGCCAAAAGTTTGGTGAAATTTGAATAAAAAACATGGCTTTCTTCAAATACAATTTACAACGTATCAAAATTTACATTTCTAGAAAAATACTATTAGAGCACGGTTGTATGAGTATTACAAATGCAAATGTATAATAATCACTAAAAAATTAAAAGATTCAAAAATACGAAAATGGTAACAAAAATGACGCTAGGGTGCAGTGAACCCCTATGTGACCAATTTGTGATTATAAGAAAGTATGACCACGGAGGGTTAGTAGTATTTCTCGAAACACGATTACCCCTAGTACCCTTTCGTTTCTCCTTCCCTTGATTTTCCTTTCCATCGAAGGGGAGTCACGGAAGACACGCGCCAGCAAAGGTAGTATACCCATAGATTCAATTATGAGTATCCGAAAAGCGCGACGGGCCAGCAGAGCCGGCAGAAAAATGGATATGAAGCATCTCGGAGTGATGCAAAGTGTCCGTGACAGCGTCGTCGATGCATCGACCTTCCCAAGGTATTATCCATTTTATCCTTAAGCTCCTTTCGCGCTGGAGTAACCGTATCAACTCGTCGCGACACCGACCGATGTAAAACATCACGACTCCCTCGACTCTCAGCTCTGTCCTCGCGGATTCCAGGATCTCCGTCTGCACCCCCCGCGAAAGGAGCCAGTGTCCTCCCTTGAAAGCAACCCTCTCGCCGTTTTTCCTCGCGAGCATTTCATTGATCACGACGGATCCTGTCTCCCCTCGTCTCGGGGAAAGAGAAACCTTGCGACGCGTTTAACGGCGACTTTATTTCGCAGTCGTATTCACGGAGGGATAAGAGCCGGTTTATTTTAAGACGCGCTATGAAAGGGCCCCGTGGTGGCTTATTTTAAGACGTCGCTCGCCACAGGTAATCCGAGGGGGTTGTTTTATTTGGAGAATACTTTGCTACCTTTCCGAGCTCACTGTTACTAAAAACGAAGTTGTCAGTTGTGGGGAATTTATAATACTCCGCAGGCTGCTGAATAATTAGCGGGATAATTTCATTCTGAGTAGCTAAGTATATTTGTTACCTCCGGCGTGATGGTAAATACGGAGCTGTCATTCACAACCATAAAAAACTTCAAAAAAGTAAAAAAATTACGCCAAGTACATGAAATCAAATAAATCATAAAAAAAATTGAAGATAATATATAATAATAATTACAATATAAAAAAAAAGATGTGAAATCAAAATGAGCTGCAAGTACATAAAAGTGTTTTGTAATAATCACGGACATTTTAATAATGTGAAGATAAAATTTAACATCTAGACATTTGCCTAGATGTCCGCGGCCTGGAAGTCAAATACTTGGCGTGGCCAGGCAAGGTCAAGGTGTCGATAAATAAGAATTATTTAAAAATGCAAAATGATGAGTGTACTCATATTTGTCAGAGTTTTAAATTGATAAATTATCTGAAAGCTTGTGAGAGGAAAGGTATCGGTGTCGATGAATGATCTTAGAATTATTTTAAAACGCAATATAATGAAAATGTACTCATATTGTCAGAGCTTTAAATTGGCAAATTATCTGAACGCCTGCGAGGGGGAAGGTATGGGTATTGATGATTTGAGAATACCTTGCCAGGCCACGCCAAGTATTTGACTTCCAGGCCGCGGACATCTAGGCAAATGTCTAGATGTTAAATTTTATCTTCACATTATTAAAATGTCCGTGATTATTACAAAACACTTTTATGTACTTGCAGCTCATTTTGATTTCACATCTTTTTTTATATTGTAATTATTACTATATATTATCTTCTATTTTTTTTCATGATTTATTTGATTTCATGTACTTGGCGTAATTTTTTTACTTTTTTGAAGTTTTTTATGGGGATCTCACTTCTTTTTACAAAGATAATTTGCATAGGGAATGACTTCAGATAATTTTTAATTATAAATTACAAATTATCACGGTACAGAATTAAGGATAAATTCTACGTAAGTTTAACAACTACGAAAAGAAACCATGTGCACCGTATTGTCGATCTATATGTATTATATGTATAGTACTTTGTGTACAGTACATAGTGCGCGATGCAGCTTATGGCGCTGAACGTATTTAACATCGAAGTGTAATAACAACCACAATTAACACCTTTCGAAGAAAAATATGTATGCATTTTTAGCATTTCGTGGCCAAGCTTGTTTTTCTACTCGTAAATCATCAACGGATACCCACGTTGTGCCCTTACCCCTTACCATACTCGTGTAATGACCATCGGCAATACTTTTACCGTGGTGAAAAATCGCTGCCTTAAGTTTATAACAGTGATCTACCAATTGTATTTTAGTAGTAGGCATTGCTTTGATGTAGAAATTTTCCACTTTCGTTGTTGTTCCACTACTATCGTGATCGAACAAATGTAATTTTGCAATAAGAATTTGTTTGGAAGCAGTTATATCGATTTTCTTCATTGTGTTTGAATTTGAACTATCACAATTATTACAAGGATCTTTCAGATTTTTCCATCCTGTGAAATTGTATTTTATTATATCTTGAAATTCAAATGATTTTTTTTTAACATCTCGAGCAGTTACCGCAAGTAAATATTGAATTACCTGCTTCTATGACAGCATTCTGCAAGCTTAGTCCTTGACTTTTGTGAATAGGGAATAACATCAGATAATTTTTAATATTATATTTACAAATTATCACGGGGCATAATTAAGGATAAATTCAATCACAGCATCATTTTACGCTTCGATTATCTATATATACATAAATAAAATCCTGAGTTTAGTTACAAATAAAAAACAGTTTGATGATATACAAATATGTCGCAATTCAAATTTCGGCAACTTACCTTGTATTTGAGACTGCATTTTGGTTGCAATTCAATGGTACAACGATACATATTTGTAAAAACACGTGGCATCTCAAATTTTGAAAACTTACCTTATTTTACACTCGCCAGGTTATAACCTGACTGTAAGCTGTCAAAATTTTGAGTAGATTGCACAGTGAAGATAGCGTTTGACGAACGAAACATGTGTTAGTTTCTGTTGGCTGAAGGTGTGCGTGTAACGCGTACCGAGAGTCGACGAACGAAACATGTGTTAGTTTCATTTTGGCTGAAGGTGTGCGTGTAACGCGTATACGTATTATGTTGACGAAAAATTTCTTGGAGAAGGAGAATCAGGAGACAAAGAAAAATCTTAATAATCCGACTGATCCATGAGACGATATTATGATATCTCTGTCGTGTGTGGACCGATTTTATTGAAATTGGTCTTGTTCGAAAGCCGGTATGCGGTTTACATAAGAAAAATGTCTTTAAATTTAGAAAATATTTCAGGCGTGATGAGATATTAATGTATAAATGTCAGAATTAGGTTGGAATGGCTCCGCGACGAGTAAAGGTACACGGTAGCGACAGTCGACATATGCAGGGTGTTTTTCATGTACTTGGCGTCGAGACGCTACCGCGTCTCTAGATAAAAATATCCACGTATATCGTTGCTAATCCTACGACCTCTTGCCGTTCTATAATTATAATAACTTATAAATGTTTATCAGAAAGCCAGAGAAGCGATCGAATTTATTCGTCCACCGCGCGATGCGTACCCCAGAGAATGAATATTTGCTCGAAGGACGCCGACGTCTCTCTGTCTATCCGACACCGGGACCCCTACATTTTCTCAATTCCGCCGCTTTCCACGCGAGACCCCCTTTGACTTTCCCCGGGAATCCCGGGCGAGACAAGAGCCGCGAGCCTTAAAGGAACCGTCGGTTTCAAAGTGGCACGCGGTATCCCCAAAGGACTCTTCAATCGAGCATTTGAATAATTCTACCCCCTTTTTCTCCGGCCCTCTTTCCTCTCGACCGCGGCGCTCCGGTTTCTCGCGTGCTCCCTCAAAGCTTCCCCTGCATTGGCGCTCGCCAATTGATTTCACGCCCAGGCTGGATTATCCCCAGCGGTCCTGAGAGGCGCCGCGAGAGCGACGCGTTCAAGATGACGCGAGGAGAAATATACTTGGCGCGTCTGACCATCGCTGGGCATTTCTACTCGCGCGCGATGCTTTGGGGATTCTCGCGGGCAACTGATTGATCCTAAGCGACGGGGGTAGTAAATTTTTAGCATCGCGGAATATGTACCCTGCAGTGCTCGGACTCGATAGCAGCCAGGAGTCACGATAAACGATTAAGCCCGACGTAAATCGCCGTGGAAAATTATACCGGACGCATGGACACGCGTGCAAACGGCGCTGCACCACGTAAAGCATCGCGGCCCGCGGGGATTTATGAAAGTGTGTACGTTCGATAACGGACTGTAACATTTTCTCCGGTATTAATCACGCGACGGTAATCCGATCGAAAGATGAATTCGACACCGACGACGACTCTCGTCGATCGAGCCAATAATTTATCGAACACGTAGCACGATTCTATCTGTTAAAAACCGCATGGTAATTGCAAAGGAAGGAACTGCCGCAAGTACGGAGTGTGGTTGAGTAGCGAGGAAAGTTTCGGCGTAATGTGCGCGTCGAGGGTAGAAGAATCACTCGCGGAAGGATTTGAAGAAAGTGTAGTAGAATTCGCGAGGAAGGCATTGGGAGAAATCTGAACGACTTGCAGGCGGCTGGGTGAACTCCCGGCGACTCCATTTCGTTGTTAGACGCGAGGTGCAGCGTGTAGACGGTGCATGCGCTTTACATAGGAGATCGAGAATGACGAAGCGCGCTGCATATTCCTCATATATGCATAACCCACGCTCGACGAGTGCGGCGTTACGCTCGGCGGCTTGAGATATTCGGATTTCACCGCGGCACTTTGTCCCCCGTTCCGGAAGAATATAACGGGCCCCCAAAGCGGGGATGAAAGAGGACCGCGGAATCGAATGGACTTCAAACGCCAACGTCTTTTACCGCGATACATGTCCTCCCGAAGCAACTATCCTAAAGCCACGGTCCAAGTACTCCGAGTGTCTGAATCGCGATTAAAAGACAATAAAAGGCCGCGGGAGGATTGATCGGGGATACTTGAACTTTGAGATTAAACTCCATTAAACTGTCGAGTCCCGCAACAATGACACTTGGGTAGGCAGTTGGCGAAGTGGCGCGTAAATGAAGTCGACAAAGGAGGTAAAGAGAGCGGAGGAGTACGGGTGATCTGGTTAATTAAGATTGTCACCTTGGTCGGCACAGAAGCTTGTATTGAACCAGCCGTTGTTACCTTCCTCGCCGGCCGGGAAAAAGCGACTGAACAATGACTATGCATAAGGACGCGCAAAGGATTTCATATAAATGATAATGTTCCCCGGTGGCTCCTTCCGTCTCCGGCTGGCTGGAGGAGGGGCTCAAAGGAATTACAAATTTCGACGGCGGCCAAAATTGGTCGCATGAAAAATACATTTAAAAATATACTACGGCGCAGTCCCGCACAGCCACCCCGACTCCGATATCTCCGATATTGTCGGCGGGAGCACCCGTGTTCCCTTTGACCTCCTTCCGCCGGCCCTTCGCGCCGCCGTGCCCGGTGCTCGAGTTTTAAATGGACTTTATCGACGATGTCGCGCAACTCCCCTCGCGAGAAGTTCGCGACGATACACCAAGTGTTTCTTTATTGACCAGACTTACTTTACACCGATAAAGGAGCGTCCTCTGTACCTCCGATCAAGCCGTCCCTCGTGTACCAAAGATATTCCTCTTGCACTTTTGCTGGGAATATAAAAAGACTACAGCCGCGCGCGAGAACAACCCCCGGAGGACTCTAGAGTTGCCGCCGTTAAACCCAATTATTGCTTGAATATGTAGGACCGTCTCCTCGCCCCCACGCCCTCGCGCCTTTCTCCGGCTCGTTCGCCCTTTTACCGGCAGTGTCGCGTACGTAACCAAAGTTCGTAATTTACCTAAATTTCGGCGGACGGCGTGACCGCGCGAACGACGCCGAGCTGCCCCTGGCCACTTGGCAACATAACGACTTAATTCGCCCAGGTATCCGCGGGGAAGCGGACGTACGGTTCCCCCGGGGCGATCATACCATGGCTGACTTAATGGAAACGAATAGTACTTTCCCCGATGTTCGCCAAGCCACGCGTAATGATTCAAAATGTAGGCCATACGTTGTTCGTATCCCATCGAGCGTACTTGCACGAGGGAACACCCGGCTCGTCGCTAATCCGTACCGCCAAACAATTACAGCGCTCCTCTGTAATTGAAACGAACAGTATTTTCCGTCGCGCTGTACCTACAGTAACTTTTCACATCCGTGCATGAAAGCTCGTCCCACGACACCCTTAAATTGATAAGAACACCTGCGAACGAAAGGACCCGCGAACAGGCTCCACCGACAGCAGAGTTGGGCATTATTCGAATAAATTTTTACTGGAATGATCTCGAATAAGAATTTGCGAAAAAAAATGAAGTTATTCGAGAATAAGGAATAATTTTTTTATTCGAGTAATTTTAAATAACATTTGCGAGTAAAACGAAGTTATCCGGGATTAACGAATAATTTTTTATTGGAATAACGATAAATATTTCGTTATTCTCGAATAAATTCATTTTACTCGAAACTTAATAATGCCTGACTCTGACCGACAGCCCATTCTTACCTTATCTCATCCACCTTGAATCATGATCAACTATCGTAAAAACACGAATTTACTACTCTGCCATCGATATCCAAGACTCTGGAGCCGCGGATCACTGAAAACATCCTTCTACCCCGTTTCCCAACCCCCAGTGTCTCCTCACCCAACCTTCCTCCCCCTCCCCCCTCCCCCCTCCGCCGCTGTACGCCACAGAAAGCTACCAGTTCCGATCGCTTCTGGGGAAGCACCACGAACGCATTTTCCATCGGCAACGATCGAGGGCGTAAGAGAGTCCACATAAATTACGCATTAACGGGCGGAGCTCTTTCGCGGCGAGGCGATACACTCGACTTTAACGGCGCTCGGCTTTCCTTCGTCGCGGCGCGCTACGACAAATCACATTCAGGAGTACTCTCGTTCGCCCGAGAGTCTGCGTTTGATGTGCCGGTCGCGTAAACGTGGCGCGCGTTTCCCTCCGTCGAAACGAGCCGACGGGGGGGTGGGGAGCGAGAAAATATTTTTTCTTCCCGCGCAGTTCTGTCGATAACAGCCACATTCTCGAGGAGGGTTTCGAGAAGCGAGCACCGCGGAACCACGACACTCTGTCGGGATCTATGAAGCCAGGGTAAATCGAGCCTGTGACAGCTTGAGTGCTCGGTCTCACTCCGCCCTCCCCCCTCCCCCCCCCCGCTTTCGCCACCCCCTCCGCGTATTTACATACTTTTCGCCAGCGACGGGAGTAATGAGGCAACCGCGACGGCGATAATAGCGAGCTCGAAAGAAACGTTCTGATAATAATTCTGTCCGTTATTTGTCCATTATTCCGCTCACTGGCTGTCTGGCCAGAAGCGCGCGAACCTATAGGAGGATACAGAAAGGATATGGAGAGTGGCGAATGGTTCGCGTGCATCGAATCTGTGACCACGCGCGTCACATGTGGTACGAATGAAGCGTCTGAAGAGCTATGGGCAGAATTTTCTAAGATACGTACGTACACCCCAATGAACAATCATAATCTGTCCCAATTGACGCGGGAACCGTGAACCCTTTACTTCCGAAATAGAATCGACTGTTCCTTTCACGTGGGGGAAAAAAAAAGAGTGCTTCCGCGCAAATATCCGCTGTCCATACGTCGATGCGTATAAACGACGGGTAATTCCGTCAATCTACGGAAAATCAATCTTTCACTTCCGCGGACACTGTCCCTGGATCGATCCGTGTCGCGGAAATGGATACCTACCCCCCGGCGAGAATGCATTTTGCAAATTTAATCGGCCTGCTCGGCCCCGTCGATCGATTTTTCGTTAACGATTTCGCGGTGTATTTAGAGGCGACCGCAAAAACGGGAGGGAGGGGGAAGTCTCGATACCGGGGACGGCGGGGGAGGAAAGTAAAATTCGTTTACGGACGTGGAGATTTTACCGTAGGCCGGTCCATCAGCCGCGTCTAATGGAAACGTTTGAACGTTGGGGGGAAACGATAGCCATGCCCTCGATATCGTCCGCGTAATGACCTTCGCGGGAGTAAATGCGAGCGACGGACGCGACGATAAATCAACAGCGAGGAACATATTCTCGCGAAACGCTCATCTATATCTGATACGTCTGTCATCGGAACCATGAGAACGCACTTGAATTTTTTAAATCGCCGCGGTTTATAGTTTCGCGCGAATTCTGGTTCGCTTATTTAATGCATCGTTCACGTGGACGCTGTTAATTCTCATTAAGGATTACCTATATCATATCCAGATTCGGTAGATTCCGGCTGGACAGCCATATGAAATACTGTTATGGACATTTAAGTTGGCTTGAATATTTCAACGTATTTTTCTGCCGTCCACGAGTTTGTTGGTAGCGATAATTATATACGATGCGAGTGGATGTTAATTATTACGCGAAAAGCTTGCTAGAATCGATCCTGCGATATATAGAACGGGTTAATTATTTCGTTGTACTTGGACAAGCTTTGGCGGATCGAGTAGAACGCGCGGGGTAACCTCGAGTCCTCGTGTAATACGGGATTTACCGGTTTGTTAGTTAAATTTGCCGGCGGATTATTAGTTTGATTCGCTTAGCGTTAAATTATTTAAGCGGCAAGCTCGGAATCGAAGCAAGAGTTTGGTGAAAAACTGCTGTTGGTCGGCCAACGGGATAAATATTCTGATAAAACAAACGGCGGACTCGATCAACTCGCGGTGCCCACTGTAGCGGCATCGGTAGGTACACAAGATAAGCAAGTAGTGCGAGTAGAGAAAGAGTCAGCCGTAGAAGTTTCGCAACTCGGTGCGTCGCGCAGGGAAAGCTCTGAGCTACGAAAATATTGGATCAAGGATTTAGCAAAATACCTTCGCATCTGCTGCTACCCCCACCAATACCTACCTCCCTTTCATCTTCCTATTCTCCTATCTCCTATCCCCTTATCTTCCCATTCCATATATCTCTTCTATCTCTCCTATCCTCCTATTTCTCCGCGCCCTTATTTCCCTATCCCCTATCAACCCTCACCCCAATCTCCCGAGGTTTTCCCAATTTTTAAAGAAATCGCATCGATCACACCATACATCCCTACCCCTAGCACACTTTGTTGCAGGAACGCTGCAGAACCGTTGCGCTGCAAAATTTGGAATATTGCACGGAATGTTCCCGAAACGTTACAAGTAAATTACTGTGTCCGCCCCTGTGCAACATTGCGGGAGATATTTTTGCAACATTATTTCGGAATTTTACAGCAATGGTCACTCAACGTTTCGGGGATTTTTCAGCAATGGTCACGCAACGTTTCGTGGATTTTTCAGCAATGGTCATGCAACGTTTCGGTGATTTTACACAGCAATAGTCACGCAACGTTTCGGGCAGTAGGGCCAAAAATAAAAATATCGGTAAGTATATAATATATATATATAATACCGAGTCTGCGAGGGGGGACGCGTACGCATGAATGTGTGTAGAATCGTAGTAGTATAACGTCCGTGTGTCTTTTATAAATAGAAAATTCTTTTTTACCCCAGTGAGATTCGAACCCATGACCTGTAGCACCGTAATAGGAACACTTTACCGCTGCAGCTACAACCGTTGATTGAGAAGATTGCTTACGTATTCGAACTTATACTCCTACCGTGTAAAACTTTAAACTCAAATTATTCAAAAATGAAGGCTCGTTTTGGCAAACCCCATTACATCTCCCTAATCGTGGAGCCGGATATCTCACAACAAATTCATTTCGACGCTTGATTCTATATTAAATTAATTCATATTCTGTTATGAAATATCCTGCGTAGTATAAGAAACGATTTTTTTTTAGTTATTAGTGCATTTTTAATACAATCGTTTAACATAAATATTTTTACACGTTTTTTTATTTTCTAGTTTTTAGTGTTTGTGGATTTACATTGCACAGCTCAGACAACTTTACAAATATCTTTTATTGCCGTATACAGTTTAACAGTTTGCTTAAACCTTATAGTGTTAATTAAATAATTGTATTAATTACTTATATCGCATATTTTCCGTGTTCTCATATATTCCCTCGGAGGTTGCCTGTGAAATGTAACACCGTATTCTGTGTGTCGACATTGCAGGACGCTCCATGTAGGTTGTGTAGGGATGGCTGAGGATGAGCGGGAAATATGAGTCCACAATTAAGGCTTTAACAAATACTTTAATTGAAAAATGAAATTTATTCGTGTAGCTACGAATAAGTGGACCCAATGGCAACCGTTCACAGAATACTCTCTCGCTCTCGGGCCGACTCGCACTTTGTCCTCGCTTCTAGCTATCCTACCATAAGACGGTCGCGCCGTCTTCAGCCGCGTCGTCATTCGGCGAGTCAAGGGTACTCGCCGAACCGACCATACGGTGACCAGACGTAGGGAAAAACCCCAGGCCCGAAGTTAGCTTTCCAGGCCCGCAGCTTACAGTTGCAAGTACAATGTAAGACTGTATGTATTCTGTTTGTCGACATATGTGATATAAGCAATTAATACAATTACTTAATTAACACTATGGGGTTTAAACAAACCCTTAAACTGTAAACAGCATCAAAAGATATTTGTAAAGAAGTATTAGATGTCCCAATTACTGCCAGTGTCCCTACTATTGCCATTTAATTTATTATACTTAATAAAAACGTTCCGCAATGTCGAGTGCAAGTATATAAGTCCGTATTCTGTGCGAACGTTGCAGGAACGGCGCTCATAGGTTACGAGTGCAACGTAACACCGTATTTTGTGGTCGACGTTTTGGGAACGTTCCACGTGTGTTGTACCCCAATATATGCGCAATATTCCACGGCAATGTGTGCGCAATATCCCGCGAGTATTGTTTCGCAGTATGTTTGCAATATTCCGCGAGTATTGTGTGCGCAATATTCCCGAAACATTGCACAAACGTGGCCATTGCAATATTGCACGGCAATGTGTGCGCAATATTCCCGAAACATTGCACAAACGTGGCCATTGCAATATTGCACGGCAATGTGTGCGCAATATTCCCGAAACATTGCACAAACGTGTCCATTGCAATATTCCACGGCAATGTTTCCACAATGATGCAGTAAAATTGCAATGCAACCTGCAACCAAACGGTAACATTGCAATGTGTAGCAACGGTTCTGCAACGTTCCTGCAATAAAGTGTGCTGTACGGGGTACGCTTGTTCTACTCGCGTCCTTTCCTCCATTCAAATTCCCTTCGCCCTGCCAGCTAACAATTAACAACACACCCCCGAAGAATTCCCCGCCAACCATCAAACCCGCACCACGAGGTCCAATTCCGCGGGGCCATTATTTCGACGATAAGGGAGGGTGAGCCGCGGACCGGTTAAGTCCCATTTTTGTTTCGTCCAGATCGACACGTCGGCCGCCTTCCAGCTACGTATGCGGTGTCGATAGCAGAGCTTCCACGGCCGGAATTATTTCTGGTTGATATCCCGGCGAGCGGGCACGACAGCTAGATATAATTAAAAAGCCCGCCGGTGCTGCGAGGAGCGCCCTTCCACCGCGAAATTGCATGTAAAATTGGGCCGAACGCGCATACACACGTTCCAACCCCTCCCGAGCGCCCCAGCGCGTGTATCGTTATACCGCAAAGCCTCAACGCGAACTGACCGTAGGTAATTTTCCGCGGGGGCACGACTCTTTGCCACCCCCTCCCCGACCAGCCTCCCCATCCCTTGGAATCAAAGCGCGGAAAAGAAAATTCCGAAATCGCGGCCCACTCGCGTGTTAACTGCACGCCTCTAGTTTTACCGGCCGCTAAACACACCGCTTCGGCACCGCATTTTGACCCAGCGCGGTACGAACGCGTTTGACTCGCGGCGGCGATTGCTCTGTAACCTGACACTATTTTCCGACCGACACGTCGAACCCCCAACGAACATCCGCCGCCCCGAATTCCACCGATGTTTTATACACCCGTCCATGGCTGCGTTCGGGGATATTATCCCGGGTCAACTCGATTTTCGATGGTTTAGGTGGGCTTGTTTGTCGAAGGTTCTGATGGGTATGTTCGTAGGGAACGTTTGATAGCGGACAGTCGAATAGTTTTGTCGCGCCTCTGAGGAGTTAAGGTATCGTTTGGTCTCAAGTAATATTTCAAATACGATACTACGATATTGCAGCGAAGAAGCAACGAGTACGGTTGCTCGGGGTGGGCGTGAAAATCTGGAATCTGGGACGGAAGTGTCAAATGCAATGGTTCGGATTTCCTACCGCTAAACACGCTGCTACCACCGCAGCTCACGAGTACTTTCGTACAACTAATATATGTGTCTGAGTTGCGGTCGGTTTGGTCCCGTAAAGCGTCGGTGTTTGTAAATGACACCGAAGGAAACCGTGCGTTCTCATTATTCCAGGGTCGAATAATTCATCCCCTTCTTTCGTCTATCCCTACACAGAATCTCCAAGCAGCATCCACACAAGGAGCTTTCGTGATCGTAACCGTGTTCCATATATAGTTGTCACCTCTACAACCAAAACTCACTTTCCACGCAAGGGTTTAATCTTCAGCAGATCGTCGAACCGAGACTGACCAACCAACTTAATCGCGAATTTCAATTCCATCCAAGCCACTGCGATTTAATTGCAATTAAACTTCGCTGGAACTTGTTGTTCCTCTAGCGTTCCTCTTACGCAAAAATCATCCGCGCCACGTCGATCCGGGGCAGCTTGAAAACGGAACAGTGGTAAATATCGCGCAAAAATATCTATGCCCCACGGCGGCAAGCCACTGAGAGAGCAAATGGAAATGTACGAGTGGATGGAAATTAGGGTGGCCCTTATTTATACGTGTCCAATTTTTTTTGTATTACTTTGCTCTCACCCCCTAGAACGGTGTAATTTGCTAAAAAAAATAGTTCCGGAAAAAGTTTATTACAATCGGACAACAGGAAAGGGTGCCGACCAGGCCTTAAAATTTAGAATTCATCAATAGTTCGAATTTAAAGAATTTCTCAAAAATGGTAAGCCCTATCGAAACTTTGTTTAAATAATATTAAAAGAGTATTCATTTTTCTACAATTACTGTATATATAATTTTTTCGTGCTTCCAACCATTTTTTACATAATAGCGTTTGAGTATAGAGGAGTCCGCACTTCGCGCGTCCCACCTGTACAGCGTGACGTATTGTCGATACGCGCGTAGTGCGGACCTTTCTATACTCCAACGCTATTATCTAAAAATGATTGGAAGCACGAAAAAATTATGTATACAGTAATTGTACGCGCGTATAGGTAGACATTACGTCGCGCCGTACAGGTGGGACGCGCGAAGTGTGGACCTCTCTATACTCAAACGGTATTATCTAAAAAATGTTTAGAAGCACGAAAAACTTATATGTACAGTAATTGTAGAAAATTGAATGCTCTTTTAATATTATTTGAACAAAATTTCGATAGGGCTTACCATTTTTGAGAAATTCTTCAAATTCAAACCAGTGATAAATTCTAAACTTTAAGGCCTGGTCGGCACCATTTCCTGTTGTCCGATTGCAATAATCATTTTCAGGGACTATTCTTTTTATGAAATGGAACCATATTAGGGGGTGCGAGCAAAAGAAATCGCAGGTTGAAAATAAGGGCCACCCTAATGGAAATGTTGCGCAAGATCCATGACGCATTAAATCTTCAGGACCCTCTTTTAAACCTCCTCCCTACCTATGAATCGTTCGAATCAGCGAAGTTAATGGACAGACCTGCACCGTATTCACAGCTGCGGCAAAAAGATCAAAGTCCATTGCTTCCTATTTCCTATCGATTCCCAGCGGCATTCATTACGGAAACAGTGGAGAGAAAATACCAATTACACCCGAATCATCCTTACCTCCCGTAGATGCGACCTGCGACAGAGACTCCGGAGGCAGTACCTAGTGCGCTCCATGGAGCTAAAATTAACCCTCGCGATACGCTCTGCTGTCAATTATCGAGGACCTGTCGACTCGAATTCGCGAGTAATTAGCTCTAATTCCCGGAAGAGCCGCGTCAAGCACTCCGACCAACAACGAGTCGTTAATATTTTATGAAACTGATAATCATCCGTATAGTATTTCCGTGGATTGCCGGGCACGCCGAAACGCAAATCGAGGGGGATAGAAGGGAACGCGGCTGATTAATCGGGCAGGAACATTCAAATTCCAACTCCGGTGCCCCGTATGTGTGACTTTCGCCCAGCTACGTGACATATGCGCTGGCTGGCACGCCCCCTCCCCCGTCGCGTTGCAACGCTAACTAAGTAATACACACCGATATACACGAGCCGTAATATAAACCGGGGCTTAATGCTTCGCGGTTGCCGCGAAGTTTCACGAGGTTAAGTTATTCACATTCTGCAAACCCCCGGGATCTAACGGGGCCGGGGGCAAGCGGGCAGAGGGGAGCCTGGCACTCGCGGGACTGGTGAGAATTACCAGAAACAAGAAGAACTTACTATTTTCCGCATCGACAAATCTACGGCGGGGACCGTGCCAAAAAGTAATCGCAACTTGCGTGCACGCCGGGGGACAAGGCGCCGGCAATCTCTTATCTCGTATAGTATCCTGCGGATATCTACATTGCCCCTAAGAACGAAGCGGAATAGTAAAGGACACCCAAATGCGTTGCCCTTCACTCTCCAGCCTACCCATTCGTTTCTTTCCACGAGCGCAGGATTTTCGCCCCGAGCTCGTGTACCTCGGGCCCATCGTTTCAGGCTCGAAACTGGAGCTGATACGCCTGAATAATTGATGGCGAAATAATTTAATTCGCATCAGGGCGATGCGAATCACAGGGAATTCGATTCGGCAACAGAGGATCGTAATTCGCCGGTGAGTCGAACCCCTGTATCGCACGATACGTCGTACTCGCCCACCCTTGGATCCACCCCGCCCCGCCGTGCATTAATTATTCGCAGAGGAACACGCGATTACAGGATACGTGAGTTCGAAAGAGAGAATGTCAGTATAAATGCAATGACCCCGGGGCGAGTCTTGCACCGATAAAAGTTGCATTCCCGAGCGGAACCTCTCATGAATGTTCCATTCCAACAAGATGGCGCCTGGTGAAATCTACCAAGTGGCAGGCTGTTGCCAGAAATTCCTTTCTGTATCGACCGGGGGAAACTCGGCTAGAAAAAACGAGCTCCGGCGTGGCGGGGCGGGGGGGGGGGGGGGGGAGTGGAGGAAAAGCAAGCCCGCTTTAGTGGTTACCGAAAACTCGACCGCGCTCGAATCTCGTACAGGATCGAAGTGGTTCCCTATTTTCAGAAAAAGTCTCTGTAGCTTTCTCGGCGCGCGAATAGCAGTGCTCCGGGTTCCGGCGATTTCCGCAAATTCGCTCAATTCCCGGCGGGGAAAGACACTGGCGTCGCTGCCGATCAAAGAATCCGCGGGGAACCCCCAGATTATTCTAATTTCTTCTCGGCCCCTGTCCCGCGCGGAGGACTTACAGCGACGATCGACCAATTTCCACGGAATATTCAATTACACGGAGGCCGTTATACCTGTGTAGGTACGTGCGGCAGCAGTTGGACCGTGCAAGGAAGACGATCAAAAGCGAACGGGGTACAAGGGCACGGGGGCCCGGGCAGAATGCGATGACATTTTAACTATGCCAACAGTCGAGGAGTCTGTGTCGCCCATCAAATATTATGTCCGCCGTGCTTGGAATTCCCTTTGATGGCCCGTATACGTCTCGGGGTCCCCACCCTGTTAACCGATCGCGTCGACCTGCACACGGACCGGGCCGGGCCAAGATCGCCGTGTGCGTTTCTATTTAGACTCCACGTGTCGGTGTACACGCGACCGCGTGCTCGTCCCTTCTCCTCCAGAAGCTCATGAACCTCTACATTAAACTGACCGCTAACTACCGCGCACAGTAGTTTGGATTGCCCCGCGTACAATGCTTACGGAGTGTCCACTTAAGTAACGCTCGAGCATCAGGTATCATCGCGGAAGTTGATACCCCGGCGTTGCGCTAACTGCCGCTAATGGGGTAACAAGTTTACTGAACGAGCAACAGAAAGTTCCGACCATCCAGCGGCGTTGACAAGGTGAGCGAGATAAGGAAGCTTCTTTCTCTGCCCGATCGCGGTGGGAAGCACGGAAGGGAGTCGAGGGAGAGAGACCCGGCTATTAGCCGATGTATCGATCATTTTCATTAAGGCAGACGGGCCACGCTTGGGCAACGCCCGCACAAGTGCACCGTGGATAACCGTGACCCGGTCGATTAATTGGTATCGTATCGCGACGCAAGTGGCACGCTTAATTTCCCCGCGCATTCGATTCGCCGCGATTCCGGGGTCCGCGTGAATCAATTAGCCGTTATCCGCTTAGCGCCGGCTGCGATAAGCTCGATCAAGAAACAATCCTGAAAGATAGGCATGCGATTCAAGTGAATCCGCCGCGGCTGCGAAACGCGCTCCCCGTGTAGGCGAGGTCGTTCGAGGAATGTCCCTTGGAGCGAAGTGATTGTTGCCGGCCGTTGGGAACGTTTAAACGAACCGTTGCGATAGATCGATAGAAGGCGAGATACCTCCCTGCCCCAGCGCGGGGAGTACTTTCGTTGTTTGGGACTCTCGGGGGCGAACCGGGCGGACGTATGAAATACAGGTGTAATAATTGTCTGTTGCCGGAGATTGGTTTAGACGTTACATCGGCCATGCGATAGGGGGCCAGCTGTTTCCTATTGTGCAGCTAATTACATCGGGGATCCGGGGACTAGGGTAGTACATAGCTGCACCGAAATTAACTAATCTACCGATGAAAGAACCGACGGCACTAAACGCTCCGCTGCATAAACTCGTATCGCTGCCGGGGAGCACGGCTTTTGATATCCCGCCGCGCATACGTGCGCCCGTGCAAAATGCAGCGAGCTGCATCGATGGAAATTTGATTGCGGCTGGCTCGGGTCTGGCCGCGTCCGTTCAACACCGCTGTGGAATTTAAAATGCTCGGAACGGGACGATCCCCTCGGAGCGAGGCGCAACGATGCGGGGCGCGACGATTATTTCGGAAACCGGGTCGGCAATTACTTCGTCCGAACCCTCGAGTGCACCGCAGTTATGCAACTGGATCTAGATGCTCCTACTCGCCAGGCTACTAAAGCACCGCGGGAGTGTCAAGAACGAAGGGTCCAAGTGTATTATAGACGCGAGCACAAGAAGATAAGTGGACGCACCGCGATTAAACAGCTTTCCCAAAGAGAACTGCGATAGCACCGAATCGAACGGTACCACGCATTTCTTTCGGGGAAGACGAAAAAAGGGAGAGAGGACGGCCGCCGGTTTACGATTGTCGCGTTAAACGCGTGGCACGATTCGCGGAGCAATAAAAGCGAAGCGACCGCTAAATTTTTACGGCGCAAAGGCTGCCATTGTACTCGGCGCGTCCCCTTCCCGAAATCTTTTTTTCTCCCCGCTTTTCTCATTAAAATTACGTCGGTTTTTCCACGGTGACCGAAAATAAATGGTACAGCGGTGAGAGGAAGGAAACTCGGGCCCGGGGAGGAGGGGCGCAAACGAAAGAGAGAGTGCGAGGAGGAGAAAGAGGGAAGGTGGATGGAAAGAAAGAAAGACTAAATTGCGCGCATTAATGTCGCTCTCCCCGCGACTCCCCAGTCAAGAGCCCGCTCTCTAATGAAATTCACGAGCGTTTTGAAACGGGAAGCTTTATTAAACCAGGATTAAATAGCTGGAATTATTCAAAAGCTCAATTATCAGCTTATTGTCGGTCTAGCTGGCACTACTGGCTAAAAGCGTGAGAAGGGCACAGATGGTGCGCGCAACCACCCCCTTCTGCCCCCCCCCACCCCACCCACCCTCCGCAACCCCCTCCACCGTCGCCCTCCTTCGCAAAACCCTCCGTTTGCTGGGCTAGAAATAAAGGATTTTTAGTAGCCGGACTACAAACTGGAGATATATCAGCCCCGGGGATACGCTTTACAGGACTCTCTGCTTTACAGAGGACTCGGCTTTAATCCGCGCCAGCTGGCCCTGGCCTTATTCCCGCCCAACGTTTTTCCGAGCGCAGACCAAGAATCGGATCGTCTCTGAAAGACACGACCGCCTCCTTTCATTCTCCCTGCAAATACTAGCGCAAAGCTTTCAAGAAAGTAACCGAGGAGTAGTGAATACGGATCTGTCGCATCTAAGTGGTACCCGTCTAATGTGACAGATAATCGTTTCTGGAGCAGTTTAAGAGCCGTCGATGTGTCGCGTTTAATAAGATTACCGACTCAGCGACAACCGGCAACCTTGCGACGAGGCGGGGCACAGTGGTTCGAGTATACTACACGCTAGCTGGACAAAATTATTTTTTCGCTGGTTTGGGTTTATATGGGGTTCAAATTGTTAGAAAACAAACCTGATTCGTATTACAGTTTATTATTGGACTAAAAATATCAATAAAATAAAAATACAACTAATTCAATAAAGGAAAAGAAACCAAAACGACATGACAGTATTATAGTTTAACTTATTCGCTACTTGAATCATCCGAAAAACATTCGGTAGAATGTGATGATATCTCATCTTCACCGCGAAAAAATAAGTTCGTCCAGCTAGCATTTATTATACTCGAACCACTGAGTGGTGGCTGCCGAGCGTCGCACTCGAAAACAATTCACAAAACATAGTTTTGCAAATTTTTGCAGATCGATCATTTGATTAAAAAAAAAACTAGAAAGTCTCTACTTTCCGTACATTCCACCCTTGTCGCGTGGAACGACGTGGAACATATAGTAAAACACTATTTTAATAGCGACGCAGAGAAAACTGATTTCAAAAACCAGGTTTTAAACTTCAAAACTCAGAAATTACAGGAATAGACATAATGTTATAACTGATAATTATAGTCAAAGTACAATACTGGCGTTTTGTACTTTTTCCTTTATTGAATTATTCATATTTTTATTTTATTGATATTTTTAGTGCAATAATAAACTGTAATACGAATCAGGTTTGTTTTCTAACAATTTGAACCCCATATAAACCCAAACCAGCGAAAAAATAATTTTGTCCAGCTAGCGTGTAATATACTCGAACCACTGTGCGGGGCCGTGAATGCGAGGGGCAAGTAGTAAAAGTCGGTTTATGGCCAGACCCGAGACGCAATAATGAGGCTTAACCGCGAAACTTCGGGGGCCAGGGAGTAATAAATGCTTGATTGCGACCAGATTTCAGTCACTTGGCCAATAATAATGAGCTAAGGCCACGGGTGTCCTGTCTACAAGTGCTTAACGAGTGATTAAGTTATAAAGTTCGCGATCGAGCGTTGATTTGCGAGGCTCCCTTACGCGCTGGAAAATAATTAAGAGCTGACTTTAGTAGAGCCGATCGAAAGATACTGATAGTTAACGCCGATCGGCGTACAGCTCCCAGAATCCACAAACATGGGGGTGCAATTTCATTTACCTTTGAATTATGTACGCAGCATTCCATTCCTGGGATTTCTTTGGGACGAGGTGCGAAACAGCGCGGGGGCACGTTCCGCGGATATTTCTCGCCAACGATCGCGTAGAATCTAAACGTCTAAACCGACTGCGTGAGACATGAAGGGCACGTGCCGCTTTGATCTCCTTCACAATCGTGGCCGCGGATCGATGGGACACGGTGTGCGCTTCCGCGGTGACAGTGCGAACGAATGGGCCGACTTCTGGTCGGGGGCCCAGCTCCGAATGGGGCTGCGGGACACATCGATATTGAAGTGCAAATTCCGTGAACCATGGCTGAACGGAGCCATGCGCATTTCACTTCGCACCTGCGACGATCGTATAACGTGGCCAACCGGTGTTTACAATGCACGCGTCGCATGGGCTGAGCTGCAGCCACCAAGGCATTGTGACGCGGCCGATAAGCGTAATAATCGAAGTGCTCGCGATCCACCATCGCGAAACAACGGGCCCGTGGATGTCCCCGTGGCTCGGTTTTACAGGAATGCTGTAAACCATCGCCGCGGCGATGGCAACGATGCGTGCTCCGCGGTGCCATTGAAAAACCATTTCTGCCACCGCTGTCTGATAAGCGCGGCAAGAAAAATGGCCGTCGAGTGTTGCAGCGGATGGATATCTCGTGGAAGTGAACACCGAGGATTGATTGCCGAGGCTGAATTTTATTCTCCACCGCGCAAAGCCTGCGATACATAAATTTGGCCGGTGCGGAAAGTAGCGGAACAGAATCACACGCAACTAGAACTCCTCATATTTTCCAGTCGCACGCTCTATCTTTCGCGTATAATATTGTGGGATCAGGAACCAGCATAAGAGGGAGCCCGGAATAAGAGAACTCGGAGGGCCGGCTTTGGCGACGTTGGTAAGGCGCCTGACCAGTAACGAAGAGGTCCCGAAGATCGTGAGTTCGAGTCCCATCGCCCGAGGTCCCTTTTCTCCCTGGTTGCCGAATATGTAGGAATTACGAAACCTTATTCCTACAATATCTCGGATTATTCCTCCGCATGGTTCTAACAATACCCCACCGCTCCATCAATAACCACGGAGTATTTGTTCCCGTTCGCGATGAACGGAATTTGATAAACCACGAAACGGGAGGGGAAAATAATCTGGATCGAACATGTAAGGAGCATCGATTGCCAGCGTCTTGCGATATTTCACACGACCGTTCTCAATTATCTGACGATGAGTTTACGCGACGATACATCGTGTCTACACCTTTCTAAGTTTATCGAGAGGACGCGATAGACGGCTACATATTCCATGAATAAAACACGCAGATTTACCTTGAAGATGACAAGTGTCTGCAACCAGTGCCGAGCGGTGCATACGTAAAGCACAGTCTTGTGATACCGTACGACACGAAGGCATTGGCAGAAGAGCGAGGATAAAAGAACCGTCGCCGCGTGACGGTGTGCCCGTCGCGCCCGTCCTTTCGCCTGACGCAACAAGCGACCGCGCCAAACTGTTTAGACAATTAATTGAAATCAGCGCAGCGTCATAAACGGCGATTCGCATGGCCCGAAGTAGCGCGGAAGGGTGCAATTAGAAAATGAATCGCGGTAAACAAGGGAAAATCGTATTAACGGGAAATTGTATTAATAAAGTCGAGTGTCCCGGGCGCGACGGTGGACCGGAGCTCGCGTCCCCGCGTAACGCGGTTAATTTTACTAATTAATAGAGCCATTGTCACTCGGTCATTAAATTTAATTAATTGTGGTCACGTCGGGTTGTTCCGGCCGGTGTCGGCGACGTCGACGCCCGGGCGAACGGAAAATTGTTTGATAAACGCAATCTTCCGCCGTATCGTCGCGCGCGGCCTGCTTTCGATTAATTAATTTACCATCCCCCGCCGATGTGACATGGATTTGTAAAACGCTTTACACCGTGCGACTCTTACGAGTGGCGGCAGGCGGGCGAGTGAGGGGGGGGGGGGAGGGGCGGTCGGGCGTCGCGTGATCTCGCGGTCACGTTATCGCGGTGATTTTAATCCCCCGTTCGCGCTGCCGGTAACACCATTAACGAACGACAGTGGTGCGGCGCGGATTCGTCATCATCCGTTACGATAATAAAAATTTCACTTTCCATTAGCCAGCCAGCGCCGGAGTACGACGGATTAATTAATCGCTAATTAATCAACCGAGCGGCGCCAGCGAAATCCGTGATCCTTAATGCACAGTTATCCGACCATGAACACGAGCAAGGTGTGCGTTACATACCCCCGTAACTAGCAGCCACCGTTTTCCAGGGCAAAGTTTCGTGGCACGGGCTCCAGCCGGGCTCCCTTACCCCCTGCGTCTCTCTCCCTCTCTCTACTCCCCTTGTTCAACCATCGAAGGGTGAAACAAGCAAAGAGGACGGAGGCGGTAGGAGGATGAGGGTGCACGGTGCACCCTGAAACTAGAAAGCGGCTTTAGAATTTAATGCGTGAGAGGTTTCGGGTGCAAAGGTATTCGAACGTATCCCACTGGGTTTTGTCGTTGCTCTCGCGGCGAAGGAGAGAGACCAGGGGACCGGATGGCTGTGCGGGGGACAGAGAGGACGACAGGAGAAGGTCGGAGCAGAGTCTGGAATAAGTATGCGGAGGACCGAAAGCCCGGGGTTTCCGCGGCGGCGTCGGTATGAATATTTAAACGGATGTAAATTGCGAATTAACTATTGATAAAAACAAACCAGAGGGTCCGCGTTGTGCCATCCTCGTAAATCACACCCTTTACGAGGGGACGAGCCGAGGGGCCCTACTCGGGGATTCACGGGGCGACTGTTCGCGAGGCGACGACAGCCGAAATCGAGACGCTTTCCACCGCTGCCTGTTTTATATCTCCCTGCGAGGAGGGCGGCGGAAGGGAGGGTGCTCGGATGAAAAACGGGGGCGAGAAGGAAATACGCCGCGGCTGCTTTACGGTCGCGCGCGATGGGAGCTTCGCCTCTGCCTTGATCTCGTAAAAATTCGCTAATCAAACCGACGCTTCCCCCGCCAGCGACATTATTATATCCTATCTTATTACTCCCACCCTGCCGTAAGGGGTTCCCAGTCTCGGGATTTAATTGGAAAACCTTGTCAATTTCGGTCGTCTCTATGATAAAGGGCGCGAGGGTGTAGGAAAAAAGGAGGAGTAACGAAGCCCCGACTCTAAAAGTACGTACTATCGACGGTGCGCCGTGGAATCGAGGGATAGAGGCTTTCGAGTCATGACCGGGACATCCATTCAGAAATAAAACGTCCCGCGGGAGTAATAGCGTTCGCCAGGGAGATCTACGTCCACGGGGCGCTCGCGCACAATCATCATCGCCGAGAGTTACTCCTCGTCTCAAGTTGCGTCTGCCAATGCACGCGTATTACCGGAGTAAAGCGAGGAAGTCGGAGGAAGAAGAAGTGGCAGAAAATGAGGATGAAGAAAAAGAAACGCGCACGCGACCCAGCAAAATTGAAAAACGAGGGTACACCAGGAACCGGAAGCAAGAGGAAGAACAAAGAAGGAGTACGCACAATCCAGAGAAAAAGGAGAAGACTCGAGTCGGAAGAACTTCAGCCTTGAATAAAGAGAATCACGGGGCGGAAAGAAGCGCGAGGGGTGGCGAGGCGAGAAGGGGTGCTAGCAGAACGCCGTTAAAAAAGCCAAGAATATAAGGTGAAAAATGATGAGGGAGGGTAGGAGAGAAAAAAAAAGGGCGAGCGCGTTACTACAAACAAACCTGCCGGGTACGTGGTTGTGTGCCCGTGTGCCAAAAGGCCAATAGTCCGCAGACGAGGAACGCGAGCTGGAGGGCGAGCGAACGAAAGGGGACGAGGTAGAAGATTATAGGCACGTATTGGCGCATCGGCCCCCTGGGCTCACCCCCCTCCCCCCACCCCCGTAGTAGGGGTATAAATGTAATCCAGAAGCCAGACGTGACGTACATAGCTGCCTAGAACCGCTCGCCTTTCGCTCCTCCCTCCTTACCGAGTCGTCTATCGACTATTCCCATGGATACATCAATGTTAGCGACAAAAGCATTTTTCAACCCTCAGGGCGGCGCAATTCTCCGGGCATACTTGTGCCACCGTATTTACGCAGATTCCGTGGACAAGCCTGAATGCCGTCTAGCTTCCAATGAAGCGGGCGAATGCAGCGTTGACGTTATACGCGTGGCCCGCAGAATCTGTGCCAGACGATGGCTGGCGATTAGAAGTCATAGGTGCGTCAAACAGCTTTGAATTTGCGTTCTTCGCTCTTTCGATACAATATCACGACACGCGATTCCCCCGCTCCGATGTCCATACGTAAATAGCTGAGAGTTAACGGAGAGCTTATTTCAATCTCTCCAAAAAGTCCGGGGCAAGTGTTCGATTACGAGCGAGCAGCAGCTTAATCTCGGATGGATATAAAAGAGGAGAGATTAAAGGCGTTGCCAGGAGGAGCCGTGACCGATCGAGGCGATCGAGAGTGAGGCCGGGCACGGACAGGGATCGGCCGATTGAGAATCGGGAACACGTAGGCGGTTAACGAGGGTGCTCGTGCGGAGAGAGCGAAAGGAGCGGCCGAAATATACGCCGACTATACGACACGCTCCGAGATATCTTCGGTTCGTGAACGAACATCATCGGCGGCCCCCTCCTTTTTATTTGTGCCAGCTCATATACGACCTGCTACCCGGATCCTCGCCAGGGCTGCTCGGTTGTAAAAGTCCGGGACAAAAGTGGCGCGATATTATACATAAACCATCCCTTCGTTCTCAAGCAACGAGTCCTGAATGAACGGGATACCCGAGTAGGAGCGGCGACCAAGTAGGCAAGCTTTCGATCCAAAGGGGTCTCTTATCTTGGGGTCTCAGATTTGTTTGCAGTTGGACCAGGCTCGCGTGATAATAGGACGATCGACGATTATTATGCCGACACGTACGTGTTGTTGCTTATGCAACGCGTAGCTATCTCGCCGAGCCAGTAAAAGCAACGGGTTATGGAGTAATAATAACTCGACGTAGTAGGTCGCGTCGCGACGCCGGGCCAAGGCAAACACGGGGTTCACTGCTCGCCTCCACTTTCGTCACCTACGGAACCACCCTCCGTTTCACTCTCTTCGGAGAAAGAGGTGACATCGTCGTTCCAAGTCAATTCGAGGCCCCCGCCGTAGCATTCAGCGCCAGGGATGAAGCAGAGAGTGTCCACCGCGCTGCTAAGACTGATTTCTTCGGGTTAAATCTTGAGGTCGCTTCTCGCCGAGTCTAATATTTCCTGGATCCTGTAATCCGAGATAAATGGCCAGAGCAGTCCGCGCATTCTCGATAAATGCGAGGATGAATAGAAAGAATCTGGAGGAAAGGGCGGCTTTCTTTAAGAAAGTCCAGACAGCACTTGAGTGCTCAATAAAACCGAAGACCTAAACATGTCCTCGTCCTTGCGTCCGTCCAGCAGCTCGTAGCCTGAATATATTCCAGGATGGAATAGATATGTGCGGTGCGCGGTCCGCAGATGGATGCAGAGATTGTGGACTTACGTCATATCCGCAAAAGGGAGCAGTAAGATCTTGCCAAATACGCGTCTCCCTCTTCCTCCGGGAAGCGGGGAAACGTCCAATACCGCGTCCCGAGGTGCTCGCTATCCCCTGCTGTTGCGGGAAAATATGTCAATCCAGATATACGCTGTACCCGCATGCCTCGATAATGATCGCGCGCAAGGCGACGGGGGATTTGAATTTTATATGCACCGCCTAGAAATTCTTCGACACGCGCGGGACGCGTATCGCGGCGCGGCTATCAACGCAATCGGTTTATTAACGCGCGGGAGCACCGGCAGGCGATGGTTGCTGAACGATCGCCGACGAGCGGCAACGAAGTAGGTATGTAACCGGCCGGCGCGATATCGCAGCGCGGCGCGTCGAATTCGCTGAATCGCGAAGAAATTCGGTCACCGATAATCGAAGGGCGTCTCGCGGCACGAGATATTGCACGGTCGGCGATATTTCATCGATACGCGTCCCCAGCCCGTTGTATACACGTGCACGTCGCAATATTGTACCGTGAACGTTTAGCCCGGACGTGGCACGAGTCGCCTGTAATCATTTTTATCCGGGGGCAAATACACGGGGGCCGAGCGGGCACCGGAGCAGCCCCGTTTCCCTGCAGCGCTCGGGGCCGATCGATGAAAGTCTCCGGAGGATTTAGCCCGTTACTTTCGATGGGAGGGCCGTACCCGGGAAATGGAGTGGCCTAATCGAAGGGCCGTCGCTTTCCCGCTGAATTCTCTCGCCGGCGAGCGACCAGAGGGCGCGGAATATTGGGCTCGAGCCTTATTTCGGGGCTCGCAACTCCGTTCCGCGGTAAATGCGTGACTAAAAGGCCATTCTTGCTCGATGGAGCGGGAGAGGTGAAAGTTTTAAGGGTGGTAAAACAATGTTTCACCGCTAGATTGTTATTGGATAGACCACTGTGGAGCATGGCCAGCGAAATCTATGAGCTCGATGAGTTTAAAGGGGATGGAGTGTAAAGGAATATGGTTCCGGGGAGACCCTCCACCGTTTAGGACACACAATCCAGCGAATTAACTGTGTTCCCTCTAATCAACCCCACCCCTACAATCCGACCGGACTAGGTTCACGCCGAAAACTCGACACCCGGTGTGTGATTTGAGCGGCGCGGCGCTCGGCGCTTGCAGTAATACGCTGTAATATTAAACAGAGTTCCCGCCGGAACTCTGACCAGGATAGGGGTGGCGGTGGGCGGGCTGGAAGAGGGGCGGGAAGCGGAGTGTCTAAGACCCGTAGGAAGGCAACATGTATGCCAGACATGTGCGACCCGCACGACTTATATCTGTTACGGGCGAGTATCTTGCTGCGTGGATCGCAGACGTAACGCCTCCCAAGGACGTAAAGTTATAAATATATAACTGACAGTGCATTTTTGGCGAGCCGAGCCGCGCGTAACGAGATCGCGCACGTGATACAGGGCTCGCGAGCTTTTGTTCCCGATATCGGATGGGTGGTGCGGTGCGCGGACCCTCTGATACCGTGGTAAACATCGAGGAATTGAATGTTGCGAGTCTTTCAAGGATGAGATAAGTCATAAGTGAACGTTTCGAGGGCGGACTAAATAGTCTCCAGGACGGAGGCCTGTTTAGGCTTGACAAGATCAGTCTTCCAACTGACTACTTTGGAACGCAACATTGTGGGTTTATAGAGTAACTTAAGGGAACCTTCCGGTCTAGAGCCCAAAAAATAGGTGATCTTTAGGAATTAATTAAAGGAAAACTACTATATATAATTTAATGGGACTTTTTGCATTGTATTAAGGATGTCTTAAGTTATAGAAATATATTTTTTGTTTTATAAATAATTATTTCAGACGGCACTGGGGAGTCATCAAAGTCAAGGCGTCAAAAAATTGATCCAAATCGGTGGGAACTGTATCTCCAAAAGTTATTATCCGATTCGACTGAAACTTTTTTTATTTTGAAGAATATACTTCTGGCTAGGGGGGAAACCAGAAAAATTACCAGAATGACATTTTTTTAGAAAACAACGACAGTTGAAGTTTGAAATCACTTTTCCCTATATTTTTCATCCTTTCAACGCCTTTGAAAATTATAAATTTTCCATTTTTGTAATTTTTTCTGATATCCCCCCTAGCCAGAAGTATATTCTTCATAATAAAAAAAGTTTCAGTCGAATCGGATAATAACTTTTGGAGATACAGGTCCCACCGTTTTGACAACACTGTTTCGAGAAAACCGCGTTGAAAGTTTTATGTGAGCGCCGAGTGGCCGGTTGTTGCCCATGCATTTGCCACTACACAAATGTACACAAAACACGTATTCCTAAAAGGTTGAACATTCAAAAAATGAAATAACAAAAAATCGGCTTTTAGACCGGAAGGTCCCCTTAAGGGGTTAGGCCACCTTGGACGGAGCAAATTTGCAGTCATTTTCGGCATTTTTTTAGGAAGATAATGAAATGAACAGAAAATTTAATATGAGGCCTGTTGTTATACAACTCTCGCCGGAAAAAATCGAATTCTTTTTCTTACAAAATGGCGGCGGTAGAGCCGTGATACGCAAGATCTTGAGGAGCGACGTTTTCCACGGTGTTCAATCTCACGGCTATACCGTTTGACTTAGAACACAAAACCAAAAAGATTTATTTTCTGCATGCCTAAAACTAGGGAAGTACGTATGGAAATCCAGAAACATTACTTTGTCTCGAAATGGTGAACATGGGGAAAAAAAGTGCATTTTTTTTATAAAAATGTCAATTGCAAAGAAAATGTTTAAGATATCGCAAAACCGATACGTACTTCTCTAGTTTCACCATCGCCATTTTGTAGGAAAAAAATACGATTATTTCCGGCGAGAGTTGTACAATAACAGGCTTCATATTGAATTTTCTGTTCCTTTTATTATGTTCTTAAAAAAAATGCCGAAAGTGACTACAATTTTGCTCGGTCCAAGGTAGCCTAACAACAACAGTAAAAGCAGACTATTAGTAGCAGTGGCAGATAAGTATTTAAATATGCTTCTTGCAATCGTAGGTATTCAGCCTTTAATAAGGGAACACTTTGTGGGTTTATAGAGTGACTCAAGACAAGAACAACGGTGTGTTTCATTCGGGCCCTATCGCCCTTTAAGGGGGGGGGGGGGAGCTAACCTCAAAGTTAAATAAGCATTTCCACTTTTTCACGTATAACTCCTAAAGTACAAGAGACATAAAAAAATGTTTCAAACAGAAGTTTAATCATACAATAAGCGCTGCAAACTTGCGTTATCAAAATTTTGAAAAAAGTTTTTTTCGTTCAGGTATTTTTTTTTTAAACTCTTTTCAAAATTTTGTTAACACAAGTTTGCAGTGCTCATTGCACCATTAAACTTTTGTTTGAAACATTTTTTTCTGTCTGTTGTAGTTTGGGAGTTATACGCGAAAAAGTGAAAGTGCCTATTTGACTTTGAGGTTAGTTTTCACCCGATTAAAGAGCGATAGGGCCCGAATGAAACATAACATTATTCTTGTCTTGAGTCATAAACCCACAAAGTCGCGTTCCAATAGGTGAGTGCGGGTTCGCGGTGTTCCCTTATTAGAGGCTGAATACCTACGATTGCAAGAAGCATATTTAAATACATATCTGCCACTGCTACTAAGAGCCTACTTTTACTCAACCCGGTCCAACATTCCTAAGATACCCCGGTATTTCTCCCAGCGCGAAGGTGTCGTGATTAGGCGTCAGTCACGTCACCCCCGTAAACGTATAGACCGGCAGACGTATGAAGATACAGTGCGGATACACACGTGGGACCAGAGACTGAGGGGCCGAGAACGTAGGAGGGCAACATGTATGCCAGGCATGTGCGACCCGTGCGACTTATATCTGTTACACGTGCGCGCATCCTCTGCATTGAACACACACGGTTCACCTGGCTGGCTCGATTGTGTGGTGAATGTAACACGTAACAAACATTCCCATGCATCCCCTTCGGTGAACTCGAAATGGGATTGCCTTACGATTAAAGGGGAATGATTAAATTATTTATTTATTATCGCGACCACTGGAGGATCCAGAGAGGGGTGATATGGGCGATCGCCCCCCCCCCTCCCCAAAAATAATATATATATATATATATATATATATATATTTATAAAACCACTGTATATGTATGTATATATGTAGTTATGTACTTTTACACGTTTCGACCCCCCCCCCCCCAAGAAAGGCTCCTGGATCCGCCGCTGATCGCGACTTACGTACTTGTGGCGATGAGGTTTGTTACCACCCTCTAATCTCCCCGATTCTAATCTGGAAAAAGTATGCACATGCTCTAGATCAGTGTCTCTCAACCTTTTTTGAGTCGCGACTCCCTTTTATAATATTCAAATAACCTGCGACCCTCTCTCCCCCCTTATGTAAGGCAAGGTAAAATTAATTATCTAAAGAAAACATATTAGAGATAGGTATTTTAGAATATAATTCTAACTTAATAATATTTAATTATCTTAATACATGTATTAAATATCTTTAAGTATATTCAATTATCTTATTTAGTATGATGGTTGTACTTGCATCTGAGTAACCAGCTTTTTCTTTTTTCTTTATGAAAAATCAGTGTTACATCATTAATAGAATATGGCACTGTAACCAAATTAAAATAAATAAGTGCCAAGAATCGTCAACTAGATGTAACTAGATTTCTTAGTGTATTCCCAACCCACCTACCTGGCAATCTCTGTTCGTTAACTAGTGATTTTCTGCAATTATCTGTTCCTTTAAAGTGTTTTATGTTCTTAATAGGCTTGTCCCGTAAATAAATTATTATTATTATTATTATTATTATTATTATTATTATTATTATTATTATAACCGCGGCGACTCCCCCGAAAACACTTCGCGACCCCCAAGAAGTTCGCTACCCACAGGTTGGGAACCACTGGTCTAGATAATGTTTAGATACATTATACATCCAAATCACCATTTTTACCATTTTGTTTAGACGGTTTAAAGCATTTAAACACGGCGCGCTGCAATTGTATCGCTCCCCCATTGTCGACCGTGTAAACTCTAAACGGTGGATTCTGCCGCCCGGAGGCGGGAGCGTTCAGAGAAATTGCCGTAAATCGCCCGATTCAGCGGCACCGTCTCGAAAAATCCTTAGCCTCGGGATCAGCGCGGCGCCGCGTAATCCCCCGTGGAAAACCACGAAAATCTATTTTGAAAAGCTGCCGGCTGTATTCCTTCTTCTCCTGTATTCCCCTTCGCGACTGATCCCGTCCCCTTCCGGGTATTTAAATTATTCCTGATGGAGACGGAATCATCCGCGCGTCTTCCTAAAGAGAGGTGACGGAGACAAGAGCCGCGCGGGTCTGCTGATTTTTTTTAATGGCAGATAGACGTGGGCCAAGGTGACGTGCAGCCGGACGCAGAAATTACAGATACAGTATATGCGCAACCGGGCATGAATTTCGTGAGGGCTAATTGCGTAATCAACCGGCGGCTAGTTTAATTAAGTAGCTAATTCGGCGGACGGGACGGCCAGCCGCGGAAAGACGGTGTTTTGCTGGAACGGAGGCGCGTGTTTTGTTAGGCGCCCGGCGATAATTCGATTCTGCTTAAGGGGGATTGCGCCTTGTTTGGCCGAAAAATAGGTAATTCTTTATGAATTTTTTGTACAATAACGGCGCGACAGATTAATTTGAGGTTCGGCAGGCTATTTTATTGTATCTTGAGCTATTGTTCTGAATTTTTGTGTGGCAGTAAAAAAAGAAAGATGGCAGATACAGAGTGCTGACTGAGAGCGTTGAGCAAAAATCGGGTGGTCCTGGCGTTGACGGAAAGGACTGTAAGGGTTATCTGAAACACAAAAAGGAAAAGAGATTGTTAATTTATATGAATGCAGATATCTAGCTAGTGGAATAGGTTCTCCCGATTTTGGGGCGAAACCTTTTTCAGACACAAATCAGGGCGCTTCATCTTCTTCACAAAGCTGCCATTTTAACATTTCTTTATTTTTCTTAAGGGGTCATTCTGGTAATCACGCTGCAAAATTCGGCATAACTTAGTTTTTTTTCTCTCAGTGAATACAATGAATAACAATGACAAACTTTTTTTTCATTTATTAAGCTACTTATAATGTATACGGAACAATTTTTTAAATACACTTCTAATTGTGTTTTTTTATGTTATCTGGGGTTAAAAATCGCGCCTTTGAAAAGACGGCGGGAGCGCTTTCAGCTCACAGACTCATCTGAAACAAAAAACCAAACTAATTCTTAATCATTATGAGAGCCACGCAAGTAAAAATTTAACAAAATTGCGCACATTCAAACTTCAAGTAAAAAATGGAAAATTTCGAGACTTGAAGTTTGAATGCGCCCAATTTTGTTAAATTTTGACTCACGTGGCTAATTCTGGTACCTGCGATAGCGGTACTCATAATAATTATGAATCAGTTTTTTTTTTTATTTCAGATGAGTATGTAAGCTTAAATCACTCCTGCCAGGGAGGTATTTCTTTTCAAAGTCGCGATTTTTAACTCCAGGTAACATTGAAAAAGCACAATTAAAAGTGTATTTAAAAAATTGTTTCGTCTACGTTATAAGTAGCTTAATAAATTAAAAGAAAGTTTGACATTGTTATTCATTGTGTTCACTGAGAAAAAAAAGCCTGAATATTGCCAAATTTTGCGGCGTGATTACTAGAATGACCCCTTAATGCATCCACTACCACAGATAGCCACATTCATATAGATTAAGAATCTCGTTTCCTTTTGGTGTTTCAGATAAACCTCACAGTACTTTCCGCCAACGCCAGGAGGACCCGAATATTTTTCAACGCTCTCTCTGCATCTGCCATGTTTTTTTTTCAGAATAATAGTTCAAGATACAATAAAACAGCCTGCCAAACCTCCAATTAATTTGTCGAACCGTTTTTGTACAAAAAATTCACAAAGAATTACCCATTCTTCGGCTCGACAAACACTGTGACACCCTGATAAAGTACCGCTGTTTGGAACTTTTTTTTGTCACAAAAAGAATGTGTTTACTAAAGTGAAGTTTTGCCTATCTATTAATATGTGTTTTGAGAATACAAAATTATTATTTTCACATTTTTGTAATGCTTGCTTGCGCCAAAATAGGTGGGTGTAGTATGCGCTGTAAAAAAAAAACGCCTCGACTGCGGACTCGATTTTCGAGGAACCGTGTGTCTGAAACAAAAGAAAACAAAAAGATCTGTAATCAGTATGACTGTCGCTATGGCAGGGACTAAGATTAATTACATTGATGAAGAATTAATAAAATGGCGGACGTCCAAAGTTGAACTATCGAAATTAGCTAAATTTTTTAATCATTCTGCGACGCAAAAGATGAGAAAAGAACAACGAAAATGTGTTATTCTAGTCCCTGCTTTTTGTTTTTTTTTTGTTTCAGACACACGGTTCCTCGAAAAACGAGTCCGCAGTCGAAGCGTCTTTTTTTTTACAGCGCATACTACACCCACCTATTTTGGCGCAAGCAAGCATTACAAAAATGTGAAAATAATAATTTTGTATTCTCAAAACACATATTAATAGATAGGCAAAACTTCACTTTAGTAAACACATTCTTTTTGTGACAAAAAAAAGTTCCAAACAGCGGTACTTTATCAGGGCGTCACAGTGGAAAGACCCCTTAAGAGGGCAACTGAATTCGATCTGCCAGCTGCAGACAAATTAGCGAATCGTCGAGCCATTCGAGCTATGCTCTACGCGCGACTGTAACCAACAATGGCGGTGGAGGGCGAGGAGTGTAGGGCAGGGCGGGAAATTACAACGCTATCGTTCGTTACGCGTAACGATACACTTATCAATGAAACACGGGTAATGCGAACGAGCGGCGGCGCAATTGTTGGCCCGCGATCGGAACGATTAAAATTAGCATCCAGCAGCGGGCAATTGACTACGGGCAGGCTGCTGCTCCGCTGGAGGGCCATCGAGCTAACTAGGCAGCTGATGAAACGCAAGGAATCGACTTTGCGTCGATCGATGGGATCCACTTGCCTCTCGATGCCAATTTATCCAAGTGACTTTTCGTTAATAACGACGCAACGTTGGATCGAGTGCGCGGTGATAGGATAAACTGTTTTACAAACGACCCAAACCCCTAGAGTTTCTAGCTCCTACGAAGCTAGAACATGGACTTTGAAGACACGTAAACCAGTAAAGACGCGTGAGCCATCAGAGTACGAAACTGACAGCCCCAACGACGAAGGGCGCTGAAAAGAATCCTGCGAGTCCAGGGGTTTGAAGCTGCGACACGTCCCAGCGAAACATCCCCGCGTAAACTGCGCCCCATGCGTGGCAAACTGAACGACGCGACGGGGTTTAATTCACGATGATGCGATAAGGGAAGCATCAAGGCGACAGTGGCGCCGTCAACATCCCCGAGGAGTCATCCCCTCTCGAATTAACGCGCCCCGAGACCCTCGTGGACGTGTAGCGCGGGTCAAGGTTAAACCGCGACGATCGCGGAGAACGGAACGGTAAAAGCGTTAGCGGGGCAGTTAGCGCGGTCCAATTAACGCGGCTAATTATGTGTCAGCGTCACCGTAAGTTGGTCGCGCGCGCGTTCCCGACCGGGACGAGCGTGAACGGGCCGCGACGGTGCGGTTCGTAGGCTGCGTAACGCCAAGTGTCGCAATTAGCGGGAGCATCGCGACAACGGGATTATGAAAACTTCGTTAAGCGAGTGGCTCGACTCGTGGTCGCGCCCTTTTGTCCCGATCCAAAGCCCATCCGCGCTCCGCCGCTGGAAATCAGTATTCCGAGGCGCGAGACGTTTTTTCCAATTCCACCCGGTGGCTAATCAGCATAATTGATTAGCGGCAGACGGTCGTGTCTCGCGCGCGACGTCCTCGGGAGCATCAACGTCGAAGCTCGCGCCGCCGCGGAGAATCTTTGCATAGCCTAATTAACACCTACCGAGCACGAAACTGCAGCTAATCCGACAGCGAGCTACCCGTTAAGGCGCTTGTTTTCGTCGGCAGGGTGTAATGCATACGTATTGATGCCGCGGGAGGGGGAGAATGTAGCAGCGATGTAAATTTCCGGAAGTCATCGTGCGCCGCGCGGAGAGAAACAGGAAGAGGATAATATCGAGATGCGAGGCTGCTCGCTGCTCTGCCGTGGCAACATTTCCCTTCTAATTCCACGGTGAAATAAGGAAGCGCCAACCGCTAAAGGTAAACAGAAAGTTTGGGAAAATCCCGGGAACTCGGATCTGTGGAATGCTGTCTGCATTTATGTGGAGTTTGATTAGATCTCCCTGGATGAAACGCCAAATCCGTAAGATCATGAAATACGAGGAATCGGAATGAGAGGGACCCCTTCCCGGGATTCATTTTCCAGCAGGACCGATCGTGAATAATCGTGTTATATTATTACGAACCGGAGGGACGATGGCGCGGTCGAGCGACCGTTCCGATTATCCGTTCGCGAAATAACGAATCGGGTTCTCGAACTCGTCACACGTGGCGGACGGCACGTAGAGGCCAGCCATTGATCCTATATAATTTCGTAATAATCCTCTCGTGTACATTTCGAGGCGAGGGTGAGGGAACCCCGTGGAAATCACGTATCCGCTGATCCCCGGCTAAGTTTATCTTAAATGAGTCCAGAGGATAGTTATCGCGAAACGCGGCCGCTCGAGATCAATCGCCGGGGGGACACCGCGCCGGGGGCAAATGGAAAACTCCGCTCACCGACGCGACGGCTCGCTCGCGCGAGAACGAGATACCCCGCGATCGAGCAGCAGCTACCAACACGCTCGCAGAAAAGGATCTCCGTGCGACCGGCGGTGGCCGCAAGTTATTGGATCGACGACAGGAAATGATTCGTGGGCTTGTTAAAACGGGGGAGGATAATTACATTTCTCTACGGCCGTTCCCTTCTTGTTGAACTTCGAGTCTATTGAAAATTTCGCATTCAACCAGGGAAAGCTTTAATCTTTACCCTGTTATAGGTACGGGTCGAAAGTAATATCGCCGGGTAACTGAAAATCCAGTAGAATTTTGTTACCCTTTCCACAACCGGTTCCGTCCTCGTTCTATCGCCCGCCGAACGCGAGCTTCGGTCAAACTTTCACTATTATTTTTCCATAGTGCCCGAACGTTGACAGTGTTAATAACAACTTGGGAAATTTTCTCCGCACAGTGAAAGGCCCTCGAGCAACCCTGGAATGGGGTGAAATTAAAGTGTCCCCGATCCTACGGGCAACTAACGTTAATTCCCGTTCTCGCGTCGATAAAATATTAGGTGCATAAAATCTCCTTTGTTCACCCCCGCCGCGTAAGGATTGGGATGGGCTTCAAGAAATGGCGTCGATTTTTTCACCGTAAACCAATTGCTTTATCGGACAGGCGTATCGTGTCCGTTCAATTATGGAATTAACAACGCGAACGGCCGAGCAGCCCTTTCGGTCAGCTACGTAATAAATGCTCGCCGTTACAACGATAACGGGCCGAATGAATGCAACGGATACCGGTATTTATGCGATCCAGATATCAGCGGAACAATAACGACCGCCACGGTATCGTACGCAAACGCGTGCGCGTAATTATTTTGGAATTAATGGGATCGCCAGGTCTCATTGCTGAAATACTGTTGCGTCGGAATCAAGGGGAGAAGGAGAGTGAAGAAGGAACCTCGACCGAGTTCCTTCGATGTTCCATTGGTATAAGTAGGGGAGAGGTGCTATAAAAGGGACAGGTTTTAAAGGGGACAAATCGAATTGCCAAAATTCTAAACGCATTACACATGCAAGTTATTTTGCTGTTTATGTCACCACTAGGGTAAGTGTGGGTATTACTGCGGATGCCCCGATTACTGCGGATATTCTAAAACAGATCATATTTAATGTTGGAAAGTACATAATCTCTTGAAAATTTTTGATAAAATTATTTTAAACTCTATTACGGATAATTATTAATAAATATGTACAGCAAAGTTATTATTAATTCTTTTATCGTAGTTTGAAATTCGTCAAGGCGAAACTTCGGTCGATTCCCGATATGGCAGTCATGAACACCTACTTGGAAAACATTTATATTTTTGTTATTAACAGTAATACATGTAATGTAGCGTTATTGCTCGATAGAATAAGAGTTATGTTTTCAGAAAAACAGAAAATCAGTCGTCTACATTTTAGTTTTAATTTTTATTTCTCACCGCAGTATTAGGTGCAGTACTTTACACCATGTGCATGTATTACTGCGGACCGACGACTGCGCAACCTAACCTTTCTTCCGACCGTATTCACTGACGTGATATTTGTACTAAGGTTATGTTTCGTCTGACATCAGACCGCAGTAATACATGCGCAGTAACTGGTATTTCGTTAGTAACTGGCACGCAGTAATGCATGCATGTCCGCAGTAACTCCTACAATGACATTGATCGACAAATCTCTGTGTTTTTAATTAACTGTGCTTATTACCCCGCCTTCATATTTTTTTTATGGAATTATTAAGGTTCCACCTTTCTTTTAAAAAAAGAAGGAGGAACTTTCATTCATTTGAACGCCGTATCGAGGGTTCTAAAGTTAACCTACCTTAAAAGTCCGCAGTAATACCCACACTTACCCTAATGCCCAGTCATTTGACGTAAAATTCACTGCGGTGTCACTTGCACCACAGTAGTAATTCGCGGTTGATGCTTTTCGGCAGTAAAAAAAAATTTCGTTGGTTTTCTATGTCGTTTTTTGAGATCAATACAAAGTGTTACAGTGTTATATCATTAAAATAGCCTGTATTCAACTGAAACGAAAATACTTAACAGGAAAGCTTAATTGATTATTTTCTTTGTTTGAGGTTATTTTATATTAAACTCACTTATAGTCTTAAATGGGACGACCGTTTCATGGTTGTCCCTCTCATACACATGGACTGCTGGACACAATATGTATTTTACTTTCCTGTAAAGTTATTAGTGTATCATCTGATACATAGATGACATTGTATTCAATTATCAATTATTAGTTGATGCCATATTGTTTCAAATTTAAGAATTAATAAAGTGACTATTCCAAGCGACAAACTTTATTGTCAAAAATTAATAATAAATTCTTTAATCTGCAATATGAAAATGTACCTGCCTGTTTTAGTACAATTGATCTCATTTGTATTCAAGTAGAATTTAATTCTAAATTATTTTATTATTTAAGTGATTTATAGATTTTTTTATACACGTACTTACATTTATCACTGGGGTATTACTATGTTGAACTTAGTTTGTAAGACATCAATTTTATAAAAAATATTACTTTATAGCTAAAAAAATCTGTTAAAGCATTAACGATAAGTCACACTCTACCCTAGTAGCATTTTTGGTTGGCCAACGGTAGCCAACAGTTAGGAATTAGTTGGGATATAGTTAGCGTTTTGCCTACAAATTCCCAACATAGGGCCTACGGCAAAAAACTTACGACAGTTTGCCAACGAATATTCAATGTTGGGCCTACAATTATTATGGTTGGTTAATTAACAAAAACTTACGACAGTTTGCCTACGAATATTCAATGTTGGGCCTACAATTACTATGGTTGGTTAATTAACAAAAACTTACAACGATGATTAAATGTCGTCTTACAAACGTCAGAAAATTTGCTACATCCAAAAAACCTGTTATTATATTCCAAGTTGTGATTTTTCTTTTCTTATTTATAAATACGTAATGAGGACGTCTGTCTTGAGACGAATGTGAAATTTTAAGGAATGAGTCTAAAGGTCGAATGATGATATTTTGTAGAATATTTCGCGTCACTGCGCAGTTTTTATAAACAATTAATACAGTTATGTAACTAGAAATTAGAAGTGTTTACAAGGAAATGTGTTGGGTAAGTGCGAACAGCGGTTGCTTCGTAAGCGGAAAGTTTGGGTTCGATTCTCTCCTCACCGGGAGTTCTTTTTTCCTAAACCAGGCCTGAAAAAGACGTGTTTAAGACGTCTTTTGAAGTTCTTCAAGACGCCTTCTGGACGTCTGTAAGACGTCTTTTGGAAAGAAACTGTTGGGCTTATAGAAAAAAACCTTCAGTTGGGCCTATGGAAAGAAACCTTCAGTTGTGCCTGCGTTGGTTACAATCGCTGGCCCATTTAAAAATAACGCGACATATCAACAGTTGGCCAACGGATAACACGTCATTGACCCAACGAACTCCCAGCAAATAAATGCTACTAGGGTATGAAGATAGTCAAAAATATTGATGATTTAAGTACAGAGTTAATTTTTTCATAGATTCCATTGTTTTGAATCATTAAGATGTACAATTATAATTGTAATACTTAATAAGTTTATTTTGATTAATGTGTCCCTTTCATGACTTATAATGTCCCATTTAAAACCACCTAGTCGTAAAAGGGACATTTCCTACTTATTTGAAAATCGAAGATTTTGTTAGTTTCTATTATAATGTATGAGTTTGTAATATACTTTTATTGAAGGGAATTAAACACGCTTTCTATTGGTGTACGTGTTTTTTAAATACCTATAATGACATTGTCAGAAATGGACGCTAAACAAAAGTTTCCCTTTTATAACACCTCTCCCCTATACTAAGGCTGTAATGAATATTCGAATAATCTAAGTATTCGAATTTGAGATTCGAATATTCGATTAATTACAGCTCTAGTACACACCTACAGTGGCGCACTCAGGATTTAATCTTGGGAGAAGTCGAGTTGAACGAAAAAAAATATTTTTAATGCAGATTCAATAAAATTCATTAACTGATTATAAAAATTTATTTAAAGAATAAACTGCGGGTTTCTTTTGCTTTTTACAAAGCTCTTGAATTACTTCAGTCGTGGTACATTAATCTCCCTTTTCCTTTTTCCTTGGGGGGTGCCAGAGCACCAGGGTCCCCCTCTGGCTGCGTCACTGCATACCTACACCATGTAATGTTGGCGATACGACTATTAATTGCTACACGAAGCAAAAGAATTCGACACATTCTTTCCTTTCAGAAAATAGAAGCGACAGTTTCAATTCCGCAGCATGATCTGTGGTTAACTGCAACGTGCCTGGCGTAGGTACGCGTGAAAAAAGGAAATGCCACGAAGTAATACAGGCTTCCCCGTTGTTTTTTCAGGGAAATAAAGAACAACGGAGATACATTCCCCCGGGGAAAGGCAATAAATAAAATTTGTCCACGGTCGGATGAAAAAAGATGAAGGGGGAACGTCGCGAAAGCGGATTTCGAAGCTCGTTCTTCCCTTTATCTCGGTAATGAGTGGTGGTTCCCTTTCCTTCTATTTTTCGTCGCATATATCACGCGAATAATACACAACGGCGCGCGGCGGGGAGAAAAGAGAGAAACGCTGGAAACGAGGAAACGTTCTTGGCGGGATATTTGTGTGGGAACGCGGGGATGGCTTGGCTTAAGGAACGTCTAGCCCCCGGTGGCAACGGGGGTCGAAGGACTCGACAAATATCATAAAATGTAAATGTCGCGGGTTCACCGTGATCCCGCGGAGAACTTCTCAATCTACCAATATGCCGAAACCCTTTTATCCAGCTTACACGCGTCCAACTTCGGCTGCCGTCTCTATTCTGTTTCCCTGTGATTAAAATTCCTACCCCTCGATCACTCCAGCATTTTCGCGAAACTCCCCAGCGAACTTCCCCCGTCCCGGCTAACTTTCCACGCGCACCCCCCCCCCCCCCCCCCGTTAAAACTCTCCCCGGGAAAGTTCGACTTCTCGATGAACAAACCGAATCGAACATCTACTCGCCCTAGCTTGATAGCTGTATCTCTCTGGATAAACGTTCTGACGTTTCATCAGTATCGTGGCCAGTTTCATCAGGGATCCGAGGACACGCTGATAGTGATGTGGGTGATGGCAGTGATCAATGGTCCGTGACACGGAACATGGTTGCCCTTAAACAGGGTGCGACAGGAAGATACGCAATGGTATCAGCGCGACCTCGAGTCCCTGATCAAGCTAGGCTATACGGTTGATGAAACGTGGAAGCTCCTCCAAATTCTCCCTGACCATTGCTGTCGCAACCTCGCTGCACATCGTCCACCTCCCACCATGCCCCCAACACACACACAATAAAGGAGTCTCGTCTAAAAAATAACACGTCCACTGGCAGCTAACTCCACGTCCAGAGGAAACTTCACCCCTGCCCCGCGATCGATTGAATTCTCCGATTCGTCTTGTCCAATTCCATCCAACCCTGAAAGCTCGCCCCGGCGAAAGTTACGCGACGCTGCGAAACGACTTTGTCGAGGGAAACGGGAGAAACCGTTCTCGCGGCACCCTCTCGACTATTGCGTTACGGCTGTCTCGCCATCGAAACTAGCGGCGACGCGAGCCCCTTGCCACCCACCTCGGTAAAAGGTGCACGAACACACGGCGGGCCGCTCCCCTGTACGCGGCAACACGCTACGAGAGAGGAGCGGCTCGCGCGTATACATCGGATACATCCGCGCGAGTTAAGCCGTATAAGATAGATGGTCCAGCCGGTGGCCCTCTCTCGCCCTCAACGTTTCACTCCCACTTATGATATATGGTGACGCCGCTAAAAACTGGCAGATGTGTTCTCCCTTTCCGCCTTCCCCCGGCCCGCCCCATTCACCATTCCGCGGGCCGTTTTCACAGGAATCGCCGACCTGACGGCCACCTTTCCTTCCATCCTCTTCCCGCCTCACCGGCTGGATAAATCGACGCGGGGCGCGAACAATGCTTGAGAGATTATACGCTCGGCCTAGCGTCGCGACGCCCGCGTCGAAAAACCCCTATATTCCTTGCTCCCGTGATATATGGTCCCTCGGCGAGTCGTCTCTCGCGATGGGTTCTTATCGTGGCTTGTTTCTTGGGGAACGGCCGCGAGAAAATTGCTCTTGCCCGAAGTGTCTTCTTCCGTTAATTCCGCGACACGGTCTGCACTTCGGCCGGCGAGGAACCCGAGAGAGAATGGTGTGTGTATAGCGGGGAAGGCAATTTACGTACATATCCCGCGAAAGCTAAGAGAACTTGAAGGGATGAAAGTGTAAGCGTGGATGCTCGCAACGATCGAGATTCGGGTTCAGGGATTTCGTCGGGAAGTGCTGCTGGATTAAATTGCTCCCCGCGACGCCTCACGAAGTGGGGAAAAGTCTGGACGCGAAAATTAACTGAAATCGCCCACGTCTCCCTCGTCTTAACCACCGGGTGAAAAATAACCGGGGCGAGCCTCGGCTCCCTCCGGGCGATTCGCACCCCCCGATCGCGTGTATTTGGGTTTCAATTTAAAGCTGGCCACTTCGCAGGGATCCACCAAGACGAATGAATGAAGTTTCCCTATCCCCCGCAGGGTTAGAAGAACGGGAAAACCATTCGACCGCCGCCAGCTCGCTCAGGTAATGGACCCCATTCCTTTCCTCTGCCCTTCGACCATTCATTAATGGAATTAATCTCGATCACCCTAAACCGTTCAACCACCACGGACAGAACGGACAGAGGCTCTGGGAATTCGCTCGATGAATCTGTCGAATTGCTGGAAGATCCGTAAAACCACCCACCGGTGGAGTAACCACAGACGCGGCAAAGAGATACAAAACTCGGGGTAGGTATTTCCTTTTTTCTCGTGGCGGAACGCAGACCCGGCGGCACCCTCCGCCGGGAGAGACACTGGCAATGGAGTTTTCACTTAAATTAACTCTCCTCAAAGGGTGGAATCCGCTCGCGGACTGGACGCCACCGGAGCCACGTCCCTCGTGTACGTTCGCAGTATGCGCCTGCAACGGACGTGATCCTCGAATTAGAGAGGAAAAACGGGGGTGAAAGAGCGAGGGAGAGCGAGAGGGAGAGAGACAGAGGCCGGTAGTTCGTTAATGTTTAGTCGAATCTTTCACTTCCTGTTGACTCAATCCGTTATTTTCGTTCAAACGACCCACTCTCGTTGTGACTCCGTGGACGCTGACACGTTTAATTGCCCTCCTCTATTTTCATCGTTATTGAGCGCTGAGGTAAGTTCGTCGACCACCCCTTTCCGTAAACTCTTGATAAACCCCTCGATTCTATCGCCCGGATTACTTTTCCCGAATAAGTTGTCCGTGGATCATCGATCAGGGTACGGGGAAGCAGCGGCAGCGATCTACGAACGGGGGTGGATCGCCGTATCGTTCCTTGGTTCCCGTCTCGCGCAGAGAGAGAGAGAGGTAGAGGAAATTTCGAGGAAAATTTCATTGCAAAGTCTGTGAAAGAGCCGCGTGAATACCGGCAGGTATTTCGAGCTCTGCTTTGATTGCAAGTGCCAATTAACGTTGAGGTTGCGCCGTCGTCATAGTCGTTATCGCCTACGTCGTTCCACGCGTGTACTCGCATGCCCGCTAATCACGCTGGCTGCAGCTGAAACCGCGAGCCGCGGAGCCTTAATGCCAAAATACACGCCGGCAACGTACGGGAGCACTTCTATCGACGATTTCACGACATCCAAGTGCTACGTGCCGAAATTGGACGGCCTTTAAATGCCCGAAGAACCGCAACTCGCGTGCACGGAGCCCGTTACAATCGGGGAGCATTGAGTGCATCGCCAGAGCTCCCCGAAGTACCCAGGCTTTCGCCTGCGCCATCAGCCCCTGCAGTTTTGTCACGGGGGCGCAAGCCACTGTCGCCAGCCAGGTCCTCTAATGAGCCCGAAGACATTTATACCGCTAACTTCTGCTTGCTCGATCGCGGAACGCTACCAGTCAAACCTTACCTCAAGGTCTTAGCACTGGTGAGCTGATGAGGGTACTCCAGGATCGTCAGTTCCCGTCCCGAGGACATGTGGTATAATCAGACGTGGAACAAGCCTCGAGCCCTGGGGGGCAATTAAGGGATACACAGATATGTGTGCACTCTGCTTTAAAGGCTGCTAAAGAACGAAAGTTCGATGAGAGTTCACCAGGTGCAGACGTTAAATCAGAAGCAAGGGATGACGATCAGTCGGCGGTTTTACTTTGGAAATTGATTTCCCAGCGAGCCGAGTCCCTGTAGCTTTGCAAGCTGCCACCTTAAACGTGGCGAGGATGAGGATGAACCAGTTCGAGTACGAGAGGTTTATACCATCCCGGGGGCGGCGAGGATGTAGGACGAGCCTAGGGAACCCGGCCCGCCCGCTCTGCCTGGGGTTAACCAACATTTACATAGGCGCGAACGTAGACTGAATAACAATGCTTGAAACGGAGCTAAAACCAGCCGGGCCATTCCACCGAGACGGCACGTTCGTCATCCTTCTGTTTCGAGCACATCCTTCCACGGGCTCCTCGCTTGCCAGCGCTCTGTATCGAACTTCCATGGAAATTAGGCCAGACGAATCCTCGGCTTTGTTAATTGCAAACCACCGAACCGGAGTTTTGAATAAATCTGCCGGTATCCCTTTGGAATCGTTTAATCGCTACGCGTTACCGCGTAACTACGCCTGCAACATTTCTTCGGCGTTCAAAACCTGAGAATTGATTTCACCGCAAAATTGATCGCAGGCTAAAATAAGCCGAATTTCTTTCTCGAAAGAATGATTTTAATTGAATCTCGGAGCCACGACCGATTCCTGGCAAATAAGATTACCCTCGAAAAGGGAATTAAACGCGAGGGGATGTGAAAGCCAGAACATAACTTTAAAACTGCCAACATCTTATTCGGTCTCGATGTGGCTATATTTTTAAAAATAACTCGATGCCCTCGCAAACCGATTTAGCCCGAGATCAATAATTAAGGAGAGACGGCATAGCTGCGCCACTGAAATGATCGTTAAAGAGCAGACTCCTCGGAAATGAAATAAGAAGATTCGATCTAAGGGAAGCATAAAACCGCAGTCGGCATAAATAGCCGTAATCAGTGATTAATCGTAGCCGGTGTAAGGGAATGCCGCAACGATAAGGTGCGGTAAGTGGATCGCATTAAAGTTCCAACTTTCTTATATCACAACAGATTTTATTTTTCATATAGTCGGAGACAGGCATTTATGATATACTATACAGAGTAATGGTTCAGAGCTCGATTTCGTACCGGCATCACACGCGCCATGCTGCTTACGACATTTTGTTCACTACAGCTAAATGCAAGGATTGCAACTGGCGCGTCCATTTGTCGAGTGCATTGTAACGTGCTGCGCATACTGACTTTTTATCCAGTTCGAGAACTTGATTCACCTGGTAATAGAGTGCGATCGAGCGTGAAACCGATGGAAAAGAAATATTCTTAGGCTATATGAATGTCATCGTGTTTACCTGGTCGATACGGCCACGAATCGTACTATCCAAAATACAAGATACTAAAAGGCTCTCAACCTCCGCCACATCGATATTCAATTCTTTGCTTATGAAAGGTATATAAATTCTAGTGTACGGTTTTATTAATTTAATCAGAACCTGTAATGTTAAAGGAACGTTCATTGTTATCCAAAGTATTCGACGAGCTGTTCGAGGAAATCGTGGGTGTATGGTAGCATACCTGAGTGCGTATATTACGTAATAAATCTTCGATGTGCTCTCTTATGAAGGGATCATCCATTATATTATTCCTATTTTGTTTTAAAATTAGTTCAAATTGATTAATATCATTATTTTGGTAACTGACCACTAAATTCGTCATCGCCAAGATCTCTGGATCGTTTTTATATGGCTTTGCCTCTTGGGAGTCAAATGGGTTAATACCAGATTTCATCAACCTAGTTTTATAGCCAGTTTGAGTATTAGTTCGAACATCGACAGCTGATCCCGCTAACGTTGTGGTACATGGTAATTTTCTTTTATCTTACTTACATATTCGCTAGAACTAAATACTTTAAACATGTGGTGCGTCTTGGTGATCCAGACTCATCATAATTTTTAAAGGCTTCAAAGAAATCTGTGTGTGCTCTCTCAAATTCACCCTCTCTTAGGTGCATTTTCCCTCCACATTCTTATGAAAATAGGAAACACAGTCTGAGTACCCTTACGTAACTTTTAAATGCTAATAGTACCAACTATGCTACTATACCTCTAATCACTCCCATTATTAATGGATGTGGTATAGCACTTTTAATATATAAGCTTTGTTCATACAAGGTCTTTAATTTCTTATTGTTCTTTTGCGCAGTGTACATTTGTATTTCTAAAGCATAGATCTCTAAAAGTTGCGTCCCCTTTTTCAGATCATCCTCCCCGTCGTCGGTCTAATAAAACACATCGATATTTCAATGGATGGATCTATCTTAATTCGTGCAGATTACGCTAACTAGAACCCACCTGACAACTTTGATGAAGCTGCTTCAATATTTTGGCTAATTTATTAAAGTCCGACCGATCGAAGTACAACTTTCCCAATTTTGTGTTGGTTTTAAACCATAACCTATCGTTCTTGGCATCTTTTAATGCATCTAAGGTAGTTTCATAAAAATCTTGCAATAATTCCATCTGGAAGGTACCATATGGGAGAGGAGGATATGCGTTCCAAAGTCAAGTCGATCTAAAGCTTACGCCCTAAATTACTCACGTTCTTCGATGTGCTGATATAGTCCAATATGGAATTTATAGACTTTTCCGAATGGTTTCTCGTAACTGCGCTCTTAATATAAGTTAATAATTGTTTGTACCTGGCCATCATCTCTTTATAATTACCCTAGTGAAGTGAAATAATAAAGTTCACAGGTAAGTTCCTAAATAGCGTCAACTTAAGTAACCCACCAATTTAAAATTAATTTTTATCATTTGCTTCAAAGCCTTGAAGCCCCATTCACCCTTTTCGCCTCCCTCCAAATCCAAAACTTTTTGAAAACTCTGCAGTGCCGCCCTTGGATCGTCCTCCTTCAACGCTTTGCTATTATAATATTGATTCTCTAAATCGACGTCTGGTTCCGAATTTGAGTCTTCCGAGTATTCCTAAAAATATTATCAAAGTACTGTCACATCGGAGTTGATCCTATTCTAGAATAACCTAATACGGCATCAAAGCAAAAGGAGAGCATCTGTATAACCTATACAAAATTAATATTCCGCTAAACTTCAACATCAATCTCGTCCTGAAAGGAAATGAAAATAAAATTTCTCCTCGTCGTTGAAACGCTGGAAAAAGCCTCGGAATCTATTTATAAAGTTTATATACGTCAAAATGAGGATTCTAACCTATAACCTAACCGGGAAGTTTCCCAGTGCGGTAACGTTTCTGCTACAAGGAAACGGATACTCACAAGCCCATAATCCTCCTCTTCCTCACACATAAAATCATCCTCGCCGTCTGACATTTTGCAAATACTTAAAGACCGTGAATCTTGAAAATAAAAAATTCACGCTACCCTGTTGACAACCGCAAGCACAGGCCAGTTTGTATTTTGAAATTCACATGCGTGCACAGATCCTACACATGTGCAGTCCACTGTCCGCTGTGCGACTCGCATTTCTGCAGAGATACCGCTGCCACCGCCGGATACCGCATCGATATCGTTCTATTTAATTGTCCCGAATTATTTTCAAATAAGCCTACCTACATATATATCGTGGATAATTGCTTTCCCAGGATTACGTGTTCGAAGGCCACCAAGCAATTTTTACTATGATTCATTGAAGTCTATTTGTATTATTACAATATGAGAATATAACAATATTACAAAATGAAAATATAACAGCGTTGTGTTGAATTAGTTCCCCAAGTCACCGCTCTTAAATATAGAGTGCGCGTCAAAATCTCTGATTTTTCACGAAGTCGGTATTTCAGTTCGTGCGACACAACTCTCATAAGATGTGAAGTCTATCCTCTACCCTATTCCTCGCCTGTGGTGGTATTGAACGAATTGGTGAAATCACTTTACCGTCTGCTTCAATAGCGAGTGATAGCGAGAATTATTGCGTCTTATTTAAACCTAAACACCTTTATATACAAAAATGTTCCGGCACATGTTACGACCGGTTGTTCGAACCACGCGAAGTGGTGAGTTAATAGATATTAGAAATTACTTTATCATAATAATCTTCATATTTCTGTGCCAGGCGGATCTTACATAACATCGGTTTTCATTATTTGTCTCTTCTGTCATCTCGAAAATGTTCAATAAATATCGCGAAGCGTGGTTGCTTTGTATTTTCAAACGAATATAATTTGTGAATGAAATAAGCTCGATATTTAATTTCTTTTTTATTCGTTACTTTCAGTTTGAAATCGGAACTCATAATTACGTGTAACATTTCTGGTGTAAGAATTTAAATGCGTAATTCACATTAAAAAGACAGCGAAGTTTGCTAAAATATTGCTGATTTTGATCAATAAATAATTGTGTAGTATTAAAGATCTGTTGGAACAACTCAATGGGAATTTCAACTGCTCTTGCGTATTAAAAGAAATTAATATAATTCAAGGTACTCGTTCGTTTCAAATTCCCCACGACTGCAGGCCTCCGCATATGGATGAATTACCTGTGCCATGTGGTTCATGGCAGGAAGCGTATGACAAAGCTCAGTCAAAATATAACTTACAGTTAGCTGTTGGTATTGTTACACTTATTGGTACCATCATAGTTGTACGTATCAATATAGTAAAGTTTGATTTCTTCTAGCATTGTTGAATTATTAATACATATTTAAATTTTCAGGGTAGAATGAATGGAATGCTGTGGCTTAATTACAGTGCACCAGTTCCACCAAAACAATAAATTATATGATAAATTAATATAAATAAAGTAATGTAGCATATAAAAAATATTGTAATCTGTAATTATTCTACTTCGAAGAATAATACAACACTTTTGTTGATTATAAATATGCTTTCTGTGTTCCGTTTAATACATTTGGATATTTCTGTCACAAAATGCAGATAAATGATAATAATTTAAAAGATATATTGTTCTCTTGAACGATCTCCAGCCTTATATCTGTTTATTTTACATAATCGCAACTTCAAACTAAGCTTTATTAAGTAAATCATTTTTAGTTTCACCTGTTTTATGAACAGAAAAAATTAATATAAAGTTCAAGTGGGTCTTGTAAAAAAATTGCATATATACGTTTTCTTAAGAAATTATATTCTCTTATCATCTTTTTTTATGCCTACTTCAATCTAAGTGCTAATATAAATTGTGAAATTTCCTTTATTTTACAATTTCTTTATTACTTAGGTCTTCAATGAGATCGAGCTATTTCTGAAAAAAAATCTAAAATTTCTTGTATAGTAAACTCAAGCGTTACCATACTATCTGGGTAACATCGTTGAATTAATTCTTCTATGCATATATACTGTGCAATAAATTCACCTTGCATTTCACGCCAAACCACCTGAGGAGCAAGTGTAGTATGTAGTAACAATAGAATATCTGTTAAAAAAAGTAAAGTATCAATGAGTCAACTAAATAAATCTTTCGTTCACCTGCAACAAATTTTCTTCCTCGCACAGATGCTTCTCAACTTTCCTATACAAATTTTCTAAACCCTTCTTCACTTCCCGGGCCGGATATTCTTTTACGACACGTCTAAGCTCTTGTTTGCTGAACGCCATTTGATAACTAACTTCGGACTCTTTAACTCCAGCGCCAACTTTGGCTTGTACACCTTCGAAAAACAGCTGCAAATGGAGTAACGATTGCAGCAATGTAAAAGACGGACAAGCACAGAAATAATATCAGAGATTTAAGCAACGGACATTCAGCTTTTCCAGAGGTCTCCCAAAGTATTGGGTAACATATGCACGCAGAGCATCTTGATACTTTTGCTTGGCTTCCTTACGCTCATGATCAAGAACAGATATTTTTAATTGCGATAGAAGATCGTACAAGTGGTGGAAGTTTTCTACGGCGTAACATAATTAGTATATATTAAGTACTACCAAGTACAAAGAGACCAGCAATAAGTCAATGTCACTTCAAACATACCCATTTTGATAACTTCTTGCGGAGTCTTATGATGCTCTCTGCTATGAGTGACGATAGCTTCGAACATTATACTCACTAATTTAGTATACCACTTCTCAAGATCAACCTTTCTGTCCGAGTTCTTGAAAATCTTTTCTGCTGTTCTCGCAAATGGTTCAAAATTTTCCACGTATGGCAATATACCACACTTGTTTCTACGATTGACTTTTACATCGCACAAGATTGACTGTAATTGCGTCTGCATAAATTTATCGAATGCTCTTTTAACTTGAATCAAAGCAGAAGCAAATGTCATGGATAGAAAGGAACCAGTATCTTGCGCTGACATGACATGCTGGGATAAGCGTACTAATACATACATACACCAGCTGTAAACGTTGTATCGTAAATTAGCACGAAAGCTATACTTTGTATCGATAGAAGTTAAAAAATTTTGTCGAACGAGACTCACAAGCTGTCGGTTTTATCCAAGAAGGCAATAAAATTATTCAATTCAGTTTCCAATGATGGAAATATAGCTGCCATTGTCGCGCGTACTTCTTCGTTCACTTGTCTCTCCAATTTTTTACTTGCTGTAGAGGTCACTGAACCAGGACTCGCAGCTCCGTTGTTGGCATTATCTGTTTCTTCCATTTCGCTACTCTGACGCATTCAGAAAAATACTTAGTTTTTATATGTTGCAATAAATCTGTAGAAACATGATCTACGTACTTTTGACGGGGAAAGAACAGAATCCAATTGCAGGAACGAAATACAAAATGCTTGTTCGGCTAGACAAACTGGTTGCATTTGCGAGAGCATACAATCGAGAACCGAGTCTAAAAGATTCCCATCCCCTACGGGTGCCCACACATCGCCACTTAACAGGCAAATAGGCGCTGGACTCAATAAATCCTCTGCTCTTTGTCCACTAGACCTTGACGTATTCGCTTAAGAAAATGCTTCTTTGTTAAGTGATAAACTTCATCGCTATTGAAAATATAAAAACCTGCTGTTATACCTTGGAGTCGTTTAGAAATAAGTTTATTTCTTGCTTCCTCGAAGAATCGTTTCAAGTCCCTCTTATACAATTTGCTCATTGTGTCTGTATAAACTTTAGTCAACTGTATAAAAGCCTTATTATCTAACGCTCTTAATAATTGCATTAATTCAGTGTATGGTTCAAGTTCATGATGAACTGCTTGATGCGTTGGAAGAATTAAGTCTGCCACTGACATCGATATATCCCCAACATCGTTGCCCTATTAAATAGGCAATATAAATTAATACAAATTTCTCTCTTTCATTCATCAACGTCACTCATGCAAGCACACGTACCAAGTGTATGAACAGATTATTTAGGTGCCTAGCTACGATTATAGAAAATTTTGCTCTAAGTTTGTCGAGTCGTCTTTTCTGTTCAGTCACTGCACTTAATTTATCAAGTCCCGCTGGTAAAGGAGCTGTTACTGCTTTCAAAAGAGCAGCGCCCGCTTGGCTGAGCTCCTCTTTCTCTTCGGGAAGCTCAGCTTCGCTCAGAATACGCTGATGGGTTGGCAGAATATCTAATTGTGACTTGTAAATTCATAATTAGATTATTAATTTTAAGTTAAATGGTTATATAATTTTTGAAAAATAGGGACGAATACAAAATTTCATATAAGCTTACAATTACTGTATTCAACTGATCCAGCAAAAGTCTTGCATTATTATTAGCTGTGTGGATGGCTTGATTTTTCTGACCCACGCGAGCCATAACTTCCCTAATTCTACCAAGTGCTTCGTCATAAGCTGCGAGACGGGCTTCGACAATAGAAGCTTCAGTTATCGCTGCTTCTATGCTGTTCATCAATTGAGTTACACGAGCTTCCGATGCCAACACTGACTGTACATTTTCCTGTATTTATTCATTATGAAGAATTAATATCAAACCGAAATTTATTAATTTAAATTTAAATAGAAATGAGATTGCAAGCACAAATTTCTATGTAAACCAAGATTGACGAAACTCCGATAATGTTACATTTAAATAGTTCTAGTAATCCTCTAAAATCTATCAGTTTACCCCATCAAGAATGGAAAGATCTTTGGAAAGTGTTTCCATAAAGAGTTCAGCGTTAGAAACTGCATATTCACAATCTTCCATCATCTGTTTTAAATCAGTAGCTTCTCTCTCCATAATAGGTTGATAATCTGATGTGATAGATGATGTAAGAAGTTCTGCAAAGTACCACAAAAGAATTACCTCAAAATCTATGGCACTAAATAATTATTCACTTAAACTTTAAACTCATTTCTGAAGAACATAGTAATAGTAAGAGGTAAGCAACTTTGGTTTCAAAAGTATTCTAAAGTACTGGATCGGTCAGGTTAAAACAATAATTATTTTAATGAATTAAAATAATACAACAAAGATATTTTGCAATTAGTTAATTATATATATTAGTTTCCGACGTTTCGATCTTGGTTTAGATCATCTTCAAGGAAAGTTAAAAACATATCTAGAGACGCGGTAGCGTCTCGACGCCAAGTACATGAAAGACACCCTGTATATGTCGACTGTCGCTACCGCTATCATTTACTCGTGCCGGGCTATTCCAACCTAACCTGAAACTTATTTCATTAATATCTCATTACGCTTGGAATATTTTCTTAATTTAAAGGCATTTTTCTTATGTAAACCGCACCCCCCAAAAAACTTCAAAAAAGTAAAAAAATTACGCCAAGTACATGAAATCAAATAAATGACAAAAAATAGAAGATAAGAATAATAATTAAAGAATAAAAAAAAGATGTGAAATCAGAATGAGCTGCAAGTACATAAAGGTGCTTTCCCGCTGCGTGTAAAGACTACACTGTGTAACGCAATGTAAGATTCGGTGCTTTCCAACTGCGCTTAATAATATTAAGCAGATATATTTTTATACAAATAAATATTTTAATACGAATAAATATTTTATTCAAAATACTTGGCGCTGAGAAACCGAAAAAATGTTAATTGCTTAGTATATTTAACTCTAATATCATATGTAGCATATGCAAACGCACGCATACACACATTCACGAACGCACGCACAAGAAAGAAAGAAAAAGATTAATGCAATTTATACATATGTATTCAGTTTAGCAACACCAATTCGGTTTCGCAGCGCCAAGTATTTTGAATAAAATATTTATTCGTATTAAAATATTTATTTGTATAAAAATATATCTGCTTAATATTATTAAGCGCAGTTGGAAAGCACCGAATCTTACATTGCGTTACACAGTGTAGTCTTTACACGCAGCGGGAAAGCACCTTTATGTACTTGCAGCTCATTCTGATTTTACATCTTTTTTTATTCTTTAATTATTATTCTTATCTTCTATTTTTTGTCATTTATTTGATTTCATGTACTAGGCGTAATTTTTTTACTTTTTTGAAGTTTTTTGGGGGGATCTCACTTCTTTTTACAAAGATAATTTGCATACTAGGGAATGACTTCAGATAATTTTTAATATTATTATAACTTACAAATTATCACGGGACAGAGTTAAGGATACATTCTACATAAATTCAACAACTACGAAAAGAAACCATGTGCACCACATTGCCAATCTATATGTATTATACGTAATCTACCAATTGTATTTTAGTAGTAGGCATTGCTTTGATGTAGAAATGTTCCACTTTCGTTGTTGTTCCACTACTATCGTGATCGAACAAATGTAATTTTGCAATAAGAATTTGTTTGGAAGCAGTTATCGATTTTCTTCATTGTGTTTGATTATATATATATATATACTCATAACAGAGTTATTATTATCGTTTACTCTAGCCCGGTTATCTTTATCTTTATTCGTTAGTATAATTCATTCATGATTAAAATTCATGATTTTTTGAACATCTTTGGACTTGTAACCCGGATTACAAGCAGCCTATGATAGAAGAAAGTCATACATGTAGCACAAAGATATGTATTGTTCAATTGCAAATGGCAAATTGGAAATTCGGAAATAAAAAAACTTGAAAGTTGAAATAGTCTATGATGCAAAATTATAAAAATTAGTTCAAGAGCCTTTCCATTATTCAATCATACATACAGAAAACTGCAAAGTATTATTATAACTTTATTTTGTAAACAATTCACACTTATAACTAATAATACAGCAAGAAGATATTCGACACATTGAAGCATATTCTAACTTGTAACGCCAACGATTAGAAATATCAGACATATCTTAGTTGAACGTAAACGAACATGTAAAGTACAACCTTATGAAAGTCTTTGATATGCAGTTTACCTACGTTAAGTATCAGAGGACATAGACCGTAACTGTATATAACAAGTAATACAATAAGATATTGGATACCTAGAATTCGACACGTTGAAGCATATTCTAACTTTAGATTAGAAATATCAAACACAACTGAGTTAAAACATGCTTCTATGTATCCAATATCTTCTTGTGGCATCCACTGATACTTGACATAGGCAAACTGCCTATCAAAGAATTTCAAAATGTTGTAGTTTACAGAATTTTTAATAAACTAAATTTCGACCGTAAAACTTAAATACAATGATATCGGCGCACTGGATCGGTCAGGTTAAAACAATAATTATTTTAATGAATTAAAATAATACAACAAAGGTATTTTGCAATTGGTTAATTATATATATTAGTTTCCGACGTTTCGATCTTGGTTTAGATCATCTTCAAGGAAAGTTAAAAACATATATAAAATACTGCGTGTGCTATTGAAAATAAGTCACCGTGCTAAGGCAAAACGTGTGACTCGCGAGTCGGTTGGAATACGACTGAGGTAAACCATGAACCAAAACATCTGCTTTTAGAAGGTGAAACAGGGGGGTGAATACCGTTGACAGTTGTAAACATATCTAAAACTCCGAAATTCAAAAATTAAAGGATATACAGTCTACAGTAACCAAACATTCTTGCCCATATGAAGTGTTATATACACTCTTAAAGGTGTTACCAAGCAAACAAACAATTACATACCAATAAACTGATATGTAGGAATTAGATCATATGTGATTCTATGGAGCAAAAACATCATAAGACATTACTTCTTTAGTAATGTTGCGTAATATTCCTGTATTTTAGTTGTTTCATACCTAAGATTTACGCTAGGCTGTTTAATCATGTGAATTGTCTCCAAAAGAATTTTCTGATTTAAATTAGTTTCTTTATCAACAATCTTAACATTCTCAACGTCAAACCTATGATCAAACTCTAGCGAATGCTTGGTTAACGCAGTATGTTGTAGGGGAGATGAAAAAATATTTCTTTTATGTTCATACATTCGTCTTTCTAAAAGTCTAGAAGTTTGTCCGATATAAACCTGATTACAACCCATACAAGGAATTGAATATGCGATGTTGGAGTGTTTTGAAAGAGGTATTTTGTCTTTAATTGAAGGGAATAATTGTTTCGCGTAGAACGGTAGTTTGAAAATAGTGTGAATTTGATCTAGCCATATAGGTACTACATCATCGTTGGGATGAAATCAAGGAAGACGCCAAAAGTGATCGAAATGATTTTCTCCGAGCAGTTAAGTTTGTATTGGAATCAAACATTTTCTTATTTAATGGAGTGTATTGCAAACAAGTGTTTGGAACAGCAATGGGGTCTCCAATCTCCCCTGTAATTGCCAATATAGTAATGGAAAGATTGGAGACGATTTCCCTCTCGAAGGTACCTTTTCAACTTATTTTTTACAAAAGATACGTGGATGATATTATTACTTTTCTTAGACTTGAGGATTTACAAACATTACTTGATATTTTTAATGGTTTCCATGCTAGACTTCAATTCACGCATGAAATCGAGAAGGATTCATGTCTTAACTTTCTTGATACAATAGTAATTAGATCAAATAATAAATTTATCACTAATCGGTATCATAAACCGAGTTGGTCGGGCAGATATATTAATTTCTTCTCTGCACATTCCATGCAACACAAGGTAGGATTAATTAAAGGACTGACTGATCGAGCTATTTTACTTTCGAATCCGGAATTTCGACCAGCTAATTTGCTTTTGTTAAAAAAACACCTTGAAGCGTAACGGATATCCTAGAGAAATGGTTTCGTCTATTATTAAAGAACGCACGTTTGAAATTTACCATCCATTATTAACAGAAAAACGGAAAGAAACAATGAAATAGGATCAATTAGTTGGAAAAACACTGTCGTGCTACCGTTTTGTAATAACATTTCTAATGATATAAGAAGAATTTTTAGAAAAGCCGGAATTCACACTATTTTCAAACTACCGTTCTACGCGAAACAATTATTCCCTTCAATTAAAGACAAAATACCTCTTTCAAAACACTCTAACATCGCATATTCAATTCCTTGTATGGGTTGTAATCAGGTTTATATCGGACAAACTTCTAAACTTTTAGAAAGACGAATGTATGAACATAAAAGAAATATTTTTTCATCTCCCCTACAACATACTGCGTTAACCAAGCATTCGCTAGAGTTTGATCATAGGTTTGACGTTGAGAATGTTAAGATTGTTGATAAAGAAACTAATTTAAATCAGAAAATTCTTTTGGAGACAATTCACATGATTAAACAGCCTAGCGTAAATCTTAGGTATGAAACAACTAAAATACAGGAATATTACGCAACATTACTAAAGAAGTAATGTCTTATGATGTTTTTGCTCCATAGAATCACATATGATCTAACTAATTCCTACATATCAGTTTATTGGTATGTAATTGTTTGTTTGCTCGGTAACACCTTTAAGAGTGTATATAACACTTCATATGGGCAAGAATGTTTGGTTACTGTAGACGGTATATCCTTTAATTTTTGAATTTCGGAGTTTTAGATATGTTTACAACTGTCAACGGTATTCACCCCCCTGTTTCACCTTTTAAAAGCAGATGTTTTGGTTCACGGTTTACCTCAGTCTTATTCCAACCGACTCACGAGTCACACGTTTTGCCTTAGCACGGTGACTTATTTTCAATAGCACACGCAGTATTTTATATATGATTTTAACTTTCCTTAAAGATGATCTAAACCAAGATCGAAATGTCGGAAACTAATATATATAATTAACTAATTGCAAAATAGCTTTGTTGTATTATTTTAATTCATTAAAATAATTATTGTTTTAACCTGACCGATCCAGTGCGCCGATATCATTGTATTTAAGTTTTAAGGTCGAAATTTAGTTTATTAAAAATTCTTTATTCTAAAGTACGATACTTATCACTTTATCAAAGACTTATTTCTACTCATCTCAGAAACCAAGTATTAACAATTTACAAAAAAACTGCACCCATATTTACCTGGCGTGAAGGTGATACTATCGCTTTCCTTCAACAAGCTCGGATCTATAAGCCATTCCTTAGGAATATTTTTAAATTGCGGTCTCTGAGCAAAACTGCAAGAATAAGTGTACAAATTGCTAATGAACGTTCTCCGCTCTTGAGCCGTTGTTACCGACCACTTATACACTTTATCTATGTGCAATTCTATATCCGTGGAATCATTCTTAACCCCGTCAACAATTTGAATATCGCTCAGTGACCATGATTGTTTCTTCTTGAATACATTTTTATCGTTCTTCTTCACTTGGTACAGGAGCAACGACGGAGGTGTGTCAGTAGTAGTGGTCAGGCAAAGAAAACTCATTTTCTTTTTCTTATATGCCTTACTCACGTAACATACGCTTAGCAATTTCTCATCGCTAGGTGTAAACACCTCTCTCTGCAGCGTATGCCGTATCGCTGCCATAGCTGCTCCTAAATTTCTCTACTGTTCCTTATGTACGACTATTGGTACCTCACAGGTATAACATTTTATTAATCATCCATTTATTAATTTATAAAGGTCTGCAAAAGAAGGAGTCGAATGTAAATCTCTTTTACAAATTTTTGTGAAATTACATAACCTCTGTACCTTCTTAATATATTCCTGAAGCTGTGTTCTTAAAAGGTTAGGGTATCTTAACTTCGGATACATGTCCTCGAACTCTATTAACGATCACAAACTTGCATATAAAGATAATTTTCTTCTAAATCACTAACAAGATGTATTAATCTCGCATTTTCATTATCTTTTATTAAACACAGTGTGAAGCAAGAAGAGGAAGATGGAGACTGGATGAGCAACAACGCAAGCAGTAGATTGCAGATTATAGAGAGGAAAAAGAATAAGAAGTGGAATTATTAGGTGACTATTCGGCTGGCAGAGAGTAGGAGTGATTCTGAGGGGGAAGAGGGAAGAAAGTGTAGGGTTAAATAGAAGAAAGAAGAGATCTAGAGAGGAAGAAGGTTAAGAACGAGCTGGACGGGAGGGAACGCCCCCGAGAGGGGGAAAAGGACAGTAACGAAAATGAAAATGAAATTGGAAGGATAAAGATGAAGGGAGAAAGAAGAAATAGAACAATTTATGAAAAGATGGAGGTCGACAGTGAGGACGAACAGGAGAGATTAGATGAGAGAATAAAGGGAATAAAAAATACAAGAGGAAGTGTTCGAAAAAACGGTGACAATATGGTGATAGAATACTACAGCGACTCATCACGGAGAGGAAACCAACTAAAAGGTAAGGAAGAGACGAATGTAGAAGGGGAATATATAATACAAAGAACCGATACGACGGATCAAGTATACGAAAGTAAAAACCAAAATAATAGAAAAAGGAAAACAGAAGATAAAGAAATAAGCAAAGGTGTTAACAAAAAAATAAGGGACAAACAGGGAAATAATTATCAAACGGAAGAAGACGAAGAGAAGACGACAGAAGAGGAAGGTAAGGTAAGAGATAAGGTTAAGGGAAAGAACACGTGGGACGAGGAACATAAAGAAAACGATTTATATGAATAGGAGTCAATAAGAGAGGAATATCTGGTAACGATAGCTTTAAGGAAAGGACATCGACCACAAAAAAAACAACTTAATTAGAATATATAAAATTATTTTAGATACGAAGATAAATTTCCAAGGAATTAAAATGGTGGGATTCAACAAAGCTGAAATATCCTACAAAAAGGCTAAAGACGCAAACGACATGATAATAAAAAGCAGACTGAAACCGGCGGAATATATAGCGTATATCCCTAATAGATGGAGGTACAGGAAGGGCGTAATAAATGAATGGAACGAGTCAATAGAGGAACTGGAAAAGCAAATAAAAGAGGGACAAGGAGTGTTTACACTCGAAAGATTAAAGAAGAGAACTCTGAGAGATGGAAAAGCGACCTGGATAGAAGGAAAATCGAAACTAATCTGAATGCAGGGGGATTCTCTACCTACAAAGCTATTGATAGGATGGGGACATGTGTGGCTAAATGTCATCCCATATGTAGAGGCTGTAAAGCAGTGCTTCAAGTGCCTGAGATACGGTCATGTGCAAGGGTATGTAGAGCGATAGAACGTAAATGTTTGATCTGCACAAATCCTTTTCACGGAGAGCGTACAGAGAATCCGAAATGCATAAACTGCATAGGGTCACATACAAGTTTAGCCAGAGAATGTCCAATTTTCCAAAGAGAATCGTCGATAAAAAAGGTAATGGCGTATAAAAACGTCTCATACAAAACCGCGGACCAAATGGTCAAAAAAGAAAAAAGAATGACAATGTATGGATACGAAAACAATTTCGAGGAGAGCGAAGATGAAGAAGACATTAGGACATGCGACTTCCCTACATTGAAGAAAAAAAAGATAATAGAATATTGGGAAAAATTAGATTACCCAGTCGAGAGGGAAATAGGGAAACTTAAAAAAGTATGGGAGAGAAAAAAGGAACAGAGATTATATAAGAGGGAAGAATCATCTAGAAGAGAAGTCACTCCTACAGATAATAGAACTCCAGCGAGTAATATATGGGGTCATGGAAGCAAACCACTGATAACAATGAAGAATTTAAAAGAAATGAAAAATCCAGAGAAGAGAAGAAATAAAGGATTTCAATATAGATCAGAGGCTACACAAGATAACAGCAGAGGTAAAGAAAGAAGAACGACATATATACATGACCACACATCAAGAAAGGAAGAGACACCATATATATATAACACGGAAAAAGATACTAAAGCACAAGAAAGGATCAAATGGGAGGAAAGAAAGGCGAGAAAAGAAGTGAGAGAGATGTCTGAAAAATTAAAACAACGAATGGAGGAGGAGTTGGTAGAGGAAATTTTAAGAATTTTAGAGGAAAAGGGTTTACTCAAAACAATAAAAGATAGAATAGAAGAAAAACAAAATAAAGAACAAAGAGCACCTGTTTATTTAGCAGAGGACTGGGGAGACACAAATGAGTCACGACAGGAACAGAGTTTACACAAAGAAAAGGAGAAAAAGATACAGGTTATACAAAAAAAAGCATACGGAAAAATAAAAATAAAGGACGAAAATGGAGGATACAAGGGAAGAGCTTCAGAGGAAAAGGTGGAAGAAAAGGAAAGAAAGAACAACACACAAGGTGATAAATGGATAAGTAAAACCACAGGAGGATATGAAGGTAAATCACAAAAAGAGAAGGAAAGAACAAGAGTACAAGAGAACAGAAAGAATGAAATAACATCAGAAAAAGAGGGAAGGGAAAGCCGAAAATAATAGAGATAAAAAAAGTAACAATAAAGACAGAAGATATAATGGATACGAAGAGGAGGGAGGATAATGAAAATATAGACTTGACAAAAGAAGAGGAAACAGGATCGTCTTCATCGTCTAGTTGGAAAGATTTTGAGAGCACAGGGACTACTGAATGGTTAGAGGAAGATACCCAGGAGAACAACGGGAAAAGTACGGAGAATACAGAGATGGAGGAGTTCGAAGAGATGGAAGATGAGGAAGAAAGGGTAACTGATGAACATATGGAAAAGAATAAAGGAATCCAAGAAGAATTAGAAGACCCAGAAGAAATACATTAAAGGTTACCAAAACACAAGAAGTTAATTAGAAAACAATAAGGTAGTAGTTACTATAACTAAATAAATAAGTGAGAAAAAAAAAGCGAATTACAGGTTAGGGTAGACAAAAACATATCAAACAAAAGACTATAGAATATTATCATCTAATATAATGGTAGGAAATAAGAAAGAATGCTAAATAGCTATATGGAACGCGAGAAGCATTAAAAATAAGCTGATAGAATTTAAAATGATGGCGGAAGAATATGATATAATAGGTATCACAGAGACGTGGTTGTGTGAGAAAGATAACTTAAAAATTAAGGGCTTTAATACGTATAGGAGAGACAGGGATAATGATAGAAGGGGAGGAGGAATAGGAATATTGGTAAAAAGGAACATAGATACAAAAATAAGGGAAAATGTGGAATGGATCCATGACAAAACAGAGGCTATGGGAATAACAGTAAACATGGGAAGGGATAAGGAGGAAATAGACATCATAGTTGGATATAGATACCCAAATAGTAGGATGAAAAAGGAGGAATGGGAAAAACTATTTAACAATAGAAGAAATGACGTTGAAACAATAATAATGGGAGATTTTAATGCCAGTAACAGGACATGGAATTGTCACAACGATGACAGAGAAGGAATTATACCAGCGGAGATAATAGAACAACAAGATATGTTCATAAGAAACGACCAAACGATGTCTAGGACGGGCTCAGGTAAATATAAACCAAATAATATAGACTTGATGATTATGACTTTTAAGACTTATCAGGAAGCAGAAGTGATAGAGGAGGGAGAGACGATGGGATCGGATCATCAACTAATTGGAATAAAAATATCGACACAGATGGAAAGAAGAGAGGAAAGATTCTTTAGTACGAGAAAATTCAAGGAGGAGAACATCGATTGGAGAGAATTCAAACTTTGGCAAATAAGAAATGGAGAAGAGTGTACAGAAGCAATGAGAATAGGCAGGAATATAGAAGAAAAACATGAAATTTTTATGAAGAATATTACAGAGGCTGTAAGGAATGCTGAGGGAAAGGTTGAAAGGAAGAAAAGAACAGAAATAATAAGAAGAGAAAGGGGACTTGAAGAGGAAGCTAATATATCAGGGAGAAAATTCCAAACGAGAAAACAATTCCCATGGTGGGATGAGGAATGCTCGAGGAAGAAAAGAGAAAGAAGAAACTTGGTGAAGGAATTTATAAAGATGCCAAATAAGAGAAATTGGGAGGGATACAAGGAAAAAGACAAGGAAATGAAAAAAACAGTTAAGGATAAAAGAATACAGGCATGGTCGGTTATGGCCTCATCAATAAATCACCATACACACGGCACCGAAATATGGAGGAAGATCAAAAAAATTACGGAAAGGGTTTGATAATAATATTACAAACAAAAATATATCCATAGAGGAGAGGGAAAGGTTAGAGGAGATAGAAATAGAGAAGTTAGAAAGAGAGGGAAATTTTGATAACAACCGGAGTACAGAATATAGGAGGGAAGAAGAAGAAGAGGGAAGAAATATAGAATGGAATAGAGAGATCTCAATACGAGAGGTAGAAGATGCGGTGGAAGCATCCAATAGCAGATCTGCCCCAGGAGAGGATGGTATCGGATATGAAATACTCAAAAATTTAACAACGGAATTCATGGAAATACTTAGAGAACTATATCAAGAGATTTGGGAAAGGCAGGAAGTACCTGCTAAATGGAAGATAGCCACGGTAATATTTATAAACAAAATAAATAAAAAAGCTCTAAGACCAATATCGTTGACCTCGTGTATAGGAAAAGTCATGGAAAAGATAATTAATAATCGACTGGTAGAATGGGCAGAAAGGAAGTACATTATGGATGAGAATCAAAATGGATTCAGAAAGAAAAGGTCCACGACAGATAACTTGATAATAATGACGAATGAAATAAAAAAAGGATTCGCAAGCGGAAGAGAAACACTGGCGGCCTTCCTAGATGTAAAAGCGGCATATGACAACGTAGACTATAATACTTTAATAGATAAGTTAATGGAAAAAAGATGTCCAGGGAAGATAATTGGCTTTGTAAGCAGCTGGTTATGGGAAAGGGAATTCCAATGTATAAGGAGATTTAGAGAGGCCGCTGTGGGAAATCAAAGAAGGGGACTACCGCAAGGAGCAATCCTTAGTCCAATATTATACAACATATACATGGCAGATATAACAAATGACATCGATAGAGAAAGAGTGAAGATACTACAGTATGCAAATGACATAGGAATATATACCACCAGCAACGCAAAAGATAAAAATATCGAAACTATAGAAAAGGCCATTAGGATAATGGTAGACAACTTAAAGAAGATAAATCTGGAGGTATCGGAAGAAAAAACTACGATAGTGAATTTTACGACTAAAAACAATTCTAGGATAAAGGAAAAATGTACAGTAACAATTAATGGAACAATCAAGGAAGAAAAGGAAAGTACAAAATTCTTGGGAATCATAATGGATAAGAAATTAAAATTTCAAGAACAAATAAAGGAGATAGGTCTAAAGGCCAACAGAAGACTAACGATGCTACGATATATTGGACATATAAAAAAAGGAGCGAACCCAGAGACCATGATAGTATTGTATAAAGCATTAGTCAGATCGGTATTAGAATATGGTATCAACATATATAGCGATGGAAACAATAGAGGAATAGAAGACAAATTAAAAAAAATTCAAAATGCTGGAATTAGAATAGCAATGGGGTATAGAATGTCCACACCTATTAATGTGATGATGACGGAAGCAGGAGTCGTGGACATAGACATAAGAAGAGGCTTGATATTACAGAGATACATGATTACACAAGGGATCAGAAGATATAGTGAACCTCTGAGGACGATGGAGGGATATGCAGAAACAATGGAAGAGAGAGAATTGGATTTGGGGGAGAACATTCAAAGGGTGTAGCCGGATAAGCATAGCGAAAAGTGCCCCCAAACCAAATTGAACTTGGTGTACACCAATCGATAGGTTCCTCAAAGAAAACTATTTCTGCCAAGTTTCAACCCGATATCCCTACTACTAGGGTAGTTACAGGGTGAAACGTAATTTACAGTTTAAGCTCCATTACTTTTGTTTTACTGAATAGAAACTTATAAAAAAAATCAGAGACATTCCACCCGTTGATATGCATGTCTGTGAATTTTTTCAGAATTTTCAGTGGCGAAACCGAATTTTAAAAAATTCAAAAAGATTAAAAATGTCGATTTTATAGTCAAATTTTCAAATGACCACATTCTTATTTTTACAGTTTTAGCGTCTTTGTATGGTCATTAATGTGTAATTTTTTCAGATTTTTTAAAAGGGTGGAACGCAGTCGCAAAAATTAAAAACTGATATTTCCTACCTTCCCGTACGCAAAATTGTAGCATACTCGTACGATGAATGTATTTTGTTCATTAAATGGGTGTTATATGCAATTCTAAATACTTTCACATGTGTTAAATGAATCAATGCAATCAGTCTGATAACGTTTTACCATTGATAAGGGTGAATTTTTTAACTAATTGCGTGTATAAGTGATGTCAGTACCTACATAATAAGTGTCACGTCGACCGTTCTTGGTAGATTCTTGAATTCCCTTCCTGCAAATAATATCATATGATGGAGTTTTTATTATCTGGCGAGCCTAATTAAAAGTAGAGCAGTCTCTAGAAACGCACGATCTGCCCTTATATGTTTATAATGAGAATGACGCGTTTCTAATGCGTCGAGTCATGAGTGAGCGAGCTGAAGAGTTTATTTTAATAGTATCGGATGCCAATGGGGGTTCATTTTGTAGAATCCACTTGGAGAGTCTAAACAAATGAGACAAGAAACAGAATAGGAAAGAGAAAATGTGCATGGTGTGAAAGATGCATGAAACGCGTATTCAGTTCCTGAAGTAAAGTCGTGGAGAACGAATCGTAAATGTCGCAGAGTGGTAAAAGTGTTATGAAAAATGCGATTTATAGTTAGTGATACAGAAATAGTGTAACATTATAAATATAATATAATATAAAATAGTGCGCATATACAATATGTCGGATAGACAAATAAACATTCTTAAGTCGAACATTAGTCGTGTTAGATGTATTAAGTGTAATACTCCATTGAGGAAATCATTCAGTAGGCAGAAGAATATTAATACGGTATTTGAAGCTGAAAAGTGGTCCAGAATTTTGGAAATTGTGGTTACTGTTGGCGATGTGTTATGTGGTAAGTGCCGTATGATTGTTTATCGAAAGGAGGGTAATGTGTATGTAGAAGAACAGGACGTATCAATGCCTAGCACTTCCCATTACCAACCACCTTCTGAACTTCCGCAATCTCAGGAATCTTCACGACAGCTATCTTCGCCTGAAATATCGTCACCTGAAAAATCTTCTGAATCAGGTCCTTCCTATTCATCAAGTGATGATCCATCAGTTGTGTTAAATCTAATTGATAATCGGGCAACAGAAACCGAATATATTAAAATGCAATTTCAAAGAGTTGTTTCAACACACAAATACTGTTTCGTTTGTGGTTCTACGAAGAGTATAATCAATGCACCATCTGAAGCAAGGAAGCAGGCATTCGTTTTGAGAAGATTGTACATACCAAAAGGAAATCGTTGCTGTCCAACTCATTTAATAAAGGGGCGGTTATATGGAGAACACTTGTCGAATTTACGCGTGCATTCAAATAGTACATTAATAGAAATTAATGAATTAAGAAATTATTTCGAATTCATGTCCATTAATTGCGACTCTAATATTAAAGATAAAATAGGCGATTTTACACTCTCAGAGGAACGTCTTCGAGTTTTTACGGGATTAACTTGGGAAAACATAATACAACTACGGGAAATGATGGTTTCAATGAGAGAAACTAAGTGTCGAACTGTATCGCAGGCTATTGTTGTTTTTCTATTTAAACTACGAACTGGCAATTCAAATAAAACAATAGCCGCAATTCTGGGAATGGAACGGGAACAACAAGTTTCTGATTTTTGTGCATCAATTATAAATTCTTTTGAAAAGGACATATTACCTACCCAATTTGGATTTACTGCTTTTCCTCGAGAACATTTAATTGAAATAGAAACATCAACTATTGCTAAAAAATTGCACAATATAACCGATCAGTTGGCTTTGATTTTCGATGGCACGTATATTCGACACGGAAAAAGCTCAAATAATGAATACCAAAGAAAATCATATTCCGGCCAAAAAAAAACACCATTATGTAAACCATTTACAATTTGCACAACAACTGGATATATTATTGATATGCTCGGACCTTTCTATGGTACTAAAAATGACGCACAAATAATGAAAATTGTAATGCAAGATCCAAACGGTTTGCGGGCTCTAATGAAAAATGGAGACTTATGCATCGTTGATCGAGGTTTTCGGGATGTCAAAACCTATCTGGAGGAAGAAGGATACAAGATACTTATGCCAGCTCTTAAAGGAAAACGTAATCAACTAACAACTAAGGAAGCTAATGATTCTCGGTTAGTTACAAAAGTTCGTTGGGTTGTTGAAGCTGTCCACGGCATAATAGGGCAAAAATACCGACTTCTCCATCACCAAATGCAAAACACATTGCTTCCAACAGTACGGTCGTTCTGCCGAATAGCTTGTTTCCTGCACAATACATTTGGAAAGCGATTAAATTCAGATAAACAGTTCTCCCAAGAAATAATTTCAAGAATTTCCGAACAAAAAGATCAACCTAATACTTTAGGATTGGAAGTCGAAACACACCGTTGGAGTAGACGAAAGATTCCATTTCAACAAATAACAGCTACCGATTTGACTGATTTCCCCGAAATGACAGAACAAGATCTAAAAATTTTTTTACTGGATCCTATCAACTATCTCAAGCAGTGTCCTACTTGGCAGAGATGATGGATGAAGAAAATAATATTAATCTCCGTTGCTTAAAACAAAATAATAACATCCTTCAATTTCAAGTACAATCGCGACACATTAATAGCAAAATCTATAAATGTTACATCGACTATACACCACATTCCATAGGTTGCTCTGGAATCAAGCGTTATTTCTGTGAGTGTGCAAATGGGAGTCGTACTGTTGGATGTTGTTCGCATGTAGCTGCGATAATATATTATTTATCGCATGCTCGGTATCTTGCAGAAATTATAAGGCCCGCAGAGATACTTAGCAAAATATTTAATACCGAACAGGTAAATCCAGTAATAAATGATGATAGCGACGAAGATTAAATTACAAACATAACGTTACTTGTGCTGCAAATCGAAATTATCAAAGGTAAAACCCAATGACTAGTATTCAGTACCTTATTTAATGAATGCAGAAGTATCTGATAATGAAAACCTATTATATGATATTATTTGCAGGAAGGGAATTCAAGAATCTACCAAGAACGGTCGACGTGACACTTATTATGTAGGTACTGACATCACTTATACACGCAATTAGTTAAAAATTCACCCTTATCAATGGTAAAACGTTATCAGACTGATTGCATTGATTCATTTAACACATGTGAAAGTATTTAGAATTGCATATAACACCCATTTAATGAACAAAATACATTCATCGTACGAGTATGCTACAATTTTGCGTACGGGAAGGTAGGAAATATCAGTTTTTAATTTTTGCGACTGCGTTCCACCCTTTTAAAAAATCTGAAAAAATTACACATTAATGACCATACAAAGACGCTAAAACTGTAAAAATAAGAATGTGGTCATTTGAAAATTTGACTATAAAATCGACATTTTTAATCTTTTTGAATTTTTTAAAATTCGGTTTCGCCACTGAAAATTCTGAAAAAATTCACAGACATGCATATCAACGGGTGGAATGTCTCTGATTTTTTTTATAAGTTTCTATTCAGTAAAACAAAAGTAATGGAGCTTAAACTGTAAATTACGTTTCACCCTGTAACTACCCTAGTAGTAGGGATATCGGGTTGAAACTTGGCAGAAATAGTTTTCTTTGAGGAACCTATCGATTGGTGTACACCAAGTTCAATTTGGTTTGGGGGCACTTTTCGCTATGCTTATCCGGCTACACCCTTTGGAAAGAATTAACCTCCCTACAGAACATAGTGGAACGGGAGGAAGAAGATACAAATAGTCAAGATGAGTTAGAAGAAGGGGAAGTAAATAGAATAGAGCTGGAGAATTTGATAGAATGGGAGTTGGGACACAGGGCAAAGGAACTACCAAGAGAAACAACGTATCAATTAATAGAGGAAATTAAAAACAAACAAGAGATAGATAACCAAAACTGGGTTGAAATCTACACGGATGGATCAAAGATACCAAATAGGGAGGCTAATGGGATAGGTATAGTAATAAAGGCCAAGGAAGAGAATACATGGAGTGAAAGAAGTTTAAGTATAACTAACAAGGCAACTATTTTCACCACAGAAGCGATTGCAGTGCAGCAAGCCATTAAAATAGCTAATGAGGAATTTTATGATAAAGATGTAATAATTATGACGGACTCTTTGAGTGTAATACAAGCCATTATCAACATGGAAGAAGCAAGGGAAACTATAGAGGTAAAAGGAAAAAGGAAGAAAACAGAAGAAGGAAGGAGAACAATAAAAAGAATAGTAGAAATTAGTAGAGAAATAATAAGAAGAGAGAAGAGACGAATAGGAAACAACAAGGATAATGGCCGAGCGGGAGGAAGAATGAGACTAGCATGGATCCCAGCCTATAAAGGCATTCCAGGAAATGAGAAAGCGGATGCAAAAGCAAAGGCGGCAACAATGGGGGAACCGAATGAAGAATTTAAAGTACCTTTAAATGATATTAGAGTAGTATTAGAGGAAGACGCGTGGAGGAGATCGAATGTTCGAATGAAAAAAATAGGTAGAGAAAAAGGAATAAAATATTTTAATAGGGAAGAAAATAACGAGGGAAAAAGACATCCGTGGTTTTCGAGACTTAGAAATACGGAAAGAGGAACGATAACCACTCTGAATAGATTAAGAGCAAATCATTATAATTTGAGGGAATCATTACACCGAAAGAACATGACAGAATCCCCAGAATGTGAATGCGGAGAAGGAATCGAGGATATAAACCATGTGATATGGAAATGTGGAAGATATGAGATGGAGAGAGGAACGGTTAAAGAAAAACTACCCAGAAAGGGAATGAAAGAAGGAGAAGACTTAATAGAGAAAATAAGTGAAAAGAACCCATCGATAGGAAGATTGATAGTGGGCTTTCTTAAAAAAATAGGTAGGGAAGTATGAGGGAGGGATAAGTAGGGAAGGGCTTGGATAGAGTAAGGGATAGATATAAAAAGAAAACTATAGTGAGAGAGAAGGCTGTGAAGAGATAGCGGACTATGTACGCGCGCGCGCGTGTGCGTGTGTGTAATGGAGACTGTATAGATGTAAGTTTCGTTGGGCAATATAAGACAACAAAAAAAAGTCTTGAAACGCCATTTCCGTTGTATTGTACAGGGAATAAATAAATAACCATAACCATAAACACAGTGTCATTCGGTATCATTCTTTGACAGCTCTCTGTCTCGCATAGCTGCGCTTCTGCTGTGTGACGTGACGTAAGTACTGTACTACATATGTACTGTTACGTATTTTAGCGGGGAGATTAGAATGAGAACGCGGGTTGGTGCCCGTGGAGCGCTAAACCGCTCTGTTCGTCGGAGTGCGCGGGTGTTATGAAATAAAAACAAGTACACAGAATTATTTCAATAAAACTTCAAAGTATATTTTAGTCTCAAGGAAACTGGTCAGTCAAAAGTATCCCCAAAAAACTTCAAAAAAGTAAAAAAATTACGCCAAGTACATGAAATCAAATAAATGACAAAAAATAGAAGATAAGAATAATAATTAAAGAATAAAAAAAAGATGTGAAATCAGAATGAGCTGCAAGTACATAAAGGTGCTTTCCCGCTGCGTGCAAAGACGACACTGTGTAACGCAATGTAAGATTCGGTGCTTTCCAACTGCGCTTAATAATATTAAGCAGATATATTTTTATACAAATAAATATTTTAATACGAAACCGAAAAAATGTTAATTGTCTTAGTATCCCAGATAGCACCAAAACGTTTTAAAAACGTCCAGGTCAGACGTTCAGGACGTCTTCAAAACGTCCAGAAAAGGTCCTGAAAACGTCCATTTTCACAAAAAAGTACGTTTTCTGGACGTTTTTAAAACGTTTTCAGGACGTTTTCTGGACGTTTTTAAAACGTTTCCAGGACCTTTTCTGGACGTTTTTAAAACGTCTTCAGGACCTTTTCTGGACATTTTTAAAACGTCTTCAGGACCTTTTCTGGACGTTTTTAAAACGTCTTCAGGACCTTTTCTGGACGTTTTTAGGACGTTTTCAGTACCTTTTCTGGACATTTTTAAAACGTTTTGGTTAGGTCTGAAATAGTAGTTTTTTGGACGTTCGTCGGTACTGGTTCGATTGAATAAAAATTTAAGGAAATGGTTTTCAAAATAATATCACACTCGATAACAATGTATTTCGTTGACTTAATTTCAATTAAATTTATTTTCAGTATTATGTATACAGGATGTAGGTATGCAGAATATATATTGGCGATTGTACAGAATATACCACTTAAAATAGATATGAAATATGTAGAACATGTAAGTAGTACACATATATTATACAAATTATACAAAATATAGGTACAGAGTATGCAAAATATCTGCACTTACAATAGATGTTTGTAATATTGTTGAAAGATCTCAAAATATTGAGGAAAATGTTTTCGCTGCATTATTCACAATTGAAAATGCTATTGATTTACAATACACTAAAAGACTAGCACAAAGCATAATTACAATTTTGTCATATGCCTTCCTCACCTAACATCCCTACATAAAATTGGGGGCTCGTCCGGGATCGGTGGTGATATACGTGTAGGATACGGTGATAGTGGAAAAGGCAGGTTGTGTGGAAACGTGACGTGAGTGACTGTGAGAAGCCGTGAAGATATTGTAGCAGGGAATATGTCTACAACACCAGTGAAGGCAGATGTTACAGTCGCTCAACTGAAGGAAAAGCTGAGAGGTCTTAACCTGAAGACATCGGGCAACAGGGTTGAGGTGGTTGCTCGACTGGTGGCGGCAGATCCTTCGGGGTCGTGGATGCAGGTAGTGTCGGGTGTGCATGAGACCGAGCCAGGGAGTAGTGACAGTGGTGCATCACTGGGTACACCCGCGGCCAGTGGGTCTGCGCGAGCTGAGGAAAGGTCTTTGTCGGGGAAAATGGACGAATTGATAGGCCTGATGCACATGTTTTTCCGAGGGGCCGCGGTTGCACAGCAGGGGTCTGGCACGTCGAGGCCGCGTCAGCAGACAGGTATTGCAGCCGTCGCAGGTGGAGAGACGGAAGCACAGGACGATACGGAAACACAAAACGATACGGAAGCAGGACCGGAAGTTCCGACGCGACGGAATGTAATTGTGAAGGAGATTGCGGACTACTTACATGATTATTCAGGGGAGCCGGACGGTTTCGACAGATGGGAAAAACAACTAAACCTGTTAAAGGTATCCCATAGACTCAATGGAGATCAGACAAGAAGACTGATACTTCTGAGACTCAAAGGAAAGGCGTTGGATTGGTTTCATTCCAAACCGGAGCACGTGATAATGCCGGTGGAGTCGTTGTTAAACGAGTTACGGGAAATGTATCGCCATTACCCAAATGAGATTGAGTTGCGCATCAAATTCCAGAACCGAACGTGGAAATTCGGCGAGACATTCCATGAGTATGTGCACGACAAGGTTCTTCTGGCCAATAAAGTGTCCATCCAGGAGCCTGAGTTAGTGCAGTATATTATTGAGGGAATATCGGACGTTGTTCTAAGAGACCAGGTGCGTCTACACAAATTTAAAACGAGGGCAGCACTGCTAGAAGCATTCCAAGGCGTCATGCTGCGAGGGTCGACTGCGTCAAGAGGGTCAAGAGATGCAGACTGCAGCAACGTGGTTTCTTCGTCATCGAGGGTGAAACGAGACGCAAGAAAAGAGGAGCCGCGGAAGGACCGCCTGGCTTGCTACGGCTGCGGCAGTTTGAATCATCTTATAAGAGGCTGTCCAACGAAAGCAAACATCAGGTGTTTTAAGTGCAATGAACGAGGTCATATTGCGTCGCGGTGTACACAGGGCGGCGTGCGAATCATCGAGGAGGCGGCGGAGGGCAACGGCGCTGTCGCTTAGGTACAGCATAAGAAATATAGGAAGGAGGTAACGGTAAATGGCCATCAAACTGCGCGTGTCAAGAGTGTGTGTTTAAGTGTGAATCTCGGGGAGCGCAAGATTAGAATGAATGAAGTCAGTCCTGCAGAGTCCGTTGAACGAGAGGCATCGTTGCCTGAACACTATTTAATAAATCGTTCTTTTACTATTCTACCTAGAGAGTAATTCACTCCTACCTTCCTCACCTAACATCCCTAAACATCTATAGAATATAGTTAAACATAATAATACTGATCAGGCGCAAAGACCGCAGTAATATATAAGTTTTATCCTAAATGTGGCAAAAAGCACTTACTCTTATTTGCGCGATTATTCTACGAACAATTAAATAAAGACATGTGTAAAGACGTATATATACTTATATAAAAAGACTCCCTGTAATGTGTTACATACATTTGTAGGAATAGGTGTAGTAATTCCTACGTTCTGGAGCCCCCGAAAAAGAGAGTCACAGGGCGTCGGGGATCGAACCAGAGCCGCCCGCGTGCTGACCAATCGCGTTTGCCGCGTAAAATAATTTGTTTACCAAACGATAGATCTAATTAAAAGAAGTAACTTATGTCTCGAAACATTTTTCTATCTCTTACGGTTCGCAAGTTACAACACAAAATATAAGAAAAAACCGAATTTTCAGGGGTTAATTTCATCCCTTTCCAATCAATTTGGGGAACGAACAAAAATTTCATCGTAATCAGGAGGAAATCCCCTACGTATTAGGGTGGTCCTTATATGTATGGTAAAAAATTTAATTTTTTAAAAATTTCTTCTGTCCCTCTCAGAAGCTTCCAAATAGTTTAAAAGAATTTCGTCTAAAATTTTATTAAAATACATTAAGGATTAAAGTTCGTTCACTGGCAATGAAATATTACTATTATTGGTATAAATTTAAAAAAAAATTTCTTTTTTTTACAGCTTGTTCTAACTGGTTGGGGGACTGAAGAATTGAATGAGTTTCATTGTTATAGGTGCTAGGGCCAGTATCTAGTATGGTACCCGGGTTTACCCAGGCCACGGTGTAAAATCGTAAAAAAGGATCATATTTTAAATCATTATTTTTTATATTTTTTCTTCTATTAAACAAATTGGATATGTACTATTATTTAAAAAAGAGTTTATTCTAATGAATCCCAATTTGTTTTTGTTTTACTTAATAATGTCAAAGTTATGAGATTTTATTCTTAACGTCCCGATTTTGCCCTGGTCTCCCCTACATGCGAAATATAAAGTCCTTGAGCGACCTTTATATATCAAAATATACAAATAGAAAACACGGAGATATTTTTTTTGTCAAATAGAAGATTTTAAGAGGGTCAGACAAAATATATTTTAAAGTTGAAAAATAAGGACCACCCTACTACGTATTCGCAGTTTCAGAATGAGTAGGATGACTGCAACTTTTTTCCACCCGTGACGCCACCAGCACGCATTCCCATTTATACAATACATAAATGAAAAATTCGCGCGCAAACAATTCACACATACGCACTCGGGCACAACCACAGTACATGCGCTAGTGGCGTCATCTGCGCCGAGCTTTGCGTCATCTTCCCCCTTTCTCGAATTTCCGGGTTCGGGATCCCACACATTCTTATTTCTTCGATACTATTCTGTCCGCGGCTCTTCTAAGCCATCCTTGTAAGGATAGCTCCGTTTCCTTCTCGTTTGCAGCCATTTTACCCTGTTTTGCTGCACCTTAAAAAAGAATTTCGAGGGAACATTACATTTAATTTTACTGTAATCAATATTAGGAACAGTAAAATAAGGGCGATAGTTACATATTACAAGCCTTGCAATATTTAAGCAGTGGAAATCTTCCTTCCCTTTTCTGCCCAGCCAGCTGAATAGCATGGCCACTTCGTTACTGAGCAATGCTGTTAACACCCTCTTAACAAAATTGTAATTGTTCGCTCCCCCGTAATCGGCCAATTCTTTGACCTAAAATTTGAAAATTATTCAACATTAACAAGTTAAGTATAATTTTGTTTCGAAGAATTACAGTCAACAATTTTTTTCTCAAAAATCGAAACTACATCTCTGGTGGGCGGATAATAGATATTAACACCAATTTTGGATATATGATGAAAACACTTATCCCGTTTTGAACAAAATTCGACTTGTATCCGTCTGCCCGTCCACCAAAAACATTTTCTACATACAGTAAACAGATATTAAAAATGACGGTATTATACTTACTGCGTCTTTAAATTGAGATGCATCATTTAAAATGATCTCGAATTTGTTGAAATCCTCCATAGTTATTAATGGGAAGTGCAAATTATATTTTATAAAAATTGATGCGACACGCTGCTCTGCCGCTCGGCCGGTTAACACATCTTTTCGCAGGTTTTTCACCTCTTGCAGCGTGTCCACCAGAAGGGCGCGGAGTAGGCACAGTTGCGTCGCATTCTCTTTGTAGCCGACGCAGTAAGGCACTGCTACATATTCTGCAAATTATTTATTACATGTCATATTTTTTCACTGCAACTGTTGACGTTAAAAAATATTTCCGTGTGCAATATCTTTAGAAAAAAAATTAATTTACCGATAGGGGTACTCTGGAATGAGAAAGTTTCCTTTGGATGAATTTCTTCCAGGCGCTTCTCAATTTCGTCATCTAAATGCTCCTCTTGTTCATTTAGATTCTCCTCTAAATATTCCTCCACGAATGAGCAGGACTGAATGTTCTCAGTTGATTTGTCTGAAAATAATATTTACTTGAATGGACTACTTCATACAAGAAAAAGAATTAAGCGGCTTCAGATATTATAATTTTGTACAGCATATTTCCCCTTTGTATTAACCCACCTAAATTATGTTAACCCTCGGTTGTCACACTGACCAAATTTTGACTTTAAGGTAGTATAATATATTTGAGGCATCGTTGAAAATGATACTACTGGTGCCATGTAATAGTAATTTCGTGTATCCTCTACAGGCAGAGACGCCAACCCAGTGATTTTTTTAGCAATAAAATTTTCTGGAACTTTTTTCAAAATTTTTTCAAACACGAGGATGTTTTAAATATTAGTTTTCAACGGTGGGCATATATTCTATGTTCAAACTTTATCTCAAAACTTTTGCGACTTAATTTAACAGATGGTTTTTTAACAGCAGCTGATTGAATATCGAATCGGCCCAGTGTGACAACAATGTTCGAAAAAATAGGTGTGATAACCGAGGGTTACGTAATACTTGATTACGTTAGCTAATACGATAATGTTACTTGCATTATTACTATTTAATATTCGAAAATATCCCTAATCACTTCTGGCCACTCTTCTTGAATATCCTTCCGTTTTCGTGGCAACCTTGACGATGATATTAAAGAATCCGATGATGAAAGTAACATAATACAGAAGAGATCTTGATTAATTCTCTGCCTTGATATTTTGCAAGTGTTGCTAAGTCTTAACCTTCGATATTCTTTGTAAAATCACACCTTATCAATTACCAAAGCTGTATACTTTTCTTTAAACTTCTAGATTATGTGTAAACGTTTAGAGACGGATATCATTCTTTGTACACTGGTCAGGGACACATGGTAGAATAACACTACAGTACCATTCCAACTGTGAAACGTTGTGATTCTTTTGTTTAAAACAATGTAAGTAACTCGAAGACATTATAGGTGATTGCTTGCAGTTAAAATTAAATGTTCCTGTCTATACTTGGTCCATTCTATCCTAAAACACTCAGAGTTTAATTATTTAAAAAAAAGAAAACAAAAAATGTCAAAATATCAAAAGAAAGAGTTAATCAAGATCTCTTCTGTGTTATGTTACTTTCATCGGACCCTTTAATATCATTTTTAAGGCTGCAACAAAAGGGGAAGGATATTCAAAAAGAGTGGCCAGAATAGATATTTTTGAACTTTAAATAGTAATAATGCAAGTAACGTTTTCGAATTAGTTAATGTAATTAAGTATTAGTTAATATAAGTAACGTAATGCTATCTAACTATATAATGAAGGACTCTTCGACTTCATTAAAGAAAAAAGAATTATTACTTTATCTTCATCCGTTCGGAAGTTATAGATTTTTGGCCGATGACGCACCGATTTTTTCCCACTGTGCGACGTGTGTTACGAAAAGTAGCACGTTTCAGTTTTCTTACGAAAAGTAGCACGTTTCAGTTTTCTTACGAAAAATAGCACGTTTGTCTTCGATGTTACGAAAACTATTATGTTTCGGTTTTCGCTGCGATAACTAGCATGTTTGAGCGGTTTGGCACGAAAAGTTGCATGTTCCGACTGTAGCTATAACGTATACGAAAAGCAGCATATTTGGATGGTTCACTACGAAACATCGAGAGCGCGTCAACTTAAATACCTTCCGACGCGATTTTTATTTAACTTAAATGTACTTGAATTATGCAGATTAAAATTTTCATACGTGTTTCCTTTTGGAGATTAGATGGAGTTATATTATTTATTAAATAATATTCTCAAAAGTTGAATTCTTCGAGGCAAAATGCACTTCTACAATTTAAATTAACCACGCGCGGAAATGTGATAATTTCTGCAGTAGAACCCAAAACGTGTAATTTTTCGTGGCGAAACAGGATAATGTGCTAGTTCTCGCCGCAAAGTACGGAATGTGATATTTTTTAATCCAAAATGATGATAATTATCTGTTTTGATATGTTTAATTATACGTTTCTTGCTGTTTTTAAACGCCTTCCGGCATGTAACGTGCTGGAAACTGACCTTTTTTAAATCTGGAGTAAATCATTTATTGCTCGATATGAAATTTTATGTGTTACAGCCCACTCTGCCAATGAAGAAGCTGAATTAGGACTATTCAATTCAGTTGCTAATTCTTCAGGAGTCGGTGAATTTTCGAAGGAGGTAAAATTCTGAATTTCTTCTAAATTCGGAGAAAGTTCTACATTACTTTCGGTAATATTGGAAGAAGTTTGCGAACTTGTGCGAGGTGAAACATATATAAGTAGAGGAAGTGCAGTATATTTGGAATACCAGTTTGTTTAAGACGAATAAAAAATGACGACAGAGGATGGGAACAAATTAAACTACATAATATCATAGGGAAACTAATAAACATTCATATTTCTTAGTGTCAGTAAAAATAAAAAACTGAAATTTTGGTTTGAATGAAAAATGATAAGAAGTATCGATTTCGTTAAGGTGCAGGTAATTTGGAATACCGATATTCCAATTTACCTTCACTTTATAAACTTAAACAAAACATGTAGATAATAAAATTAGTTTATTTTATGACGTAATCAGGCTAAGAAATCACAATTAAGGAACAATTTTATGTATATATCTATAAGACAATATTTACACAAATGCTAAAAAAAGTTATATAGGTGACAGACGAAACTGACGCGGTGGTAGCCATTACGCGTGAAACAAAAGCATCGGTAGGCTTTGGAATATTCCAAATTACCTTCACCTTCGGTATTCCGAATTAGCAACATGGCATTGAAACCTAAAATTTCATGTCACACTTTGTATTCTCGAAATTATCGCAAAACTGGCACGGAACCATAGAAGGAACATGCAAATGAGTCGATTAAGTGTTTAACACTAATGTTTTGACATATTTTAATCATGATTGGAACGATTGAATACGCGCTGAAAAAGTTTTGCAGATTAAGTTGCTTCCTCTGCAGATTAAGTCGAAAATGTAAAAATTGCGGTTCATCTACAAATGGCATTAGTAGGTCATTAGTCCCTATAATCTACGGTGTTACAAATTAAATAGCGTTAGTAGTTTATTAGATACTTCGGTATTCCAAATTACCAACAGTATTCCAAATATGCTGCACTTCCTCTATATTGGTAATGACAAGCTACAGACAAGATCTTGAATATAAAAATGATTGTGAACTAGTTCGAGATTAAACATCACTTGGGGGGTACTAACACTACTAACAAAGTGGATTGCAGATATTAAATGTGAAGAACTAGCATCTAATGATGTTCTGGGTTTCTGAACGGAACGATTAAGTGATCCTGTTAGCACACATATTAGGGTGGGCCGAAAAAGGAAATTTTCCAAACAAAATTGCAAATTTTCAACTTTGAACTATCGATTTCTCAACTTTTTGAGATATCGATATCTGCAAAAACAGATGCATTTTGGGTATCCTTCCCGTTTTGTTCCTTGTAAAAATATGTAAACATGTTTATAATTCAATAATAACTTATATCTTTTTGTTCGCAAAGGTACACAGAATAATTTGGCGGAACAAGCAACCGAATAACTATTACTGTGTCACGTCCCGGGTGAGGTCTTTAGGAACGATGACTATAGGGGGGGGGGGGGGGAGATCAGGCGCGAATCTGAAATCCAGCACTCTGAGGATTCTAAAGGAGATCAGGCGCGAATCTTGAATCCAGCACTCCGAGGATGTTTAAGGGAGATCAGGCGCGAATCTTGAATCCAGCACTCTGAGGATTTCAAAGGAAGTCAGGCGCGAATCTAGAATCCTGCACGCTGAGGCTTTTAAGGGAGATCAGGCGCGAATCTTGAATCCAGCACTCTGAGGATTTCAAAGGAAGTCAGGCGCGAATCTAGAATCCAGCACGCTGAGGATTTTAAAGGAACCCAGACGCGAATCTTTAATCCTGCACACTGAAGTTAAAAGAAGATCAGGCGTGAATCTTAAATCCGACACTCTAATCGACCAGGGAAGGTTTAAAAGGTGAAAGGTATCCGGGGGACACCCGTTAGAGCATTTATTTTGGTTTGGCCTGGTAATTGGGTTTAACGTTGCATTCCCATAAGAAGTCACACGTAATATTTCCGCGAAATCTGTCTAGGCATACGGCTGTACACGGCCCCTGCAAAAGAACGTTGTTAAACACTGCAAGCACTTTCGCGTTCGCGGACTGGGATCAGCTGTTGCTGCAGTTTATTTTGGTTTTGGGGACTTCGTACCCGAAGAATATACACAATAGTTCGAAGTGTGATTTAAGCAAAGAGGTTTATTAGTTTAAACCCGAAGATATGCACCGGTTATGGTTATAGCAATATTAACATGAGAAAGCGTTGGACATTAAGCACTTGCACATAACATTTATGTAAATATGTCAATATAAGAATATGAACATGAAATACATGGAAATAAGCCAAGGAAATTATATAAAGCAATAAGCGTAATAACACAAAACTATACGAAATAGGATAGGCGTTAAGAATATTATAGAATAAGCGTTGATAATGCAAAATAATATGATCGCAATACGCGTTAAGAATACAATGTAATATGATATGCAATAAGCGGAATAACACAAAATTATATGAAATAGAATAGGCGTTAAGAATACTAAATATTATGAAATAGGATAAGCGTCGATAATACAAAATAATATAATAAGCAGAGATAATAATAATAATACAAGATAATATGGATGATGGTGATATGCAGAGATATAAAAATGGTAATTATAATTGCTTACGAGGATCTACGATGGTGATGAACACTGATAAAAATAAACTCCGTAACTGATTTTCACTGTGCTCCCTAGAAGAGGGTTTCGTGAAGGATTCTGTGTCGAAAAGCCGAGGTCCTCGTATTTATATGTTTCTACAATATTGTTGCGGGGGGGGGGGGGGGTACACGCGGTATGGACCTTGACACATTTAAGAAATAAGTCGCAGTAGGCCTTCCGGGGTTTTTATGAACGGTACGTCTATTATTAGACGTGTTTATGTCACGTACACCAAATATTCTTCGCAATTAGATTTCTGGGGTTTTTATGGCGGTGAAGGCAGAACACTCAACCCGTCGGATGGATTTTGGGTGTTTTAATTGGAAATGGCTTGGACTCGGTGCGTCGTAAAGAGGGGAGTGAGACGTGGTCTCGATTTAAGAGGGTTTTGGAACGAAGGACTTGTTTGAATTCAACTATGAAGGAGGGATTGGTGCCTCGTAGGGCGAATAAGCGACGGAGGTTTCGTACCGACCATCTTGAGGTGGGGACCGCTAGGGTACATCATCAAGGCGGTCAGCGATTGGGGAATAGTGGGTAAGAGTTGATTTTGAGGGACTTTGGTGGAGTGGGATTTTGGAATAACATTGCGCGAAAAGTAGTGGGACGTCACAACTGTTTCAACTCAAAAGATGTTTAAATTTGAAAATTTGCAATTTTGTTTCAAAATCGAATTTCCTGAACATGGAGGGTGATGGCGACAAACGGTTTGCGGATTCGTTTTCAGCGCACAAAAATCTAGAAGAAATGGCTATTGAATGTTACAGATCAAAATGGCTGTTGGACCAGCTTTTGAACCAATGAGATATGTTCCTCTTTCACTACAATCGCGTTACATCCAAAAATAATAACACAGATACTCCACGTCGTCACAATATATAAAACACTATTTCACGTGTTTATGTGCTTAAATAATATTTTCTAATGCTCAATAGTGAAATATGAAAATTTTATGAAAATATACAGAAGTCGCCAAACTTGGTCAAAAACTAAAACTTTGACCCTGTTTGGGCCCGGTCAAATAATAACCGATTTCAAAAAAAATTGTTTGCCTCTATTTGTCTTCCCCAGACGCAACTTTTCCGCACTAGGCTGTTTCAAGTTTCGAAAATTTCCTTTTTTCGGCCCACCCTAACGCATATAGTACTTATTCAATTTCAATTTGCCAGTCATTATTAAAGTAATGAAGAAAATAGAAATAAACTGACTGCAATGTAGAAAAAACAAAATGCAACACTGGTGTCAGAAATATAGATATCTAGAACTTACCTGGAGAATATACGGATGTGGTCCAAAACCAAACACCAAAGTTACACACTAACGACTACTAACTTCTAACACGTTGACTAATACTTGAAAAAAAAACACACACAATACAAATACTATAAAAACACGATAAAAAAACACTAAAAATACGATAAAAACACAATGAATGACACTATAAAAATACGATATAGATACAATACAAATAAGATAAAAACACGAAAAATGACACTATAAAAATACGATAAAAACACGATACGAATAAGATAAAAACACGATAAATAACACTATAAAAATACGATAAAACACACTGTAAAAATAATATAAAATTACTAAAACTAACTATGTAAAGTAATAAGAAAAAAAAATAGGAATAAACTACAGACTAACAATAAAATGAAACAAATATTTGAAAAACGTAAGAAAAATAGCGGAAATCTTGCCACCCCCCCCCCCCCACTACGCGGCACAACCCCCATCCTGCCGGCGGATATTCCTCTGAAGACTTGCCACAAAAGCTCTTTAAAGCAGAAAAGCAGAGAAAATTGAACCAAAGGTTTTTTAATCCTTTAGATTAGAGTGTCGCTACCGCCACTACAAAAATCAGGTCATTATTTTCTAAACATCAATTTTTTTTGGGCACCTAAAAGTTACAAAAACTGCAGGAGAAAACGTATTTTATCTTTAACCGTCTGCCATTCTGTAGATTTTTTTCTTCAAATTTCTGGCCGTGGTAAGGGCGATAGCGACACTCGTAAGAATTAGAAAAACGTTTGATTCTCTTTTTTCTGCCCAATGGAAAAGCCGCTAGCCTTGGGACAAGTGAACAAGGATGTGTTCGGTTAACGACGCTTATAATTCTGAATGTTGTAAAGATTTTAAATCATCCTTCATGATTTTAAACAGCCGAAAGATGAATAAAAGTGTAGGTATACGAGGCACCAATCTCGTGTCTTTTTTTCCTTTTTAAACCCGGAGAAAAACGCTAATAAAAAGCAATGATCTCGAGTACAGTAGTGGTCAGAGAAGAGAGTGCCGTTAATAAAAAGAGCAGAATTACTACTGCATCTTTATTCGTATCCTGATCTAATTCCTGCAATTTATTTATTAAGATTTTATAAACAGCTTTTTTTATTTTTGTCCAAATAATCGTTAGATTTAATTTTCCAAATGCATTGATTTGCTTTGTACGATTCGATAAATCCTCTCAGCAAATTACACGTGTCAATAATTTTAAATCTGTCTGCCGGTGGCCCGCACTTCCCGTTAATTTTGATTTGCGGCAAATCGGGACCCAGCTAAATCAACCTCGCGGTGATTGCGTTCATGCCAGACAATTGACACACGCGCTCCGTGTTGCATTACAACTTTTGAGTCTTTTGACTTCATGCAAGTCCGTAAATCGAACGGGCAAGAGGGAGCGTGTATGGCGGCCTTTAGAGTGCCTAATGCCGCGTCAAATTGATCACTTTTTAACTCGATGTCTGGGATTCTGTTCAAAATCGGATATGACGTTGTTCACGTGAAATTAAGGGGAGTTTGTATTTCAGGGGGTTGAGTTTTAAAACTTTCATCTCGCAGTGACCGACCGTCTTTTCCGCAAATCTGCATTGCACGTGTTGGCAACGACCTGAGTCACAGGGGGGTGACAATAAGCAGAGACAGGAAATCGTGAGGGTCGTCGGCAGCGCGAGCCCGCTAACATTGGAAAAATCACAGGTCAGGTCTAGGCGTTTTCGCGTACGACGCACAGTGGGCTGAAACCCCGTTTTTTTTTGTGGGCAAAAGTTTAAACTGTCCACTGCGTTTAGCGTTCAAATACACTGTGGACTGTATCGCGGAAGTAATTGTTAATTGAAGGGTCGGATGCAATAAGGGGACTAGCGCTGGAAAATGAGAACAATTATTGTCCAAACGCTAAGAAAGATTGGAAAATTAAATGTTGTAAAGCTCGTCACGACACACATTTTTTCTATTTACAGTTTGTTTATCGAATCATTACTATTCGAGTTGAAAAATAATAAACAAGGAATTTTTCATCGTCCAAAATCATTATTTCTTTAAACATAAATTGCGATAACTTGAGTAAATATTAAGGGATCGTTATGAGACTTAAAACATAACTTCAGAAAACTCTAGCGAAGCCGTAAAATGTATGCACAAAACCGTATGTTAAAAAATTTAATAATATTTAATTAATAAGAAATACTGGACATAACCCATGCTTTTCAACGTTCGCCGTTAAAAAGTATCGAGGCAATTTTGAGGTACATATAACTTGCAGCGACAAAGTTTTTCCTTAATATACAAAGAAGATTTTCACCAATTTTCACACTGATTAATAAATAATTGTAGAAGATATGACGATGTATATAAATGTCGCGCGCCACCAACAGTCAGCAGCCGCGTATAATGCGCTACTTAGCAGATTTAGTCCAGTATTCCTTTTTAATGAAATATTATTACTTTTTCTAACATAAAGGTTTTGTGCATATACATAATTCAAACTTTTCAATTAATTAAATTCCTAATTACTGTAATTGTGCGTGTGATTGAATTACAATGTAATTGAAATACAATGTAATTGAAATACAGCTCAAAACTCTGAAGAAGAGAGAAAAAAAATGGAAAAAATGTAACAAAAGAGTTTATTTCTCTTTATATATTATAAATTTATGAATAATACCATATTCTGCACTCATAGTAATTTTTTTCTATTCGAAACATTTACCTACATATTTCTTTCCCACCTCTTATTAGCTCTCAATTTGGTTACCTCTTAATTCGTAATTATAATTCAATTACATTGTACTACGCAATTACAATTTGCAAATACATTGCAATTACGAGTTACGATGTATTTTAATTGAATGCGAGATCTGAATTACGAATTACAATGTAATCATGTACGCTGTAATTGAATTATTTTGTAATTATAATTCATGGAGTAATTCAATTGCAATTCTGCACAACTCTGCATATTAGTAGTATGTACAAACTGTTTCAGTCAACGTGATTTTTAATAGGTATAAGTATAGTCAAGGGCGGATGGGCCCATGCTGTTCTACTTTCGAGGGTTTTACGGTGAGGACTTACGCTGTATCTGGCTTCGAAAGGGGGTGTGTAAGCTGAACAGTCCTGGCGGTGATGGCGATTTACAGCTGGAAATTTGTTATTTTTGAAGCGACATTTCTTCGTTTCTTTCCGACTGAGCAATCGCTTGTTGTCGAAGCGTTCGTTGTTAAATATTTGTTTCCCAGATATGTCGATAAGGGGCAATCGACAGCGTGCCGTTTTTCAGGGATTTCGATTTTCGTCGCTATCGTGCCTCCGTTCTCAGGTAAAAGGACTTTATGATTTTCGGCATACTGTCGGGTTTTTCCCCCGAGGTCCTGGGTGAGTCGGGCTATAGCCAAGCTACACATCTGGCAACCAGACTCCCATAGGTAAGTATTTTTCGGGCGTGGATACGGTTACTTTTTTTTCAGGTGATGTTTCGGGCCCGTTTTTTCTGCGCGTTTTCGCAGTCGCTCGGTCCTAATGTAAGCTACCCCTTAACTAATCGGGCTTGTATTCGTCCCAAACGGCTACTCTCTGGAAGACGCCCTCTTCACAGCGAATACCTCCTCCCCAAGGTTCACCTTCTTTCGCACGGAATACGTCAACGCGTGCCTTTGTTTTAAAATTCGAGCGCGTGTTTATACTCGAGAGATAAAGGAGCCGCAGAAGGGGGGACGACGCGGGCAGGACCACGCGCAGGCAGAGGACTACTCCTTTTGTCCAGTGATGCCAGAATGAGGACGGGTTCCTTCGAGAATTTCCCCCACCACGCGCGCACACTACGCCGGAGCTGCGTGTCCGTGAGCTCGGCGCTTCGGACAATGTCGGGAAGACGAGAGAGAAAACGAATGTGTGTCTTTCTCTCTCGCTCTTGAAACGCTGTGATCCAAAGTGAGGCGCAAGCGACACGCGCGATCTTCTTGAGTGCCTCGAGATACACTTTTCACTTTCTGATATATGTATAATACTCTTGGGTAATTATTTAGAAGTTTTCCGTCCTCGCCGATTTCAATGATTTTTGGATATGTTATCAAGATCAAGATTCTGAACAACTTTTTCCTATACATGTTACCGCCGCACGGCAATAGTTTCCGAGTATTCGCAAAGAACTGTGGCTACCACTGCATTGAACAAAATCGAATCGTCGAACGCTGTGCTGCTACGTACGCGTACGTATTGGTTGAATACAATGTCGACCTTCGTTGCCGAGATATTTGCGAAAAACTTCTGTGGATTTATTCCGACGCAACGCATTCCACTTTCCAACTTGTCCCGGGTATTAGTATTGGTTAGGGCTAGATTAGCGCGGGGAGCGCGCGCCCGCTTGCGGGCGCGTAAAGCATTGTAGCGAACTGATGTGAGATTAGAGATTTGAACCGGAAACTTGCTGATGCCCGTCAACACCCCGACTCACATCGGTTCCTTACGATGCTTTACGCGCCCGCGAGCGGGCGCGCGCCCCCCGCACTTATCTAGCCCCAACCAATACTAATACCTGGGACAAGTTGGTAAGTGAAATTCGTTGCGTTGGAATAAGTCAAAAGAAGTTTTTCGCAAATATCTCGGAAACAAAGGTCAGCTTCGTCATTTGTTTTGTCCATATGCTGCCACGGGTGCTTACTCTAGGTCTGTATACGGCAGAATACATTGTAGTAGTAGCAGCAGTTGTTCGCGAATATCTCGGAAACGAAGGTCGAGCGGCGGTAACATGTATAGGAAAAAGTTGTTCAGAATCGTGTCCCCGACAACATATCCAAAACTCATTGAAATCGGTGAGGACGGAAAACTTCTGAATAATTACCCAAAACTTTTTGCACATTTTTTTTCATTACAAGAGTATTAAACATATATCAGAAAGTGAAAAGTGTATCTCGAGGCACTCAAGAAGATCGCGCGTGGCGCGTGTCGCTTGCGCCTCACTTTGGATCACAGCGTTTCAAGAGCGAGAGAGAAAGACACAAATTCGTTTTCTCTCTCGTCTTCCCGACATTGTCCGAAGCGCCGAGCTCACGGACACGCAGCTCCGGCGTAGTGTGCGCGCGTGGTGGGGGAAATTCTCGAGGGAACCCGTCCTCATTCTGGCATCACTGCATTACACGTCTTTGCCAAAGGGCGGCCCACAATTTTATTCGGGAAACTTCTCGTCGATCGTCTTTTTCTGTAGCTTCCTTTCCTGCATGCTACACTAAGGCCGGTATTCATAGTCGCTACTTATTCTTAAGCAAATGCTTAAGCATGCGGCATCCTCTACTAACCTAGTAGCTAGTAAAGGATGACGAATGCTTAAGCATTTGCTCAAGAATAAGTATTGACTATGAATACCGGCCTAATATATGTAATAATTGATTCCAGATGACTATATACCGAAGCTATGAAAAAATAAAACAAGCGATTTACAATCCAAAACAAAGTTTTCCAATAAGCGCAAAAGGATAGGGAAAATATTTTCAAGCAACCAGGTACCAATCGCTAAACGAATTTTCTTTGCCCACGCCTCTGAAAATTAAAAGTTACCACGGGTAATCCAACATTAGGTAAAAATTATAACATCTGGAGCTATTTAATTATTTTTGTTATATTCATTTCTTTACAGAAATTATTTTCAGACAATACTTAGTATTCCAGGGAGACATAACCCGGAACAATTACAAACAACCTGTAACAGCGAACAAAACAGCCAGGGGGGGGGGGGATACAGGTTTAAGGAAGGAAGACATTGTTATTGGTAAATTAATATTATTTATATAAAGATATTGTATGCGTATTGTATTAAAGTGAAAAAATATGAAATGTAATAAATATTTTGCAGAAAATGTAGACACACACACAACTGTCTAGTTGTAGCGGGTATTGGCGAAAAGAAAAATATTTTGAAATGCTCGTGACACAAGCTCATTTAATAATAGCTCTCGCGGTGGAAACTCAACAAGAAGCCAAAAATTTAAACAACCATGGTGGCGCACGAATTGCAAAAGAAAAAATGGTTCTTTTTTTAACAGACACGACCACTTAAAATTCACATTACATTGTTCGGATCAGGTAGACAATTTCGAGGCCATTTTACAAAATGCAGCGGAATTTGAAGACTGAGTAAGTAAAATACCATCTTTGTGTGTGTGTGTGTGTGTGGGTGTGTGCGTGTGTGTGTGTGTGTGTGTGTGTGTGTGTGTGTGTGTGCGCGCGCGCGCGCGCGCGCGCGCGTGTATATATATGTATGTATATATATATATATATTTCCTGTATGCAAAAATATGTAAAGTTTCAAACATTTTTCAAAATTCGCTTTCGGTAGTTCTTACAAACGAAATTATAGTTCATTTGGTAATGTTAAATAATTTTTATGTTTCAGGTTTGCGAGTTGGGGATTTTCGGTGGGTCCAGCAATTACAACTTCATTACGCAGACGCTGTCATCTTTAATAACGAATGACATTGCAATGCTGAACAGCTGACTGGGGCGATAAGGGAAGAAACGCCACTCCACCAATTAACAATAGCCAAGTTTATAATAGGTAATTATCACCTTTATTTTACTGTTGCTGATATTGATTACTGTGGAATTTAATGTATAATGTTTCATTCAAATTCTTGTTCAAGATGCTGCGGATGAAGCAAACGTAGGATAATCCAAAATGGAAACAGAGGAGTCAATCCAGAACTGGTTGAAGAGAGCAACTGATAGCAGCTTCCAAAAAAATTTTAATGGAACTTTCACTTCCGTAGTTAGTATATGATATAGTGAGGGAGTAGCTCGATCTTGATGGGATCTGCAGCACTTCCAATCGCTTCAAATCTGTATATATGACAAAAAATCTAATCACTTCGAACATGATTTGAAGCTTAAAACTCTTGAAAGTCTTGAATGTTTAAAGTCTCGATACGCTTGAAAGTCTTGATATGTGTTTGTATAACATAAAGATAATTTAACATAAGTATTGTATAAGTATAGCTATTGTAATTGTAATTAAATAAATAAAATGAATTCTTATTAAGTTCCATCTTATTTTGAAAGCTATTTAGTTGGTTAAATTTATATTACACCTAACCAGTACCGTTTTGAAGACGTCTTTAAAACGCCTTTGTGCTATCAGGGAAGCTACTCGAATTGAAATAATTACTCAAATCTCTTCAAGGTACTTGAAAAGCAACAAACTACTCGTATCATTCCAAACTATTCAGTTAACCAAGTACTTGGCTCGCTTCGAAAAAAAAAGAATTCTACTGTGTTTAAATTTCAAGTACTTGAACTTTTTAAGTATTTAGCAGCTCTATTACCCACCCATTCTTAGTCGACCGTAATAGCGGAACACGTAGCTCGCTTAATGAAGACTAAAAACACTAATAGTATAACGGGTCCCGCGCGCATGCAACATTTCACACACTTTAGAGTAGCTCATGAGTTAGACGCTGTTGATGAGTAGAGGACGCTAAATTCAGTTCTCAAATTGCAGGTCGGTAACACAGTTTCGCTGGAGACACAAACCCCCATAAACCCTAACCTAGAACTACATATACTAGATATACAAAAACTGTACAAAAACATTATGAAAGCTGTATAAAAACTAAATGAAAACAATATAAAAAATGTATAAAACCTGCTTGCAAACATTCGTTCAAAAACATTTAAACAAATGCATCTGTTTTTTGTTTTCCATTGTTCTGGAAGCATTCATAAACATTTATATGTATGGAGATCTAATTAGGCTTTACGTGTTCGATCTATCCATACTTCGTGGATGGTATGGGTTATTTAGACAGCGGTTACAATCCCTGGTTTCCTTTAACTAATCTCTAAAATAATACACAGATGTCTTAAAAACATATTTTAAACGTTTCTTCCAGACCTAACCAAAACGTTTTAAAAACGTCTTACAATCGCCTGTTTCGGACGTAACCAAAGCGTATTCTGGACGTTTTTAAAACGTCTGCAAAGGACGTTTTTAAAACGTCTGCAAAGGACGTTTTTAAAACGTCTGCAAAGTACGTTTTTAAAACGTCTGCAAAGGACGTTTTTAAAACGTCCATTTTCACAAATCAAGCCCTGGACGTTCAGACCTAAAATGGACGTAAAATGGACGTTTTTAAAACGTCCTGTGCTATCTGGGTAATAACGAAATAATAACGATATATTTTTATAACACAAGCTTAAAAGTAGAAAAATTAAACTGCGTACTTTATGTCTCCAAGAAAAATAGCTTTTCGAATACAAGGTACATTAAATTACAAGGAAATAACAAACCTTTTCGCATATGTCGTCATCTGCAGAGGATGAAAGTCTCCCGGAAATACTTCGTGTAATATAGGAAAATGTGTTTGAAATATTAGAATACGATTGTGGGGTTTCCCGCGGTTCACGAATCAAAAGAACCGTTAGGAGCAGCACCGTAGTGCTCTACTTGGTGTAACAGAGAGTGAGGAGGACGGAAGATTGAAGAAATTTGTCTGTAAAATAGTATAAGTACAGTTGCGTCATGACATTTGCAAGAGAAAGAAGATTGTCTCAAACACGTGCAATCCTTTGACCAGTATTATTAAACGGTTGTGAGTTCTACGTATTGTTTAGAAGACAGAGGTAAAGCATCACACGCTCTCGCTTACAAATACCTCAGAAAATCAAACGGAACGAGTACAACAAACAAATAATTGAGACGTCGATGAAAGAATCATAAATTTAATACTTAATCAGGGCATCACAAGATATTACTGTTGCTTACTATTGTAACTATTTTATCCATCTATCGTATAAAGTTTAATCTATCATTCAAAAGGAATGTTCCGTCACGAGTGGTTTTATCGATCGAAACCACCGAGATTTGCAATCTTAGAATAATGAATGATACGTCACTGTGATAAAACGTGTATATACCTTCGTTATTTTAAGTAATCTTTCCACAAAGATATATATTCGTTTGCAACTTTGTAGTTACGAAATGAAGATCTTTTTCAGGTGACCTTGAACGGTTTCAAGTGTCATCGAAACATTGAACTATACGTGGGCACGTGCTATCTTTAAAATCAATACGAACATGATATAGTTGATGCGGTAATGAGGAAATACGAGTGTCGCGAGCATGGCAGTTTATACTATATATATATAAATGTTTATATATAGGGATTAAAGCTCGCGATGGTGTAACGTTTTATGCGATAAACGTGTAAATCGTATTTTAATAAAAGGGACTAATGACTAGCGGATTAACATGACGAAATACTAATGACGTAACTAACACGTGAAGATTACTCATCCTTGTATAGAAGTAGATACAACTACATATTAAACTATACTTGATTTTCAAAGTTAAATTTTTTTTATTAGATATTCAAAGACAGTTTATGGGACTAAAAAGTTTGCAAAATATATATATATTAAGTAACTAAATGTTCTTGAATGTTTTAAATGGAATAATATATACATACTTTGTATCATAACACACAGTTGTTTGATTAACATTAAAAGATGATAAACTTCCCCTGGCAATTACTTTTAAAGAGATAATATTCATGGAAAATTCTTATTAATGACTCTAATTACATTTTTCATTTCAATATTCAAGTCGTCTAATAATTAATGATTGAAGTTTCCATCTAATTTTGTGATAGATGGTATAGCTAGGAAGTTAACGATTCTACACAAGAAAATGAGTTCAAAATGTGCAAAGAATTTCTTATAGCAGTGTCGTTAAATATATTCGTCAACTGTCCATGTAAAAGTAATTACTGTTGTATTCCTTTACTTACACGAAATCATAAACATTTTGAGCAAATGTTACCAAGCACAGCGAGAATTATTTAATGTACAAATACACATGGATTACTCCGCTGAAAAAATTAATGGAGACACTCAATCTACTTAAGTAATAATATTCTGTAGGTAAACAATGGACAATCAGTGGGAAAATGTTAAACAACTAGAAATGCCAGAAGAGGCATATAAACAAACAATAGAATTTGAAGAACCATCATTCGGAGATTCGTTGTATAGAGTGACAAAAAAATCGCCTTTCCTTATAGCAGGTATGTGTCTTTTCAATGTGCAGGATAACAAGTAAATGTTACCCTTTGCGTATCTCTTTTTATAATTAATAATCTAATTTCTGACAAGTTCAAGCATAATGAAACGCTAGATGTAGATATTTAGATTCCAATTAAAAATTATATTACATTAAAATGAAAATAATTTCACAGGAATATATCATTGCAACGGGACATTCACAATTCATATTTTTTGCAGGTATAATAGGTTTCGCTGCTGTATGCGGAGTAGGCGCCTATAAATGGAGAACGAGAAAGATACCGCCTGCATTGTTTCTCGTACAGCTGAGAGTCGCGGCTCAAGGTACAGCAATAGCATGTTTATCTCTGGGAATGTTGCAGCACTTGTATACAGACTATGTAACTAAAAAGGACATTAAACATAACAACAACTAGTGATGCTACTTATCACTGTTAGCCCTCAATTGTGCTATCAAAATTATAGAGAAATTAGGAAATATCAGTGTTAAAAATGAATTAAGCTGTGTAATTTATTTTATTATAAAATATATGTGAAACGCTATGTATGGTTGATAATAACGTGTAATCTCTACCCAAGTCTGTGGCAGAGGAGCACAGTACTTAAATGGTATTATTTAATTTTATGTAAAAATGTTTTCATATCTGCTGAAATGTATATTTTATTAAAGAATCTATTTATTCATACTATTTATTATCCGTATAATAATATGCAATGTAACAATTAGTACAGATTTTATATTTGAAAATGTGATGGGAGGATTTCAGTACCAAGAAAGCTAAAGAAGAAGGAAGTTAAGCCATGAAGAGTTTTATTCATTTCTCAAGGAGATAACTCGAAGCACGCAATAAGGAAAGTGATTTAAATGCTTCTTTTGTAACATGTATAAATAGAACATTGCATGCTCCCACTGTGGCATGGGCTAACATAACAAGATATTTGACAAAATATGATATAGAGACCAAGGAAGACTGAAAATTCAAAATGTTATCACACTCGAATAACAATATACCAGTTATCATCAAAGAAAATAGTGGCTACAATGGAAAATTGCACAGAGAAAGTTTGGAAACCCAACGGAAGTCCAATAAACCCTCGTAAAAAAGATTAAATATATAATGAATTTATATAATAACCGAATTGACCCATACTGAAACTTTTGTTATGCTAGCTTCTTCATTAATAAATGTTATATTTTTATAATTATCCCATTAATAAATACCATGCTTCCAACTGAAAATAAGCAACCATTTATTTATCCATCTTTGGCTTGAAACGACCGGGTTCCGAGAAAATCAGAATAAGCTGTGCAGAAACTTTTTTGGCTGAGTGTACATATCTCTTATCCGAACGTTCAGAAAGGTAAAGAAACTGATGGAATCGAATTTCGTAGACAAACAGAAAACATCTATGCCCAGTTGGATCGTTCGGAGTCTGGTACCTCAATTTTTTCGCATATCATTAAACGTACAGCCTGGATTTTGTTCCATTACTGATCAATAATATACTTAATGGAAAAATAGATTTTACGCGCAGCGAATTAAGAGAGTTGTTAACGTTACGTGATAGTATCGCGTGTTTTAAGTAACAAATGATACAATTTAGTGCTAAAGTGGAAAATTCCCACTGACTACGTAACTTCACGTAATTAGATTTCCCCGTGACCAGCAAACACGTAACATAAGCTCCGGAAGAGCCTACTAGGAGTTGTCAAAATACGTAAAGATGGCTGAAGACAGTGACAGGAGCGAATTACCGCCCGGTTGGGAATGCAGATACGATATTCGAAGTGGACGTCCGTACGTAAATTTTTGTAAAAACGCTACCTATATGGCAAGCTACAGTTTGCAATAAAAGAAATCGTCCGCAACCGGGATATTTCTGTACCATAAACGGGATTTACGCAACCACTGTTCAGTTCTTGGTTTTACTTAATTGACGCGTAGTAATGAATAAAAAAGTATCAACGAAATGAATCGTCTACTTTTAAAATAATTTCCTCTAATGTCCATGGGCGTCCAATGTATATTAATTATTATAAAAACTGATACTTGAACATTGCACTGTGCGGTAGATCGAAAGATTGTACGTATCGGTTATTCCGAAACTCAATTTGCTGGGACGTTTTTTCCAGATATTTTATAAATCACTTTAATCGAACTACAACATGGGAAGATCCGAGAGTAAGGTACTGGCAGTATTCTCAGTATATACAGTCGCAAAATTCAATGGCACTGAGCTCTGCTGCTACAACTATCACTTCCCAAGACATACCCATGCAGGTCAGTAGATAGTTTCTGCTGTGTGCATTAATTGTGTTGAATTTTATGCTACAAATATCTACCCATTTCCATCTGCGAAGAAAGTATTCTCATACTTTAACATTGCACGCATGCACTTATCTTAAACTCTACAAATGCACCCGCAATATATGTGTTTTTATCGTATGCACATGCTGCATTCGGATTAAATATAAAATATGCTACAAAATAATAGACTGGAGGGAGCGGAGGTGGTGGACATTTAAGTTACGCGGGAGCTCACAGAGCTCCGCAAATCTATCCGACACAGTCTCCCTATCATAATCCGCAACTTGCATTTTTACCTCCTAGTTTACAGGTAGGTAACACTTTATTGTGAACGCATCGAATGTCATTTCGTTTGATGTATATATTTCTAATGTGACGAAATCTTGGTCAATCAATTTTAAGCTGTTAATAACCGTCATTAATGACCATGTTCTCGTACCTACTAACTATTAAGCGAAGGTAATCAATTGTATGTTTTAAGGAAGTAAAATTTCAGGATCGGACGTATTCCATGTATCTGTACCATTGACGTATTATTTATATACAATAACACTTTGTATATTATAGACTTATTATGACAAATGATTGAATAAAGATTTTCTCATGCGTATACACTATATGTATATATATATATGTATAAACGTCCCACAATTTCTAAAAATAACTTTTTCTAATATTCGAGACTCGGTAGACAAAAGATCAATAGTAATGGAAGAAAATAATTTGCGCAGGAGCTGAAGACTCCGTTATCACTAAAATCAATTAGCACGATGACAAACAGACTTGGGGATATAACGTTAGCATCACCAACGCCGATAAGGAATATGGAGACGAGTTTAACACAAAACTCAGATGCCGAGCTACAAGTTGCTAAAATCAATGCCATGTTTCCAACAGTTTCTGACACCCATATTCGGCTTCTTTTAAAAAAGTAAGTTTTAAAATTCATATAGTTGCGTTTAGAACTCTATCCATGGTCTCTGCGATATGATCGATCTGCCTTTTAATCATTGTAATTTCTCGTGTCGTTATACCCGGATCATATTAATGATCTCGCAAAGCTCCGCTTTGCCGTATACTCAGTTATATTTACGCTGATCACATATCTTTCTTTTCTGAATAAGTTTTAATAGCACTGTATCAGACAAAGTGCTAAGGTGGTAGCTGATGTCTTTCAGATACCATAACAGAGCAGCTCTGGTTGTCAGCGCTCTCCAAGTGGAAAAGAATCCCCTTTGTGCTCCAGGACCGTGCACGCCTGTGCATTCAAACTATGCAATACCGAGATGGCGATTACCACCACATGCTATACACGCAGCTATAACATTGAGTCCGCCTCGTGGGGTTCGGCCAGCCCCTAACTCCCCAAAAATGAAACTTAGGTCTTTCCCATACTTACAATTCTAGTTTCACCCAGTATGGATGCTAGATGTTGATATTGTATTCTGTGATAGTCACAAAGAAATGTATCAGATAGAAAGCGCCGCACTATATTCACTCCTTTAGTTTTGAGTATCTGATATATTTCACATATGCGACAAGTCCAGTAACGTGTAGAAATAGCATGTCTTAGTACACATTGCAGACCGTTTATATAATTACAAAGTTTCTAATTAGTGTACGCAAGTGGTTTCTTGCAAAAATGCCACAGATTCTTAACTATTATCTGCAATGTGTTAAAATTGTTCGAGTCAAGTTTCATGAATCCCAGATGTCAATGTAATAAGGGAATGCGAAATTTTTTAGTACGTCTGACATAGTAAATTTTTTTAAGGATTTTGAATCATGCATAGAATAATTGGTATTATGTAGTTTGGAAGAGATATTGTTGGAAAGGTCTAGTTAAATCTTTATTTTCACTTTTGAATTACTTCTTTTGTCGAGTTTTCGTTCCCTTTGTTCTTACAACTTTTTAATTTTTCTTTTTACACACAGCATTCGCCATTTAGAACTTATTTTTCGTTTCAGTTTCTTCCTGGTTTACAGTACAACACATGTTGGATAGTGTAAGATTTACACGAATCATAGATAGGTTGGTTTCTGTTTTATACCATCAATGTATTTTCTGTTCAGTTTTTAGTGTTTTCAGTTTTCAACACTGAAGCTTTACGTTTGGTTGTTAATATATTCTGTGTTCGCTGTTACAAGGAACTTAATAAATGAGTTTCTTAGAAATTTATATACAATGTATGTTTATCGTAGACACATCAATTTAAAGTATGCAAGTCTTATCAGGTTTACAGTTTCTATGTCGAAAATTTAAAAAACCAAAGATGCATATTGCATGCGGTAGAAAACTCATTTATTTAAAAGAGACGTGAACCAAGCATGGTAGTATGTGCACGTGCATTAAGATTTTAAATTTCCACGTACTTTATGTGTGTTCAAAGAACCATCTCATCTTAATACTCAGTTTCAATATTTTGCAAAGTAATATTCAATTATTTGTAACAATCATACAATGATATATATTTTAAATTGCTGAACAATGTATCACATGTGCATACCGTACAAATTATTATTACTAGTACGTTGAGTATATTTTAGTTACTAATCGTCAAAGTTGATGTATTAATATTTATTTCAATGAGTTTCCACATCATACGTGTTCTGACTTATGAATAAACTATCAGTTGCGTAATGTTCAGTCCTGTAGACTGTGTCTATATATGTATTCGATGCAAGATTAAACAATAATTGTAGTAATTGTTAGTATATTAAAAATGTATGTACAGGTACCTGAAAAATATATTTCCAAAAGTGGAAGAGACTATGTTGCTGGATATTTTGGAACAAAGTGATAATAACGTTCAGAAGGCAACTGAGAAACTAATCGATCTAGGCTATGAAAAGCGAAATCTTACAGGCCCTAAATCACTGGCAAGAAGAAAAGAAGAAGAACAAGTAATAGATCGAAAGTTTTTCTTGTATCTGGATTTGATTCGCTTCGTAGCTGTAATTACCTTCGAACGATACTTTTACAGGCGAAGAATGTACAAACTGCCCCGACTCCTCCACCACGTATGAAAAGTTTAGAAGAGAAGAATAAAAGCAAGTGCATTTTGCGAAACCTTTTGAAACATCAATATTAGTGGTGTACTAATTTCAGTATTCTAATTTTTCAGTGAAAGGTCGTTTAATGGAGAAATACAAGACAGTACCAGAGAGAGTAGTATTGCTTGCTATGGATAGTGTCGATTACGATGAAGAAAGAGCGATACATATATTGGACATAATGGTTACAGAAGAAGCAACCACCAGACCTCTATGCACGTCCAGTAGCCACAGGTAATTTTCACATTAAGTAAAAATAACAAAGTTAACTTTCTGTGTTCGTGCACTAAAAGTTTCAGAAAACTTAGCGATTTTTTAATGTATGAGTGTAATAAATGTTTAGCAGCAGAAGTGACGATAGGAAAGACAGTCCACCAGTGACCGAGGCTATAAAATTAACTGCATCGCCAATTAAAAAAGCAGTTAAGGATGTAGATTCAGAAAAAGCTAAGCGCTCTAAGAATAAGATAGAAATACCAAAGTAAGGCATACTATCAAGTCCATCGTCAGACTTTCGCAATAATACAATAACTTTTTATCATATCATACTTTACATTGGTATTTCCAGGGTCTCTAGAGGAACCAGTACTACAGAAGATAGCGAATATAAGTCTCCGTATTTAGCAAAACCTGCTGGACCAAATTCTGATTTGCCAAGGGGAGCCAATAACGACTTGCTTTTGTGAGTTGTGAATTTTCTTCATTGATCGATTAAAATCCTTCTTTTTATCATTTTCGTGTGAAATGAACTTTCATTAAATATCGGGAGTATGAATGTTACTGTTATTACAAATTCTTTTTAGACCTGACTACGCTCCATGGTCAGGACCGGATCCAAATCTGTTGACAAAAGAGACATTCAGCAAAACAATAGCATATGGTCACGATTCAAATTTGGTTTCTGAGAGTCGTTATGTTGCCAAAGGCCCTAATCCAGAATTGAGGAAAGGCCCACTAAGGGGATTAACTCAAGGTTCCATTTACTCTCAAAGGAACGTGGCCAACTCAAAAAGTCGTGGTAAATGAAATATATGTAATTGTTTTTTTCTTAATTTTTATGTTTGTTAAGACAAAGAAATTGTTGTTGTTTTAGTTTTACGTAATTCACGTTTCTTTATGTTTTCTTACGCAATACTTTTAAACAACTTATAGAATTTTATAAATAACGAAATATTACTTTCTCGGTGCGTACTTCTGTCGAATAAGAAGTGTCTGCTAGAAGTAATATCACTTCGGATGAGTAATTATTGATAGACTCTTTGTTCTATTAGTTACATACTCATATTGTTTACACAAAAGTTACGTTAATGAGTGTTTGTTATGTTCGTTTTGTTATACGTTAATAAACATGTATCTTTTATGTTTATTATAAAACATTCGTTTCATCATGTTAACGGTAAAAAATACGTTTGATAAAATGATATTTACAAAATGGCGAAAGAGTTATAATTAAAAGGGAATGTGCAAAGAAGTGTTCAAATTTTCTTGTGTACATAAAGTTGGAATAATTTAAACTCTATATCACACCATCGTATTCTAGTATATTACCAATTTGAAAGTATCACAATGCTTCCATTCGTGACATATCTTGTCGACTTTAATATGTAGATAAATGTGTCCAAATTTCTAACTATTCGTACAATAATTTAGAAGATCTTTTTGATTGTTCTTTGAATTGTCTAAATATTGTACTCGAACACAAGATTATCGATAACGATATCGACTTCTTTGCAAATGAAGTTTCTGATTGTTTTAACTCAAATACAAATATACTAATAGTTGTAATAGCAGTAGTAGCCAATTCTACGATGGAACATTTTGCAGTATTAGTACTAATTTTACTATTTATGGTACAATGTATTTTATTTTAAATTAGATTTCTACTTACGTAATTGTCTTATCTTAAGGAAATTAAGCGTTGAAATATGTTAAAATTGATTATAAACATAAACTGTTTCGTATTATATTTCACGTGATATATTTTGGAAACTTTATGATACACATTCTCCTCCAAACATCTTTATACTTAATATTTAAATAATGGTTTTCGTTCATTTATATTTCAACACTGATAAAATCCTTAAGATTATAATGATTAGATTTTCTTTGTTAACTCCGAGATTTATAATCGAAACTATAAATCTAGAACCAACATATTCAGTATTACTAAATATTTCAAGTAAATGTAGGTACCTATATGGAGAAATTTAATTGTGCGGCAAACATTTAAGAAGCTATTAGTTTTTATAAAATCTATAACTTTTAAATGGTACTGAATAGAAACGGTACAAATACAAATTTGCATATCCACGATGCAAACTCCCAGTCGATTATTGCATACAATGTAGGCCATAACCAAAATAGGGTTTCTAATAATATACTAAACGAGAAAAAAAATTCAATATTTATATGTGCTATAGTTAAATCGATGTACAGAGGTATTTTCATAGTTCTTAATTCAGAATGATCCTGCCTTTGAGAAAACCTAATATGTGAATAAAAATTAATAACAGACGGGCTGTGGCTGAAACATTAGTTGGGAGCTATTTTTATAGCTTTTTGACTCTTAAAGAAACTAGGAGGGATAAAATAATCTATTTTGACTATATTTTGAGTATCGCCACATATTACACGCTGAAGATTAACATTAAAAGGAATGAATGAATACTTCGATTAGATTATTACGGTAATTTGATAATTCCAATGCAAAGTATTCTCTCGCATACAATTGTTTAGATATTGCGATTCTGCGAATAAAGTACACGATACTTTGGAGTTTCTGTATGGGATGTATTGCTATGGAGTGACTATTAGTCGATACATAAATTGCCAAATTCGTCTGTATTGAAAACTCTTCCATCCAAAAACGAATCTTTTGTTAAGTACTATTTTACAAGGATAATGCAGAAAGAAAGATGTTTCGTTTCACGTCGCGTAGATATGAATTAGGTGTTATAGAATGTTGTGTGGAATAGGTATTAGTTAAATTCTGCTATCATTAAACTAATAAATGTATTTTACCATATAAAAATTTGTTGATCCACTGTGGACTTTCTGTTAGGTTAACGGAGTAAGATATTCATTGTATACTCAAACGATAATGTTGCATACTAACGGTGTTACCCTATTTCGCAATTAAGATTTCAAGTTCCAAGCAATGTCTCTCACATACGCATTATTTTATTTGCAGAAATAAAACTATTTTTAACAGATTTTATGCGATATAAGTACGCGAAATGGAATCTATATATATATATATATATATAGATATTCTGATAATTATTTCTTGTTCGATATAGTTACTGTAATATTGCCAAAAGTCATTACTGACCCTTATTTTAGAGCGAACTTTTAGGTCAAAGTCTTATATCCTAGATACTTTGAACCAAATCATTCCTACACTAGGAGACGAACAAAAGTAATCCAAAAATAGCAGTATAAACACGATGTAAATGCAGATGACGTATCCTGAGTACCACAGTAATGCAAAATTGTATTTCATTGTATTTACACATATCTGTACAATAAAAACATCCATAATCATTCATTTTGTGCAATAATTTATTAATAGAGTCCTATAAGTATAGTATGTAATTCTTTACACACATAATCTGATATACACACACTATTCTGTATCGTATAATCCTATAAAACATTAGTCGTTAATATATAATGTACAATTGCCGAAGTGTGTACGATGTTAAGAAATGCAATTTCATTAATTTAACATACTCGTTTATTTTATTACGCTTATTATACGGTTACTGTCAAATGATATTCATTTCTCGTACTACTTTGCAGTAAATCATAACAGAAGTATAAAAGTAAAACTTATACATACTGGAACAGAAGTATCGTTATATACATTTGAGCATTTACTAGTTGTAAGAAAAGAAAATGTACGTTGCATTTATGTTTCTTTTTTTAATGCGATGCCAACGTTTAAACTTCATCTTCATTTAAAAGCATGTTTGGTATACCATCGTTAATAGGAAATTTCCTACCAGATTCCGGGCATAATAGATCGCCGTTAACAACCTCGACTTCGAGTAATACATGATGCACCTTTTTCAAAAATTCCTCGTTCGATTCGAAATCTTGGATTAATGTCTGTGGCAATTCTCCAACATGTCCTATCTGTTTCAACATTACATTGTGCGCATTACTTTCCAAGATATATTCATCTATATTTCAACCTTTATCATCTGGATTTGTAAGTAAAATGTTAAATGTATCTAGACGAAAGAATATTATTTTTGGTACGATATCGTTGAAAAATTAAACGAGGATCAATTTTGAACTTAATAGTTATACAGATAATTTCTTGATACCTTTCCAGTACTTAGATCAACATGTGAGAATTAATTATTAAAATATATTCAATTTATAATAACATCCAACAGGATAAAGGTTTCAATATTGATATGTAATCGAAATGTTTGATACGTTTAAGAATCATTAATATTCAACTTCTAACATTGGCGTAACAAATCACTTACACTTTCTGCAGCTTTCCAAAGTGTGGCCCAATCAAGTTTTGGAATGATTCTCGCAATAAATTCTGAATTGAAATCCACCTCTGACACTTTAATATCTTTTGCCTAAGAATTTATACCAACGCCTTTTTACCATTAATTTGAATTCACCAAAATTCATATCTTGTATACAAAATGTTTAACCTACAATGAATCACTAAAACATTGGCATGGACAGATTTTTCAGTTCAACTTTCCATTCGGTTTTTTGAATTCACATATCGAAGAAGGAAACTTTTATTTTCAATAATTTTCAAAATATTCCCCCTCCCTTTATTATCCCATAGAAAAGAATAAAGTTGTATTACAGACAAATCGTGCCGCTTTTAAATTTCTTCTTAAATTACATTTTCTATATAAATCAGCATTGTATCATTATATGCACCATTTAACTAAACATTCTAAATTACGAAATATTAACAGTCTTTTCATTAACATTTTATTTCAAACTTCTTTCTCAAGTTTATCCGTGCCGATAATTTCGTAGCCCACTGTAGTTTTCAATGAACATAACCTCAAAAATCGTACAGAAACGTTTTGAACTTACGATTATTCCTAAAGGATATCCAACAGTGACGCCTTTCAAGCATTTCGAGGTCAGCATATTATGCGTGAGGAGCTTCATTTTTTATTTCTATCGGCGGCTTATTTCGCCGATCGTAGGATCACGAAAAGATCTACAATTCTCGCTCGGCAAGATCTCGCGTTACGAATACGAGGCTCATTGCACGCGCCACTCTGGACGCCGGCTCTCGCAGCTTATGCGCGCTCCAAACTTAAAACTGCTTCAAACGCAACTGAACTCGATCACGTTTTACGATGTTTTACGACCAGAACTCAGACTACATAATAGATTTGACGCTTTCGACGTTCCGATTACAACGCGTAAATTAACGACCGTTGATAAGATGAAAATTCTCCGATTAATCCCTCATACCGAGAGAACACATTGCGACGGAGTTTAAATTTCAGATTACACTTGATAAATTGCCTAACCGGATCACGTGATTTCTTCTATTCAATTGTGTTCTCGGCTAGAGAGTTGGTTTCTTTTCGAGGGAGATGCTTGCCAGATCAATTCCGAATAGTCCGTTGCATTTCGTTGAAATCTTCTCGAACATACATACCACAGATTTCTGGACAAGCTACATACATCGCGTCGGTTTATAGGAGATTTGATTTAGCGCGAAAGTGTTACGAACGTTACGAAACATATGGTGGTTATCTACACGTATATATCATAGTCCGAGGTGGAAAATCGTTTGAACAATAGCAAACTAGCAAACTGACAGTAGCCACATCACCTGGCCTTGATGGAAATACACGAGGAACTGTTACTACTGTCTGTTTATCTTTGGTCGTAATCGTGTTTGAACGGGTGCATTTCGCCCACCATCGGCCAGTCATATTTTTACACATCATCGACTTGTTCGAAAAATAGTCAAGAACTTTTATAACCTAGCGGGGTCATTCTGTCTACTTCAAATTAATTCCTGGAGTCTCGATTCGTGTCCACGTATGCTTGAAATTGTGTTCAACGGCTGTCAACGATGATGAAACGGAATCAGTTTATGATGTACTGACCAGTAACATTCTCGTAGGAAAGTTTGCGAGTTTATGGTGCTAGTGTAATTGCCTGTGAAAGATGTTGCAGAAGACAGAAAGATAAAGATTGCGGATAAGAGTGAAGAAACGTGATTACTGTCGATCACAGGACGGTGTATTTACGATCTACGACGAGAAGTATTATTTGATTCTTGCATGATAATGATTTTCTGGTGAAGGAGATCACGAAGATCCATGAAGGACAATGTGTGCTATTACGAGTGCAAGATCTTGACATCGAACGGAACATATTCTCTAACGTAAAAGAAAAATGGCTTACGATTCTCTTATGTGGGGGTTCCTTATGTTTGGATGCAGCATACAAGCATTGTTGGTTGCATCCAAAGATGACCCATTGGAATACATGAGCAAGGAGGAGCGGGAGGCATTAAAGTTCGTATCATTGTACAACTGCGCATTACCCTGACAATTTACCTTTTCATATATGTATTCGTAATGTGTACGATTTTAATTATAGGGAAGAGGCGAGGGATATGTTTTATCACGCATATAATGCTTATATGGTAAAGTCTATGAAACTTTTTTTTCTTAGTAGATATCGTAAGAATCGAGTAAAACTTTTTTTGATAAAGCAATCGTGCACCAATTACTTTTCACTTCAAAACTTATCAGCACTTGGCTGCTTTTATATTGCGCGTAACGTTGTGATTTAAATTACTTACTATATGTAATCTTTTGTTTATTATGTGTACTCTAAATTATAAACGTATCTAAGAATGAACAGTTTGGATATTTAAAGAAACTTGAGGAAACGATAATAATGAAATGTTGTTTTTAAGGATAACGCATATCCTGCCGATGAATTAATGCCATTGAGTTGTAAAGGACGATATAGGGGATCGGAACCAAACAGAGGTGACATAGATTCCACCTTGGGAAAGTAAGAACAAGAGTTTATTAAACATTGAAAGAGAAATGTAATCTTTAACATGATAAACAGGTTATTTTTGTAAATTTTATTCCAAATAGAAATGTATACCTTCTTGAGTTCAAGAAATTTTCTGACATGTGTTTCTAACAATCAAATTACTGTTCGCTGCGAGAAAGTTGCATTAAGTAGTATATAGCAATATTTATATAATTACTTGCTTTCAGTTTTTCACTTACATTGGTCGACACCTTAGATACACTCGTGGTAAGTGTACCAGAAAATTGTTTTATATATCAAGTATGTAAATTACACGCGTGTATTTTACAATTTATTTAAAAATCTTATTTTGTTTTCTACAAGTGTTTAAATACGTGTTAGGTATTGGGTGATTTGGAGGAATTTGAAAACGCAGTTAAACTTATTGCCAGAGATGTTAGCTTTGACACAGATGTTATTGTTTCTCTATTTGAAACTAATATTAGGATGCTTGGGTAAGTTTAATTCTTTATAATATTATTTTTCTTACAGTACCGGGACATTTATACTGATTTGTTCCACAGAGGTCTTCTGAGCGGCCACATATTAGCAGAGTACTTGCAACAAAGAGCTGATATAATGCCATGGTATAGAGGCGAACTTCTAAATTTAGCCAAAGATTTAGGATACAGATTTTTACCTGCATTTAATACCACCACGGGAATACCATACGGCCGAGTAATAAAATTTTGATTCATCATATCGTGACGAATAAAGTACACAGAGGTTACTAATATTTCACGAGGCACTAACCGCTATACCGTCTTTAGATAAACTTAAAACATGGTATGAAAGGCGTCCCTCTGGAAGTGTCAAGAGAAACGTGCACTGCCTGCGCAGGTAGTATGATTTTGGAAATGGCAGCGTTATCAAGATTAACAGGGGAAGCGATCTTCGAGGTAGGATTCTGTTTTGTACGATACTTTAGAAAGATATGCGATATATTCTACTGCATGGAATTGCACGAAATAGGAAAAAGCACAGAAAGCGATGGACGTTTTGTGGAGAATGCGCCATCGTGGTACTGATTTAATGGGTTCTGTGTTAAATGTACATTCTGGGGATTGGGTGCGAAGAGATTCAGGTGTAGGGGCTGGTATAGACTCCTACTACGAATATTGCCTTAAGGCATATATTTTATTAGGTAATTATGTTACTTGCATTTTCATCGTTTTACAACATTCTTCGGGAGAGAATAATTCAGTTCTCAATTTTATATAGGCGATGAAAAGTATCTCGGGCGGTTTAATAAGCATTATCAAGCTGTAATGAAGTATGTAAGCCAAGGCCCGATGTTGTTGGATGTACATATGCACAGACCGAATACAAATTCGAAAAATTTCATGGATGCTTTATTGGCCTTTTGGCCCGGTTTGCAGGCAAGTTTCAAGCCAATAATTTTGTTCAAATATTTTTCTGTATGTTAGAATTTTAATTCTTTTCCCTAGGTACTGAAAGGAGACATTAAGCCCGCTGTTGAAACGCATGAAATGCTGTATCAAGTTATGCAAAGGCATAATTTCATACCGGAAGCATTTACCATTGATTTTCAGGTTGTTACTTACTTCTACGAACAAGTCAAACTCTTATTTGTCGTTACAAAGCAATCGTCAATTTGTGCAATTAGGTACACTGGGGACATCACCCATTAAGGCCAGAATTTCTAGAGTCAACGTACTTCCTGTACCGTGCCACTGGTGATCATTATTATTTGGGAGTCGGGCGTAAGGTACTCAAAAGTTTGCAGACTTATGCCAGGGTACCATGTGGTTACGCAGCTGTATCGGATGTTAGGACTAATAAGCACGACGACACTATGGATAGCTTTGTGCTGTCGGAAACATTCAAATACTTATTTCTGCTGTTCGCTGAGCCAGGGGAACTAGTTTTGGATCTGGATGAATTTATTTTCACAACCGAGGGACATCTATTACCCCTAACGTTAGCTTCCATAAGGACTAATGTTTCTTCGGTAAGTATACAAGGCTATGAACTATGCGTGGGTCTGTTTGGATCCAGAAACCGTCGTCTGTGAGATTATCGGAACCGTCGATATTGCGAGGATTAAATAAATCTTTCAAATTGACTGTAATTTTATAATGTTGATATTTTGTGAAATGAAGCAGGACTTGGAGCGTGATATCGTACACGTGGACGAAATGGATCGCACTTGCCCTAATAGCCTGCATCTATTTCCTGCTTCAGTACGACAACCTCTGAGGAACATGGTTGAAGATGTATGCCCAAGACGGGCAATAAAGAGGAGACTGAGCGCTGCACAATTTCAGGTAAGCAAATACTAAATTGCAATTTTAACAAACCACTGGCCCCTCGTTTGAATAAACGCTGAACCATATTTTCTCTGCATTGTAGGCGAATAATTTGGAGCATTTAAAATTACTAAGCGATATGGGAATAACAACATTAACTTTGGCAGACGGACGCGTTCAACTCTTACACACATTTTCTAATGTAAAAGAAAGTCTCCTTTAGTATGCCTATTAACATGTCTGGGGATTCTGTTTGCAAAAGTTAAAGACTCTAAACTGATTTTACAGGCAAAAACGCCGCAGGATTCAGAGGAAGGTTTGCTATTCATGCAAGAAATGGTGGAAATAAGTAAAATGCAGTCTCAGCAAGCTGAGACCAAGCCACAAGTAGTCACGTTTGTGAGACCAAATACAAATCCACCGCAGAAAGTTAGACTGTTAGCAGGACCAGCACATTTCGGTTTGGAATTACAAGGGCTGAATAAAATAATTGGAAAAGTTGGTTTTACGTATCCATTTGCCGCATGCACAGACCTTCGTAATGCGCATAAGCTCGCGGGCAAGATCGCGATACTGGAACGTGGTAATTGTATGTTTATAGAGAAGGTAAATATTTCCTTGGTAAGAGTTCAGCATTCTGTTCCTTTTAGAATGATCCGTATCTAAGTATTTATTGACCTCCTAGGCAAGACGAATTCAACAAGCTGGCGCCATTGCTGGAATAGTATTAGATAACGTTGATGGTTCTAGTGCTGCTACTTCGCCTATGTTCGCAATGTCGGGGGATGGAAAGGAATTGGACGATGTGACTATTCCAGTAGTGTTTCTGTTCAGTGACGAGGCCTCTGAATTAGTAAAAGCTCATGCTGCTTCTCATGGTGATCTCACAGTTACGCTTGGTAAGACATTTTTAATCTTCTGTGCGGGGAATGTAAAGCGTTTCATTTAGATATCAGTTTTCTTCCAATTCAAGGGTATTGAAATCTATTTATGTTTGATTTATCTGTCTGATTCATTTCTATTTCGGTTACAGGGAATTTCTTCCCGAACGAAGAAGTTCAACTAAAGGCACCCACTGATTTATCGATGTTCGAACGCCTGAAAGGATCGTTAAAATTTTTCCTAACAAGACAAATGACACCACAGGTCTGTATTTCCTGGTGTTTGGCAATTATTTTCATTGAATACGTTCTTCTTTGGATTTTGATTCGTATAAAACGATACTGACCCTATCGATCACATTCTCGCGATGATCTTATTTCGCCACGAAAGGGATCTTACATCTTTCTTTATCAGTGTATATTACATCATTCACGAACGCAGAGGTGCAAGATTATCATTTCGAATTTAGTCGGGGGAATTTGCACATTAGTATCTTGGAGATATATTTTCATATTTAATATTTATAATTAATATTAGAATCGTATACGTATCTTTTACATACTATTAAGGTTTTTGTGATGTAAATTGTTATTTGAATTTTTTATATTTTTTAAAGAAATTAAATTGTTGATTTTCATATTTACTACATTTATTATACTCTTATTTCCTACTTAATTTTGTTAACCGCTGGCTTAAGAATACGTTTGCATGCAGCTGCGTTTCAGGTCATTAATTAACGTATACTCTCGCAAAATCGCACGCTCATACGCATATTACCTATATTTTGTACGATTGTAAAGTGAGACTGAACATCGATAGATATTTTTTGTATGACAGACATCTCCAAGCAGCGGGACAAATTTGGACATGGTCTCCGAGATCAAAGACGAGGACGTTGAAAAGGTCATAGTCGTTTTCGACGACCTGCACGCAGAAATTATCAAAGATCCGCTCGGCGGGGAAGTGAGAATCACGTCGATGTATATACCTACACGTTTCACGAGTAAGTTGGAGGACAACACGTTGGTAGAAAAGCAATGGCATCAATTGAAAGAGGTGTTCGTCAATCAGATATACAAGGATGCAAAGCCAAACGCGGGTTTACAGATCAGAAGTTTTATATTACAAAGTTATTACAATTGGGTGGTAAGGTCGCGCGGCCGAAACGACGACGTGCTAAAAGTATCTTTACGAGATAAAGTTCTGTGGTTCTTAGAGGAGCTAGCCGAGATCGTGCCGAATCCGTCCATTATGAAAATGGGCCAACTAATGGATTTCAATAAGCAGAAATTGCTGAAGCAGTATCTACTGACAAGGATGGACATTATGGTTCTAAATATGCAAACCTTCACGACGATGCTGAAGGCGATGAAGTCCCAGAGCCCAAATACCGAGCAGTTCGTCAAAATTTGCAAACTCAATATCGCGCAGGCTGTTGCGCATTATAAATTCCTTAGGCAATTATTACCAGGTATTTTTGACACAGAGGACGAAAGTAGTATCGAGCACCTTATTCTCTTGGACGAAGTTAACAGAGCCGTGCATAAAGAGTATCGTGAGATGTTAGTGGACGGAACGCGAGAAAATTTCGAGAAGTTTGTGGTAGATAAGAGTTCTTATTACGACATAGTGATCGACAATTGGCAGAGGGAGCTGAAACTGTTTGAAAAGCTGGACATATTGAAGAAAACCAAAGAGCACGATTCCACGATCGCAGAGTTCATGACAGACAGCAATGAAAGCAGCAAAACAGAATTGAAGTCTAAAGACGTATTTAATATGCCTAAAAGAAACGAAGATATGAAAGTTGGGAAATTCGAAGATTTCGAGTATTTTATATTAACGGAGATAGAGAAGGCTGTAAAAAGTTCTGAACAAGATACTATTCGGAAATATCAAGAACACATTGATATTTCGAGAGACGCAGCAGATAATACAAGTAAAGAAATTGTTAATTCGAATAAAGTTATTTTAAATGTTTCCCCTCAAAATCAAAGTAAAGCTGACACCTTGACAGACACAATAAAATATCACATGAAATTTTTGATAAATAAGAAGATCGTAGACTTTACCAATGATATAGATCCTTTGGGAGATCTTACTAAAATTACAAACTCTTTAGATAATATACAATCGAATAATATAGATTATCAGGAAACTGTTACTAACAACAATAGTGCCGAGGAACAAGTGTACGAAGAATCTTCGCCGAAGGGCAATGATCTACAGTTAATAGACGCGCAGATGGGCTCACCAAGTGTAAACACAAAAGAGAAAGATGAAGCAGAAGCAGTGTCACAGAATGTTGAAAAAGAAGACATTGACACTAAGCATAATCAGAAAACTCATCCAAGTATCGAGCATTCCGTTAATTTAAATGTAGATAGCAATAAAATTCGACCCTCTGATCTGCCTAAAGAATTTCATGATCAAATGCAAACGTTTGAAAAGGAGTTGAGTAAGCATTCTGTTCAAGGTCAAGAGAAAACAGAAACCTCTGCTTCCATAGAAGAAAGTAAATTGCAAGACAGTGAGAAATATGCAATCCAAGCTGAAAGTACGAAAGTCGATGTACAGGAACATGGGGGCAAACATATCGACGATGAGTTATAATAAAAGTTGTCAAGTCTTAGAATGAATTATAAATATTAAGAAGAAAACGAATAGATTTTTAAATGTTACGAAAAGCCTGGCAATCCTACCCACACTGCATTTGATATTTTTGCATTAAAACTCAAGTGTGTGTGTGTGTGCGCGTGCAGTGAGCTTTAAAGTTTTTACATACGTCAAGTCTTCTAGGGGAAAAGTTAGTTATCTAATCAAACAAAAGAAAGGTAAGAGCGACCAGACTATATTAGAATGATACTCTAACGATACTCTGTTAAACTGGTGCTTACAAGAGAGTCGAATTTCGTTCGTTATTTAAGAACAGATTAGAGACGTTGCAAGGAAATATACGATACGTATAGACAGCCTGCGCAAAACACTTATCCTAACGAGGTTGTGAAAGAATATTGTTTTAAGGCTCTAATGGATGCAAATTCTATATACATATACCACTTAAACATAGTATATTTCTTGTGCACACTACAGTACAATGACAACATATTGTTTTCTCCCGAGGGAAATAATTATGGTTCTACATTCTGTTTGATCTTTCTGTGCTCCAAATGCGTGCCATGATGAATAATGTAAATGAATATTTCAATCGATAATGAATACATTGCGCTGTCTTTCCGCGATGCAATTTTATCCTGTATTTTAAACGAGAATATAAGTAATGGTTGTTGAAAAAGTAGTTTTAAATTATAAATAATAGAGTAATTTGTTCTCTTTCTTTAAAAGATATTACAGTGGCAGGCTTTTGTTCTATTTAAACATAGCAGTCGGGTCTAAAGTTCTTTTCGAAGCATATGCTAAATTTTGTAAATAAGAAAGAAACGTATAATGTAATATTATAAAAATTCCTAAGACAAATGTAAAGTTCGATACGCCTTTTTTTAAAAAGTATTTCTTCTATCCTTTTCTCTTTTTTTTTTTAAATAAAAACTTTTGCTACTGCTTCGGGCAGCACTTATCAATTTTAAAGACATTTAATGTGTTTTTCACTTCATATTCTTGCATCATTTCTCATTTATATTTATCTATTGATATATGCCTTACGTGTACATAGAACTGTAAAAACAACAATGTATATACATGTCATACGATATGTAATAAAGCTAATTGCAGTGGAAATTGTAGTAGATACGGAAGAAACTTATAGTTTCCTTGTAACTACATATTCGCTTATCTGCTTTCTTTAATGTATAAAACGTTTACTGAGTATACTACATGTATGTTAAGGATTTAGTTCTATTGCGTGCCATATAAAATGCACAAGAAATACATATGTTTTAAGCCAAATCAATTTAGGGTAATTATTACATTTATTTCCGTTGATCCAGTGTAATATGTGACTGACTGTAAATGTAAATATCATATAAATAACTATGTAATAAGTGTGAGTTCTATGATTATTGTGTAAAAGTTTGTATAATGAATGCCAAAATGGACATTGCAAAGTTTATTGTACATTAAATTAGTTACTATTTTGCATAGATTATGCGCGTATATACATACATACATGTGCATATACCTATATATGTATGTATATATCAATTGATTTGACTGTGTGTTTATATTATAAAAGTACATAAGAAGAGTAGGCATATATGACACAGGTAATATGTTAACAATTTTTGGTACAGAAATAGACCGTAATAACAAGAAATATGAATAAAATCTCTGTTACAAAGAAACATATGACCTTTCATTCCAAAGAAAATACCAAAATGCATACATATATCTTTTGTGTAAATATATTTGCATACTTTTATCAGTTTCTCCTCCTTTCATTATCTATTTCTGCAAACTTCGTCACTACCAATAATCGAAATAATCTATTCCGTTTGTCGATCAAAAATCTGTTTAATAAAAATCCTTCATTTTTATCGGACAATTTTAAATTACGTATTATAAAAATAAAGCATTAAAGCATGTTGACCTAATTAGCTACAAAAATAATTTCACCTAGGTACTTCGGAACGTAAATAATATTTATGAGGGTTGCGGGAATATAATGCGTGTAGAACGTAAAAGGTAGTGAGCAACATTCCCAGAATGTGTTTAAACCGATTAGCATTTCTAAATAAATAACATCGTATAAATAATGTTCAGTGCGTGAAAATACAAGATTATTATATAACTGAAAAAAGTATAGTTTATAAATAACCGTTTCAAGTAAGTATTACAAAAACTATGCCACGTTGCCCTTTAAATTATCAAGCTATTTAGTAATTCTACATTTCAAAAATATTTGAATTGAAATTCGTTGCAGTACGAAAGTGAATCGAGCAGTTTCGCGGAAAGCAGATATGCAATTTTAAAGAGAAAAATATACTTCAATGACTTTACTTTAAGCCGCTTTTCATTGGAGCTCGCGTCTTCGAGTTACGAGTGTTACGACGTTACGACAACCTGTCGTCAGATGTTGGCTTTGCGTCAATGGGAAGGGAGCTATTTTAATTTCGAATTTCGGACGACCCTGATGTACTCCATCAGGTATACGACACGCATTGGTATTCCGTCCTACCGATCGAGCAGTAAAATAAAAGATTCTCATAGAAACGATAAATAATCGCCAAGGTGAGATATCCTATTTTTCTCGCATACGAAGCAGGTAACGTGTACGATTACCATGTGTTAGTACACGCGCAACTAATTCGTTAATACAGGTTTATAGCTTCTCTTAATCGTATGCCTGTTGTAAATTAATGTGTGGCGAAAATTCGGGCATATTTCCTGTTAATTGGTTACGAATTTTCATTAGCGTTTAATGACATGAACTTCGAGAAAGCAAGTGTAACTTTTGTTTTAGATGGGTGAGCCACCAAAATACTATGGGAAAAGAAGGAGCATTGTCCGTAGAATTGGGTCAATGTTACCGTTAAAGCCACCACCGAAGATATATGTCAGTGTTACGCCTTTACATTCAATGACGAGTTCTATGATCAACGAAGAAACCAGTGGTGATTGTACGAATGCAAATGGATATGGACCTGCGAGGTATATACACAGTGTTATTAAATGTTCTTTGGTTTCGCTGATTGAACTTGGTTTTACTAACTTGATTATATTTGGGTGTACTAGGCTCTCTAATATTAGGCCAGATTTGTTAGAACCCATTAGTTTCGGATCTGAAGTTCGATTGCTTGCTTTAGAGCAAGAACTCCAAGAGCTTAGGGAACAAATTTCGGCGATAGTCAAAAGCAACAAACAATCCAGATGTATGTGTACGAGAAATATTTTTCCGCCTGCCCGTTTACATCGCCGCGGAGAACATTTCTAAAAGTGTACTTTAATTGAGAAATTTTTCAGATACATCTGCCGCATCTTTAGCAAATGGAACTGATACCGAAACTGTGACACAAACGCAACCACTACTACCGCCACCCCCACCGCCTCCATTACCACCACCCACCACCCCTCATATAGCGAGAAGAGCGAGTTTACAAGATCACAAGGTTGAAGAGCGTAAAAGAGCTTCGTCGAATTCCCATACGTCGATTGGTGAAGCACTCAAAGAAATGGATAAAAGTAGATTGAAACCAGTCGCAAAGTAATACTGAATGCTGTAATTGCGGTACTTATATATCATTGTTTGTAACAATTTATGATTTCGTATATGATTGTCCTTAGATCACCAGGAGGGCGGCCTGTTCGCATGAAGCGTGAGAATAGTCCATGTAATGACTTGCAAGAGATATTAAGAAGACGTTACATTGCAATGAATTCAGCTGATAGCAGGAATTCTTCAACTACTTTGACATTGGACGACTCTTTTTCGAGTGATGTGTGAAACCATCCTGCGGACAGTTTTTCAATGTGCATTGTGTGAAATAAACGTGCCATAGAACATTTTTGACGATGCCAGCGAGAAGATAATGAAACTAATCAATAGGTTTCATACAACGCAAGACAGCAACATTGAAGTTGCAGTCGAAGGGATGCAAAGAATGGGAAAGAAACGTGGCAGAGATCTTTGAAATCGTGATTATTAATTTCGTATTACAAATTTATTTTCAAAGACTAATATCGATCACATTTTTTAAAGCGTACTACTCTGGTTCAACTGTACGTATATAAACTAACCAAAGATGTAACGTATCATATATTTGCACTGACAGAAATATTGAGTTGTAAATTGTAGTTTGACGGTACTATTTAAGAAAATATTTTAAAGTTGTTCGGGACGCGTGATCTTTTTATGTTCGGAGAGAAACATATTACATTAACATGATTCGATTTTCTAGTATAGTTTGCAACTCAATATCGTTGAAATATAATTTTTACTTTTTAAGCGAGAACCACATTTAAGCTCCACGTTGGTAGATAGAATTAGTTTTCATTTCGACTTCGATAGGGTGCAGTTGCTCGAGCACTGTACAGTAAAGCCATATTAGTTTATTTGATATCGCGTACATTCGAAATTGTTCAATTTCTTAGGCGAGGCTGTTGTGACATTGGAGTCACGCAATGACTTTTCATATGTTAGATCCTGCCATAGAAATCAGTACATATACTCTCTTTAGATAACGACATTAGCACAGGCTTACCACACAATGGATAGTTGTACAATTACGCGTGTCGTTCGTTACATGAAACACGGTTGCATAATAATGAGCGAGTGAATCACACATGACAGCGCGTGCACACACAATGAGAAGGCGACACGAATTATGTCTTTTGACATTACGCTCTTGAGATGTCACTGTGTGATAAAATTTAAGTTTACTTGATTTGCAGTTGCTCTTATAAAGAATTTAAGAATTCCCTCAGTACAAGTTCGTCCCAGTAATTTGTGATGAATCCATCTCAAAAATAATTTTAAGTTCTTCCTATTCTTTATAGAAGTGGCATATAAAGTTTACGTTTTTGACTATTTTCTGACACAAATGTATTTATGAAATAGAATCTTCAGTTGAAAGCGATGTCACAGTAGATTTTGGAGACTGAGTCTAATCTTTAAAACGATATTACAACAAATGTACAGAAGATCTGTTTTATACATGAAGCTTTTATCAATAATTAAAAATAAACGTTATTGTTAATCAACAAACTGTGTATTTACTCCCACGCTAGAATTCCATAAATTTAAAGGTGCTTTTACTTATATGTGCTATGAAAATCGATTTTTCTTTTATAGTAAACAGAGTTGTACAATCAGTTAAAACAAAAAATGAAAATTCATTCAAATAAGTGATCCAAGTCAAGAATCTAAAAAAATAAAATTGAATTTATCTTTTATATTCTATCACATTGATTACACAAACGCATAAGTCTAAATATCGCGAAACGAAAAGAAAATGACTTGGACCACTTTCATAATCATCGGCACATATACATATTCAAAACTTAAGATTCGGTTTCATTTGTACTCATAAATAAATAATTTGTAAGTTTATTATGAATGGTATTATTAAGCTTTGTATCAACGAATTTTGTAAAAAAAAGTAATAATTATATTAATATACTAAACGGAAAGAAATACAATAAAAAATGATTACTTATGACCAATGATTTCATATTTTGTTCAATTCCTTTTCCCTTCAAAACAATTGAATGAGATACACTTTCTGTATGAAAAATTGCGTGTATTGTACAAGTCATTTAAGAAGGAACCCACCGACAGACAAGTTCAGACCTGTTCTGCGCATGTTGGCGCTCATTGGTGCCGAAACAAGTTACTATTGGCTATAGCCCAACCAACGCTCCCTCGGAGCCAATGAGCTCATTCTGCATGCGCGAAACGGGTTCCTTCTAAAATGACTTGGAGTGTAGTTATACAGAAACTGTATCTCAGTCATTTGTTGAGATCAATTAATTTGCCGAGGGGAACCTAAACCAAGTTTCAAATTTGCCGCCCTCGGTTATTTAGTTCTACCACAGACGAGGTATAGGATAGACCTATCACCTTATGGATGATCGTGTCGCCACCCAAACTGTGTTACCGACCCATAATTTGAGGACTGAATGTAGTGGCATCTGCTCATGAACAGCGTCCAACTCAGCAACTACTTTGAAATGTTTGAAATGCTGAAAGGTGCGTGTGTGCTTGTATACGTGTGACTTGTTTAGAGTGAGAGAGTTTGACATAGAAGGCAGGCTTTTGTTACGCTATACTTTATCTCGGTTTGTCAACGACTCACGCGGATGTCTCTCCGAAAATCCATTTCGGGGATCAAGACACTATGGCGCTCAAAAATGATATTTCTTCAAAGCTCGTGCGAGCTATAAATTGCAAGATGACATTGTTTATTAGCACTTTGCGTGTAGTAGAACCCTTTCACGTATCGTACCCCGCAAAGTATTAAAAATTGAAGCTGTTACTCACATTCCCGCAAATTTCTAATGCACTGTTTAATCAGTCTAGTGAAGTAATAATAATAATTGGATTCTATTTGTAATTCTTAAAAGCCTCGCAGAAAGTTGCATAATGCATGAGTGTCGTGGGGTGCTTAAATGCAACTGCAAATCGAGTTACTTTTCAAACACGCATTGTGAAATAAAATTTTGTCTAGCAATGGACATTGCTATATAATATTATTTCCGGCCTTGACGAATTTCAAGTTTTCAAGTTAGCTGGGAGCCGGCCGAGCGCGACAAAAACATCAACAACCTCTACCAAAGTCACTACATCGCCGAACGGTGTGCTCTAACAGTTCGACTTTGTCCGCGACGGTGGTCGGGTCACTAAATATCTGTGGATATTACAGTGCATACTATTTCCTGATTTCTTGATTCCTACATCAATTCGTTCGACTACTGGACTAAATAGAAGACCGTTTAACAAGATTTCACTAGAATATACCTATCATCTAGTAGACTTTTTGACAGAGTTGCGTAGTGTTTGATTACATCTCGCAGTGATAAAAATACGTGTATAAGGTGCGGGGTGCACGACTGTAGTTGTGAAAAGTGAAAATTTTGCAATGGACATTGCTATATAATATTATTTCTGGTCTTGACGAATTTCAAGTTAGCTGGGAGTCGACCGAGCGCGACAAAAACATCAACAACCTCTACCAAAGTCACTACATCGCCGAACGGTGTGCCCTAACAGTTCGACGTTGTCCGCGACGGTGATCGGATCACTAAATATCTGTGCAGTCACAGTGGATATTATTTCGTGATTTCACAATTGCTGCATCAATTCCATCGATTACTGGACTATGTGGAAGGCCCGATAACAAAATTCTACTACATTACACTCAGTGTCTAGAGGACTATTTTAGAAACACTTTACTCGAGTCCGAACACATCTTTCCACTGTTGAGAGATGTTTAAAAGCGTGAAGTGCTTTTATAATCGTGTGCAATGCGATTGTAGAGTCAGTGCTTATTTCGCGATAAAGTATTTCGTAGTGCACAGTGGCCCTGCGTGTTAGTAACGTGAACGCGACCGTAGAATCAGTGTTTTAACGCATTTGGAACTCATTCAGAGCACCGGTGCTCTTATTGCTTCTTCATCGCGAAATTAATGCGACATATTTGTGAGTGTGACACGTTCTATTCGGTACTGACCCTGCAGCTGCGGGACATTGGCCTGCAGATCGAATAGCTACTGCTGAAGGGGGATGCTTGTCTGCATGGATAGCAGTGAGACTGTTGCAACGAACGGTGAGTAATACCTACTTTTTCATTCTTTCAATCTTTCTGCATGCCATCGAACAAAATTATTGCTGTAGCGAGCGTAGTGACCACGAATACATACTTAACCCTTATGTACGCAACCGGATACCCGGGTACTCATTTCTATGTTTCCTTTAACAATTTTTAATGTTCTTATAAAAATATCGACAAACCGCTTCAGCTCCCCATTTTGTAGACATTTCTACGTCGATTTACGTTTTGAAAATAAAAATGTATTCATAAAATTTTAAATAGTAAAACTTCAAACTTATATACACGCTTGTTGGTTAACCAGGGTACCCGGGTACCCATATAAGACAAGCTTGGAGTTAGCTGAATTGAGGGCTCGGATGCAATAAGGGGACTAGCGCTCGAAAATGCGAAAAAAAATTGTCCAAACGCGAAAAAATATTGGAAAATGAAATGTTGTTAAACTGTATTTTAAAAAATATAGTGTTGTAAAGCACGTCACGACACACATTTTTTCTACAAGTTACACTTCTCAAGTTTAATTACATTCGAGTCATTAGATTCTCTTAATAAAACGTGAATGGAAAGCATTAATTTATTACGGATTTTCAATTATATAAGTTAAAGTTCTTTCTCATACAAATAATAATAACTAAGATTGACAGTTGATATTTGTACTACTTGGTCACTATGCTCGCTACTTCTACTTTTCTCTCTCCGTACAATATTAAAATCATAATGCACCGACATTAAAAACACTAGTGGCAATGTTACGAGAAATAAAAAATGACACTATTACCTCCTCGTATCTGGACCTCACATGGTGCCTTTATAAAATAATAGTATAATAATAAATGACAGCTGCCAAAGTGGCTGGTGTTTAAACTTAACTTTCTTTCTCCCAAGCATTAAAATTACTTTTTGTTACTACACATAAAGTTTTATACATCGCGGAAGAAAATGTCCGCGTGCTTAGGTTCAACTAGCCATAGTTCTAGCAATAAGTCTTAGCTTAAGAACCTTAGTCGTAAGACTTTTTCCAAATTTTCAAAAATGCGTAAATCAGTGGTCGAACATGGACCAGAAATATATTTCATAGAAATGGGTCACTTTCGTAGGTACCTCCATGTTGGTGTGCTCGGATAATTGGTAACGTTTCCCAAGCATTGCGACTTGCGAAACGGAATCAAAGACTGAAGCCTACGATCTAGGTTAAGGGCCCAGATCGAGCCAAACTTACGTTCAGTGACTTTGGTTCGGTCTCGGTAGCTAATCAGAATTTTATTCTGTTTCGGGTAGGTATTTCTTCGATGGTTTTGTATGACTCGGTGCCCTTGTCATGCATCTCATCGATCTGTTTCCATTCCCTGCTCTTATTTATGTATCTCGACGATGGTTTTGCATGCTCATGCGTGCTCATCTATGTATAGGTCGAAATTATCTCGATTGGCACCAACTCACTAAGTGTTTTCTTAATTTTCTTCCAGACCGACCACATCATTACAAACATAACGTAGTTGATTGTTTGAGCTTTTCTGGTTCAGCCCTTCGCTGGGAAGAGACTTAATAAAATAACACATTTAAAAAAAAACTAGTGAAAAGTAATATTAATAGTGAAAAATGATAGTGATAGACGCTCAAAGGGGCCACTCCTATCTTCTATCAATCTTGAGAATCATTAAGCGCCCAATGTGGCTGCTCGAAATTTTTCTTAATGTCTGAATTGCGTGGCGCTCCATACGGCTGCCTGGAATTTAGAGGAAATTTTTTGGAACTTGTTTAAATACAAATTGTTTGTTTCAGTAATAGTGTTTGTGATCGCCCGTAATGCGATCGTAGAGTCAGTGCTTTTGCGCAAGTAAAACTAGTCGAGAGCTCCGGTGCTCTAATAGCCTTTTCACCGCGAAAGTAGAGTCATGCACGAGTCCAACTAGAGCTGCTGGGCTGAGGGCTAAATGGGTGCTGGTCAGAAGGGTGCTGGTCTCGGTGTTGCTGGTCAGGGCTTATGAGTTTGCAGAGATGCAGTAGGCTTGATGACAGCGAACGGTTCGTTACTTTATAATTCTTTGAATGTGGGTGCACGCAATAGAACAAAATGGTTTCTGTAGAATATGTAGCGTAGCCAGCTCTTTCGATTCTGGCCGTTCCAACACAAATACGCGACAAACAGGAGTACATTTCACATGGTCAGTATTCGTTTCGGGAGCTCTTATGCAATATTTCGCGAATATGGTCTAGGGCGTCTAGGCAGTAGCCTCATGACGTGGTTCTTTTCTAAACCACATTCACGAAATATTGCAGAAATGTTCCTAAAACGAATGCCAATTATATGAAATGAGCCATTAACCGCTGCACATACGTGTTGGAAAGAGCAGTATCCAATGAGCCGACCATACAAGGTACTCGTAGATAGTGACATGCATGTGTCTGTCTTAAAATCAGAAAATTAAATCAATACAACAGTTGCACGCGATTTTTACAATTCCGATTAATAATTCGCAAAATAATCGAATCGATCGAGTCGAGTAGAGTCACGTTGAAAAATTTGAAAAGGTTCCAAGTGGAACCAATCTTCCTAGCAATCTTGCAGTCTAGCAAGATCCTTTGTGATCGCTCGTAATGCGATCGTAGAGTCCCCGCTTTTTTCGCGTCCATCTACGTATTTTGCAGAGCACCGCGGCTCTTAATTAGAGTAGTACTACCGTGAATTTGGAGTCAAATTTTTGCGTATCTGTAACTTGTCCACAGCACCGAAGCTCCAGTTGAAATTTCTTCGCGAAAGTAGAGCCACTTTTTTGCGCTTGTAAAGTTCGTCCAGAGCACCGGCGCTCTAATTGTTTTTTTATCGCGGAAGTAGAGTCAAATTTTCGCTTAGCTTCAATTTTCAGCGTAGACTTACCAATGAGATTCTAGGCCCTAGAGAGGGCCTGTCGTGGGCCCTGAAGAAGACCCAAGACATGGGCTCTAGAGAGAGCCTAGCGCGTGGGCTCTAGAGAGGGTCCAAACGGGGGGCCCTAGAGAGAGCCTAGCGCGTGGGCTCTAGAGAGGGTCCAAACGGGGGGCCCTAGGGATTGGGCCCAAAGCATGGGCCTTAGAGAAGACCTGCAGCATAGGCCCTAAAGAGGGTCTAGGATCACCATGCTAGCTTGGAAGATAGCGATTATGACTGGGTGGACCGTATTCGCTGACTGGTGAGTCATATTTTGTACTTGCATGCGATAGTAGACACGAGTACCTTGTATTCCTGGATAGCAATCTTTGTGCGTGCAATTTTGGAAGGATAAGCATCCTACCTAATTGCACGCAAAAAGACTTTGCCCAACGAGTCCATTCCGAGAGCAAGGAATGTAAAATAATTGAAATGGCGCGTTTAAAATACAAGAGGGCCAAATGTTGCTGCTCCTTTTTAATAAAATAACAGATTTAAAAAAACTAGTGAAAAGTAATAGTGACCCCATAAAAAAATTTCAAAAAAGTAAAAAAAATTACGCCAAGTACATGAAATCAAATAAATCACAAAAAATAGAAGATAATAATAAATCACAAAAAATAGAAGATAATAATAATTACAAAATAAAAAAAGATGTGAAATCAAAATGAGCTGCAAGTACATAAAGGTGCTTTCCAACTGTGCTTAAGATGACACAACTACATATACACAGCTAAAATGCTGTGTTCATACATTCCATTACTCATATCGCGGACATTTTAATTAACCCATCAAAGAGAAAAATGTATTAAATAATATTAAGCAGATATATCTTTATACAAATAAATATTTTAATACGAATAAATATTTTATTCAAAATACTTGGCGCTGTGAAACCGAAAAAATGTTAATTGTCTTAGTATTAATAATTTACAATAACTCCCTTACAATCTAAAATACATAAACATATACATTAGAAACGCAGTCAGATTTATTCTACATCATATATATAATTCTAATATCATACGTAGCATATGCACATACACACATTCACGAACGCACGCACAAGAAAGAAAGAAAAAGATTAATGCAATTTATACATATTTATTCAGTTTAGCAACACCAATTCTGGGCGCAGCGCCAAGTATTTTGAATAAAATATTTATTCGTATTAAAATATTTATTTGTATAAAGATATATCTGCTTAATATTATTTAATACATTTTTCTCTTTGATGGGTTAATTAAAATGTCCGCGATATGAGTAATGGAATGTATGAACACAGCATTTTAGCTGTGTATATGTAGTTGTGTCATCTTAAGCACAGTTGGAAAGCACCTTTATGTACTTGCAGCTTATTTTGATTTCACATCTTTTTTATTTTGTAATTATTATTATCTTCTATTTTTCTTGATTTATTATTATCTTGTATTTTTTGTGATTTATTTGATTTCATGTACTTGGCGTAATTTTTTTACTTTTTGAAGTTTTTTTTATGGGGATCTCACTTCTTTTTACAAAGATAATTTGCATTGGGAATGACCTCAGATAATTTTTAATATTATATTTATTATTATCTTCTATTTTTTGTGATTTTTTATTTGTTCTTCTATTTTTTATGACTTATTATTATTATCTTCTATTTTTTGTGATTTATTTTTTCATGTACTTGGCGTAATTTTTTTACTTTTTTGAAGTTTTTTTATGGGTTTTATTTACTCGTGCAGCAGGGTTACTTTCTCTTTCAGCTGTTGAAATAATTCTCTTCGTCTGCATCGTTAACTGAAAAATAGGACACATTTACTAATTATATAAATTATCACACGTGCTCATTGTCAAGATCATTGAATGAATAATTGCGTATGCAAAACCCTACCTGCAAATTTGTGCGTACATAGTCTGACGTAGATCACACTGCATCATCTTCTGCTTAGGTTATCTGTAAATATATATAAAAGCCACATTTTAGTTATATACAACTTAACGTAGTAGAACTTACTTATATAGAAATAGAGTAGCCTTTTCCTATAGTGAGTGTAGAGACTACATAATGTGTCCGAAGCAGGTAAGAGCGTATGACAGAAAGTCTTATTGCAGAAAATTTAAATAAATGCTTATGGTAATAATTCAGCGAACATGAACAAAGAGATCCAATATTTTCAACACACAATTTATTGGTGTTGGAATAAAATTAATTTACTATGTTTATTGGTGAATTGAAATATTGTTAATGGGAATCTAAAAAATTAATGAATTAATGAATAGCGTGGCAACTGCTGTGGATTTTATTAAAGTATTACGAATGTTTTTCACGAAAGATTGAAAAGCATTAAGGGAGATGTGTTTTCAGCGTACTTTCTTCACTAATGTGACTTGCTCTACATTGCAAGCAGTCCACCATAATCTATTTTCTTAATAATTCTTGACAAATTTTGTCGATTTACCTGATTTGACAAATTTCCAGAAACTTGTGCGAAACAAGATGCTCTGTCTATCTATCTAATCTTCTCCGGAGAACCTCCAAGCCTGTGCATCCCCTTCATATCTATCCATCCAAGCCTGTGCGTCCCCTTCAATTCTATATCCAAGCCTGTGCGTCCCCTTCATTTCTATAATATTAAGCTTTACATAAAAACTCTAAATTGCTGGTATAAAAATATCTGGCAATTTAAATGCAATGCAATTTGTTACAATATATATATTATTTTGTACATGCATGGTACAAATTTCCAGAAACTTATGCGAAAGCTTATATGCGGTATAGATAAGAAAAATGCCTTTAAATTTAGAAAATATTGCAGGCGTGATGAGATATTAATGAAATAAGTTTCAGGTTAGGTTGGAATAGCCGTTTCTCGAATAAATGATAGCGGTAGCAACAGTCGACATATACAGGGTGTCTTTCCTGTACTTGGCGTAGGGACGCTACCGCGTCTCTAGATATTGATAGTGATAGTGAAAAGTGATAGTGACAAAAGACATCTAAGGAAGCCTAGGCTAATTAATTATAGTTGAAGTATTTAAGGCCCCATGTAAAATCGCCAAGTAGTCACAGAATTTTATTAGCTTTGTTGCTCGTTTGCTGGCTCCTTATCTCTGATGAGGAAGTCACCGCTGCTTCCGTTTGCGGAAGCAAGTGACTGAGCATGGAATTGGTATGGGTAGATCAGTTTCATCCCCCGGTGTTCTTGCCGAAAGGGAAAAGTTTCGGGCGTAGGGGGTGTACCTTTTGGTAAACTGCCTGCGCAAGTCACCCGGGCCAATTACCCAATCTCCGCGGAAGGCGGCTTGAGTCAGGTCAAGTATTTGCTCCTGACGAGTCGCATCGGAGGAACAGGAGTCGCCAGGGAGACGCCGAGCGCTTTTCCCTTTCGACTCGGACAGCAGGGTGGTAGGAACTGCGCCATCCAATACTCCTTTCATGCTCACCCGTAGTCTTT